>CAVLJG010000001.1:107292498-108041185 GCA_963669975.1 Acanthoscelides obtectus
GCGTACTTTTTCTAATAATTTAGACAAAACAGTTAAAATACTAATTGGTCTTAAATCAGAATATAATTTTGGTTTACTTATTTCAGCTAGAGGTAACACTAATGCTTCCTTCCACGAAAATGAAAAAAAGCATTCTGTGTGACACGCCATCACTTCCCAAGGCATTCGATTTCAGAGACTGGCACATCGATTTTAAATCAGTCATGTCGATTGGTTTAAACTTGAATTGATCACTAGAATAGTGATTCTTTTCATAATGCTCAATCTTCTCTGTGCATGATAAATTAATAAACAAAATTGGAACAGAAGTAATTATTAATGTCAGTAAGGTTCTTTAATTGTAGAGGAATAGGTATTTTGTGACTGCTGGATACGCATTGGTTTTAAAGATCTATAAAATATTCTTGATTCATTTTGTTGACGGAGGGATAATAAATATGCTGCTTTTTCATATCTAATTTCACTTAAAGTTGAATCTCTGAGCTATTTGTCGCGATTCCAGGAATCTTCTGATTTAAACCTCTGTCTCTGTCTTTCATCATACGTTTAAGCTGGGATGATAGCCAGGGTGCATGCGGTTTATTTACACGTACAATTCTTAGAGGTGCATGCTTATCAACAATGAATTTCAGCCCATTTGTCAAATATATCTACGGGATATACAGGGTGACTTCGAAGTTGAGTCATTATTTTAACAGTGAGTAGATCTGATCAAAAGAAATGTTTTTTTCCTTTACCATATTTCTGGTAAAATTAAAGTAACAAAGTTATAGCCCTTTGGAAGTTTGAGTACCGCCCTGTCTCAATAATAATATTATGTGCTCGTGTTTGGCGACAACGGATATAATCCGCCTTATCGGTTCATCGCATCGGAAACAAAAAAGCGAAAGAATTTGGAACGATGTTTTTACAATTATTTCATTCAGTTGTATACAGTCAGTGTCAGTCGGTAGTGAATAGTGGTGTAACTGTTGCGTGGCTCAAACGAAATAAAAAATGGCACATGTTTATGCGGATCGGTTTCCCAATCGAGTGCAACCAACCCCTCGTGCCTTTGTTAATGTAGTACAACGGGTTCGTGAATCAGGTGACTTAAGACCTCACATATGGACGGCATGCCGGTGCTCCAAGACCTCACGATCAAATACAGGTCCGCACTGAAATACTTGTCGGGAGGATACTTTATAAAACAAGGTAAATTTTTTTTTTATTTTTTTTATTTTACACACATATTTTGGTTTATCTTCCTTCTACAATCATTATCTGAAAATTAATGACTCAACGTCAAGTCACCCTGTATAATGCTCCAAGGAAAGTTTAAAACATCATTTTGAAATGATAAAATATAAAAAAATTTTAAAGTCTCTGAATTTAACGAATTTTTGCTTAGGTTTTTTAGACTACAAGGTTGTTTCACAAAATACTAAAAAATGATCGGTAATATATCCATATTTATGGTCCCAGAATTTGAACAGACTCGAAGATCATTGACAAATATGGGATCCAGTAGGCTGCTAGAAGTACTAGTTATTCTAGAGGGTTCTATAATAAATTGATGGAATCCATACGCATTAAAACAATTTTATAATTTGTTGTTTGGACTTAAAAGATTTATATTCATATCTCCAACAACTACAACATATTTGTTCAAAGTTCTCTAATTTCCATATGCTTTCTATGAAACTACACATTATTTTGTCAGTCCTATATTACTTTCGTCAGTACCTTGGCGGTCAATTTCAGAAAAATTGAAATATCTCAAAATCTACTCATAAAAGTGACTGGTCCTGTTTGAAACTGTATATTCATTAGATTACCTGATTCAAATACCCGAATTTGTAGACATTTCACTTGAAAACAAACGAAATATGTCTAAAAGTTACCCAATTTTTGTATATTCACCCTTATATGGATTAATGGACAAACAGACAGACCCACCGAAATGTGGCCTGATGAATAAAAACAACACCGAGTTTTTTTCCGGATAGGAAAACGTTTGTCACCGCCAATTTAGAGACACGAACGCAAAGCAAGCCAACGATAACTCTCCCTTGAAGTAACTTTGCCCAACTTTTCCTTCTTCATAACAACCTTTGGATTATCTCGAGTGTGAACGATTAGGCTCCTATAAAGTAATGTTATCCCGGCAAAATAAACTTCCAGACAGCCGCAAGATGACATATAGAGATTAGATACTGACGGTTATAAGCTCTAATTTTGTTGACGCTTTTCATGTTTGTGTGCGTGCGTGTGACTCTGAAAAGTTGGTGTCGCCTCATGGCGTGTCAGTGGACGAACGTGACGGACACTTTTATGAGTTTATGATGTTTGAGAGATCTTTTTAGGGAAGCGAATGAGGTCAACTAAGGTAGATTTTATTACTGCAATTCAGTTCGCCTTTGACGCCCTCACAATACTTTGTAAGGTATATCGGTTTCATGATTCACACGGCCTTGGGGTTGACGATATACGAGCCCCTTCCCACTTCAGTTGGCCCACTTCAAGATTTGTACCAAAATATGCCTTTATAAATTGAACATGACAAAACTATTTACTTCTAAAACAACTTATTTTCTCAAAAACGTTTTAGATACACTCTAGTCGTAAAAAATACATATTTGAAGTCCCTTAGACCTATAACTAATAGAAAATCTGAACAAATAAACAACGTTAACAAAGCAACAATTGAAAGAATACCATTGGGTAACATCACCTTTATTTTTTATTACGGCTGAAATTCTTTGGGGCATAGTGTTAACCAAGTTTTGGCAAAAATTTGGTGTAAAACAATCCCATATTTCTTGAAGCTTTTGTCTCAGTTCGGTGATTGTACGAGCAGGATGTTGTCGTAGAACCTTTTTCATCTCGTGCCACAAAGTTTCAATAGATGACAGATCTGGACTGCTAGAAACCCATTTCAAAAGTGGTACATTATTTTCTTCCATCCATTTTGTAGCCTTTTTTGAGGTATGGCACGCTGCACCATCTTGCTGAAACACAAAATCTTGGCCGGATGTCATTCTGCCATCACTGGTAAAAGCGATTCTTCTAAAATTGCCAAATATTTGTTTGTAATTTCACTTTTCTCTTCAGACAGTCACCATGGAATGCTCCATTTTTTTGCGAATAACTCTACTGCGACTGTCACCAACACAAACTTCGAATCGGGCCTCATCACTCCATTGTATTGCACACCATTTCTGAGGTATCCATTGTCATTGTTCTTTAGCCCATCTAAGCCGATTTTTCTTTTGCAGTGGAGTTTCTTTGGCCTATAAACAAGTTACGCGGGCCTCTCTATGAGTTGTGGACCTCGAAATTCTCGTTCCAACAGCGGCACTCCGCAGAGCACTTAATTGTAAATAATTGGCACGCCTGTTTTTCACGATTATTCTTCTTAATGCTCTTCGGTCGGCATTTGTGATATTACTTTTTTTCACATATCGTGGCTTAATATTAACTGAACCAGTTACATCATATCTTCTAACAATATTCCTCACACTGTACCGCGATAAGTCTAAAAAAGTTGCAATTTGTTGAGTTTGATTTCCCAGAATTAAAAAATTTAATTATCAGTAACCGAATTTTCTCACTAATAACCTTTCCTCTACCCACTTTGAAAACCTTAACTACCCAAAACTATTTTAAACGTATTCTGACAGCTATGATTAATAAAAACAATTGTCATGGCTTTTATTTTTCACAGCCACATTGAAATGAAAATAGGTTGATATGCTGTAATTGCAACATGTGTTATTTTTATGCTGCAGATTTGATTTGGAGTGATAAAGTTGGTGTTTTCTGCTATACAGGGTGTCCCAGAAGTCGACGTCAAGCCGAAACCGGATGATAAGCAAAGTCATAACAGCAATCAGAAAAATATGTAAACAAATTTTATGTATGTGTTTTGAAAATTATAGGTCTTTGAAAAAAATATAGAAATTTTACACCCTACGGCAGTCTGTCAACTCGTGTTACTACAAATATTAACTTTTTTTGGATTGTATTTTTACAATGTAATGATGAATAATGCATCTTCAAACTGGTGTCTCAAGCTTACTGTCAACTTTTCTCGTTCAGGAAAAATTGCCACTTATTTCCCAACCAAGTATTCCAAAGTAAAACTTTGCTCAACTTTAACTGGCTGTACTGGAAAAAAATGTACTACGAGAGTTTGGCAAGTAACCTTAAAAGTTGGCGCATCTAATAAGGATTCCAAAATGGTATGTATAACACTTAGAAGATTACTCGTTAACTTATGCACAATTTTTATTTGAAGAAAAACTGACGAAAATTTTTCAAAATTTCCTAATTAAACACCGATTATGAAAACGCACAATGACCCTTAAGGATAACTGTTTGCACAACAGTGGGCGTCAAAATGCTGCTGATGATGATTCGCCTTTACAGCAAATGCTCAAACTGTTTTCCTTCGGCGACAATACAACCACAAGCTAAAATCTAGTACTTTTTTCCCTTTTTCTTTTGTAATATTATTAATTTTTGCTAAATTTGCTAAAACAATCACAAGTGCCTTGGAAAACAAAAAATCATTTCTCCCTGGAGGTTTGATATTTTTGCGAGTCAGTTTTTCTAGAAACGAATTATTCACGTAAGTTTATTTGCGAAATTTCCTAAAAGGTTTTTGTCTCTGTTTTTGAGATGGAAAAATACACTCTTGAGAAAATGGCAGACATGCATGTAATGTATGCATGTGCTTATAGTAACTGTTATGCAGAAGGGTTTTCCCCATCGGCAACTCCAGATAGTAAATCTTTTGAGACCGTAGACCGTAGATTACGAGAAAGAGATAAATTTTTTTTTTTTTTTTTTTTTTTTTTTTTCAAAGAAATAACCGCATCAACCATTACAGGTTATTAGCGGTGGATGTGATTAAATCTTATGTAGAACATTAATTTTTCTTAAATACATAAGTAGTTGGTTAATGTCACATTTGTCCCCTATAATATCCGCTAGAGTTCCGTTAATATTATGTTGAAGTCTTTCACTTTCCAGTAGTGGGCACTCCACTAAGATATGTTTTAACGGTGAGTGTTTCTTCACAAATGTCACAGGTTGGTGTTGTTCTCCATTGAAAAGGTGCCGATGAGTGAGCTGGGTGTGTCCGAGCCGTAGTTCTCTGGTGTATAACTATTGATGTCTTCGATTCTGGGAATACAGCGCCATGGCCCATAGATGATTTGAGCTCTAAGAGCTTAGAATTTTTATTTCTCCATTCACTGTTCCATTCTTGATATATTTTATAAGTAAAGTAAGTTTTGTATCCGAGAATGTATTTTGTTGTTGCTGATAGTTCTCTTGCGCTGCGATTTTTGCTTTTTGGTCTGCCTCCTCATTACCCGGATGCCAACGTGGGATTGGAGGCCCAAATGAAGTTAACTTTTTTGCCTTCCGTATGTAATCGATGTAAATGCTCCTTGATACTGATCACCAACGGGTTACTCACGTAAACTCGTCCAATCATGTGAGTGAGCTCAGTGAATCGGATATTATTACCCAGTTTGTAGCTTGCCTTCTCTGTGATATGTTGGAGAGCTTCCATTATAGCATGAAGTTCACCCGTGCAAATTGTAGCTTCATCTGGTAATCTCGTAGCAATAATAGTGGTCGGTGTGATGACTGCGGCGCCTGTTTGTAGTTTACTTTAGCTGCATCTGTGTAAATTTTTTGGTGTTCCAAATGTTCCTGCATAAGCTGATTGAAGCGCTGTCTTATTAGTTCGTGAGGTACATCGTGCTTGTTAAGCTTTGTCATCCTGGTATTGATGTCAGGTAAGTTGATCAGCCAAGGTGGGACAGAGGATGCTGAAGTGCGATAGGTAGGAGGGAACGATATGTTTAGTGATCTGAGACGCAAACTTGTCTCTGGCAGAAAGAGCCCCTTCTTGTTATATTCATGCCATTCTGTGACATAGTAGCTACTAGGCGACTATGGATAGGAATTGCTGGGTTAGAGTGAACTCTGGTTGCATATGAAAGACTCAAGATCTGACGTCTGAGGTAGAGCGGTGCCTCGCCAGCTTCACAGTATAGGCTGTCACATGGTGTGGTCCTAAAAACACCAAGTATAAGGCGCAGAGCATTATTGTGCAGGACATTTAGTTGTTTAAGGGTCGAATTTGTTGCCGATGCGTATGCTATACATCCATAATCAATTTTGATCGGATTAGGGACCTGTAGAGGTATAAAAGTGTAGTTCCATCAGCCCCCCATCGTTTGTTTGCTAAACATTTCAGTAAGTTGATTGCTTTTTGGCAGGATTTAATCAGTTCTCGGATGTGTGGTTTCCAGTTCAAGTGTTGATCAAATATAATGCCAAGAAATTTTATTTCTGTTGTGTAATGGAGTTGAATATTATTGTACTTTAGATTTGGCTTACATCTTACTGGTTTCTTCTCGAAAATATTATACAGTTAGTTTTCTCTGGCGAAAAGGTAAATCCTGATTGTTTGGACCATTCCAATAATTTATCTAGTTGTATCTGTAGTAAATTCTTAGCTGTATCGAGATGTCTTTCTTTTAGATACAAGATCATGTCGTCGGCGTATAATCTCACTTGTATTGGCTTATTAATCGCATCCAAAAGGTCATTTATAGCGATAAGAAACAGCGTGGGGCTAATGATTGAGCCCTGGGGTATTCCATTTTCTTGGTTTCTTTGTGTGGACAAGACTCCATTGGCTCTTACTCGGAAGACTCTATCACGTAAGAAGTTCAAAATGAATGCCAGTATATTTCCGTTGTAGCCCCATTTTTTTCAGCGTTGTTGTGATTTTGTGCCTCCACGCAGTATCAAAGGCGCGGTCTATATCAAAATATATAGCTAGTGAGTATTGTCTATTGTCCAACACGCTTCATGTATATGATTTTCCAAGTCAATTATATTGTCTAACGTGGATCTGTTGGCTCTGAATCCAGATTGTTCGCCAGCGAGTAACTGTTTTTGATCTAAGCTCCAAATGAGCCTACGGTTTATAATTTTTCTAAGAGTTTGCACATTGCGCAAGTTAATGAAATGGGTCTGTATGACTGTGGGTCGAGTGATGATTTATTAGGTTTGAGAATAGGTATAACAATGGCCTGCCTCCATAAGCTAGGAAATACATGTTGTATCCAGAGTATATTGTATATTTGTAGGAGATGGTTTTTGGGCATTTGCTGGAAGATATTTCAAAAAGATAGGGGGTATATCATCTGGGCCTGAGGACGTATCTTTCAGGTCATTTAGTGCTTCTTCAAATTCGGCTGTTGTTAAAAGGGAATTTACAGGATTAGTATTATCTTGGGTTATGTTTATGTGAGTAGCTTCTTCTGTTGTTTATATGCGAGGAAATCTTGACAGTAGCTCTCATTACTAGATTTCTGATAATAAACTTTAGATAGGCTTTCTGCAATTTTGTCGTTTTCTGTGTAAAGTGCTTGCCCGTCTTTAATGGCTTTTATACGACTGTATGACTTGTCTCCTGATATGTTTTGGACTTCTTCCATACTTTAGAGAGGGGGGTGGAGCTATTAATGCTGCTAACGTAATTTGCCAGGACTCTTTTTGGTGTTTATTTATAGATAAGCGTGCTCGAGCTCTTTTCAGTTTAAAGTCTTTCAGGTTTTCAGGAGTATTGTGTTTCTTAAGTCTATTGAATGCGTGTTTACTATCTTTTATCGCCATTTCGCAGTCTTTGTTCCACCAAGGAACTGGATTGTGATTATTATTCATATGTTTTGTTTTTCCTATGCTCAAATGTGCCGCTTCTATTATTAGGTTATTAAAGTTTTCTATTGTTAAATCTATGTCAACGCTTATCACTGCTTTTTTGAAGGTTTTGTTCAATATAGTCTGAGAAATGCTGCCAATTTGCAAGTTTCAGGTTCCATTTTGGTACTTCTGTAGGGGTGTCAGTTATCTGTTTCGTATTCGTCACGATTACTGGATAATGATCGCTGCTGTAAAGGTCATCCGTTGTGTCCCATTCCAGCTGTGTGATAAGGTTGGGTGAGCATAGAGTTATGTCAATTGCGGAAAAGTTGCCATTAGCTGCATTAAATCGAGTTGCATTTCCGTTGTTGAGTATAGACATGTTGGATCCATCTATGACGTCGCTTATTATTTTGCCACGAATATCATTTTTGTGTGATCCCCAGGCGAAGTTATGTGCATTGAAATCACCTAACAGTATTCTTGGAGATGGAATTTGATTCTAACAGTGCTTCCAGTTCTGCCGCTTCTAGGTGATAGTCTGGAGGGATATACAAATTACATATGTTGATCCTTTTGGAGCTTCTAACGAGACTGCTATTACTTCCAAATTACTTTTGAGGTTGAGCTGCATCACCGGTATTTCTTTTTTCACATAAATAGACACTCCTCCACTAGCTGTGTCTTGTGCGCGATTTTTGAAGAAACCTTGGTAATGCTTAGGAGTATGTGATTGGTTTCCTCGGAAGTGGGTCTCCTGTATACACATAATATCTGGGTTTTTGGAGGATATCAGAAGCTTTAGCATATTCAGGTGGCAGAAGTATCCATTTACGTTCCACTGGATAATAGTGTTGAATGATAGCATATTAAAATGTGGAGTCCACTGAAGAGGTTTCGTCATAAGAATCGTTAGATTTATTCTCTAAATGGCGTTCTAGTTTTTTCCTCAGTCTGGTTACGCGGTTTTTATTGTTTTGTCTTTTATATGAGGATAAATTGTTAAGAGCATTTCAATGAGTGATTTTATATCTGCTGTGTACTCGTGAACAATGCTTATTGTGTCTTTTGCACCATGAGTATTCTCAAGGAGGCTTTTCAGCTGATTATAGTCGAGGATGTAGTTCTCATCGCTACTATTTATGAGCAATTTTACTGATTCCATATTGTCGTCTAGAATATATGAGTGCGTAGGGTCTGATTTTGGCTTTTTCTTTGGATTTTGTCTGGGTATAACAAGCTCTGGCATTAAGTTGGGATCAGTGAAGGGTGTTTGCTTCCGAAGTTGGAGTTGTTATTTCGGAAATGCTTCTCTTGTTGTTTGCACTAGTTGTATTTATCGAATTTACGGAGGTTACTGTTGACATCGAAGATTCTGCCTGCGCCAAATTAAGTGCGGTAGCGCTGGTCTCTGATGGGTCATTTGTTGGCTGAGCAGTTGCTGAGGTTGTAGTTGGGCTTGGGGTTTCATTAAGCGTTTGTGTTGTGGATGAAGAGTTGGAGGACGCTGGACATCGAGAAGCAATGTGACCTGACATTTTGCATTTGAAGCAGCTTTGACTATCAAGAGATAAGAATACTCGATACGTAAGGTCATCGTGGCTGATTTCTAGAGAATTGGGAATTTCAGATTCTAGCGGTTCAATATATACCTGTCTTCGGAAACTTAAAATATGATTATATTCAGGAAGAGGTGCGCCGATCTCAGAAATGAAATAGGCGAAACTGTTTTGATGCCTATACGTTGTATACTATCTTTGATTTTTGCGTGCGGTATTGTGGGGCAGACATTTGAGATGACTAATCTATCTGCAGGTGCTACTAGTCGCCGTGCATGTGCAACTTGTCCTTGCAATTCGATTTTTCCAGGATTATTGAGAAATTTGTCGACTATTTGCTTGTTGGAGAAATAAATGCATATACGGTTATTTGAAATCCTGGAGCAGAATATTATATTTTTTGGATCTACTATGGGGCCCAGCTCCAAGAGGTAATCTTGTATCCTGGTACCCTCGATGGAATTGAAAACGATGGCTTGATCTTTACTGGGATGCTTGTAAGTGACTGGCTGATTTAGTACAGTAGAATAAGATGGAGCATTGGTGATATTTGTTGATGTTGTAGGAATACTTTGGAGAGACATCTTTATTGGTTCAATTGCCTTCTTTCAGATATGCTGTGACCATATCTGAGTACGGTACTGTGTTTTGTAACACGACGATGAAGGAGTCTTTTTGTGCGACGTGAATTCCACAAACGCAGGAGGAAATCTCAGCACTGTGGCTAGCACACACTGCTGTATTGCTTCAACAGCGGAATATCGATGAAAATTCGGTGGTTTCTTACTCACAGTAGGCTGTTGGCTTCTATCTTGATGGTATGGATATGTCACTATGCACAAATTACGTTGTTTTACTGGTAGAAATTAAACTTTTTCAAGAGCCCGATTAAACTGCTGCGACTCGGTAAAGAGGCAGGGCCGGATGAGATAAATTTTCTTATTTCTTTTTCGTGATGTTTTTGACAATGATGCTATTTAGAAACTTTTTACACCAATAATAGAAACCGTTCAAGATCTCTAAGAACTCCAGAGATTGACGAGGCAACTTTACGTGCCGTGGAACAAAATCCTGGTATTAGTACTAGGACTAAAGCAACTAGATTCGGGGATTCGGTAATAATGTCCAACGTGTGCAAGCATTATTACCAGAAGATATTCTACCTCGTCTACAAAGGTATTACCAAAAGATTAGTAATAATATTAACTTTAATAAAACTATACATTTTACGGACGAAGCAGGGTTTTCGGCACGACGGTATTGTTAATTATCATAACACTCGTGTATGGAGTAAGGAAAATCCTCCTGCTTACGCACAATGTCGCCACCAGGAACAATTTGCTTTGAATGTGTGGATGGGTATTGTTGGTGACAGTTTAACTGGTCCTTTCTTTTTACCCTTAAAATTAAATGGCGAATCTTACTTAGAGTCTCTTCAACAAGAATTGCCCGTTGGGTTGGAAGAGGCGGACCAATTCACTGGCCACCTCGCTCCCCTGACATAAATCCAATGTTTTTTTCATGGGGACACCTTAAAAGGATTATTTACGTTCCTCCCATAGAAGCAATAGAAGAATTAAGACATAAAATCGTAAATGCTTGCGACGAAATAAGAAATAGACCTTGAATTTTAGCTCGAGTTCGTCGTTCAATGATTCGTCGAGTGAGGAGGTGTACGGAAACGGATTGTGGACATTTTCAATATTTGTTGGTGTACTTCATGTCAACGTACCTGTTGGAAAAGTTGCAATAGCAGCCTTACCTAGAAGTTGCTTTAAATTTTCGTTTACCAACGCGCTTGCGATTTTTTTTTTAAATTAATAAACCAATTTTGTCCAGTGACATGCAATAAAACAGGTTTTATATCTTTTTCCTCGGAAACGAAGTGAGATACGAAAAAATGCCTGATGCCAAGAATCTGTATTTTTAGATGCTTAATCAAACGACCCATATTAAAGTTTGCAAAAAATATTCGCCACTGGACCTGTTAATTTCAATCTATTCCGGGCTATATTAGCCTCTTACTACAGCAAATAATATTGCCAAATTTCAACAGAATCGGGTATATACAGGGTGCGGCAGAGAGGATGGACGGTTTTAAAAAAATCTTAAAATAGTTAATTTTTATTCGAAAACAAATTTATTGATGGAATCAAGTTCACAAGGAAGTAGCATTT
The DNA here is from genome assembly GCA_963669975.1 of Acanthoscelides obtectus. Lineage (NCBI taxonomy): Eukaryota > Metazoa > Arthropoda > Insecta > Coleoptera > Chrysomelidae > Acanthoscelides > Acanthoscelides obtectus. The sequence continues at coordinate 107,303,948 of CAVLJG010000001.1, forward strand.
GAGACAGTCAAGTGTGGAAAATCACAACAGGCATGTGGTGGCCGAAATCGTTGATGCAGTGTTGGAGGTGTTCTTGGAAGTTAGCGCAGACTCTCTCCAACATCGCTCTCTCAACTTGGGCGACTTCCACGCGAATTTCGTCCTTGAATTCGTCGAGAGTTTGGGGCTTGTTCGCGTATACTCTAGCCTTGAGGTATCCCCATAAGAAAAAATCGCATATGGATAAATCTGGGGACCGAGGAGGCCAATGAACATCGCCAAACCTGGAAATAGGGCGACCAGGGAAGAGAGGGCGAATAACCGTTACTTTTGGGCTGTGCAGCGGTCTTTCGTGTAACTGTTGTGGATTTTCATTAGCCCAATAACGACAATTCTGCTGGTCAACCATGCTGATTAGGTGAAAGTGGGCTTCGCCACTCATAGGCGAAAACGCGGTGCTCCACCGTCCAAGGCTCCATAACGACAACTGGTAAAATAATGCTAGGATCTCACGAGTCAAACGGCACCCTCCCCACCTCTCTCGTAGACGGAGACGGAGAGTGATACCCAAAAACGTCCGTCCTCTCTGCCGCACCCTGTAGTTTTTAAGGTAATAATAGTTTTTTAAATTGATCACCCTGTATGTTGAAAACTGCATTTCCAAACCCATTTTTATGGAAACTTTTTTTCATATCTTTTGACAAGGAATCACCCGCTGAAATATCTTCGTCTACTTTTCAAACACCCTGTATACCAGGGTAAGGATTTTATGCATGGGGATCTGAATACCTGTGGGAGATACACCTTACGTTAAAAAATAAGGAAAATTAAAATTTGAGCAAATCGTTTTTATTTTTTTGACCTTTTGAGAAATATCAAAATACTAATGAATTTTTTTCATTGGTACTTTTTATGCACTACATCATGGTGCTTTTAAGTTTTGTGGCCAACGTTTCGTTTCTGAGAAACTGTCATTAACTTTATATTTTATATTGTCCGAAAAAAAGTACACCCTATATCTAATAAAATTTTTAAATGAATTCAACGATTACTTGTTACATTATTTTCTTAGTTATGAAAATGCGTTTTTCATGATATCTTTATTTTTCTTTAAGTAGGTGTTGCAAGCAAATGCTTGACTTGACGTAAATTCCAGTCACCGAGTATTTTTATTATTGCGAATTGTTAATATTGCTTTATTATTGTCAAAATGCCAAGCGGTCATTTTAGCAATAAAGAGGAGTACTACATGCTGTAATGTGGATGGCAATCAAAGCAATGGCGTGTATTGGCTTTTACCTTTTTTAATGCCACCAAATTTCAAATTAGGCTCTTTTCATGTACTACGACGCCTCATAATTGAGTATTTATACAGGGTGTATCACATCTTATCCGACAAATTTTAACCACATAGGCACTGTTACGAAAGAAGTGGGTTTCTGAAAAAAAAAATGTAATAAAAGTCCTACAGAAATCGAGATACTAAAATAATACAGTATAACAGTTCACGCTTATAAAAGCTGAATTGTTTCCATTGACTGCAATGCAAGCTTGAGCACGTCTAATCCAATTTGGGCGCACTAATTCAAATACACCTCCACCTCCTTCCTGCTAAGGCTGAAGGCTCAAATTATCGGCAGCCACTGTGATTCGGTCACGCAATTCTTCAATATTCTGAACTGGAGTACGGTATACCTCGTTTTTCAAGTATCCCCATAAAAAGAAGTCTAGAGGATTTAGATCGGGGGATCGTGGAGGTCCACCCCTTCTCATCCAGCGTATCTGGTATACCTGATTCAAAAAATCACGAACTTCTAAACGAAAATGTGGAGGCGCCCCATCGGTCAGAAACCACATCCCTGCTCGGACCGCCAATGGCACATCTTCAAGGCAAATCAGACCGAAGAAATTCCAAATACTGTTGACCATCCATCCGATCTGACAATACGAACGGTCCAATTAGACGTTCATAAACAAAACATGCCAACACGTTTAGTGAAAAGCGAGGTTGGACGTGTGTCAGGACCACTGCGAGAGGATTCTCGAAGGACCAGACGTGTGTGTTATGAAGATGGGTTACCCCTTACGAGTAAGAATAGCTTCATTGGTGGTCAAAATATCAGCTGTAAAACGGGCATTTCGAGCATTTTCTTGCAACAACCACTCACCAAACCTTGCTAAGGGGGTAGTCTATAGGTAGCAACGCCTGGACTCTCTGGACGTGATAAGGGTGCAGTTAGGCCTCAAGTAATATGCGCCACGCTGTTGCACGTCACACTTCTGGGACCTGTTGGGCTAACTGCCTTCAGCTTATTCTCGGATTTTCTTCCACAACATCCAAAATTTCGTCTTCGGCATTTAAAACGCGTTGTGAGCAAACCCGACCCCCATCCACTCCACGTTTGGAGCGCAAGTCTCCTCTAGCCGGTACGCTAAAACAATGACAACTAACTCCTCATTAGTGTACACATGTGCCATATTTATCAATAAATAACTAAAAACATAAACTCGCAAAATACTTCCTTATTTAACTTCACAAAAGTCGACCGTTCTTCATTCAGATCACCCACAGTACAGATTAAACCTTTAAGGCGAACGCTACACGCTCAATGATTATCGCGATACTTGGATCACGATCCAATATCGTGATATCTATTGATTGTGTAGAGTGATATATTGATGGATCACGATCCGTATCGCGTAGGATTTCTAGAAATCTTGAAATCCGTGGTCAATCCAGGGATCACGCGATATACAGGGTTACTTTGAAGTTGAGTCATTAATTTTCAGATAATGATTGTAGAAGGATGATAAACCAAAATATGTGTGTAAAAATAAAAAAATAAAAAAAAAATGTTACCTTGTTTAATAAAGTATCCTCCCGACAAGTATTTCAGTGCGGACCTGTATTTGATCGTGCGGTCTTGGAGCACCGGCATGCCCTCCCCTGTGAGGTCTTAAGTCACCTGATTCACGAGCCCTTTGTACTACATTAACAAAGGCACGAGGGGTTGGTTGCACTCGATTGGGAAACCGATTCGCATAAATCCGTGATGCATCCGGCAGCATTTTGTAAAGACCGCCCCCCCCGTAAATAAGAATCATGTCCACAAGTTCAGCATTTTCGTAAACATGTGCCATTTTTCATTTCGTTTGAGTCACGCAACAAACACCACTATTCACTCACGCGTTACCCACTGACGAAAAACATCGTGATAAACGTTTCAAATTCTTTCGCTTTTTTGTTTCCGATGCGATAAACCGATATCCGTTGTTGCCAAACACGAGCACATAATATTATTATTGTGACAGGGCGGTACTCAAACTTCTAAAGGGCTATAACTTTGTTACTTTAATTGTACCAGAAAAATGTTAAAGTAAAAAAACATTTCTTTTGATCAGATCTACTCACTGTTAAAATAAATGACTCAACTTCGAAGTATATTGAACGTTTAGTTTCACCGTAATATACTAAGTGACATATAAATCCGAACACCCAGTTTAAGTGGCTTTATTTAAATAACAGTTGGTGAATGTATTTATCTTACTGTAAATAACAAGTGAAAAAATTTTCAGCCTTATAAGTTGGACATTCCGGTTTTTATACTGCTTTTTTTAATTCACTAACGCTCTAGAAATGAATATTTCAGCCGCAGTAAAGAATCAACGTTGCCGGATTTTGATTCTTGGCATCCTTTACGATCGGTTACGATGCCTAGAGTACGGAGACCTGTACGATTTCGTCAACTTAGTGAGTTTGATAGGGGCCGTATAGTGGGACTTCGGGAAGCTGGACTTTCTTTTCGGGCAATTGCAGTTAGAGTGCAAAGAAGTGTAGACACTGTGGTTAGGTGTTGTCAGGCATCGCTTCGAGAAGGCCGTACGCAAAGAGCAAGGGGCACTGGACGCCGCCGTAGAACAACAGACCGTGAAGATCGCCGCCTAAGATTATTGGCCTTAAGGGACCGTTTCTCCACTACCAGGTCCATTGCAAATGCATGGTTTGCAGAACACGGAAGACCTATTGGCATGCGAAGTGTTTACCGACGAATGAGAAGTTTTGGCTTGTTTTCATACCGGCCACACTGGGCCCTCCCTTTAACTCGAGAACACCGAGGTAATCGCCTTGAGTGGTGCAGACAACGGTCATTCTGGGATCAGGAATGGAACAGTATTGTCTTTAGTGACGAGTCTCGATTTTGTTTAGGCATGCACGATGGTCGTGCCAGGGTTAGAAGGCGACGTGGTGAAAGGAGGAATCCACAGTTTTTTGTTGAAAGACATGTTCATCACACTTGGAGTTATGGTTTGGGGTGCTATAGCTTATGGTTCCAGGTCACCTTTAATCTTCATCAGAGGTAACATGAACGCGCAGCGTTATATCCACGATGTTCTAGAACCCCATCTTTTACCCTATCTTGATACCCTGGCAGATCAAACTTTTCAACAAGATAATGCCCGACCACATGTTGCGAAAGTCACAATAGACTTCTTTCAACATAATGATGTCACATTGTTACCATGGCCACCAAGATCTCCCGACTTATCCCCAATTGAGCACGTGTGGGATATGATGGGTAGGAGATTGCTCAATTTGCAACGTCCTCCTCAGACTCTAGAAGCACTTCGAGAGGAGTTGGTGGTTGCCTGGAATGAGATACCACAGGAGGACATTGACCACCTGATCAGAAGCATGCCTAGGCGCGTTGGAGAATGCGTAGCACATCAGGGTGCATCCACACATTATTAAAGGTCAAAGGGCTTTAAAGCAGTGCAATCATTTTGAAATTTTTATCATTTACTTGTTATACTTCATTAAGTACTTATACAAAATTTTATTAAAATAAAACCATTGAAACTGGGTGTTCGGATTTATATGTCACTTAGTATATATACCACGTCAGTACGCGTTCTAGTTTAGCCAAGAACATGATGTCTGATGAAGAAAGCACGTGTGTGGAGCCTTCGGAGGGGACGGCGTCCTCTTACAACGGAATAACAACATTTAAAATCATTTATATTGAATTTGGAAAGTTTGCCAGAAATATGGGACAATTTTTCTCTTACCGAAATTGCACTTCTCATTATTCTATGCTTTTTGAACAAAAATGGTGTAACTAATTCAAGAAGATTTTTAAAAGAGTTATCAGACATGCGGAAATAATTTTGATAGTCGTCCATTTCCTTGTAAAGTCGAATTGCATTCAATAAATTAAGATGCCTGAATTTGTCTCGATCTTGAAGCCATTTCTTTATCCACCTCTTTCTTTTCACTTGTCGTTTCAACGAAAATGCCCGTAAAATAGCTGCACTCGATTTAACCTGATTTTCTGTTTCAATTTTTGAAACGGCTTTCACAAAAATTATGAAAATACTGTTAAGATAAACATTGTACGTCTGGAGTCTATTGTGATCCATCAGTAAATATCGTGGTATCGTGTTCCAAGTATCGGGATAAACATTGAACGTGTAGCGTTCGCCATATACACGTTCTTATCAGTAAGAAAAAACAAAAAATTCCTCGTCAGTTGTTTGGTACAACATTTTCTAGAATAAATTATTAATGTGTATTTTAATATCACGACGATGAACGGAAAATACAGATATTTATTTTTCAATTTATTATCGAAACTCAGGTTTACAACTCAATTTCTGTGGCACATTCATTACATTTTCTTTTTTTGAGAAATCAACTTGTTTCGTAAGTTTTTAAAATTTGTCGGATATGTTGTGAAACATCTTGCATAGCATGTTCAGAGTGCCTATAGAATGCACTACTTGGAAGCAACATTGTATTGTAGTTATTTGAGAGCAGGCTTTTTCAATTGGTTTGAACTTTTACGGTTAGAAATAGATTGGAATTCGAATTCCAGATTCCAAATGAAGGGATTCTTGGGAAAATGTTTTATCTGCTCATGAATTACAATCGCTAATTGAAGTAGAGTGGACATCTGTGACACTGTAATTTTGAATAAAACAATCTATGAAGCTAGTTCAGTGACATGATATGAATCTGATGCTAATCATGAGGAAACATAATCAACCAAACTCACTTATAATATAATAACATATTTAGTAAAAACTTAATAATATATTTATGAGATTTCATAAATCATGAGCTGCATTTCCATAACCTGCTATGTTTATCGATACATAATGAATTCTGGATAAGATAAAAATACACAGTATATGTAGTGTAAAATATCTTTTACGTTATAAAATAACCTGCTACGTATTTTAAACAAAGTATTTGGCTAGAAACGTTGTCTATTCCCTGCGTGAATTTTTAAACAAAAAATTCATACTGATTATTCTTCATTATTGTTGCGTGAAAGAGGTATTTGCATGCGTATAATGAATGAGAATAAAAAAGATAGTTTTCTGAAGTACTCAAGCACATCTGGTTATTAAAATCCAGAAAAGCAAATCCTGCCAACAGAAACAACAACTGATGTCATTAGGCTAAATTATACGCTCCCCAGCAATTACACCCAGCCAGGCAAAAGTAAAAAAGCGAGCAACTGGCAAATTGTATTTAAACAAGAAGATGATTATTGAATCGGAAGAAAGATACGTGGAAGATAATAGTGGGAACTTTTTCCCGCCTGTTTGTATCTCCTTCCCCTTTGTTGAGTTCGCATGCACGCTGCAAGAGTAGCAGTAAAGTGGTAGCGTATATGGTCCGTAGACCATGCGGTAAAACGCGAGTTTCCTTCTTTGTCAAAAGATACCTAATATGGCAGAGGTAGCTGGTTAGAGCCAGTAGCGTAGCAAAAGTACCCGCACAAGCCGACTTTGTAAAGAGTGTTAGCGTAATTTTGTCCCAGATATCGATTCACACATATAATAACATTGTGATAAATATGAACTTAATGTAACATCTGAAACTCTCCGATCCGTGAACAATGCAGCTGCAGCATTTTTGTCAAAGATTGTATAAAAATTAAACCGTGTGTTACGAGAATAGTTCTGGGTGAGTTTTAGCGTCGTTTGAAGGGCTTTTGGCGTTTTTGGAACGATGGACGAGTGTGACGTATCTGCTACATTTAAAAATCTACAGATGGCCTCATACTCGCTTGCCATTTAGGGGGGATAGACGTCTTTTCGGCTGCGAGAACCCGAAGGGATCTTGATCTATGCTGATTTTGCGTGGTGCCATCTTGTTACGGATATTTTAGACTATTATAATAATAATAATAGACGTTTTTATTTATCCTCAATTACATTGTATTATAGCCTAATGTCAGACTTAGATGGCGAAATTTAGCATGCTGCTACTCTGACCCTTAACCATATAGACGCTAGCAGATGTTCAAAAGTATACACTATCCACAAACAGATTTGGTTCATTACATCGAAAGTAAAAAATAATAAAAGTAAAAGGGATACTTTCCAGACCCAAGTACACCAAAAATTAATAACCTGAATTAAAGAAGGAATAAAAAAGAAATGCATGATTACGTAAATTATATATTTGGACGGTTGAGTAATATTGCTTTAACTTTTTGTCGAAAGACTCTTTCATAACAATTATTTCTCTTTCAACAACAAAATATATTCTCAAACACATGGTTGTCCTATGGGATCTGTTCTATCACCAATTTTGGCAGAATATGTCATGGATGATCTGCTTGATACTGTTATTCTGACACTACCCTATAACCTCTTCTTCATAAAAAAATACGTAGATGACATTATTTTATGCCTCCCCTCCATAGGTCTGGATGGTATTGTCAGAGAATTCAACAGCTATGACCCCTACATCCAATTTACCATTGAAAAAGAAGATGAGAACCTGTCTGTCCCCTTTCTAGACACAAGACTCATCCGCACCAACAACAATAGTTTATTGGTAGACTGGTACCAGAAACCTATGGCCTCAGGTCAGTTTCTCAATTTTAGGTCATACCATAAGCTAGGGATTAAAATCAACTTGGTGAAACAGATGAAAACAAGGGTAATCAGCATCTCAGACAATACTTTCCACACCTCAAATTTACGTAAACTATCAAAACTGTTCATCAATAATGTTTATCCGAAGTGTCTGATTAACAAGATCTTTTTTAGTTCACCTTCCAATATTTTGCCAAACTCTAATGATACAAGTAATAGTCGCACAACCCCTAATAACAGAACTGATAGAATTCCCAACAATAACATCAATTCAAACAGTACAAGCACCAACCCAAACTCCAGACCTGGTTTTGCTGTCCTACCCTATATAAAGGAACTGACCCCTAAGCTGATCAGATTGTGCAGTCCTTTGAACTTTCGAATTGCTTGCAAATCCGTCCTCACTATAAACTGCATTTTTTCAAAAATGAAAGACAGAGTCCCGCTGCTTGGCTTAACCAACACAGTCTAATCCATCAATTGCAAAAACTTCAACCAAATATACATAGGTCAGACCTCCAGATCTCTTAAAGGAAGGATTACATCACACAAAAGTGATTCTAGCTTCATCCTGAAAGATGCGCTCTAGCTTCTCATGTTAACACAACAGGGCACTCTATGAATTACACAAGTATCAAAGTTCTTGATAAAAAAACACCTATCCAAACGTTTATTCCTGGAAATGTCCCACATTTTCATGAATAACAACTGTGTCAACAAAAAGACAGATGTTAAGCAACTGAGTGTCATTTACTCATATTTGCTTAACTGCGAAAAATTGGAGAACTTACATATCTCCCCAAATTTTGACTCTTCACAACCATAAATGGAATCTGTTTCTTGGTCGATTGCACCAATAAACTTCATTCCACTCAAATTCTAATAATTGTTAATTTAATTTCCCATTAATTAAAATATAGTTAATTCAACTGCCTCTGGTCGGTTTAACAATTTCTTACATAACATTCTGAAAAACACATCATCTGAAGTGATTTGGCAACGTGGCACACGCCCACAATTCGTTCCATCTTTCTACACAGACATTGACAACCGTCGGCCTTCTGTCAAAGGGTTCATCTCACTCATAATTCCATGACCACCATTTTGTGCAATCATCAAGTGGCTTCACGATGTAATGCTTTCATGTTCAAAACAATTTTTAATCTGTTTTTAACTTGTTCTTGTCACACATTTGTGTGTATTTTATATAATTTTGACTATTGTACCATCTATCCAGCTTTCACCATGTTACTGGGCGTTTCCCTCATGCTGAACGTAAAGAACAATTAGCAACATCCTCACATGCTACTGTAAGTTAAGTCAATTTAAATTCATTTTACACTATTGTTGCTACTGTTATCATTGTAATTGCAGCTCCTGATGATGATGGCAAAGTCCATTGAAAGCTAGAGAGAATTAAAAAAAGTATAAAGAGTCCTCTTTGCTTAAATTTTGTCGAAGTACCCAACAAAAGGCGGAAGCTTTAATTTTTCACCTATACTTGTATATATATATATAGGGTGACTTTGAAGTCATTAATTTTCAGATGGTGATTGTAGAAGGAAGATAAACCAAAATATGTGTGTAAAAATAAAAAAAAAATAAAAAAAAATTACCTTGTTTTATAAAGTATCCTCCAGACAAGTATTTCAGTGCGGACCTGTATTTAATCGTGCGGTCTTGGAGCACCGGCATGCGCTCCCCTGTGAGGTCTTAAGTCACCTGATTCACGAGCCCTTTGTGATACATTGACAAAGGCACGAAGGGTTGGTTGCACTCGATTGGGAAACCGATCCACATAAATCCGTGTTGCCGCGGCAGCATTTTGTAAAGACTCCCCCCCCGTAAATAAGAATCATGTCCACAAGTTCAGCATTTTCGTAAACATGTGCCATTTTTTATTTCGTTTGAGCCACGCAAGAAACACCACTATTCACTCACGCGTTACCGACTGACACATTGACTGAATACAACTGAATGAAATTGTAGTAAAAACATCGTTATATCTAAGCGTTTCAAATTCTTTCGCTTTTTTGTTTCCGATGCGATGAACCGATAAGCCGGATTATATCCAAACACGAGCACATAATATTATTATTGAGACAGTTCGATACTCAAACTTCTAAAGGGCTATAACTTTGTTACTTTAATTTTACCAGAAAAATGTTAAAGGAAAAAACATTTCTTTTGATCAGATCTACTCACTGTTAAAATAAATGACTCAACTTCGAAGTCACCCATATATTATAGTGACATACTGTATAGAAATTTGAAAATGAAAAGAAAAAGCAAGTGAAGTGTCACCTGGGAGACAGGTAAATAAAATATTGTCAAAAGTTTCATACTATTCGTCATTATTCGTCAGAGCGGTCCGGTTGACCTTTGCTCTTAGTTAAAAGTCTCGTCGGTCTGTTAGTCTGTCAGGTCTGGCTACCCAGATACCAAACATGTTTAAGGGGAAAAGAGAAAGAAGCAAAGAAAGGAAGGAAGAAATAGAGCAAAGAAAAGAAGTAAATCATTTGAAATAGCTTAAGCCTTATTGCTTTGACTACTCGAATAATTTTGTAACTCCAAAAAATGATTTAGATCGATTTTGTATACTGAAATAGTTTTCGCTGGTCTGAATTCACAATTTAACTTTGATCACAGTGCGAGGAGCGGCCTGGAATGTTTGCGAACTTGCTCGACTGCGTCGTCTACTGAATCACGCAACAGAGGGTTGCTATGCGATTCGGTTTGATTCAAAAGTTTCATTTACTGAAGAAGGCTTTAACAGAATTGTTATGTAAAAAAACCTATATGATGTCAAGAAAAAAAACGGTAAAATGTGTAAGTAGATTAGTGTGTAAAAAAGTTCATTGCCTCGCTTGCTACAAGTGAGCATGAAGTTGACGACACCTAGTTCTAAGTTGACGTTTTGTAGGCAAACCTACGTAATGGCTTGAAAAGCCTACATAAAAAACCGAAACCGAAATAATGTCTATTTTCAAGTTACGTAATAGCCCTGCTGTTGCGACCGAAACGTCAACTACATTAAAGAAGAATTTCAAATATATATGATTTTATTGGTCAGACCAACACCGGGGTTCAAATATGAACTTTTCAGCAGAGCCATTTCAATTTTCTAGCAACAGTATACAGGGTGTGAAACAACTTATCCAACAAATTTTTGACCACTTATGCACTGTTACGAAAAAAGTTGAACTCTCAAAAAGAAAATGTAATAAAATTCGTACAGAAATCGAGATAATAAAATAATATGTAATATGCGCCACGTGTAGCATGTGACACTTTTGGGACCTGTTGGACTAGCACGTGCACCTAGAACAACGGAACTAAATGTTTCGTGATGTGGTATGTGCCAATTCAGAAATCGGTGTGCATACAAACGAGAAACCGCTCGCGAATTTTGCCCTGCTTCTCCGTACGCTAAAACAATTTCCACTCCTCATTAGTGTACACATGTGCCATATTTTTATTAATAAATAACTAAAAACATAAATTCGCAAAATACTTCCTTATTTAACTTCACAAAAATCGACTGTTCTTCATTCAGATCACCCACCATACAGATTAGACCTTAGTCACACGTTCTTATCAGTATGAAAAAACAAAAAATATCTGGTAGTTTGTTTTCGTCTGTTGTTTGGTACATTTGTTGCAATAAATTATTAATGCGTTTTCTAATATCACGACGATGAACGCAAAATACAGATACTTATTTTTCAATTTATTATTGAAACTCAGGCTTATAACTTCATTTCCTGTTGGACTTTTATTACATTTTTTTTTGAGAAATCAAATCTTTCCGTAGCAGTGCATATGTGGTTGCAATTTGTCGGATAAGTTGTGAAACACCTTGTATGTGGCATTGTAAATGTTACTTATTAATCATAGTCATATTTCACAAATTTGAATAGAAAACATAGAAAATGGGAAACATTTGGTAATTACGATGTCATCAGAATCCCTTGCTGTAAAATCATGGTAAAATATGGTACAGTGTCCTTGCAACGTTTGCAATTTGTCTCAATTGTAAAAGCAAATACTGCTATGAATACATTATGCCCGCAAGAATACTGTAGAAATGGTGAAATGCTCGCAATGTAGGAAAATTGAGCATCACTTTTAAATTCACTTTAGATTATAAAATATATTTTACCGCAAATTATAGGTACATAAAAAGTGAATAACCATGCGGTATTATGACCGTAACACTTGAATTTTAGCTGATGCGAAATATAATAAAATTTTTATGCTAAAAGCATGCAATTATATCCGCTCGAAAATGTTTCCATTGTCAGTTACTTGTTACTGCTTTAGAAGTAATATTTTTTTCGTGTAAAACTGTATTTTTTTCATGTAAAACTATTTGAAAGGCATATACCATGTTTTAGTATGATATGCGAGGTCTGTAAATTAAGTATTGAGACTTATTTTCTTATTATTTTTATTCAAATATAATTACAATTTCATATTGTCACCATCTACTTCCTTCTGAAGCCTCACAGTGCTGGAGACGGTGCTTCCACCCTTCATAGCAATGTGGGAACTCCGATACTGGAATAGCCTTCAGCTGGCGGTTACAGCCGTTTGAATGTTTTCGACTGTACCCTTGCGGTGATTTTTCAACTTCGGGAAGAAAAAAGTCACAAGGCCTCAAGTCAGGCGAACAAGGAGGCTGAGGGGCCACAGGAACGTTTTTACTGACGAAAGACTCGTCCATTGACATTGCTGGGTGACAAGGTGAGGCAACCCAGTTGTTTTTGATCTGATGAACGGTGGTGTGAGTCAAATTTAACTTTTCCCCGATCATTCTGTCAACCAATCCCGGATTCTGCCGATATTTTAATTAGTTCTAGAAGATGAAGACTTTACGCTTCACGGTTCACCTTCAATCCAATCTCCCTTCTAAAAATACTTTAAACCACCGAAAAACCTGGACTCTTGACAAAACACTATCTCCTGACCTGCTGAAGTTTACCAAGGGTTTCTGTCGCACCAAGTCTGAAGCAAAACCTGATCCGCCATAGCTCAAAATTCATGTCACTCATTAGAACACAATAAAAAAAACTATTTAACAAAAAATTCATTATAGGTAACCAAAAAGTCGAGCGAGTTCAAACTTGTACTGAAGGCGGATCACATATTCCACTATCTCCCCTCCAAGCTCGGCGCCTGCAGTGTTGCCAGAACGGACGCTATGTCGCCAACACTTAATTAACAGACCTCGTAATCGATGGTACGCGGTAGGCTCGTATGGTACTTTACCTTACCGGGATTGAGATGTTGAGGTATTGCGCCTATTGAACATGTGTTAAATATACTGGGGAAAAAGTGGCCTTTCTACTTCACCTTCCATAAAAATTAACAGCCTTTAGAAACCATGTATGGCTTGCTTGAGATGAGCTGTAACATTCTGTTTTAGTATCCAAAAGTAAGTTCCTTTCTGTTGTAACTGGTGGGTTTGCTTTGTCCCGCGTGTGTTCCCCAAGGACCACAATATGTTTCAGTTACGTTTCGTTCAGCGCTGGTATCCATTTTCAGCTTCTGTTGTTCCAAGCAAAAGGTATCTGGTACTGAGGTTATTTAGCGTGCGAAGTGCGTAAAAGTGCTAACGTGTGCAAAAGGAAAGTAGGACTTTTGTTGCCTCTCATTGGTCTCAGCGAAAGGCTGATTTAAGATTCTCAATTGACATGTCCGAATAACCCGATAAACGATTGTTGATCCAGGCTGAAGAGACACAAGTATTTATACATTTTCTTTAATGGTATTCCTTTAAACTTGGGTTTCTCAATACAAAATGTCTATTTCTGTTCCTCAGAGCCAGACCAGGTCAAGTCCAAGTATTGTATGCGACTTGACATTAGTTAAAAAGTCGTAACTTCCTTATTGTTACAGATAGATGGACGCTGCAAGTAGCAAATGAAAATTCACAATATTATCATAAACTTAACACATTGAACTCATTTTTGACAAAAATGGACTTAACCTAGTCTGATTCTGGGGTACAGATTTGTTTCGATCATTCTTACAAGTTTGGTACAGTCGGGTAATTTGAGACGTTGGCTGCGAATTTAGCCATCTAAAATGCTAATGTGCTTGAGTAAGAAAATTAGATTTTGTGATGTCACCGATCTTAGGACAACAGCTTGTACATTAAATTCGTAATCTACGTACCTGATACACCCTAAACACTCTAATTGTTTTGACTTCAAAATTTTATCACGACTTCCTCTTGCTGATGTATAATGGTGGGTTGATACTACCATAATAGTTATAGTCATAATCATGGACATAGGCATAACAGTTGAAACGCGTTTATACAGCTTGTCATAGTCATAAGTATAACCATAGTAGGATGGCCTTGAAGTTCGTAACTTTTAACTCTCGCGCTTATGCTTACGACCTAAACGTCATTTTACAAGGTACCTGTGTCAAAACTGTTAGTGTAGTCCTCTTCGAGTCAATGTTTTGTGGGTTGTTGTCATTGTCACTGTCCCATTTTGCTTTCGATTTTTGTCGTGACGCCGTGTCCATCATTTGCTTGCTCGATTTTAGTTTTCTTTTGTTCATGTTAAAATTGGCCAGCACTAAGAGGTCATTTGACAAAATTACAAATGGATAACTGCTTATGACTACGATTGAGACAGATGTACAGGGTGGCCGATATGTAACTGAGTGGTTTGTATCTTGTGTATTTGTGAAATGAAATAAAATGCGTCGATTTTTTTCATCTTAATATATTATTGAAACTTGGAAATTAGATACGAAGACTAATATCAGGCAAATGTCCGCCTCTAGAAACCTCCCAAACCTGAGCCTTCTTGATTATATTTTCCATCACTTTTTGGTTCGTTTCGGGAGGAATTTTTTCAATCGCCTCCGTAACATTGTTCTTCAGCTGCTCTACAGTATTTGGTTTGTTACGATAAGTCCTATTTTTTGAAAATCTCAATAAAAAAAGTCAGGAGCCGTTAAATCCAGTGACCTTGGTGGCCAGTTGACATCACCAAATCGAGAAATTAAACGTCCCGGAAATATTGTTCGCAAAAGATCTTCATTGTTCCCTAGCTATGTGACAAGTTGCAACGTGATGCTGCAACCACATGTTTTGCAGGTTAAATTGTTGGATATGAGGAGTCAGAAAGTTTTGCATCACATCACGGTAGCGCTCGCTAGTGACAGTAAGAGAATTACCTGCAGGGTCTTCAAAAAAGTAAGGTCCAATGACACGTTCATACCAAACACCGCATCAAAGTGTAACTCGACGAGTATGTAGTGGTCTTTTCTTAAAATAGTTCATAATGATATGCGACGAATATCAAGTCATCGTTGGTTATCAGAGCGGTCCGTGGGACCTTAGCTCTTGAGTTACAGGGTCAGTTTGTAAGTCTGTCAGGTCTCGTAACCCAGAAACCAGACAATTTTAAGGAAAAAAGGGAAGGAAAGGAGAGAAGAGAAGAACGAGAGCAAAGAGGAAGAACAGAATCTTTTAAGATAGGCAGCGTTTAGGCATTGGTAAGATCATTTCACAGATTTTGATGTGGTCTAAAAGTATCCGATTTTTTCTAAAGATTTTGTCAAAATTCTCCAATTTTGGTTGTTCTAAGTTTACGAATTAATTTTGATTACAGTGCGAGCCGCGGCCTTTTTGTGCTTGCGAACTTGCTCGACTGTGTAATCCACTGACTCACGCAACAAAGGGTTGCTGTGCGAATGCGACGAATACCCAGTTCTTGAGAACGATGTCTGGTAGACGTCTCAGGGCGCTCCACTACGCTTTCGCTCTCTCGATATTTTCCGGCGTACGAACACGGCGCGCAATTTAAACCAGTCAGTTGTGATTGTGGTTATGCTTATGAGTGTAACTACTAAAAAGGTTGTACAAGGGTGGATTTCACAATTTAACAAACCATTATTCTGCACCAATAGGGTATGCGTACCAAACAGTCCGTTAAATATACCCAATCAGCCTCAAGATCTCTCCGTCAAATTTTTGGCAGCAAATAGGATCAAAGTATTCAAAAAATAACACTGTAAAATATGAAGTGACAGCTTGCCATTGAAATCTTTTCAGTTTATTAAATATTACGAAATTATGTAAAACTGAGCCAAAATTTTTAAAAATGCTTGATGTCTGAGTATAATCTATTTTTCAGATTAGCTGAAGGTTTTTCCATGTTTACTGCAACTTTTGTAATCCATATGCGATTATATCACCTACTGTGTGCTTATAGTTTATCCTATATTTGCAAACTTGCACTTCCAAACCCTTACATGAAAAAGCCTTTTCACTCAAATTTTTGTTAGGTGTTGCATTTCAACACATTCATACACTTATTTCCAGTTCCTCAACGATATTTTAACCCCACTGGTCCGTAACTGTTCAACAGTTTCAACATTCATACATACAATTGCAGTTGCAGATTTTTGTTTTAATTTCAGTGTATAATCAGTCGCACCATCAGTGATGGTACATTCAACATAACCACGTATTTAGGGGTTCGTGCAGATTTAACGTGTACACGGCGTCATCATTAGGCGCTCCTCTGGCGATGTCCGATTGCGTTCAGGCGCCTTCTGCAGGTACCTCTTCACCACAGTCAGGAGTTGATACCAGCGCGGCTCTCGTTTTTTTTGCTCTAGGCATGGCCATCCTCAATTAATCGCACAAAAAACAAGTCCAAGGCAGAAAAACACACCCGGAGACGAACACCAAAACAAATTTCTACCGCAAATTCGTCAACAACTCAAACAAAAACAACAGATGATTCACCGCCTAGCTTTGACCGTAAATCGTCGTGGGACACGATACACCACAGAATTATTATAATTACGTCAATACGAGCATAGAACAGTATAGAAAGGGCTATCCAAGGGTAAGACGAGTTCCGAAACCACCCGAATCATGTCAAAAAATGGCTGTGACGTCACCAAAACGTTTGACCACCACTGGAAATCACTAGCTAGTTACCATCTGGCGGCGTAACATGTGGAGGACACTGGTGTAGAAACAGCTGATCCTTAAATTCGGTTACGTTAAGTCGTGCATGAGTCCGACATTATTTTTCAGTAATTACTAATAATTTTAGGTCTATGCCTACAGTAATTGCATTATGCACCTCGGAGATGTAGGGATTAACATGTTTTACACATATCGGTGTTTTAGGATGGGGACGACATATTGTTTTGATTGCTTTGAAGAAATTCATTAACCCATGAATTTATAACAAATGATTACTATTATGATGTAAAGAGAGATGAGGAATTGGTTGGAATACATTTTATATTCTATTTCTCTTGCAAATCCGCACAATTCAACAGGTATGTGTAGCTATAATGATCTCATAATATATACACAGTATATTGAACTTAACAACTTTCGAGATTGCCATGAATTAACAAACGACGAAACCTGCTGCCAAATTTAACAGCTAGAAAATCGTCCTATTATTTCTCCCATTCCCATTCGCTGAGGGGATAGCGGATTGTTAAATGTAAACCTATAACATATATCAAAATACATGAAAGTTGTCCTGTTTTTTTTGTACAAAAGCATCATGTTGGAATCAAAAAGTGGTCTTGTTTATAATGCAGTCGAATTTTCAAGATTTTATTCAACATTTTAATAGAAATCACTGATATTCTGAGACCTTTGACAGCTTCCGTCAAATTGCATTTCGTTAAGGTATTTTCCTATTGGTCCATAATAATAATGTTGGTGAAATCGGTCCTAAGCCCGCTATAACTGTATACAAAGTTTCAATAAAATAAACAATCTTATTCTAAAATTATATACATTCTGGGTGTTGCAATATGCATCAATTTTGCATCGTTTCCATCTCAAACGGGTGCGCCACTGTGACAATATCACGTTAACTCGGTACTTTATACACACATCGAAAGAGTTCTTTGTCTCTGGCAAGCATGGAGAGACTCCCTTCTCGGTACACTTGCACATAGGGAACGATTTTCTTTCTTTTTGCTTTGTAGTAGCGCCTTTGACGAGCGCTCAGATTCTAATTGTGGGAAATGATGGAAGAAAGTCGAAGCAAATGCAAATGTGTAGATCAAACAAGAGCCAGTAGTTACACCTTTTTCTCGTATACCGGACGTATGGATATGTTTCGAAATGCCTTATTATGTTGCTAGGGTTTTTTCATTTGATAAGAAACATTTTGTTCGTTATTTAGTGCTGTTAATACAGACAAGCTTATAGCGGTGCAGTTAATGAATTCGCCTTCTACACGTGATATTTCTAGTGGAGCTCTAAAGCCCGATTTTACTAACCGAAGATAAAAAATCTTGATCCGGATCATAGTGGACCAACGAGAAGAAATGAATGAAGAATTTTTTTTCTGAAAATATCTCTCAAACTAGCGAAAAAATATACGATTTGTGTAAGAAGAGCCTCTAATCCCCGTATTAAATCAAAAAATTCTTTATAAATCACCTGGCTTAGCTAGAAAAACATATTCTTACACAGCTATTTGGTGTTTTTTGGCAACTCGTCAGCGTGATCTCGGCTTGGAATTACCGAACGAAATCATAGCAACTATTCGCTATTCGAGGTATAGGATTTTTCTAAGTGGTGAATTCTGGAAATAGGTGGCGTTATTTCGATAAAGCTGCTCTAGATCAGTGGTCGCTACCGGTAGCTCGCAAACGCAATCCTGGTGGCTCATAACATATTTTGAAAAGGTGTAACAATTATAGAAGCTTCCGTAAATTTTGTAAATCCTCATAATAAGCACAAGCAGCGGCAACACTGCGGTAAGCGATCTGTTCGAGAACGATCTCGATTACTTTGAACGGAATAAATACGCAAGACGCGCCGACAGTGCGCTCAGTTTAAAACTGACCGGCACAAAGTCCAGCGTTTAGAGTTGGTCTGCAATTAAAAACATTATGAAGATTAGGAATGGGAAGAACAATATTTATTTAGAGAAGTTAAAGGTAAAAATGTATGTTTGTTATGTTGCTAAAGAAGAGAATATCTAGAGGCACTATAAAACTGTACATTCGAATTTTGAAAAATCATTCCCATTACGTTCTGCAACTAGAAGAAAAAACTGGAACAATTAAAGAAGCAGTTAATTGGACAACAGACAATTTTTCTACAAACAATCGACAAAAGGAAGACTGCAAACTGAAACATCATGCCGGATGTCCCAGATAATTACACAAAGAAGAAACCTGATGAAGACGGAGAAATGATGTAACAGGCGTTTTTAGAAGCTGCAGGTTCATTATTGGCCAAGTTCAGAAATAAAGACGAGATAGTGTCAGCTATAAAATTTATGCGACTTTATGCTAATACAGTGATGAGATGAGTAGAAGTAATGAACAACGATATAGTTTTACAGTTAAACAATTACTTCGATAACTGTGCTTATTTTTTACTGCAGCTGGAAGAATCCACAGATGTCGTTGACACCTCTCAGATGGCCGTGTTCGTCGGGATGGTTTTTAGTGATTTTACGATAAAGGCAGGACTTGTTTTCTTTTTTTTAAGGTATCGTTTCTTCTGAGAAAATTCCAATATAGAAAATGGTAGGCTTGACAACCGATGGCGCTACAGCTATGACGGGTCGTAAAGATGAGAGCTTTCCGCAATTTCTCTATTACCACTGCATTATCCATCAGCAAGCATGATTTGGACATTTTCTAAAACTAAACAACGTTATGAAATTGGTAGTAAGAATTTTATACGCATGTAGCCCAATACACAGAGTCATCCAGATGCGATATTGCTACTTTGCAAGTCAACCAGCTTTCTTTTCTATCACATCTTCTCAGAGGTATACTCTACAGACTAACTCGGTATTCTGCAACCAGCAACACAGCATGTTGACTTGCAGCATGGTCGATGAACCATTCCTCCATAGATGACGCCACAAAACAGATAAGACTGAAGAAGTGGGAGCTGCACGTTAAATAATGGCAACACCGTTGACGTTGCGTCAGATGGTTGCGCCGCCTACTTGCCTGGAGATCTGCAGGAACTATCCAAGGAATTCAAAGAATGCGCCGGGAGATTAGGAATGCTAGGAATGTGCCGAGGATTTAGTTTGTTTACAATTTAAGATCTGCTGAAAGTGATATTTCCCATATTGAAGAAATATTTTATGAGCATAGATGCATAAAATATCCTTAATAAAGAAAATACCTGATTCAGCAGTTTTGCTGGTAACCAATTTTGGTATAATGAAAGATAAATGCGTAATTAATAAAATATTTCTTAAATAGTTAAGTATATGAACAATAAAAAGTAATAATCTATCATCACAGTACATTGACAATATACAGGGTGGTCCATAAGTCCTTTGAAATTTCAAATTTGAATAAAATTTAACGGGTGAGCGTGAGCGGCGCGGGCGAGGTGGGGGCAGTATCTTCAGTGTCTGGGAATTCAGTCGCCATGGAGTGTTTCACTGGAGCGGATCGTGCATTTTGTGTGCGTGCGTTTTATCAAAATAATGATTCGGCAACCATTGCGCGGCGTGAATATCGAGAATACCACAATTTACACAATTTCACAAAGTGTCCAACAGCTCAAACGATTAAGAACTGGGTTGCTAAGTTCCAAGAGACTGGTTCGACGTTAGATAAACAGCGGTAGGGTCGACCAAGGACAACTCGTATTGAAGAAAACATCAACATTGTGGCACAGTCTGTTCGTCAAAATCCTACCTAGTCTACTCGTAAGCGTTCCAGTGCACTAAACGTACCCAGAACATCTTTACAGCGGATTTTAAGGAAATATTTACGTCTGCACGCTTACAAAATTCAGTTAGTGCAGGAATTAAAAGATAATGACGCTAGTCAGAGACTAAACTTTGCGAATGAAATGTTGAATCGATTTTCTTCGCTCAATAATGTGTTGTTCTCGGACGAGGCTCACTTCCATTTAAACGGGCATGTAAATAAACAAAATTGCCGTTATTGGAGCCCCGAAAATCCAAGGCGTAAGCATCAGAAGCCCTTACAGAGCCCCAAAGTTACAGTTTGGGCTGCTATGTCAGCTCATGGCATCGTAGGCCCTTATTTTTTTGAGGACGACAGAGGTCGCGCATTAACTGTTACTTCGGAGCGGTATGTAGCAATGATAGAAGAGTTTGTGACACCAGCGTTGCAGAATTTTCCAGGCTATAATACGCAGACCTGGTTTCAACAGGACGGAGCAACTGCCCACACCTCCAACACTTCTATGCCCGTCGTCTGTCAACTTTTTCCCAGCAAAGTAATTTCTCGAAGAGGAGACATTTCCTGGCCACCACGTAGTCCAGATTTGACCCCAATGGACTTCTTTTTATGGGGCTACCTCAAGAGTAAAGTGTACGACACCACTCCGCGATCAGTTGATGTCCTGAAAGAAAATATCCGAAGAGAAATGGCAAGCATTACAGTGTTGACTTGCCGCGCAGTCATCGACAATTTTAGACGTCGTTTATATGAGTGCCGTGATCGTAATGGATTGCATTTAGACGATGTGATTTTTAAAACATAATTCCCATTCAATAAAGATGATAACAAAATATAATAATTCTTCATAATGTAACTAGTTTGGTTTTATTCCTTTTTTTCAAGCTCAAAGGACTTATGGGCCACCCTGTATAAAGGTATTTTTAGACGTCGTGAGCTTTCTTTATATTATGAAGTGAATAAGAGATGTTTCAAAAAAAAATACAAATCATACATTAGTAGCAAAAAAAGCGATAAAAAGGGACCCTCAGTAATCAAAGGAAGTGTTTAGCAAGATGATGCAAGCACTACCTATTGTTAATCCATCATGGGTTATATTTATCACTGAAACGTAAACATTCATACTAAAACAACAAAAAATAAATCTCTGTAGTTAAATAAATAACTGAAATAAAAATATAATCCGAGAAAACATTATCGTTTATTTTCTTCAAAAAAGGAATCAAAGTTGAAAATAAACAAGACATTCCTCATACTTAAAACCAAAAGCTCCTGATTTACAGGAAGAAACAAAATGAATAATAATTCTTCCTCCAATGGCTCCCTCCCAAGGATGTTGCAACCATGAAACAAACATATTGTTTAGGTATAATATCACAGTAGTATTTGGTTAAGGAAAGTAAATACAAAACTCTATGAATGAAGAGTGCTGGACTACATAGAAAAGCATTACCTGACTTAAGCTGTTTTGAATTTCTTATTTGTTGATATATGACTTTTAGTAGTCTCACCACTCCTTTTCAAAGAATTGCTTTTTACATATTTGTAAATTCCCAGCAGTTTTTCAATTATACTTTTTGCCACATCATGCTGCTGACAAAAGCTATAATTATGAAGGATGCAGGAATACTTCCGTTTAAATTTAACTTCCAGCTGGTCTGTACCATGCTGCTCTAAAAATGCATACAGCTTGTCATCCAGAAGACCAATCAGGTTAATTAATTCTTCACTTGCATACTTCAATCGATGTTCTCATCGTGCTCTTTAAACGTCACAAATAGATGTTTTTCAGTGACAACCAAAGAAAATAACCTTGCACAGGATTCATAATTACTATCAATTTTGAGTATGTCCAAAATGTACTCAGCCACATAACCATTTGAAGGATTCCATTCAACAGAACTGTCCATTATTTCCATGTCAGAGTCACTTAGAATCTCAGGGTCTAACTCAAGCGCTGTATCATTACTTTGGTTATATTTATCCAAAAAGTCACTGAAATCGACCAGTAGTATCACAAAAATCGATTTCGCAATTACCTTTAGAAAAAGGTGTGCTGAAATTATTAATATAACTACTGTTTTTAAAGCAGCAACAACTGATGACAGGTGGGATTTGTATTGAAGATACCATGCTGTCTTACTCGACCAAATAAATATTCCAGGGAATCTTGATTTAAATTTCTCAAACAAAAATATTTCAAGCCCTTCCCCTTAAGATCCCAACAATTTTATGGAATAATGCTGCTGAATGAAATTTTCTTCTGGAAGCCATATTGAGCGAACCAATTTCCTCTAGCTTGCGGATGCCAAAAATGAATCATCTTCGTTAAACAGGGTCCATACACGACATCACAGTAGTTGAATAGGGACAATAGAGTGAGAATAATCTTTTATCTAATTGGCAGAATATGGCGATGTGGGAATAAAAGCTTCAACAAAATAAATGCCGTTTGGATGCATTTTTTACGTGACCAGAGAATCTCAATTCGTTATCCATTTCCAAACCTAAATTCCTTGCCACCTTGAGATTTTTAATTGTACTGTTACCCATTTTGACAGTAAAGTTATCTTTCAAAGCAGCTTTTTGTTTACCAAATATTATATCGCCAGATTTAGTCGGGTTAATGGTAAGTTGATGTGACAGATTCAGAGTGAAGTATATCCAATTCCATATTAAGCTCATTTGCAGCAGCTGAGCTGGTCAAAAGAAAATTAGATTCTGTTCTAGAACCACCTCCACTGATTTCAATGTTTTGATCTTCCAGAATAACACTGGAATTTTCATTTTGCTCAGAAGGTGTCGGATTTGTGGTAGCCTCTCCAGAAGGATGGTCATTCAATAAAACTCTAGATACTGAACCGGGACCTGCTTTAGTAGGGTGACTATTATTATACAAGCAGATTTCCGAACAATATGGAATTAGGAATTTTGCAAAAAGGATATTTGCATGAGTACTTTAAAGTAACGATGTACGAAGAGGCAACCCCAAATCCAGACATGGCTGATTCACAAAATAAAAACAAGCTTATTGAAGTATGCAATCTTAAGTATTCCTGCACACAATCACAAGTGTTTTAATTAAATCAATAATTAAAAATTTAATGTGTAGCTTACCCGATTTAAAACACAGATTGAAAACAAAATGGAAGTTCCCAGGGAAAGTCAAACTGTCGTTTTTCAAATATCAAACTCTGTTGGTAAGGAAGTGTCCTAGATTTTTCCTGGAGATTTATGTACTTTGTGCCTGGAGAGACCTTTGTGTTGCCAGTTCACCTATAAGACGTTTCACCCTCCTGGGTGACGCTAGGGGGACGCTTACTGCGCTAATAGCGACCAAGAGTTGAATCAACTATTTGTACACTAGGAGCTATCTAGTCAGAAGTTGACATTTTGTCGGTTTTTTGACATATAGGTTTTTTACGTGATAACCCTGCCGTTAAAAAAATGAGGGCTGGAGCTTCCTAGAAAGCACTGTATACATTTTCCTCTACCAGCTGTGCCCACTTACCTGCCTCTCTAAATTACCCCTCTGCATAAATTACCGAAGCAGAATTATTTCCGGTTTGGTTTCTATAGATGTCATTCATTTAGAAGTTACGTTCGGTACCAATGAAAGGATCGACAGACAGACAAACACAGGCATTTTCAATATAAATCGTTGGCATCAGTTCGTCGGCCACTTGTGCTCACCTATCCGGGCTAGCCTCTCATTACGGCTGAATTCCATTTAAATAATTTTCAGTCGTTCAAATGGCATCCGACCAAAATTGGATATCGATTCCAGGTCGCCGTCACTGTCGATTCCATTGCTCTACGATGGACAGGACACTCCACTCCAGCCCAGTCATGAATTCTGCCGTCCTAAATTAAAACCCTCGAATATTTCCAACGTGAAATTCTATCCATCAAGGGAAGCTTCAGACCATATTTTATATTAACTATTGGAGACTAATATATCCATTACCACATTGTCATCCAGGTACGTCTAGCAGAAATAAGTGACAGACAATATAATATCTGAACCTGTGGTTTTCATTTCGATAATTCACCATATTTGTCTGACCAATGAAACCACATGTATTAAAAATTCTTCTTTAATGTGTACGTTTCGGTCACAACGGTGATCTTCTTCGGTACATGACACTATTTGGACCATATTTTATTTATATGTCTTCCAGGTGACACTTTGTTTTTCCTATTCATTTTTCAGATTCGTATAATAGTCTGAAAGATCCATAACATGTCGATTTTCGGTGAAGCCATCATTTCTGCTCCCAAAAGGACGTCTACCCCGAAAATGACAAGCGAGCATGAGGCTATTTGTGAATTTTTTAATGTACCAGATATGTCACCCTCGTCCATCGCCCCGAAAGCACCAAAAACCCTCCAAAAAGCGCAAAAACACACACAGAACTGTTGCCGCAGTACACCGGTTGATTGCTATGCGATCTCTGACGAACATGTTGCAATTGCATTGCTTACTGATCTGAAACACGAGAAATAGCATTTCGACAATTAAAGGGAACCATGTTGTTTGTCCTGTGAGGAAATAATATGAGACACAACAGTTGTTATCCCGCTAAAACTACATTAGTCGGTAGATATGCGACCTCAGGGTGAGGTTCGTTGTACCTTGGTTTTTGGATGCAAAGCGGTAGCGGTTTGGGCGCTACCTAGTTTCAAAAACTAGGAAATGAAATAACAAGTAACGAGGTTGAGTCTCTGGAGCTAAGGAGACACAAACTCACACAGGCATTTATTGGAAAAAAGTATAAAAAATAAAGAGAAGTACTGGAGGACAGGCTAAGAAAATTATTCAGCATCAACCCCTAGCTAAATGGTGTCCGGTAAATATTAAAATAAAAAGAAAAACCACTTGTGCAGGTGAGTGGCTATTATCGGTAGGTAACGTGGAACCCGAAGGTAGAATCGGAAGGTAGAACCCTAACTATAAAAAATTACTTGCTACAAAAAATAGGCGAAATCACGATTCGACTCCTAATTACCCCTTTAGTTTGCTTCCAAAAACTAAAAATTTAACTTTAATATGGAATCATTTAGCCTTAGGTTACATCAATTCAAAAATTTAAAATTAAAATAAGGTTGCTGTTCAATCATCGTGTACAAAGAAAATCGTGATTGCACTAGAAATACCCAAATTTTTAAATTAACCTGAAATAAATTAAAATAATCAAAGACCCTTAAAAAACATAATATTTTACTTAGAGCGCATGGCCCACTTAAATTCCAGTAAATATACAACCAATATCAGAAGCGGTGGCGATATAAAAATAACACATAATATTCTTAGTGTATGTACTACGATACAAAACAATGTACAGGGTGTTAATAAAGAATGTAGACAATCTTTAACCATCTAATCCTTGGTAAATTTGAAGATGAAATTTCCTTATGAACATGGGTGCGCAACGACTTTGTTTTCAAGCTAGTGCATATTAGCACTAAAAGGAATGATGAAATTGTTCTAAAAAATTATAAAAGAATGGAACGTTTTTAATTTTAATAAAGTATGCCCTGTGGAGAATATCAAATGTTTTACAGTTATGTTCAGACCCTCCATGTACGTAGATAAGGATGATGTTATCCAGTATTTTTTGAAAAAACAGCATGACATTGATTTGTTTTGATCGCAATACTTTTAATATTCAAGCATTGTGCTTATCTAGACACCTGTGATGTACCCGAAAACAATTGAATTAATTTATTTTCTCAAATAATTCTTGGCCGCTTTGAACATTTAATGTAAAAAAACTATTCTATAAATTGTTGTTGTTCTACTCCAATGTTACTGTTCAAAACTATTTTCGAAAAATACAGGATAATACTATTTTCATCCACGTTCATATTGAGCCTCAGCAACTTGTAAGACATGCAAAATTTATAATAGGTTATACCAACTGTTCAACAAATACGTTGCATTATTCATAGAAATATTTGGAACATTAATCGTATTTCTCTAGTAAACCACGTTCATATGAACAACTGTCCTTAAATTGACCAAGGACTCGATGGTTAAAGTTTGGCTACATACTTTATTAACACCCTGCATAAATGTTACTAACGAGAAATCCAATCTCTTTTTACTACTAAGTTGATGAATTAATAGTTTTTGACTAATTCGATACTGACCTAAACAATGGATAATTAAATGGTTAAAGTATAACCCTAAGGTTTCATAACGCCTAAACTGGCACAAATGAAATCACGGAAAATCTCATTCTAAATTTTTCAACGAAATAGTGTTTTCAGTTTTTACGAAAGACAGGACTAGCAAAGTAAAGAAGAAAAATCAAAATTACCTCTAACAATGAGGGTTCGGAAAAATGAGGAACTGCTCCTCACAGGCGTGAGTCCTGCTTGAATTCGCCTCGGATTATCCATACAGACGGTTCCCCTCTATAGAATTAGAAATCACATTGAAAAAAATGGCTTGGAGAAATTGGCCACTTACCAGCTCGATGGTTGTCTGTAATGTCCGCGACTAAATCCCCAAGAGGGCGACAAAACAGCTCCTACCAAAGAAGCACCGATTTCTTATAGAAACCCCACCACCCTATAAGTCCGCAACGCTGCGTGTAAAACTATTATTTTTATAAAATCGGGTAGCGGGCCGCGGAATTCCTATACCAGAGCACCGAAGACAGCACCAAGCACCAAGCAACGAGAGTGAGAGTAGAAAGGAGAGGTGTTTTATTACTAAAAATAAAATTCGATGCTATAAAATTATTAGCTGTTATAAAACAAGAAATCCCGAAGAAACAGTTAGAGAGACAGAAGACAATCAAAAAGTACGAAACAACAGCGCTAGAAGATACGTCAGTTAGACTGCAACTTGAACAGGCAATAACGATAAGACTGCAGAACATATCATTTGTGCAGGATGTTAATCAGCAATAATCACTAATGTAGCAGAACAGATGATGAGAAAAACGAAAACTAGAAAAAGCAAAGAGTCAAGGAAAAGATATGAGCAAGCCAAACGAAAAGTGAAAGAGATGTGTATAAAGAAAAAGCGTGAATACTGGGAAATGAATTTGAAAATGATAGAAGCTCACATGATCAGCAAAAACATTCAGAACTTTTACCATGTAATAAGAAGCGAAATGGGTAGTCAAAGGTCTTCTTGCTTTTATAAAGACAAAGATGGGTCAGGAAAATTAGAAAGGTGGCCGAACATTTTGAGGAACACTTAAAGCTATCAGACGAAGAGGAAAGGAACACGGAAGCAGCACCACTATTCGAAGATGACGACCAGGGACAAATACATGAACCAACGGATCTGGAAATATGGGAAACAATAGGGAGATTAAAACACAATAACTCCCGGAGAAAATGGAATCACCGCAGAAATAATAAAAGCGGGTGGACAAGATTTACACAAGCGACTTGGAAGTCTGATCAGATATATATGGAATCAAGAGGAACTAACAGATTAATGTAAAAACGCCGTAATCTGTCCAATCCACAAAGAAGGTGATAAAGGTTCATGTGAAAACTATAGAGGCATTGCCCTGTTAGACACTGCATATAAGATACTAGCGTTTCAACTAAGGGACAGATTGAGCATATATAAAATGTAGTAAATAGGTGAATATCCAGGAGGTTTTAATATAAACCAAATATTTATAATGAAACAGCTGTTCTATCATAGCTATGAACAAAATCGTGGTTTACACGCATTATTTATTGATTTCAAGCAAGCGTATGATTTCATTGACAGAGAAAAATTATATGAAGCTATAAGACTGCTAGGACTACCAAGAAAACTGAGGTTAGTCAAAATGACAATGAACGGAACAATGGACAAAGTCACATTGGAAGGGAAAACATCTAGAGCTTTTGGCGTAACGAGAGGCCTGAGACAAGGGGACCCGCTATCTACAACATTGTTTAACTTTACACCGGAGGCTATTTTACGTGATTGTGGTATACAAACCGACGGCGTTGTTTACTATAGAAAACATCAGTTGATTGCTTATGCTGATGACATAGCAATAATAACCATCCAAAGCAGAACTTGAAAGGACGTACACTATTCGTCATTGTCTATCAGAGCGGTCCGTAGGACCTTTGCTCTTGGTTGAAGTCTTGTAAGTCAATAGGTCTGTCAGGTCTGGTTGCCCAGATACCAAACAAAGTCAGGGAGAAAGAAGGGAAGAAGAAAAGAAGGAAGGAAGGAGGGAGAACAAAGAAAAAATAAGTGCATCAATTTGAGGGGTGCCTTGGCATTGCTAGTTAGTATTCGGCAATTTTAAATTGATCCTAAAATTAATTTTGGGATTGGTTGTTGAAGAAAAATTATAATTTTGGTTGGACCTAAAGTCGCACGATTTAATTTTGTTCACAGTACGAGTCGCGGCCTTGTGTGCTTGCGAACTTGCTCGACTGTGTAGTCTACTGACTCGCGCAACAAAGTGTTGTTATGCGATTCTGCTTGACTGTAACGTAGCTGCGCTTGTTGTTTGATGTAGTCCCTTAGGTAAGGAATGTCAAGGTCTCTGTGAAGGGTCTCGTTGGAAACATACCATGTGGCGTTAGTGATTGTACGCAAGGTTCTGTTCTGCAAAACCTGCAGGCTACGCAAATGCGTTTTGGCGAGAAAACACCAAGCCGCACTTGCGTAAGTGATCGCTGGTCTAATAACCATCTTGTATAGTCGAACTTTGTTGATCAAACTTAATTTTGATGTTCATAGCATAGGGTAGAGTTGCTGAAACGAGATCTGGAATTTAGTTTTTAACGCTTCAGTGTGCTTCTGCCAGGTTATCCCCTTGTCAAGAGTGATACCGAGATACTTAGCAGAGCTTTTCCATGGTACCCGAGCGCCATTCACTGAAACCTCAGACGGGGCGCCGCTACGTTTTTTAGTACAATAGATTGCCTGCGTTTTCGAATGATTAATTTTGATCAGCCACCGATTCGCCCATTCCAATACCTCGTCCACTGCACGTTGCAGCCTGTCGTGAACTAGATCCCCAGAGCACGACTGGGTGACCAGGGCAGTGTCATCAGCATAGAGATAGGTTTCACAGCTGCTGGGGCAAGGGACGTCATGAATAAAAAGTGAATAAAGGACTGGTCCAAGAACCGAACCCTGAGGGACACCGGCTTTGATGGGCCGTGTTGTCGACAGAACGTTATTAATTTTGATCCGAAATTTCCTACCCTCGAGAAATGATTTCAAAAGTTTTAGGAGCCAGAAGGGGAAGCCCTTATGGATCAATTTGTAGAGAAGGCCCTTGTGCCACACCTTGTCAAATGCCCTTGAGACATCCAGTAGCAAGATGCCAGTACTTTCATTACGGGTGAACCCGCTGGTTACTCGTTCAATAAGCCTTATCGCCTGTAGCTCCGTACTATGCTCAGACCGAAAGCCAAATTGCACGTCAGGAATCACATTGTGGTCTGCCGAGAAATTTTCAAGGTGACGTAGAATCACCTTTTCAGCGAGCTTAGAAGGAGCTGACAGTAGACTAATGGGGCGGTAATCCTGAGGGAATATCGAAACCACCTTCTTTGGAATCATTATGACATCAGCGGTCTTCCACGCCGTTGGGAAGTGCTGGGTCCTTAGCATGGCATTGATTATTGCCACGAGATAAGTTAAGGACTTCCGCGAAAGTAGCTTCAGCGCCTTATTAGTGATTCGATCCTCTCCAGGTGCTTTACGCACCTTGAGGTCCTTAATATGACCTTGGAGCTCTGCTGGTGTGCAATGCGGAATCTCAGGAGATCTCGCTGATGTGCCGTGCAGCTCTTCAATTGAGGAATCATCTGAAGCTTCCTCTGAGGAAAAATCACTAAGGGGGGCACTACTGCCACTGACGCCGTTGGCCCTAAAATATCTCCTGACGGATCTTACAATATGTTGCTCCTCGTCGAGGTCATTATCAAGATCATAGTTGGGGAGAACTGACTTTCCATTGCATCAGCGAAAACCTCGACCTTTTCCTCTGTCCTACAGACTATGCCCCTAGGACCGTGGATGTGCGGGAGTTGTTCTCGCTTTCCGTTTCTGAGCGACTTTGCAACTTTCCAGAGAGGAATACTTGGGTCAAGCATCCCCAACAGAAAGTCGCTCCATTGCTCATTACGGAATTCATGAAGAGCATTTCTCACTTCATGAACAAGATTAGTTGCTCTGTGAATGTCATCTGGGTGACAAGACCTCTTCGCTTGCTTAATTGCAGCTCTTTTGTCAGAAATTTTCTGACGAATGTCTGCAGGGAGATTGAAAGGACGTTTAAGGTTAGAAGAAACTACCAGTCGTTTTTGGCTTCATATAAATGAAGACAAAACAGAATACCTAGAAATGAGAGGACGCGACGAAGGGAAGTTAACAATAAACAGTAGTTGCAGAGAATACTGTACCGAGAAGGTGAATCAATTTGAATATTTAGGGGTCGCCATAACAGATAAAGCAGAAGAAGATTTAGAAATTGAAAAAAGAATAGCAAGAGGGAGTAAAGCAATGGGGGCTTTAAGCAAGATGATAAACTCACGGTGGATATCAAGGTAAACAAAGGAAAGGATTTATACATCGGTTATCCAACCATCAGTACTTTACGGCAGTGAAGCTTGGGTGTTAAGTCAGAAAAACGTACAGAAATTAGAA
The DNA here is from genome assembly GCA_963669975.1 of Acanthoscelides obtectus. NCBI lineage: Eukaryota > Metazoa > Arthropoda > Insecta > Coleoptera > Chrysomelidae > Acanthoscelides > Acanthoscelides obtectus. Next base: position 107,335,167 of record CAVLJG010000001.1, read on the forward strand.
CGCTGGGACAGAAAAATGTTACATAAAAAATTTTTAGGCACAAAAAACAACGATGGTACGTGGAGAAACCGAAATAATAAAGAACTGTTGGAGATGTATAACCAACCCAGTATAATACAAAAAACCCGAGCTCAAGGAGTGCGCTGGCTAGGACACGTTTACAGAATGCCGTCTTATAGGAATGCCAAAAAAGTGCTGCTTGGAGGAGAAGGCAGTAGGAGAAGAAGAGGAAGACCGAACAAGCAGTGGCTGGAAAGTGTCAAAGAGGATATACGAAGACTAGGCATACCAGACTGGGACGAAAATACCAAAAACAGGAAGATGTATGAGCCCCTCCTCACTACAGTTGGCCCACTTCAAGATTCGTACCAAAATATTCCTTTATAAACTAAACATGACGAAACTATTTACTTCTAAAATAATTTTTTTTCCCAAAAATATTTTAGATACACTCTAGTCGTAAAAAATACATATTTGAAATCACTTAGACCTGTAACTAATAGAACATCTCAACAAATAAAAAATGTGCGAATAAATGCACGAAGTTAACAAAGCAACAATTGAAAGATTACCATTAGGTAACATCACCTTCATTTTTTATTACGGCTGAAATTCTTTGGGGCATAGTGTTAACCAAGTTTTGGCAAAGATTTGGTGTAAAACAATCCCGTATTTCTTGAAGCTTTTGTCTCAGTTCGGTGACTGTACGAGCAGGATGTTGTCGTAGAACCTTTTTCATCTCGTGCCACAAAGTTTCAATAGGTGACCGATCTGGACTGCTAGAAACCCATTTCAAAAGTGGTAAATTATTTTCTTCCACCCATTTTATAGGCTTTTTTGAGGTATGGCACGCTGCACCATCTTGCTGAAACACAAACTCTTGGCCGGATGTCAAACATTCTTCCATCACTGGTAAAAACGATTCTTCTAAAATTGCCAAATATTTGTTTGTATCCACACTTCCATCAATAAAATGAGGTTTTCCTACTCCTTTTGATGACATACTGCCCCAGACCATAATGGATGCTGGAAATTTCACTTTTCTTCTCAGACAGTCAACATGGAATGCTTCATTTTTTTGCGAATAACTCTACTGCGACTGTCAGCAATACAAACTGCGAATCGGGCCTCATCACTCCATTGTTGAGGTGTCCATTGTCTATGTTCTTTAGCCCATCTAAGCCGATTTTTCTTTTGCAGTGGAGTTAATAGTGGCTTTTCTTTGACCTATAAACACTTTTTTATAAGAAAACTTACCTTGCAAGTGCTAAATCCCAGTGTATGGGCCTCTCTATGAGTTGTGGACCTCGAAATTCTCCTTCCAACAGCGTCACTCCACAGAGCACTTAATTATAAATAATTGGCACGCCTGTTTTTCACGATTATTCTTCTTAATGCTCTTCGGTCGGCATTTATGATATTACTTTTTTTTACATATCGTGGCTTAATATTAACTGAACCAGTTACGTTATATCTTCTAACAATATTTCTCACACTGTACCGCGATAAGTCTAACAAAGTTGCAATTTCTGAGTTTGATTTCCCAGAATTAAAAAACTTAATTATCAGTAACCGAATTTTCTCACTAATAAGTTTTTCTCTACCCATTTTGAAAACCTTAACTACCCAAAACGTATTCTGACAGCTGTGATTAATAAAAACATTTGTCATGGCTTTTATTTTTCACAGCCACCTATGCGTTATAGACTTATTCTGCATTGAAATGAAAATAGGATGATATGCCGTAAGTGCAACATGTGTTATTTTGATAAAGTTGGTGTTTTCTACTATATACGTATTATCAAAATATTCATTGTTAGTATTTTAAACCTGCTACTTTTTTATATTTGTGTTTGATAAGAAAAAAACTAAGATTTCAATAGTTGGGCCAACTGAAGTGGGAAGGAGGTCGTAGTTAATTTTTAGTCGACTATAAGAAGAAACTAACAGTTTAGCGAATAGAGGACAAAGTAAAATATATGCGCGTTTGAGTTTCAAGAACCAAGTGATAGACCCTCAGTCTCATATATCACTGCCGGATTCAGTTTGAGAAATCCGCATTAACATCAGTGGTATGAGGCTTTTCAATAATGTTAACGAGACACTGGCAACAACAGACCCGGTAGAAACCTTATGGGGAACAACTCCCTGCCAATTTAGTGACACACATAGGCCCAAATTCTTCCACGCGTAGTTTCAGTGGTACAGGCCCTCCAAGCTGGGCAAGATGTAACCTATTACAGCGTATTGTGGGTTCCGCACAAGGTTTGTAATAGTTGTTTAATATTTACTCATATTGCTATCATCATTCCTACTAGCCGGTTAAACAGTATCTTGTACAGGGTGGTCAAGAATTGCTTGGAAGGTATTGCTGCAAGATACAAACTTTATCATTAACTTCAAGATCATCCTGAACCATCACTGTCAAAAAAGTCAAGATTATACAGCTGAGTATCAAAGTTCTTTTTAATAACTATCTGTATTTTCTATTGAATATTTAGAAAGACCGAAATACTTTTGCGTTTTGCGGAGTAGTTAAGTTATGCATTTCGCATAAAAAAAATGAAAAATATGTCGATCAGTACCTCGATCTCTTTAAAGAGGTTCTAAAAAACACAATTCATCGTTCCTTAAAACATTTAAACAAAGCACCTTCCGTGACCTCACATTGCCAAAACCTTTTTTAAAAGCTTTTATTTAACTTGACCAGTTGGTAAGAAAATGTATATATATTTATTAGTATCTATTTTAGTGATTATGTATGCTAGTATATTTGTATGTTAAATATCTTAGAGATGAAATTTAAATCACTTAACCTTAACCAGTTGAGCTGGATATTCCAAGAGTGGAGTGAGATTACGTCAGGAATTCTTAATACTTGAGTGATTCATCATCATTAGCTTAGGTGTGGAAGCATGCGGACACCCTGGAAAAGGGTGGTACCACCTCGGTCGACTGGTCCTTGTTTACCACATTCTCTTTGAGAGCTAATGTGCTAGATAGACCTAAAAGTGGCTCGTTGGCAGTCTTGTACCGTACTGAAGTATTCCTTAACGCGTCTACAATCACTTGAAAGGGAAGAAGTTGCATACTGAATACAACAATTTCCAGAACAGACATTTGCCACGACCCCGCTCAGCAGGGTATTAGAACACGTTGACCTCAAATATACTATTTTTTTTTCAAAATGAGTAAACTCACAAACATTCCTCAAGAGACGATTTATAATTTCTATGGTCGCCGCTAAGATATGGGTATCAAATGGAGAGGCTTAATTGGAGAAGCACAATCAGTTAACGATCGCCACAAAATATTGATTTATCATTGTATGATCTATATCTATCGAAATTTCATAAAACAAATAAAGGAGCGGTCGTACCGGCCAGTTCTGGAGGTGTAAAGTTCGCGACGGTTAGGGTAGTAGGTAGTCAAGGCGGCAGCACCATAAACATGTGAGCAGTACCCGTAGCTACGCCTTATCTAGGCCTTGTACAGAGTGAGAAGGTTACTTCTTAGCCGTAAGAAAATAGCTTAGCTTTTTTCCAACAGCTGCTGCTATTGACGAGATGTGTTCGTGCCAGATCAAGCCTTCGGTGATCTGGATTCAGATTGTTGCGTTCCCAAGCGGTAATAACTTCCAGGTCTCCCGCCAGTTGGCAAGGAAGTAACAATATACAGGGTTGCGCATCGAAAACGAAACAGACGCATTCGCTGGCAGCTCAGTTTTTTTTAAAAAAACGCTCAGACCCGTCGATTTTGTTTTCGAGGGGAACACAAGTTTGGCAAAAAATCACGTTATACGTGCAGCCCCCTGGGCGGGGGTGACACCAATCCTAAAATCTTAAATGGAAAGGGGGGTCGAGTGTACCTTATTTTAAAGGTCTTTCAACTCCCTTTCCCTTTCTTCACTACGCCCATGGTTTGTTTATCATTTTGTTGTTGAAAATAGCGATTGGAGCGTTTTTTAAATAGTTTGCGATTGATTTGACCAAGCTTTGTTGCTAAAATAACTTGTAACGCTTTCTTGCATAAATTAACCATGGTATATTCCACAGCAGAAGGAGTTGAAATTATCGAAATATTTTTCGGAAATAATCAGTGCGCTAATAGAACAGCAGAAATATTTAATGAGCGACATGAGAGCAGTAACGTGCATCGAAAATATGTTCTAGAACTCGTAGCTAAATTTCGGGAAACTGGGTCAGTCGCCAATAAAAAATGCAACATTGAAAATCCCATAAGGAATGAAGCAATAGAAGTTTTAGGGCAAGTTTATGTAGATCCTACGTTAAGTACCCGCAAATTGGAGACTGAGTGTGGTGTTAGTCGACGTACTGTCCAACGGATTCTAGAGGCCTAAAATTTTCATCCGTATAAAATTCACCTGGTACAAGAACTTAATGAAGACGATTTTGATCGGCGATTACAATTTTGTGAAGATATGAGTGAACGGATTAGAAACGATGAACACTTTCTATTCAACACTTGCTGTTCCGACACAGCAGCCACAAAAATTAAATGTTTGGGCTGGTATTTATGGCGATCATTTAGTTGGTCCTTTTTTTCTTACCTGGAAATTTGACCGGTGAAATGTATTTGGAATTACAGGAAGAGGCCATAGATGCTGCATTAACAGCCATAATTGAAAATCAGAATGATCGGCGGTACATTGCGAATAGGTAAATGTTCCAACAGGATGGTGCCCCACCACATTACGCATTACGTGTTCGACAATATTTAGATCAGACGTTTCCAGATCGATGGATTGGTAGAAGAGGTGCCATTGAATGGTCCGCAAGATTGCCAGATTTATCACCTTTGGATTTCTTTATGTGGGGTCATTTAAAAAGCAAAATCTTTGCTACTCAGCCAACATCATTAGAAGACCTGCGACAAAGAATTGTGAATGAGTGCCTTCAAATTACTGCTCAAATATAGCAAAATGTGCGGCAACGTTTTGAGCAAAATCTTTATTATTTATTGCATGGAGAGTCATGGTGGCCATTTTCAACATTTACTTGCCTAACGGGTCAGTTCATTCTTCATTTTTAAATTACTGTGCTGCCAAATGCACTGATCTCCACTAATGATGATGTATTAGTTTTATTTAAGCTTTAAACCAAGAAATCTTCAATACTACTGAACTGAAGTACATTAATTGTATATCATTAAAAAGGGAATTGAAAGACCTTTAAAATAAGGTATCACTCGACCCCCCTTTCCATTTAAGATTTTGGGGGTGGTGTCACCCCCGGTTAAGGGGCTGCACGTGCTAACGTGATTTTTTGCCTAACTTGTGTCCGCCTCGAAAACAAAATCGACGGGTCTGAGCGTTTTTCCAAAAAAAAAAAAACTGAGCTGCCAGTAAATGCATCTGTTTCATTTTCGATGCGCCACCATGTATAGAAGTTGTTCTGCTGTGCAACTCTCGTATGCTAAATTGGCTCTCTATAAAGTTGAGTCCATAAGCCTTTGTCATTTCCCCATCGGAACATTGGAATTCAAATCAAACTCCATTCGATTGCCACAAATCCCGATATCCCAAATGAAGCATATTTCGGGAAGGATCCGTTATAAATTTGGATCGAGTTCAAATTGATGCCTGGTTTTCGGCCAGTGTGGTGCGTGCTACTTTTAATTTTTCGCAAATATTGCCTGCAGCTGCAGTAAGCTTAAAAAGTAATGAGATTCGGTCGTCGATCAATTTTTATCAAATTGGGTCACTAATCCACCCTATTATCTGTGCATGGTTTTTGCAGATCGACAGGGGAGAAAACATGTCAAAAATTGTAGGCTAGGATGAGGAGAGTAATTGGAATTTTTTGGAAAGTAGATCTGACGTATACGTAACAGAATCAAATACGAAATAATAGATCGTAGTCTGGGAAATTGAGCAGTTTTGAAAACCGTGTACAGGCCATATTATGTATCATCAGATTACGTACTTTTATTACTTACATTTATCTGGAATAGTTTCTGTTAAATAATGCAGTTTGAGAAGTAAAATTCACATTTAGATGTCCTTACCGAGTGTCACAAAAGTAACGGAACTGGTCCGTATGTTTCCAAATAGGAATCCTTGAGAAAGATTGAACTCATTGGTATATACCATAAACTTTAAAAAAGCTCAATGGTGACTTTGAACAATCAGCCTCAGCTTCAAAGTCGCTTCAAGGCTTTTGTTTTCGAAACGAAAAACTTCTTCGAAGTTATTCATCCGAACATGTATAAGAGTCAAATATCAAGGTCACCTCTAAAGGTCAAATGAAGTTTAAACATTTGAAGCTAGGAAAGAATCCTAGGAGTTTAGCAGAACTATGAATGAACACATTATAATAACTTTCAAGAAGAATTTCAATGGTGGTATTGAATTCAACCTTGATCCTTACGTTCAAGGTTTTTTCGATGTCAACCTTTTTTAACTGGGATTAGTAAAATCCCATGTAGTACTTGTGACGTTCAAGGTGTGACTCAAGGTCATATCCAAGATCAGTATTTAAATCTTGTTTAAAACTTACTGAAGGCCTTCCCTTGATTTTTTCACCAATAATCGTACTTCGCGTATATGAGTTTTCTCTAACATCACTTATTCTACCTATATTTGACCATTATATCTATTACATGTGAGCTTGATCTTAGATTTTAATACATATTTGGACGGTCTTTCGGTTGCCAATTTTTTTATTCAGAATGACTCAGAAACTTAAAATAAATCTCATCCCACGCCTACCAAAAGTGCAACTCCAATGTCCGCTCCAAAACATTTTGATTCTGATTAACGCCATTTTTAATTTCAGGACCCTAGGAACCGGACTATATTTTCCACTACAAAATGATATATGAACGAATATGAATACGCTCTGAACAATTTATAATCCTGCCGTATGTCGATTGTAATTCAAGTGTGAATATTTGAAAACAATGACTGGGTACATATTCCTCAAGAGAAATAATTCTATGCAATTTTACTGTCATTCGCGCGACTATCAATTTATCTTGCAACTGACACCCAGCTGCAAGTCGCTGTTAGAAAAAACACATGATACATTCCAGCTCATACAAATACACGGACACTCATTAGAGAGAAGCGACTTGGGATCCCCTGAAAGGATTGTAAATACTTACAATCACAAAAGTTCAATGTACAGGGTGGCCAACTAGAATGTGAGGTTCTGTATCTGGAAATGGAATGGAAAAAAATGGATGTTTCTGGGATTTCCGCTGTATTAACCTAACAAAGAAGTACCTGATATTTAAATTTGGGGATAATCTGACGCTTTTCTGTTTGACAATTTCTGCTGTATCTCCAAGAATAAAGTAGTGACGGGTATTCAAATATTTCCGTAAAAACACCCTGTATCTTCGAAACGGCTAAGCCCATTTTAGCAAACTTCTCCTAGCTAAAAATAGCTATTTTCGGGCTGCAATTGCTACAGTATTTGAAGTGTTGCTGGTTTCACATGTGGCCGCTATGGGGCTTTCTTCGACAATCCTACAGAAATGGTTAATTTACGCAAACAAATTAGATGCATTGGTATAATTTTTTTTATGAAAAGTAGGTAAATGATGTCTTAACAAGCTCAGAAAAAACGCATCTCGATACCTTTTTCCTAACCTAAAATTTAGGCCAAAAAAAATCCGAAAATCCCATAAATTTTTATTTATTGAATTCCTGAAGCCTCTCATGATTAGACAAAACTGCAGCTTCAGTTTTTATATCTTCTCTGGTTATAGATTCAGTCTGGAATACGATGTCCTTTAACCAACCCCATAAATAAAAATCAAGACAAGTTAAATCTGGTGATCGCGAAGGCCATGGAAACAGACTTGCAGACTTCCTCTTCCGATCCACCGCTGTTAAAATACTGCATTACTATGCTCTCGCACAATAATAGCAAAATGTGCTGAGCAACCATCCAAGTGCAAAAACAGGTTGCAACAACAACGGTAATTTATTATCCAAACAGTCCAGAAAGACTTTGCCATTTAGGGAGTGCTCGAAAGAATATGGCCCAATAATTCAGTCTCCCAGTGTGCCACACCCCTGGCATGCCTAACATCCAATGGTAGTAGTAATCCGATCAAAGTCTTCCTCTTTCAAGCCCTGATGCAAAGCGACATGATATGGGTGCATTCTAAAAGTAATTAAAGAAAAAGTGAAATTCAAATAAATTCCTATATTTAGAACTTCCTATAGTCCTTCAAAATATTTTGAACCGTTGTTCGTGATATGCCCAACTCAAGGGATAATCCCCTTGTGCTAACAGGAGGGTTTCCTCCAATATGTCCCAGTTCTTTGTTGGCCACCATGTACACCTTACTTTTGGAAGTCATGTCTCCTATGCCATCTCGCCCAAAATGACTATGAATATCAAATCAGCTAAAACACTTCTTAATTTTTCATTGGATAAATACACTCTTAGTGACAATAATATAATAGCAGCAATATCTACATTCGTTTCTTTGTCTTATTTGATTTATCCCTGGTTATTATCTATAACTGAGCGATTCATATTGCAGCACAGATAGTATTTCTGTCTTGCTCTATGTGAATGATTAGCGACTTGGATATTATTTCCAAATGTAAGAATGTATTGGTTTCTTTGTCTACAAGCATCTCAATAAAAAAAAAACTCCAGTTGTCATGAAATATTTAGGCTTCTCTAAGACTTTTAATCCCGTCCTGCATAGAAAACTTATTTTCAAGCTGGAGCGTCTTTTAGTTATGGGAGAGTTGTGGCAGCGGATCGGGACTTTCCTTACCCGGAGAACTTTTTTGCTATTTTCTAACTCCATCGTGTGGTAAGCGCAGTTTCTCAAGGCTTAGTCTTGGGTCCCGTGCTTTTCATTTTGTACACAAGTTACCTGCCCGCCTTGCTGTCCACATGTTCTGCTAATATCAGTGAACCTAAGTTTTACAACACCACCATGCTTTTCTTGGCCGAGACAAAAATCTCAGATTCTGTACCGATTAACCATCTCAGCTTCCCAAATTGCGAGGTGCACCCCAATCAGAGAAAGAACGGGGGAGTTTTGGCTTTTGTCCGCAGCAGCCTTTCCTGCTTCAGAAGGGTTTGTTTGGAATCACAAGACCCCACTGTAGAGCACAGACAAGCCGACATCGCGTCCAGAAACAAATATAACGAAGCGGTCCGCAATGCCAAAGACCAGTACGATATAAGAGTTAGGCACAGGGTAATGCCGCAGCGTAATGACAGTCGGACTTTCTGGACATCGGCCAAGCAGATTGAAAGGAACTTCTCACACAGTAGCAGCCTTCCACCACTTACGTGTCAGAGTGGAACAACTGGAACCAAATCAAAGGCTAAGGCGTTGCTGCCAACTCCACCGTGGACGTCCCCCCCAACGCCCAAGTGCCAAATATTCAAAGGGTTCCCGACACTACGTGGGAAATAACATTCAGGCAAAAGACCGGAAGATGGGTGCTCTGGTCGCTTGACACAAACAAAGCTTCTGGTCCGGACTTAATTCCTGCCGTTGTATTGGACAGCTTGCTCCAGTTCTTTCGCGTCTCTTCCAGATATCTTACGACTCCGGTACCTTCCCAGAAAACTGGAAATTTGCTCATGCCCAGCCCATCAAAAAAAAAAGGATCTAAGTCCGACCCTTACAACTAATAGGCCTGTAGCTCTGCTTTCTGTTATAAGTAAGGTGATGGGGAGCTGCATAGATCGCGTGCTCCAGCTTACGTTACGCAATTGTGAAGTAAACTTATCCAGTCTTATCGTGAGTCTTAAGTCGTTGCTCTTCATATCATGAAATCGTTCAATCAGCTGTGGCACGCTGCCCTCTTCTGCAAACTTCCATCCTATGGCCTATCAGAGAAGCTTTGGCGATGAGTGGCTGAACCTCTCTGGCCGCAAGATATCCGTCGTAATTGACGGGTTCTCCTCTTCATCCCACAACGTCATTGCGGGTGTCCCTAGGGATCGGTCTTGACCCCAACACTGTCATCAACGACCTCCTTTACTGAAAGTTCAATTCAATTCACAGCTTTGCTGATGACAGTACTCTACATACAGGAATATTCAGAGCGACAAGCCGACTTCTGCCAGTGAGCTAGCAGCGACAACCTCTCTGACGAGAGACATAAAAGTAGTGCTTCCAAAACACAATACTGTTCCATGACAAACAGAATGGCTTTTACCACCAAGGTGTATTTTACACCTCGGAAAAAATAATCCGTGGCTCGTGTGCAAGATCTCTGATCGCATCATCGAAGCGGTTTCCAGTCATACTGATCTTGGCGTTGTAGTCAACCGTTTATCCTGGTTATAACATATATACCATGAAACAACAAAGCGAGGAAACCTCTAGACATTGTGGCGGGGTCTTTCAAAGGATTCTACGTCAACATTTGGGCCTTCATTTACAATACATTTGTAAGGCCAATTCCAATCCCATTTGGAGCTCGCAGGCCTAGCTATGAAGATCGTCTCCAGTTGTTTCACTTGACCATCCGCAGTTACCTTTAGAATATATCATGACTTGATTGGCACCAACCTGAGGCACCGGTACCAACTTTCTCGCAGCAATTTCCGCGGTCACATATTTAATCTGAAAAAGGCGCCATTTAGAACCACAGTGTGTGACAGTGATTTCTCCCCAATTGCATATTCAGCTGACCAGAAAGTGTGGTTAATGCTTCGTTATTCAATAGTTTCAACGATAAGTGGAACTCTATAACTATAACTTATCCGTAGACCCCTTTTGTACATGAGCTCATAGTAGTATAACTCTGCCCATTTATATTTTGGAATAATGGTAATAATAATACAAGGCTTGGCTCCTCCTAATCTATTCGAATTCGTTTGCTGTGTCTTAAATTATCAATCAAATGTTAAACCAGGCTCAGGTCTCTAAATTCCTTGGTGTTATGATCGATTCAAGGCTTACTCGGAGGGATCATATTAACTGTTTAGTTAATAAAATATCAAAGCATTGTTTTGTGTTGTTGAGACTAAGGCAGTTTGTAAGTACTAAAGTGCTTATAATGTACTACTTTGCTCACGTACAGTCGGCTATGAATTGCTGTATCGTTTGCTGGGGTAGCAGCTCACATATGTGAAATTTGCTACTTGAGCAGAAGGGACTGTTTCGTACAATAACTTTCAGTAAGAATAATAATAATAATATTTATTACCCATTAGACATGTATAAAACATGTATAGGGTTCGTCAACAAACAATTTGCAGTATGTATATACATAAAAGAAAACAAACAGTAAAACGACAAGCAGCAACAAACAAATATTTTAAAATGGACACCATAGGCTAACAACAGCAGATAAAATAGATTAGCTTTCCAGCAGTTAAAATTAATAAATTAACAGAAATACAATATAAAAATATATAAAAGGACAAACAATAAGTGGATAACAAACAATACAAAAAAAGAACATCTAAATATCCACAAAGTCACTGACGGCGTAACAAGTCTTATTAATAAAACATGTTCTTAACTCAGCTTTAAAATTATTTAAGGAGCTAATTGTCTTAATATACTCAGGCAGCTTATTGAATATCTTTGGTTCTAAAATAGAGGGAGATCTACTACCCAGCTTAGATCGAGCAAAGGGTAGATGAATGTCGTGCTGCCTACGAGTATTGAATGTACGTATATGTATTACTATTCAAGGTGAAATTATCTCTGTTAATATACAGTAATAAGCTCACTTCTCTGGAACTATTCAAAACTCACCACATTATGACGATATACTCAGTAATAAGCTCACTTCTCGGGAACTATTCAAAACTCACCACATCATGACGATATTCTCACTTTATATTTTTAATTGTGTTTGTTCGAAAAACTTTGCAGAATAAAGCAAAAAGCAATGTGGAGAGTGGTTACAATCTAAGGAATAAATACTGTCTGCATACTGCTCAACATAGCGTTGCTCTATCAGCAAAGGGTTCCCTCATAATGCCTATCAGATTGTTCAACAAGTTGCCAATTGTTATCAGAGCTGTCACCGATTAAAATGCTTTCCAACGCGGGGTTAAAAGTCTATTTACGGAAAACCCTTTTTACACCATTGAAAAACATCAGACTTGTGAATTGAATTATTGCATATAACCTTTTTGATCTACTTTCAATCTGTTCGTCGATAATTTTGTTGTTTATTTGTTATTATCTTTGTAACATATTATTTAATTTATTGTAGCTTTGACTTTAGTGATGACTGGATCATAATTTAAGTTTTTTTCCGTTCATGTTCCTTGATAATTTGCCAATACTTTTTTAAGTCAAATGGCAAAGGTACTATTATTATTAATATCTTTATTATTACAAATTATTATCTTCAATAACAAATTAGAATAGTTCTATAACTGCTTTTATTGCTACTCCGTGCTTAGGAAACATCCTGTTCAGGTACATACATTTCCAGTACATTTGAATGGAAACGTACCGTTGGAAATGATGTCATAGTTGTTGGCGAGAAAACTAGTTTTGAATATTGGGCTTAGCCTTCTGGGTACTGCAGTAATGTGGATCAAACTCATCACAGTGTAATAATTTCTACTTACATTTACTGTACTGTACCAAATTCACTATGTATGGAATTGTAATGGATAAAGGGTTATGCCAGTAGAATGGAGTTTATCTAGCCATTTTGCGTTTGTCATCGTTACAAATATTGCTTTGGTATAATATTGAGTTGTGTCAATAAATGGTTATACCTTCATGAACTATGAATATACGTATGTGTATACACATTCGCCTATGTGCGCACAGCAAACAGTATTACCGATGAACAGCAATTTCATCAACAGTTTACAACAAGCACATGCTTTTCGATTTACATGCAAAAATGTGGTATTTTGATAGGTACACAGTTGATAATGCTAACAGCTGCGAACTCAAAATTTCAAAGGACTCCGCATAAAATATATAGAAAATGTATCGCAGTACATTTGCCGAAAAATTCAGTATGAATATTTCTCGCTTTCCTGGACAAACGCTTCAAAATGGCTAAAGCCACACTATGATTAGTTAATGAGAAAGACGGGGAACAAGCTTGCTAGATTAACAAAAATGGTGAATGGTTTAATGAAGTATTTCATTAAAACACTGTGGGATTGTCTTGTGACGTTGCAGACGCTCCTGATCATTATGAGAATTTTTTGGGAGGTGTTGAAAATTGGATGTTGAGGATTTCAAATGTTGGATCTCTGGTATGTGTGATGTTACCTTACTAAGACGTTTCCATTTTGTTAAAGCCGAAGCAGCCGCGCAGGCAGAAGCCTAAATACCAGAGCGGCTGATTCTTGTGCAGAGTGAGGGGGTCATGTGCACAAAGGTACTTCTTAGCTTATCTTTTTTTCTGCAGCTGCTGCTATTAACGAGATCTGGACCGGATAAGTAAGAAGTATACAGGGTGTTGCCTAATGGTAGGCTGTAAATACAGGGTCGCACATCTGAACCAAATTTGGATAGAGAATTCCATAAGAAGATGTGCTGTGAAAAGTATGGTTTTTAAGATACAAAGTGTCAAAGTGTTTCTTGTTTTTTATCGAGATCTCAAACGTCTTTGTGTCGATTTTGTCGGCTTTTGGTAGTACAGCTTATTGCAATAACAGGCTAAGTTATCTAAAAAAAAGTTACGAACTCCAGTGACGTCTCGGGGGACAGTCAAATGATTTGAGGAAAAAATGAACGTTAGTGGCTTTTAAAATCTGTTTAAACTTTTTTGTGAACTGAGCAGCTTTTGATACAACTTTTTAGTCCTTTGATATTTTACACTGGTCACGAGGAAAAAAATTGAAACAACTTAACTTTATGTCGGAAAACTTAAACTAAAATCATTTTTTAAAGTTTAAGGAATGAAAAGTATTAACAATTAGGCAAAATATTTTCAAAAAATATTTGTAAAGGTCACCTCCTGCTTCTGTACAGGTTTCTACTCTCATATGTTTCGACATGTGATAACAGCCAACTAACAATTATCACTCCTATTAGAGTTGCAAGAATGATTATACAGTATTCCTTGCTCAGCATTGTATACTGTAAGAACATTGGCAAAACCCTCTTAGAACAGCTATGCAAGCGGAATGGGCACACCTAATAGGACACTTCAGACATTTAAGAGGTTGTATAAGGGCTGCAGGTAACAGTTATAAAACAAAAGTGTAAGCCTCTTGCAGTCGCTATAGGACATTTGCGTCAGTGCAAGATTCAGTTTTTGTCAACTATACAACTATTCTGTTACGTGATTCTACTTTATTGCAACCAAACTATTTCTTATGTATTGTATAGACGAAGTGAAGGATATATAACTAACACATTACAGTCATCTTGTTTACTTACATATCGGCCATTGTGAATTTCATACCCAGGTATATGATAAACTTCTACACTGTGATATAGGGCTATTGAATTACTTGCGCAGCAAATTTTATTGTGATTATCGTGCAAAGTAGTTAGTTATTTTTGATTCATATTTTGATAATAATCAAAAGTATGTCTAGATTTTTAAGATGGAAAACTGAATTTATCTGCGTTAAATCTTCCACAAATCCTATATTTAGACACAATTACACTAATGTTTATCACTTTATATCTGTATTTTCGAACTGAAACATATTTATTTAATATCAAGTAGAGAAATAAATGTTTGCCCAATATGGCGGCTGGTTGTGTATAATCATGACATCGTCCATGTTGTCTTTAGTTTATTAGAACATTTTGGTGTTGCCTGCAGGTGTTATACAACAATTTGACAAATGTCAGAAATGAAATACCGACAGAGTCGAATGATTTACCTAGAATTTGTACCAGATCTATATCTTCTGTTTGAACAGTTAGTAAAACCTTTTTAACCAATATGCATGCGTTGTTTGTCTTAAAACACTGAATATGGCATTTTATCAAAAATATGACCGCTGAAAGTTAGGTTATGGTGAAGTTGTTTACCAACATATTTAGCATATGTACAGCCTTTAACAGTTACTAAACAACAGTTGTATAAGTGCTTCCGTTGGGAGCAATTTGTTGGCTAAGGTAGTAAATTTGCATAGCAAAACAACAAGGCTATTTACTAGTTAGTGATCAAAATAGTGAAAAAATGTTACGTGATTTTGGCGCATGACAAGAGAGTATGAAAATCAAGGAAGCCAATTTCACTACATGGAAAATTCTACTTGAAGCTGTTCCGAATGCATGAGCGATGTAGTGTCAATCTACTTGACATCGTTTTATCAACGCAGGCGCAACGAAACGCTCCAACTTATCTAACGTAATCGTAACTCATACGAGCATATGTGGTAGAAAAGTAGCAGCTGTACCACAACTGGTCTTGACCATAAAGTACCAAGACAAAAAAATATATCTGTGCTCAGCCTAAGACATGTTCGCCGTCTATTACCGTCGCTGAAAATGGAGTTTGCCAAGTTGGTAGCGTCGAGCGCGTGACCATATGTGCACTGCCGACCAACACAAAGAGACCCACGACCGCAAGCTAATGCCTTTGGCTCGAAGGGACACTGACCCCAGATTTGCACTTGGATATAACGGGGCATCTGACACTTTTCCTCAGGTTGTTTGTCTAATACAACATATGTCGAAAGAAAGACTTTATGGCCGATGTTACGTCACGGCAGCAATTTTCAAAGTATAGGTTGTAATAAGTAATAGTAACTGTTTTTATTTTTTTACTCCAAAATGGCGCATCGAAGGAAAACAACTCAAGAAAGATCGCTTGTTTTAAATTGAACTTGGAATTCAAAAATAATTTTCATTTAGCAAAAACCATTGGCGTACCATTTTTTTCTTAAAAAATATCGAAGTCAATACCCGTGCGCACGCCACTGTTAAAGCTAAAAATTATTTTTGCATTGAAAGGTATGCAACATTAATAACTTTCACTACGTACTAAATATCAGTGAAATATCTGAAGCGGTTCTGAAAATATTAATTAATCTCCATTTTTTTCCTAAAGCTTCAACACCCCGAGTTTTTGTAAGGAAACATTTTTGGACCATAGTTTATAGAGCAAACTAACATTATTTTTTCATGCAGTTTCAGACCCTTCGCGTATCATTAAGGAACACCCTGTATACATACATACAGGCCAAGCTAACAAACGCGTGTTAAAAATGTGTCCTTAAATTCAGTTAATCTAAAATTGTATATCATCGATTGTAACTCACAGCAGGAATCCTAAATTAATTCAAATCTTTTGCAAAATTTGCGAGGTTTAGGGCCAATTTCACCAACATCAATATTTGACGGTCAGTTGGACCAATAGGAAAAGACCTTATCGAAATGCAATTTGACGGAAGCTGTCAAAGGTCTCTGAATATCAGTGATTTCTATTGAAATATTGAATGAAATCGTAAAAATTCGACTGTATTATAAACAAGACCACTTTTTGATTCCAACATGATGCTTTTGAGAAAAAACAGGACAACTTTCGTGTATTTTGACATATGTTATAGGTTTACATTTAACAATCCGTTATCCCCCTCAGCGAATGGGAATGCGGCAAATAATAGGTCGATCTTCTAGCTGTTAAATTTGGCAGCATATTTGGACGTTTGTTAATGCATGGCACTCTCGAATTTACGAACTTCGATATACTGAAAGTTATCATTACATACCTGTTGAATAGTGTGGATTTGTCTGTATTTTGCAAGAAAATATAGTATAAAATACATTCCATCCAATTCCTCATCTTCCTTTACGTCATAATAGTAATCATTTATTAATTTGTCGGATAATGAATTTCTTCAAAGCAATAAAAACATTATGTCCTCTCCATCCTAAAACACAGATAATGTGTGTAAGACGTGTCAATCCCTACATCTCCCTGATACTAATTACTATGGACATAGACAAAAAATTATGGAAAATGTTTCACAGATAATGGCTTTTAAGTCCAAAAATCAAAAAAAACTAATAATGTTTATTGTTTGTCTATTTTTCTTTTTTGACTGGCGAGGATATCTATCTCACACTCGCAGGGTTGCCAAGTCTAACGACGATCACGTCGCGTGGTGGCGGGTGCGAAATGAACCTTTTACATTTGCTGGTTTTGAATTTCTTTCGTGAAAATTTACTAGGTATCATGATTATAAGCATCTTTGGTACATTGTTCGATCCGGAATGGGGAAGATCTCCTATTTATGAAAATATTTTTGGTATCATCTAACCGTTGCCATCAGTGCACAAACACTGTGACATATGTATGATTTATAGCATAACGTAAGTGAAACTCGCTAACTTCACAAATTTGAAGATTTTGTACAATTTATTTGAAAATGATGAAAGATATGTCTGATTTGGCAGGGTAATGTCGCAGCCAAATGGCAGTCACTCTGTCTGACACAGTCCGGATCGAAAGATGACGATACTGAAATGTATTGATACTTCTAAATATAGGATCGTATCGAACATCCCTACTGTAAAGATGTATAACCCAAGGTACCGACGGAGCTATATTGCGGCGTCATGGAAATAATTTTAAATTTGAATTTGCATTTGTTCAAGTGTTGTGCAATGATTTTGGGAAAAATGTCACGAATAGTCTTGTAAACCATAGTAGAGTATATTTCAACAATTGGCGGAACTTACTCCACTGGGACCAGGAGGATGAAACGGGATATTAATGCACAATCTGGCAACCCTGTCGCACTCTCACAAAATGGCCGCTGATAACCACACAAGTCACCGTGTTGTCATTGAATAGCATGGAGTTAAACCTTCAGAGTATAATATGTTTTGTGACTGGTACCAAGAGTTGACAGATCCCACACATGTGTCACTCCTTGAAATGCAATAATCAGCTTTCCTAGAATAATGTCTAATATAAATATATCCTAGAATGTGTACTCGTGAAAAAACAAAAATATGGAAATTTGTAGTTTTTTTGCAGGTTTTAGGTTTGCTGGTAGCTTTAAGGCATATATTTGGGATTTTCTTAATCGCTGTGAATATAGTGTGGATGTTTGTTCAGTTCCTGAACAACGAAAAATATTCAACTTTATGGATGTATGGATATCAAAAAACCTGAATGGTTTTGTGGGAATATCAATCTAAGCTGCCATAATGATTCTGATGAACGGCAAGTAAATGAATGAATGTTTGGAAACGAGCAATATCTTTTGGTAGAGCCTGTCATCAAGTAGGTGCTTAATGGCTATCTGCAAGAGGTTTATAGGAAAAAACACCCAGTATCACATATCAATTGAAGAAAATAATATAAACATGAATAAAAAATCATCAATAGAAATTAAAACTAGAATTTAATTCAAAAATCACATTTCTTAAAATTTTGACTGAATTATATGTAATTTCTTAATATTCAATAAGCTGGTGATGTTTCAATGACAAGTTGTCATCTCATACTTTGACAGTATTTTGTTTTCAACATTTCATAGCTATTGGTTGCTAAAATTTGTCGATTGGAACTTGAAGCTAATTCGCTGTATCTGACGGTCTGTTACCTTATAGGTGGAGAATAACTGACTGTTGTTGTTGAAATTGGGCCTAAGGCAAGTATTATTATTCCATCATGTTTGAAATACGTTTTTTCATACAGGAGCTCAGGTCGAGGTGTAATTGACGAAGGAGATTCATTCAAAATTTACTATTATTCATGAGTGTACCAGTATAGAAAATTCGATATCACATAAATGTAATATGTAGTTCTACTTCTAATTTCCAAAATTTCCTTTGATCATTTTGATTGAGCTGGCTCGTGTAGACAACGTACAAAAACGACAGAAGAGCAAAGTCTTGGGCGTCAGTTTCACTTACCCTTGTAAACAGTTCTCTGCTGCTGATTTTCATCCATTCACACAAGTTCTCACTTATTGTCAATTCAAATATGTCGGCCGGAATATAGTCACTACTAGGGCAAATGAAGCTAATCCTAAATTGAGAGCATTCGCTCATCTACAGATATATCGATATAACACACAACAAAGTGCCATCTGTTACCAGAATCGACCACTGCGAAGGTGTAAACAATTCGAAGTGGTCGATTCTGGTAACATATGGCACTATGTGCTGTCTTATTTCGATAGACCTTATATCATCGATACAGGGTAGTTACTCAGCTTGAAGTTTATTCTCCTAAGTGAGGAAGCATACACCTGAGGAGATACCAAATAGCACGAAACATGGTTGTTGTTGAATATCACTAATTGGGTTGCCTCCTGTAGTGGCATTCATACCATAATCCCTTGTAGTTTATGGGAGTCTTATTTCATTTCTTCCACGTTATTTTCTGTGTTTACGATTAAGATAATTTGAAAAACGTTCGTATTTTACGTAACTGATCGCCCTTACATCCATTTTCAAACTTGTGACCATGCAGAGTATACTCCATGGTCTGACAAAATCGGCACAGTCGTCTCTGCGGTTAAGTAATGAGAATGACTAAAGTACGATAGATGAATCAACGCCAGTCAGTGAAGAAGATGCTAAAAACTATTTTTCAACTAGCAATTTTTTTAAGAAAACGATATTTGTCTTCCATTGTCCTTGGCATTAAAACAGCAATGACATGAATCACTCAATATCAATATAATTACTGCCATTATAAACAAATGTTTGAAAACCTATTCCACATGACAGCACTACCCTGTATAAAGCAATAAAAAAGTGTGAGAGTCAAGTGAGGCATCTAAAGAAAGGATCCCAGTTCTTAGAAAAATGACGGCATCTTTAGATCAAAGCATTTTTCGCGAGTGCCGCTTCTGCTTGTAACTTTGTACTCTTTGCTTATTTCCGTTGGTCTGTCTGTTTGTCCGTCTGTCGGTCGCTATAACTTCGAAAGCACTGCTCGGCTTTGGATGAATAAGAACAAAAAAGCTGTTGAAAATCGGTCTTGTGGCATCAGATAAAAAAGACAAAAACGAAAAAAAAAATAATCGCTCTAACGTTCTTTTTCGACGTACCAGAGGAGCGTAATCAATATCATTTTTCTGAATTTAGTATATCTATAAGTTTCCAACCTACGCGCCAATATTTCACACATCATAGGTTTCCCCCGTACATTTGTCTTTTAAACAATGCTAAACGTTTTCGATACGCGTTTCCTCTGCTTTCTGGGCTCAACGCCCGACGTGACGGTCTGCTTGATTGTTCTACTCATACTGCAGCGGTCTTTGGTAAGCGTTTCAGAAACTGCAGATATGAGAAAAGACAGCGTTGACAGATGGACGGTAACTACCGGTATTGGTTAATTGTATGGGCCTGTTTGAGTGGCTTGGTCTGTTTAATTCCTCTGTTGTACCAAGAGAGCTTAGCTCGTGCTGAACTTACTCATTTATGAACTGATAACTACGTTGCGTAGTATACCCACGTAAAGAGAAAATCCAGAACATTGGGAATAGATTGGCCACGTTATAAGCATAAAATTTCGTCACTAATACAAACTCCACCACCATGTGTACGAACCACAAATAAACATGATCCACGGTGTTACTCTGGCGCTAACTGTTAATGACACAGTCACCTAAATTCCAAAATGGCGCGTGTCAAATTATGGTTTTTAATTGTCACTTTGCATCCCGCTTCTGTATTCAAATTCGCATTAAAAAATTCACATGGCATCCGGTTGTGGTCGCTAATTAAAATTGCGGTTAATGCTCTTTTAATTAAACAGAATAAATAACAGGTTGGCTATAGGAGTCAATGGCATGGGCGCGACAAGTTAGTCTCCTGCAAGGGGACACGAGATCATTCACAGATAGATTGTCATAACTTAATAAATAGTAACATGAAACTCGGCGCTTTACGGGCGAGCGGGAGCCGTCGACGTAAGAGGGAGAAACGCGATCGGAAACGGCGGTCAATGTCGAAAAAACGGTAGATTTTCGTGCTGT
Source organism: Acanthoscelides obtectus (assembly GCA_963669975.1). Taxonomy (NCBI): domain Eukaryota; kingdom Metazoa; phylum Arthropoda; class Insecta; order Coleoptera; family Chrysomelidae; genus Acanthoscelides; species Acanthoscelides obtectus. Next base: position 107,356,022 of record CAVLJG010000001.1, read on the forward strand.
TCGACGTTCGCTTTCTATCTCCTCCGAAGATATAGGAGCTACGAACCGGACGATTTCTGCGTTAGAAAGCCCGGACATCGGACTCAAAGATAACGTCTTTTTTTATTTCTTTACCCCTTTTCGTTCAAAAGTCTCGTTTTTTTTAAATTCCTTGACTACGCGTACTACTTTCCGATGCATGACCATGTTTCCGGCCCCGTCTTGGCCTATTACTACTATACGTAAACAAGACAAAAATTATATAGAGATTGAAAAATAAAAATATTGAGCTTAGGAAACGATCCTGACCGTTAGGATTCCCGTCAAATTTCGAAAAAGTAAGCTTTTAGCGCCTCAAAGGTACCGATGACAGCCGTTTTTCGGCGTACTTTGTCTTCCTCGATACAGACCTATGTTACAAATCGAGATAGCTATGATTTTTTTTCGCAAAACGAACGACCAAAGTCTAATGATTCATTCGATATACAACACGTTAGCTGATCGAATTTTTTAATATCGGCAGATAAACAACAATAATTTATTTCATTGTTGAATAGGGCAGAAGAGTATATATCATTCCGTCATTAAAACAGTGGTGACGGATTAAAAATATATGAACCATGAGACAAAGAACTCATCCAATGTGTGGAAACATTTGTCTACCAAAAAATGTTTTGGCTTTCTTTTAAAGACTCAGTCCTATTGTTATTCTTGAGCTCGGTTGAACTGGTTCGACACATTAACATTAAATTTAAACAAAACACATTATGTTGCATTTTCTGCAACTGCTGCTTGCAGTATGAAATATTTAGCTATGATAAACGACAAACATTTGAAGGCATAAAATTAAAAAATAGTATTCGTAAACTAGTGCATGAATTTCATTTTTGAGGGATATGCTACCAAAAAATTTGTTGCCTGATTTCTGTTTTCTTTGTTGTTGTTACAATTGACCAACAGTAAGAGGTCATCTCTCAAAATCACAAATGGACAAACTGCTACAATTGAGACAGGTGTACAGGGTGGCCGATATTTATCTGACTGGTTTGTATCTTGAATATTTGTGAAGTGAAGTAAAATACATCCATTTTTTTCATCTTAGTCTTTTATTCAAACTTAGAAATTATGTATGAAAAATAATATCAGACAAATGTCCACCTCTAAAAACCGCGCAAACCTGAGCCCTGATGATTATATTTTCCATCACTTTTTGGCAGGTTTCAGGAGGAAGATTTTCCATCGCCGTAATATTGTCCTTCAGCTGCTCTACAGTATTTGGTTTGATGACATAAACACTATTTTTCAAAAATCCTCATGAAAAAGTCAGTAGCCGTTAAATCCGGTGACCATGGTGTCCACCTGATGTCACCAAATCGAGAAATTAAATGTCCCGGAAATATTGTTTGCAAAAGATTCATTGTTTCCCTAGCTGTGTGATGATAAGTTGCTCGGTCCTGCTGGAACCACATGTTTTGTAGGTAAAATTGAAATGCGTGTATCAAAAATTACGCGTAATTTAAATCAGTCATATATTGGCCACCCTGTATATAAACCTCTAATAGAATCATCAATGAGATGTGGAATGCCAGGTGGTTTGATCTGTACAGCAGTATTTTGAAGCAATTTGTTTTGGAAGTAATTTATTAAAAAGAAAAGAGCATCTTTATTATTTAATGAAGAAATATTCAAAGTTAGATCATTATACATACCTGCCGTGTGTACACAGGCTGTTTCAGATGTGGCCCTCACCACTGGGATCTCGGAAACTGTAAGAGATACGAAGTCATTTAAATGGGAGCAAAGGTGCGTATTTAGGTAATCAATAAAATGCTGCTTAGAAAGCTTCGAAATTCTAGGTACTTCCGGAGACATATACAAAAAAACTAATTTTCCCAAAATTGTCTTAATTTTTTCCTGATTTTAATTGTAGTGGGGGGGTTCAAAATAACTTGTACACAAGCATCACCACTTTTTCTCCTCTACAAGATGCCATAATTAAAAATTCATTCTGACATTTTGTCTCTTATCCTCTAGCATCAACTTTATTTTTTCTTCTGGAGAGGAATAGGCTTGTTAGTTCTGATTTCAAAAATGTGTATATACAGGGTGTCCGCAAAGTTGGGGTTTTCCTTTTCACGACGTGTAGATCTTGAAAACATACGCAATTTTTCTTAGTACCATATACACCAATGTCTTAAGGGAACCGAGATAAAGGGCTCTGCAACATCAAAAATATCTGAATACCGTCCTCAACCCGAGGGCAGAACTGGGTCGGGGTCAGTGTATCAGGTTAGTATGCAACATTCAACCGACGGTTACAGTCACGCGTGTAGAGGTGAACGAACTCGTATAATCGATTGCGTTTCAAAAAACAACAAGCACTAGAGAAGTGCAAGTATCAAAAACTAAAGTGTGGCAAACGCTGCGTGAAGAGGGGCTGTATCCGTTTCAACCTGACGATTTTCCAGCAAGAGTGCGGTTTTGTGAGTGGACTTTTTGAAGTGCATATTGGTGAGAGACGAATCAACGTTCACGCCTAATGGGGTGAATAACTTTCGCAACACTCATGTTTGGTCATTTTCAACAAACATTTTCGGTGAATGTTTGGGCTGGCATGGTGAACGGTATGCTCATTGGACCATTTATTCTCCCAAATCGATTGGACGGTATGCAATACCTAGACTTTTCACGCAACATTTTGCCTTCCTTGTTAGAAGATGTGCCATTAAGTGTAAGACAATCAACGTGGTTTCTGCGTCTGCTCGGTAGCGCTTCAGCTGATTTCATTTTCTGTTGGAGCGGTATGATTTCGGGCAGAGACGTACTTAGCCCTTCTCGTCAACTGGAGAGTGAGTACTTTTTCCTTTATTTTTTTTTACTTGGTCGCCCTCGTTTCACTACACATTACCTTTGTTATTTCAAGGGTAGTTGTTTCTGAAAAGGAAAACCCCAACTTTGCGGGCACCCTGTATATATATATATATATTATAATGAAATATGAACTATATGAAAATATGTTATACCATTTCATGTACGAAAGTTGTAAATTTTATCAAATAATTGAACTATAAATGGAAACTGTAAAGTAAAACATGACATGGTCAAAGATAAATGCGGTGTGTCAGATGGATCATTCATTTTGGATGAACTCATTGTCCAAAACTTATCGTGAAAGTATTTTAGGTTGTTTATGCATATTCATGGTGGGGATATTTATCATCCATTTGCAGCCTGCGTAATATATTTTTCATGTTATGAATGATACTTTTTGAGAGTGCTCCCCGCATGATGTAAACAGAAGTTGTTCTCAAAACCTGTGGGTTATTACATAGCTGTTTAAATGTTAATGCCCTACGCAGCATATTATATGATTTAGTTTAGTGATAAACAGGAACTTTAGCTTGAAATTCAAATTTTTTCTAACCTCAAATTGCTTATTTGACTAACCGTCGGCGTCGGTGCATTTGACGTGGTTGCCAGTTACCTAGACAGTATGGCCTAAGACGATGTGTGTACTTACTTCGTACGACTTTTTGAAGTAACTACCAAAACCTGTGAAAACAGTAAATTTCTTTCAGCTCAGTATAAATGCAGCGCTTTTAAAATATCTTTTGTCAGCTTGGCAACACCGCTCCGGAACATACCTGTACAGTGTCATCTATCAGAGAAACACACTGATTCTTCGTAGAATGTCAAGTCGTCAAACTACGGATGATTCGCTCACAGATCGCTGTTTTTTGTGTAAATCAGTCATAGTCCAAAAAACTGAATGCAATTTTTTGATTACTGCTATAATATCTTGAAAACCAGTAAGTTCCTAACAGCAAATTCGTCGGGTTTGAGTTGTTCAGGGACCCTCTTTCTATCTTCCCGAAAAGTCCATATCAGTAGAGCTGAAATGTTAGCCGTATATCAAAAGCCTTACAGTGATTAAATAGCCAAATAACAAAAACCAAAAAAAAATTTATTCGATAGCTTCCGCAAATTTCTAATGGTGTGACTAAGATTTTTTGAATTCTTAACCCACGTTATCTCCTAAATGTCGTTATTTAAGTATTGTTACCTATATATCTTCGAAAATTAGCAAAGGTCAAATAATGTTAGAGTGACGAGCACCAAACCAAGATAACTTTAAACTGAATCAGTATGTTACTGAAATCGCACATAATTTGTAACCTTAGGGGTTCTTTATTATGAGTCAATAGATATTAGTAGTTCCAATACTGAAGCGAAGCGACACTCGTATACGGAACAACCAATGTACCATAGTTTTAGCATACTCGCTTAGTTTAGAATTATTCTGGTTGGTGATGCACTTCTCAGAATGGTCCAAGGAATCCTTTTTAAACATTGAGTGCATTCTTAGGAAATTATCTTCAAATAACTTAACGCGATTTAAAATGTACTCATTTTTAGTATCGATAAAATAGGATTTCGCGGTAATAAATAACTAAAAATGTATCCAATGAAAAATTGAAGCTAACCAATTTTGTGTCCTAAAAAATTTACCACAGCGCGCCCATGAAACAGAAAATTATTGCTGTCATAAAATATACGAACATACGGCAATATAACAGAAAGCGATGTTGAAACTACTACAAATTAAACATTCATCAGGATTTAGGATATATAGTACAAATTTCTGGATAAAATGAAATGTTCGTAAGTACGTTATGATCTTATTAATTGTTTTCACCGAAGCCATTTGCATTTTAGATTTATTTGATTTCGAGAATAACAGTTTCAAAGTGTGCTCGCATCGGCTCGGAAAATCATTCTGATTCAGTTTTTTCGTAAATCTTATTCCTGTTAACGAACCTGTATTCTGTCATGAGCAAAATTGCCTTAAACATTGTTGAAACCATTCTCATAAACAAATTCTCTTCTCGGACCAAAATGTATTCAAAATATCGTTCAAATAACAATATATATACTTCGAAGTTGAGTCATTCATTTTAACAGTGAGTAGATCTGATCAAAAGAAATGTTTTTTTCCTTTACCATTTTTCTGGTAAAATTAAAGTAACAAAGTTATAGCCCTTTGGAAGTTTGAGTACCGCCCTGTCTCAATGATAATAGTATGTGCTCGTGTTTGGCAACAACGGATATAATCCGCCATCGGTTCATCGCATCGGAAACAAAAAAGCGAAAGAATTTGGAACGATGTTTTTACAATTATTTTATTCAGTTGTGTTGTATACAGTCAGTGTCAGTCGGTAACGCGTCAGTGAATAATGGTGTCTGTTGCGTGGCTCAAACGAAATAAAAAATGGCACATGTTTATGCGGATCGGTTTCCCAATCGAGTGCAACCAACCCCTCGTGCCTTTGTTAATGTAGTACAACGGGCTCGTGAATCAGGTGACTTAAGACGGCATGCCGGTGCTCCAAGACCTCGCGATCAAATACAGGTCCGCACTGAAATACTTGTCGGGAGGATACTTTATAAAACAAGGTAATTTTTTTTTTTTTAATTTTTTTTTATTTTTACACACATATTTTGGTTTATCTTCCTTCTACAATCATTATCTGAAAATTAATGACTCAACTTCAAATAGAAAAATAATGGGTAAAATCCGCAAAAAGAATCCGGTTACACCCATTGCACAACCGTCAGCATGTGTTCCCTTATGTTCAGAAAAGCATCCTTAATCATTTCCTTCATATTTTCCGGGGTAGATGGTGGATACCGTTGTTTATAAATGCGAGATGCTAAGAAACTATTTCTTTGGGCTTCGCCCAAAACGAACACCATATTCACCATTTCTTCTTTAGAAAAATTCATTTTCAAACACGTTTTTATTATAATGCTCACAGAGCTAATTTTGACAGTTTGTAACTAATCAACAATTTATTTGTTTCCAAGGATGATACGATACTTTAGGGAATTAAGCCGTTCTATAAATGACCGAATAAAATAAATAAAATTACCGAAAAAAGATGCCGTAAATGCCCTTATGTGTCTAGTATCAAAAAAAAAACGTATAAAAATTGAATCCAAACTGGCACAAATAAACAGTGTGGTGCATTTGAAATTTTATAGAAAAACTACAATTTGCGTTTTTGATCACCCTGTATGAGCAAAAATTGAAATTCAAAGAAGTAACAAATATGATAAAAGCTGAGGTGTGTAATTTTTTTTTGATACAAAATTTAGCACTCCGAAGTTGAGGGTTTTTCTAGACAAAACACCTTATATCTCAGCAGCTTATCACCAAAACCCTATAGTATGTTATATCAATTTTCTTCTTTTGAATTGGTTAATCCAAATAAGCAATAAAATTTGAATCCATTTGAAAAATCACAACTTTGATATGTAGGTCGAAATTTTATTAATTTTAATTTTTTATTTTAACTAATATTTTAGAAATGTGCCCTCAAATGTCATGTTTAACATCTCATAAATAGATTTTCCCACAATGTATTTGTGTTATGAGTAATATTCCGTCCACACATGGATCATACACTACAAAACCTTTGCGCCCTTGGTATCGTAGTAATATTGCGTAAAATTTCATCGAAACCTCTCAGGCTAAAGGCGGTTATAATATTAGCGGACAGACTAACAGACCGACAGACAGAAAGGCCGACGGAAATGAGTAGCATGGTTTTTCGTGATGTATACAGGGTGGCGCATCGAAAACGAAACAGACGCTCAGACCCGTCGATTTTCTTTTTGAGTTTTTCAAAAAATCACGTTAGCACGTGCAGCCCCCTGGGCGGGGGTGACATCAACCCTAACATCTTAAATGGAAAGGGGGGTCGAGTGATACCTTATTCTTTATAATGATGTAAAATATATGAGCTTCAGTTCAGTAGTTTCGAAGATTTATTGATTTAAATCTTAAAATAGACTTTAATAGGTACATCAGATTAGTTTGTACTACTTTTAGAAGAAATTTGAATAAAGGAATTTGCTTAATAAGTAAATGCTTTTCTTCACTACGCCCATGGTTTGTTAACCATTTTGTTGTTGAAAATAGCTATTAGAGCGTTTTTTTTTTGTGGCAAAAAAGTTATTTCTTGAAGAAAGATATATAATATCTCGTACCTATTTTAAATAGGAATTTAGTACATAGTTTGCGATTGATTTGACCAAACTCTGTTGCTAAAATAACTTGTAACGCTTTATTGCATAAATTAACCATGGCATATTCCACAGCAGAAAGAGTTGAAACTATCGAAATATTTTTCGGATATAATCAGTGCGCTAATAGAACAGCACTGAGCGACATGAGAACAGTAACGTGCATCGAAAATATGTTCTAGAACTGGTAGCTAAATTTCGGGAAACTGGGTCGGTCGCCAATAAAAAACGCAACATTGAAAATCCCATAAGGAACGAGGCAATAGAACTGGGGTTTTAGGGCAAGTTTATGTAGATCCTACGTTGAGTACCCGCAAGTTGGAGACCGTCTGTGGTGTTAGTCGACGTACTGTCCAACGGATTCTAAATGCCAATAGTTTTCATCTGTATAAAATTCACTTGGTACAAAAACTTAATGAAGACGATTTTGATCGGCGATTAGAAATTTGTGAAGATATGAGTGAACGAATTATAAACGATGAAAATTTTCTATTCAACACTTGCTTTTCCGACGAATGTTCCTTTTTCTTAAATGGCGTAGTAAATCGTCATAACTGCCGATAATGGTCCGATTCTAATCCCAGAATTTATCATGAGGTTCATACACAGCAGCCACAAAAATTAAATGTTTGAGCTGGTATTTTTGGCGATCATTTAGTTGGTCCTTTTTTCTTACCTGGAAATTTGACCGTTGAAATGCATTTGGAATTACTGGAAGACGCCATAGATCCTGCATTAACAGCCATAATTGAAAATCAGAATGATCGGCGGTACATTGCGAATAGGTTGATGTTCCAACAGGATGGTGCCCCACTACATTACGCATTACGTGTTCGACAATATTTAGATCAGACGTTTCCAGAGTGATGGATTGATAGAAGAGGTGCCATTGAATGGCCCCCAAGATCGCCAGATTTATCATCTTTGGTTTTCTTTATGTGGGGTCGTATAAAAAGCAAAATCTATGCTACTCAGCCAATATCATTAGAAGACCTGCGACAAAGAATTGTGAATAAGTGCCTTCAAATTACTCCTCAAATATTGCAAAATGTGCGGCAACGTTTTGAGCAAAATCTTTATTATTGCATGGAGAGTCATGGTGGCCATTTTCAACATTTACTTGCCTAACGGGTCAGTTCGTTCTTCATTTTTAAATTACTTTGCTGTCAAATGTATTGATCTCCACTAATGATGATGTATTAGTTTTATTTAAGCTTTAAATCAATAAATCTTCAAAACTACTGAACTGAAGCTTATGTATTTCACATTATTATAAAGGGAATTGAAAGACCTTTAAAATAAGGTATCACTCGACCCCCCTTCCCATTTAAGATTTTAGGGTTGGTGTCACCCCCGCCCAGGGGGCTGCACATGTTAACGTGATTTTTGCCAAACTTGTGTCTCCCTCGAAAACAAAATCGACGTGTCTGAGCGTTTTTCAAAAAAAAAAACTGAGCTGCCAGTAAATGCGACTGTTTCGTTTTCGATGCGCCACCCTGTATGTCATATGACATTCAAAAACCAAAATATCTCATTTCTGAAAGGTTCAATGATGAGAAATTAGTGGCGGTCATAACAGAGGTTTTTTGTTAATATTTCAAAACTAGTTTAACCGGACATGCTTGATTTTTACGGATACTCCTCAAATAACATAACATCAAATCTCTTTCCAAGCATAAATGAAACGCACAATTGTTAAAAATATTCACAGCTTACACCCAAAGGGTGCGAACTGCCTGTTTGAATAAATTACGTCCACCTCCCGGCCAATTTCTGTTATACCCTCAGCCCCTAAGGTTGAAACAGGAAAGGGACTGGTCTTCATTTCGTTAAACCAGCCTTGTCATCATCTATTTTCACGGAGACTTGGCAAATGTCAATTAGGAAAAAGATAATGCGCCAAAGCGGTGGTTACTTTGTTAGGTAATTGAAAGTGAAATTGAATACAAGGGGCTTGTGCCGCTAACAAGATTTTCGTCATGCATTTGAATATGCAAAAGTGTTGTGAAGCAGGTTGATAATATCCTAAGCACTTCGATACTCAGGCTATTTCTATATACATTCATAGTGATTTCAGATTCAGTTTCAGCGATCCAAAATTCGTACGAAAGTTATCATTCGAATTGCATTTTATCTTTCAAAACGGGTGACTCAGGAGTGCTTGCTATGCCACTGCGTATTATATTCGCGAATAATTTTGAAATGTACGTTACACAAATCTGTCACTCGTTCTCGCTGATCTGTCGGTCGATGGGTCTGTCAGTCTGTCTGTCTTTCTCTCCGCTATTTCTTGGCACATCTATAACTTGAGAGGTATTGCTCGGATTTTTATATAAGGTCACGACTATTCCAAAGATCAAATACCTTAGTCTTTGGAAATCGGTCCAGTGGCGGCGCAGCTAGGGGTAGAAACGCGAAAAAGTCAAAATACTCAATCTTTGTTGTTTGATGGTTCAGACGCTCAGAATTAAATTTGTAGTAGTTAAAAGTTGGAAGTTGGGGGTAAAAGGGTGGGGAAGGGTGAACCCCCGATAATCCGGCCCCTGTCTAATCCGGCGCCCCCTGTAATCCGACATGTCTTTGAATATGTATTACATACATACGTAATTGACAGTCCTCGCTAATGTATATCACACAGGTTTGAACAGGTTACAACTTGTACGCGCCACCGCTATCGTGCTCGACGCGTAAGCATTGTTTTACTTAGTTTGAATTTGACAACTGGTGATAGCGGTAGGGCCTAGCGTGCGTTCATTGTTTACTATTTATTCATTGTGTATTAGGTATAGTACCTAGTAATGTCATCACAAGCTCAGAAGCGAAAGCACAAAACATTGACAATTAAAGAAAAATGTGATATTTTAGACCGCGTAAATTGCAATGAAACTTTTAGTAGTTTAGCAGGTGAATACGGCGTAGGCCGATCTACAATTTATGAAACCACGAGAAGAACAAGAAGTTCGTGTCGACTACTGACTGCGGGCCAGGCAAGAGACAGACACTCAAGAAAGCTGAACATCCAGAAGTGGAAGAAGCTTTGTACATGTGGTTTCTTCAGGAAAGGAAAGAAATAGGCATGCACCAATTTCAGGACCCATGTTGGCCATGAACATTTTTGTATAAGGAAATAACAAAAAAAAGATGATTTTGTGGGCAGCAAAGGATGGCTAGAACATTTTAAAAGTCGTGATGGCATACGTTTAATGACTATTACAGGAGAGAAACTTTCTAACGATGCCACCTGCATAGAGCCCTTTAAATTAAGATTTTTGCAAAAGGTGGACGAATTAAATCTTGACCCGTTACAGGTGTACAATGCAGACGAATCAGGGCTTTTTTGGCGTGTGATGCCTAACAAAACTTTCTTTTCTTGTAACGAAAAAATCCGTAACTGGACGAAAAGTAAGTAAAGAGCGTGTAACCATACTACCATGTGCTAACGCTGCGGGCACACACGCGCTTAAGATGATGGTCATTGGGAAATCTAATAAACCACGGGCATTCAAAAACATTGATTTACCTGTACACTATTACGGACAAAAAAGTGCATGGACGACAAAAGACCTTTTCTAAAAGTGGTTTGATGAATGCTTCGTACCTGAAGTTAGAAAATGGTTCAAAGATCATAATTTTCCTCAAAAACCATTGTTGCTTCTTGATAACGCTCCCGGTCATCCGTCTGAAGAAGAACTAACAACTGAGGATAAATGCATCACTGCGATGTTTCTTCCGCCAAATTGCACTGCACTGATTCAACCAATGGACCAGAATATCATTCAGTTTGTCAAGCAAGACTATAAGAAAAAACCTACTTCTGAGAGCCGTATCAAAAGTCCAACCAATAGAAAACACTTTAAAAGAATTTAATATGAAAGACTTAGTGTTTGCTCTTTGTCAGTCGTGGAATGCGTTACCGTCATCAACTATTAAATCGTCTTGGAAAAAGTTATGGCCCGATATAGTCACCACTCCTAGCAACGTTCCACAAATCAGTGTTACTTCGGAAGTTATAGAACAAGTCGCTACTGAAACACAGATAAGTCCGGAAGATTTGGAAATCTGGTGCCGTGGAATGGATAAAGAGGAAAATGTTTTTCATGAAATGTCTGACGAAGAGGTTTCTAATTATACAACAAACAATCAGGAAAATAACGACGACGTGATTGCAACTGCTCCACAAGTCACAGCACCGGACGCAATTAACGCCTTTGAGCTAGGTTTACAATAGGCTGAAGAGAATGGTACATCCTACAACGAATTTTTTCTTTTAAGAAGACTCAGGGACAAAGCTCCGTTCTCGCGTTATAACAACCTTAAACAAAAAAAAATGATGAATATTTCTAAGCGTCATAATTTGATAAATTCATTAATGATTTTGATTAATTATTCTTGATTATTTTGGTACATATGTATGTGCATTTATGCTTAATTTTATAATAAAACGTAAGCTCCCTATTGTTATTTAATTTACTAAATTCGACATACATAAACTATGTATGATTTGTACTTCAAAGTACATACATACATACATATGCATAACATATAAAATCTTACCATTGGATATGTAATTTGTCGGATTACAAGGTACTCTTTTGTAAAAAATTCCGGACTATAGGGGGTCTTAGGCAGTACTCTATAGTCCGACAAATTCGATAGTCTGGCACTGCCCTACATAATGTTTGTCGGATTACCGGAGGTCCACTGTATCTCAATTTTTTCATTTTAGCATATTTATACGCTCTCAACTCCGGTAATTGTACACAGCTGCATACATATTTCACACAGTATTGGTTTCGCAGTAGATTTTTCTTTAAAACAACGCGCCTCCTTTTGACATCTGGGCTCACCGCCGGGAGTACCGGTTTGATTGACTGTCCTGCTTGTACCGCAGCGGTGCCACAGTCAGTGATATTCTGGCCACTCAATGTTTAGCAACAGCTTACTGGGAAAAACAGTAATAAAATTTAGATGGAAAGTAACAGATTTCTGTATTGCCATGTTTTTTCGTTTCATTAACAGATGGCGCTGTAAATCCTCAAGAAGATATGTCAGACGTCAGAATTTGCCTAGTCTAGTCAACAGATGGCGCCACATATCATCAAGAAGACGTTTTTGAGCAAATACGGGTTATTCGGGTTCACAGCACAACATAATAAAGGAACTCATTTAGATTTATTGTATTATTTGTAACATCAATATCTATAATTTGGATAAAGAAGCGTAATGTAATGATGCCAGGTTATCAGTTGTCATTTGTCAATTCTGTTCATGTTCTGTCATCTGCATATCGCTTCCAAACTCATTTTTGTACTCAAAAAACCTAGACGGTGTTCTAAATTAATTTGTGATGATCGACGTTTAACCTCAAAAGCACACTCACAAGAGCTTGGTTCGTGTGCCTCAGGGAAATATCTTAAAATCGTTCCGATTCTGAATTCTGACAATAGCCAATCGGAAAGTTGTGCTGCAATCACGAGATTCCACTGCGCAGAATCAAAACAGCTCTAAGATAATTCTATTGTTGAATCCGAACTAGGCTAATAACCGATTGTGATCTTATCCACTTTTCGTGAATGAGAGGTTTTCCATTATAAAGAATAATAGTGGTACATTTTCAAATGGTAATAAGTACTTGATATTAATTTATTGGATGGTAATAGGGTAACACATCAAATAGTAATAACTTTAGTACAATACTAAGAGACGGATCAACACTGGCCACGGTGGGCGATGATATGGGAAGGGACAATGTTGCCAGATGAACGGTAACGACCGATAGGGCATGGAAATAATGTCTATTGACTATTGTAAAATTCCAAAATTAATGACAGCAGCGGAACTCATCGTACGCCACTGCTATTACGCGGAGGCCTTCGAAAATGCTGCGCTTCTTTGTGAAATTCCGGCAACGATCGCTGTAATCGCGGTAGCGTCAAAGCAGTGGCGCACGGTGCTTCTGCTACTGTAATCAATTCTGGTATTTGACTATAATTATATGGACCTGTTTGGCTGACTTGATCAGTTCAATTTCATTTTTCTTCATCTTTGAACTGCCTGAGTTTAGTAGAACTGGACTATTACTATTTTGAAATTTATAACGTGATATTTTTTCTCAACTTTGACCATCTGTGGTGAAACAAAAATGTACTGAGCTATAACTGCATTATATTGAATAAAAAGATTGCTCAGTGAATCCAGATTTCAGAAAGGTACCCCACGTACTATTTGGAATAGAAAAAAAATGATAGCTGCTTTTCTAAGTGACTGACACACACTACAGTGTAATTATTGGATTTAAATTCAAGTTACACTGGTTACCGATCAGTGACATGCTAAATAGTACATTGCATTTGTATATGATAAAGCAACTATCTAGAAGTATTTTATAGAAAAAATGAACAAAGTATAACCTTATTTGTACATGCAGCTATAGACCACAAATGAAAAGGTTCGTTTTTTTTTAATTTATAAGCAAACTGCCGATAATGGTCCGATTCTAATCCCAGAATTTATCATGAGGTTCATACACAGCAGCCACAAAAATTAAATGTTTGAGCTGGTATTTTTGGCGATCATTTAGTTGGTCCTTTTTTCTTACCTGGAAATTTGACCGTTGAAATGCATTTGGAATTACTGGAAGACGCCATAGATCCTGCATTAACAGCCATAATTGAAAATCAGAATGATCGGCGGTACATTGCGAATAGGTTGATGTTCCAACAGGATGGTGCCCCACTACATTACGCATTACGTGTTCGACAATATTTAGATCAGACGTTTCCAGAGTGATGGATTGATAGAAGAGGTGCCATTGAATGGCCCCCAAGATCGCCAGATTTATCATCTTTGGTTTTCTTTATGTGGGGTCGTATAAAAAGCAAAATCTATGCTACTCAGCCAATATCATTAGAAGACCTGCGACAAAGAATTGTGAATAAGTGCCTTCAAATTACTCCTCAAATATTGCAAAATGTGCGGCAACGTTTTGAGCAAAATCTTTATTATTGCATGGAGAGTCATGGTGGCCATTTTCAACATTTACTTGCCTAACGGGTCAGTTCGTTCTTCATTTTTAAATTACTTTGCTGTCAAATGTATTGATCTCCACTAATGATGATGTATTAGTTTTATTTAAGCTTTAAATCAATAAATCTTCAAAACTACTGAACTGAAGCTTATGTATTTCACATTATTATAAAGGGAATTGAAAGACCTTTAAAATAAGGTATCACTCGACCCCCCTTCCCATTTAAGATTTTAGGGTTGGTGTCACCCCCGCCCAGGGGGCTGCACATGTTAACGTGATTTTTGCCAAACTTGTGTCTCCCTCGAAAACAAAATCGACGTGTCTGAGCGTTTTTCAAAAAAAAAAACTGAGCTGCCAGTAAATGCGACTGTTTCGTTTTCGATGCGCCACCCTGTATGTCATATGACATTCAAAAACCAAAATATCTCATTTCTGAAAGGTTCAATGATGAGAAATTAGTGGCGGTCATAACAGAGGTTTTTTGTTAATATTTCAAAACTAGTTTAACCGGACATGCTTGATTTTTACGGATACTCCTCAAATAACATAACATCAAATCTCTTTCCAAGCATAAATGAAACGCACAATTGTTAAAAATATTCACAGCTTACACCCAAAGGGTGCGAACTGCCTGTTTGAATAAATTACGTCCACCTCCCGGCCAATTTCTGTTATACCCTCAGCCCCTAAGGTTGAAACAGGAAAGGGACTGGTCTTCATTTCGTTAAACCAGCCTTGTCATCATCTATTTTCACGGAGACTTGGCAAATGTCAATTAGGAAAAAGATAATGCGCCAAAGCGGTGGTTACTTTGTTAGGTAATTGAAAGTGAAATTGAATACAAGGGGCTTGTGCCGCTAACAAGATTTTCGTCATGCATTTGAATATGCAAAAGTGTTGTGAAGCAGGTTGATAATATCCTAAGCACTTCGATACTCAGGCTATTTCTATATACATTCATAGTGATTTCAGATTCAGTTTCAGCGATCCAAAATTCGTACGAAAGTTATCATTCGAATTGCATTTTATCTTTCAAAACGGGTGACTCAGGAGTGCTTGCTATGCCACTGCGTATTATATTCGCGAATAATTTTGAAATGTACGTTACACAAATCTGTCACTCGTTCTCGCTGATCTGTCGGTCGATGGGTCTGTCAGTCTGTCTGTCTTTCTCTCCGCTATTTCTTGGCACATCTATAACTTGAGAGGTATTGCTCGGATTTTTATATAAGGTCACGACTATTCCAAAGATCAAATACCTTAGTCTTTGGAAATCGGTCCAGTGGCGGCGCAGCTAGGGGTAGAAACGCGAAAAAGTCAAAATACTCAATCTTTGTTGTTTGATGGTTCAGACGCTCAGAATTAAATTTGTAGTAGTTAAAAGTTGGAAGTTGGGGGTAAAAGGGTGGGGAAGGGTGAACCCCCGATAATCCGGCCCCTGTCTAATCCGGCGCCCCCTGTAATCCGACATGTCTTTGAATATGTATTACATACATACGTAATTGACAGTCCTCGCTAATGTATATCACACAGGTTTGAACAGGTTACAACTTGTACGCGCCACCGCTATCGTGCTCGACGCGTAAGCATTGTTTTACTTAGTTTGAATTTGACAACTGGTGATAGCGGTAGGGCCTAGCGTGCGTTCATTGTTTACTATTTATTCATTGTGTATTAGGTATAGTACCTAGTAATGTCATCACAAGCTCAGAAGCGAAAGCACAAAACATTGACAATTAAAGAAAAATGTGATATTTTAGACCGCGTAAATTGCAATGAAACTTTTAGTAGTTTAGCAGGTGAATACGGCGTAGGCCGATCTACAATTTATGAAACCACGAGAAGAACAAGAAGTTCGTGTCGACTACTGACTGCGGGCCAGGCAAGAGACAGACACTCAAGAAAGCTGAACATCCAGAAGTGGAAGAAGCTTTGTACATGTGGTTTCTTCAGGAAAGGAAAGAAATAGGCATGCACCAATTTCAGGACCCATGTTGGCCATGAACATTTTTGTATAAGGAAATAACAAAAAAAAGATGATTTTGTGGGCAGCAAAGGATGGCTAGAACATTTTAAAAGTCGTGATGGCATACGTTTAATGACTATTACAGGAGAGAAACTTTCTAACGATGCCACCTGCATAGAGCCCTTTAAATTAAGATTTTTGCAAAAGGTGGACGAATTAAATCTTGACCCGTTACAGGTGTACAATGCAGACGAATCAGGGCTTTTTTGGCGTGTGATGCCTAACAAAACTTTCTTTTCTTGTAACGAAAAAATCCGTAACTGGACGAAAAGTAAGTAAAGAGCGTGTAACCATACTACCATGTGCTAACGCTGCGGGCACACACGCGCTTAAGATGATGGTCATTGGGAAATCTAATAAACCACGGGCATTCAAAAACATTGATTTACCTGTACACTATTACGGACAAAAAAGTGCATGGACGACAAAAGACCTTTTCTAAAAGTGGTTTGATGAATGCTTCGTACCTGAAGTTAGAAAATGGTTCAAAGATCATAATTTTCCTCAAAAACCATTGTTGCTTCTTGATAACGCTCCCGGTCATCCGTCTGAAGAAGAACTAACAACTGAGGATAAATGCATCACTGCGATGTTTCTTCCGCCAAATTGCACTGCACTGATTCAACCAATGGACCAGAATATCATTCAGTTTGTCAAGCAAGACTATAAGAAAAAACCTACTTCTGAGAGCCGTATCAAAAGTCCAACCAATAGAAAACACTTTAAAAGAATTTAATATGAAAGACTTAGTGTTTGCTCTTTGTCAGTCGTGGAATGCGTTACCGTCATCAACTATTAAATCGTCTTGGAAAAAGTTATGGCCCGATATAGTCACCACTCCTAGCAACGTTCCACAAATCAGTGTTACTTCGGAAGTTATAGAACAAGTCGCTACTGAAACACAGATAAGTCCGGAAGATTTGGAAATCTGGTGCCGTGGAATGGATAAAGAGGAAAATGTTTTTCATGAAATGTCTGACGAAGAGGTTTCTAATTATACAACAAACAATCAGGAAAATAACGACGACGTGATTGCAACTGCTCCACAAGTCACAGCACCGGACGCAATTAACGCCTTTGAGCTAGGTTTACAATAGGCTGAAGAGAATGGTACATCCTACAACGAATTTTTTCTTTTAAGAAGACTCAGGGACAAAGCTCCGTTCTCGCGTTATAACAACCTTAAACAAAAAAAATGATGAATATTTCTAAGCGTCATAATTTGATAAATTCATTAATGATTTTGATTAATTATTCTTGATTATTTTGGTACATATGTATGTGCATTTATGCTTAATTTTATAATAAAACGTAAGCTCCCTATTGTTATTTAATTTACTAAATTCGACATACATAAACTATGTATGATTTGTACTTCAAAGTACATACATACATACATATGCATAACATATAAAATCTTACCATTGGATATGTAATTTGTCGGATTACAAGGTACTCTTTTGTAAAAAATTCCGGACTATAGGGGGTCTTAGGCAGTACTCTATAGTCCGACAAATTCGATAGTCTGGCACTGCCCTACATAATGTTTGTCGGATTACCGGAGGTCCACTGTATCTCAATTTTTTCATTTTAGCATATTTATACGCTCTCAACTCCGGTAATTGTACACAGCTGCATACATATTTCACACAGTATTGGTTTCGCAGTAGATTTTTCTTTAAAACAACGCGCCTCCTTTTGACATCTGGGCTCACCGCCGGGAGTACCGGTTTGATTGACTGTCCTGCTTGTACCGCAGCGGTGCCACAGTCAGTGATATTCTGGCCACTCAATGTTTAGCAACAGCTTACTGGGAAAAACAGTAATAAAATTTAGATGGAAAGTAACAGATTTCTGTATTGCCATGTTTTTTCGTTTCATTAACAGATGGCGCTGTAAATCCTCAAGAAGATATGTCAGACGTCAGAATTTGCCTAGTCTAGTCAACAGATGGCGCCACATATCATCAAGAAGACGTTTTTGAGCAAATACGGGTTATTCGGGTTCACAGCACAACATAATAAAGGAACTCATTTAGATTTATTGTATTATTTGTAACATCAATATCTATAATTTGGATAAAGAAGCGTAATGTAATGATGCCAGGTTATCAGTTGTCATTTGTCAATTCTGTTCATGTTCTGTCATCTGCATATCGCTTCCAAACTCATTTTTGTACTCAAAAAACCTAGACGGTGTTCTAAATTAATTTGTGATGATCGACGTTTAACCTCAAAAGCACACTCACAAGAGCTTGGTTCGTGTGCCTCAGGGAAATATCTTAAAATCGTTCCGATTCTGAATTCTGACAATAGCCAATCGGAAAGTTGTGCTGCAATCACGAGATTCCACTGCGCAGAATCAAAACAGCTCTAAGATAATTCTATTGTTGAATCCGAACTAGGCTAATAACCGATTGTGATCTTATCCACTTTTCGTGAATGAGAGGTTTTCCATTATAAAGAATAATAGTGGTACATTTTCAAATGGTAATAAGTACTTGATATTAATTTATTGGATGGTAATAGGGTAACACATCAAATAGTAATAACTTTAGTACAATACTAAGAGACGGATCAACACTGGCCACGGTGGGCGATGATATGGGAAGGGACAATGTTGCCAGATGAACGGTAACGACCGATAGGGCATGGAAATAATGTCTATTGACTATTGTAAAATTCCAAAATTAATGACAGCAGCGGAACTCATCGTACGCCACTGCTATTACGCGGAGGCCTTCGAAAATGCTGCGCTTCTTTGTGAAATTCCGGCAACGATCGCTGTAATCGCGGTAGCGTCAAAGCAGTGGCGCACGGTGCTTCTGCTACTGTAATCAATTCTGGTATTTGACTATAATTATATGGACCTGTTTGGCTGACTTGATCAGTTCAATTTCATTTTTCTTCATCTTTGAACTGCCTGAGTTTAGTAGAACTGGACTATTACTATTTTGAAATTTATAACGTGATATTTTTTCTCAACTTTGACCATCTGTGGTGAAACAAAAATGTACTGAGCTATAACTGCATTATATTGAATAAAAAGATTGCTCAGTGAATCCAGATTTCAGAAAGGTACCCCACGTACTATTTGGAATAGAAAAAAAATGATAGCTGCTTTTCTAAGTGACTGACACACACTACAGTGTAATTATTGGATTTAAATTCAAGTTACACTGGTTACCGATCAGTGACATGCTAAATAGTACATTGCATTTGTATATGATAAAGCAACTATCTAGAAGTATTTTATAGAAAAAATGAACAAAGTATAACCTTATTTGTACATGCAGCTATAGACCACAAATGAAAAGGTTCGTTTTTTTTTAATTTATAAGCAAAATTCAATATCTCAAATACGGAGACACTTTTATATAGGTAAGTCTTTGTTATTTGAAAGGTCCGTCCAAAGCCTAGCTTCTCCTTAAGTTTGTCGTGGTACTTATTGTACACCCTGTATAGAAGCTGCATCGTATAATAAAATACCGCATTTAGTCAATCACCTACCACTTAGTAGACTTAAAGGACAAATCAAGGAGCTCATATCTAATGACGAGCTATCTATATAACTGTAATCAGGCTGTTGTTTTTTTTACTAAACTCTTATCAGCAATTGGTGCCCTGGATAGGGAGCAAGAGCAGACGCTAGCTGAATCTTCGCCAGGAAAATAAAATGCATTTTATCATTATTAAATTATTATTACTATTATTATTATTAATAATAATTGCGTGATGTAAGCTAGGAGGTCCCCTGAGGATCGCTGGTGTCGGAAAAAATTCATCGTGCTTCTAAAGAATTTTTTTCTCAGCATGTAGACGTGGTCTGGGTAGGCAACGAACGAAAGCTGAGCAACTCTATTCAGAGTATACAGTCTGTTGAAAAAAAACAACTCAAAGTGTCATCTATCACCAGAATCGACCACTGCGGAAGTAAAAACAGCAAGATGAAGCCTACACAATGCTGAGGAGTTGCCAAATAACACGAAACATCTATCCGTAATTAGGCGCTATATTGCCAGTGTTTAATATTTGGGGTAACGTACTCTGTATGTGGAGAATACAGTACTCTTCTCTCTACTTCCTTATCTATCGTCTTCTGAATATCAGGCAATTTTGACTGACGAGGGAATATACCCGCTTTGATTGCTATAGTTGGAGGATATCAAGGATAGCGGAATAACGACCGGTTAAGTTAGCACTTCCATTGAAACTTCTGGAATATATAGCGTTTTAAGTATATGCAGTTAAAGCGTTGCGACGTGAAGATTCGGAGAAGCCGTAAAATCGAAGCGGGTTTAAATATGTTCCGATGAAGCGGGAATAAAGAGATATTTTCAGGAGGAATCGCTTAGCTCCCTGTTTGAACTGTAAATTAGTTTGAAAAATTACTGGAGCCTTCAAGCTGACGGCCGGCCCAATGGTTTATATACGATATCCCAATTATACCGGGTGTGGCAAATTTCGGCAAAATTTCGGGGACAATAAGTAACGGGATACTGAACTTTCAGTCGCTATTACAACTGTACGTTTAGGTTTAGGGCTATAATTTTTATTTTGAGATGAGCTAAATGGTTAGTTTTAGCAATGGTTATGTCACTTTTTAATAGAGCTAATCAGAAATCAACGCAAAAAATCTTAAATTCATTTTTTCGTAAAAAGTCTCTTCCATCCCTCAACTTTGGAGAGCGGTAACAAAAATTGAGCTTGTATTTCATTATTCATTTTACTGTAAAGGCCATTTTAATCCATGAAGAAGAAGCCTTATAATTTAAGCTTGCTAGGATAAGACATTTTTCACAAAAAAATCAATTTAAGATTTTTTACGTTGCTTTCTAATAAGCTCTGTTAAAAAATGACATAACCATTCTTAAATCTAACCATTTAGCTCATACCAGAAAAAATCACAGCAATAGTTGTAATTGCGATTGAAAGTTCATTATCCCGTTTTTTTCGAAATTTCATAAAATTGCAAATATCTCCTGAATTACAAAATTTCGGACCACACATATAGGGATTCATTCGATTGGTTTTCAGCCACTCTATCATCTGATTTCCATTGATCCACTATTAACTTTACACCCTGTATATAAACAATGAAAAACAAAAATATATTGATTCTGTAAACATTTAAAGCTAAAAGTGTCTGACTTTCTAAAAAAAAATAATTGTGAACTATTGTAGAGCACTGGCAATATTTCATTAGTTCTAGTCCGTCCCTGAAGACCTAATTGAGTTGTTTTTAAGGACATATGTATGCGGACCCAAATGATCACCACTCCATCAAAATTTCGTTAATCCACGCATTATCTTTAAAAAGTTGTTCGAAAAACAGTTTTCCAGTGGAGGGAGAGAATACTCCATGGTAAGGTTTCCTGCAACTACGTGGGTAAACATTCCCTCTTCCGCCATTTTAAATTTGTTGTCAGTTTTTGGAAAACTAGAAGTGACCATAAATATTTGCTGTATCTGTAACGAACACTATCAACCATACTATCAACGTATGGTCTGGAATGGATATGAATGAATAAATAGGAAAAAATGTGCATTTGACAGGCGCCGAAACGTGTCCTGCTAAAACATCCAATCCAAACTGGCAAACCGTGTTTTCACATCAGCATAAAACACCCCAATAGGCACGTGTTTGTAGTGTTTTAAGGTAAGAATAGGTTGCTGCGTGTGGTTAATATTTTGAATCGTTAATTCGTCCTCACTCATAAATGTCCCTAAAATGGCGTTATCAGCTTTTTAGTCCTCTACCAAAATTAACAGAGCAGGACCGGTTGTTTCATTATTTAGATTGTAAGCGATATGTTTTCAAAACGCTTAGCTTATCTTGTCATACGGCAAAAGCGTTAACTTTTTGGTTTAGGTATTCACGTTGCTGTGCGTACGCTTTAACTCTCCGGCGGGCGCGCCTTGTCAACTCTCATGAGTGGGCGCACTGCGGCTTTTGCACCGCATTCAGAATTTTGACCTTTTCGACACCACCCTTTGTGGCATTGTAGTCTAAATTTACCACAGGCTTCTTGGTAACTTCATCTACGTCACTGGTATTGTGCATTGTTGAAAGGAAAATCACAGCTTTGCTTCTTTTTGGCATAGTTGAAACCAAACAACAATCATAGTGAAAGCCGAAAATGCTCGAATTAATATCTCTATCTTTACGAGCCAAGAATTCAAACGGTATTTCTCTTTTATTTTTCTTCAATGTTCCAAGAAAAGTAATTCCCTTTTGTAGGAGATATTCCGCCAATGGAAAGCTACTGTAATAATTATCAGTAGTAAGATTCCTTTTTGAACCCTCAATCGGAACTACTAATCTTTTGACAATGTCAGCTGGTTTGTTGGACTTCAAGTAAGGACCTGGCGTTTGTTTTCCGCAATAGACCTCGGAGTTATATGTGTAAAATGTCTTGGCATCACATAGTGCATTATATTTTAAGTCCATATTTGGCAGGCTTGTTGGGAATATATTGAGCAAAGCAACACCATCCTCTAAATGGATGTAGCATTTCGTCGATTGTCACGAAATCACTTACAATGAAATTAGGAATGCAGTTACTCACAAATGTTTCATGAAAGTCACGAATTGGTGCAAGCTTGTCACTTGACTTCCTCTGTTCTCTAGAATTCAAGTCGTCAAATCTAAGGGCTCGAAGAAGAAACTTGAATCTTTTGTAGCTGAATAATGCACGTAAAATGATGTGACCATGTTCGGGATCCCATAATTCGCAACAGTTTCTGTGCCTTCCTTTTTTTCTGCCGATAAAATATAGAGCACCAAACAAAGCTCTGATTTCAATTCTTCTATCACGGCAATCCCTGGCCCTAGAATAATCAACATCAGACCTCTTTTTTTGAATATATATGTTAGTATTAGTAACAATATCTTCGATCATACGTTCTGTGATAAATACATTAAAAGCATCTATTTCTTTGGGAGTATTTTTAGCGGCTGCTCTGGGACCTGGTAGTAATTTGATGATATTTTTTGAAGCAGTTTTCGCAGAAGGTAGAGGAGTACTTTTCCAAATCGTCTCTTGATCTTTTCCTATAAAGAACTGGTCATCATCTTGCCGTTG
This sequence comes from Acanthoscelides obtectus, assembly GCA_963669975.1. NCBI lineage: Eukaryota > Metazoa > Arthropoda > Insecta > Coleoptera > Chrysomelidae > Acanthoscelides > Acanthoscelides obtectus. The sequence continues at coordinate 107,379,224 of CAVLJG010000001.1, forward strand.
GAAGACGTCTCCCAAGTTCATATCACTGTCACATTCAGATTGTTCAAAATCGCTGCTATATTGGTCTTCTTCCACTATCTCATCTGATTCGGATTCCGACTCACTTGGATCATCTTCATCAGCCCTTTCCTGTTCAAATTCTTTCATTGCTTGCTTTTTGCCGCTGACGCGCCCTACCGAGGGTTAAGTTTAATCCGCCTGGCATATCTTGGCAACGGTGCTTTTTTCAATGTTACCAATATACTCTCGTTTGAAGGAGATGACCAGCTAAGATTTCTGCCTACGTAAAGATGGTAGCTTCCACTAAAAAAGAAGCGCATAGAGTATATAGAAAAATAATGCCATATAAGCATATGTGTACTACATTAACTGGAGGATGGTTAGATTTGTTTATTGACATTATGTTAGGTAACTAATTAGAGAACCGATTATTTTATAATAAAAACATCAGTGTTTCAGTACTATTCAGTATCTATTTTTTGTCTGTCTTGCAAGTCCAAGTAGTTCATTATTGTTACTTGCTTTTGCTCGATTACTAATAACGTGCAATCTATAAAGCACTGGCAAAGGTGGTAACAGCATTTCCTCCAAATTTTGCACATCCTCTTTTCTTAGACGCCATAGGTTTACAATTCTTTTTACAAACTCTGAGAATTCATAGGGGTCGTCGGCATCAAATCTTTGCATCTCCAAGTTTTCAATATTTCTGGTTAAACTAACGTTCTAATTAACTGGCTCGCCACTAGGTACTGGAAATAGATTCAAAAACTGCCACAACATCGTATCAGTTAGACCTAACACCCTAGATAGTAACTGGTCGCGATGAATAAAACGCCAACAACTTAGCAATCGTTTTTAAGCGATTTTGAAAAACGCTAAGCGTGGCAATAACAAGCATATCAAAATCAACTGCAAATGTCATATTCGCTGAACTGCTTGTACCATTTTGAATAACAAGCATACCGGCCCACTATACTACTATTCGTCATTATTCGTCAGAACGGTCCAGTGGACCTTTGCTCTTAGTTAAAAGGCTCGTCGGTCTGTTAGTCTGTCAGGTCTGGCTACCCAGATACCAAACATGTTTAAGGGGAAAAGGGAAAGAAGGAAAGAAAGAAAGGAAGAAATAGAGCAAAGAAAAGAAGTAAATCATTTGAAATAGCTTAAGCATTATTGCTTTGACTACTCGAATTATTTTGTAACCCCAAAAAATAATTTTGATCGGTTTTGTATACTGAAATAATTTCGGCTGGACTGAATTTACAATTTAATTTTGATCACAGTGCGAGGCGCGGCCTGGAATGTTTGCGAACTTGCTCGACTGAGTGGTCTACTGAATCACGCAACAGAGGGTTGCTGTGCGATTCCGCTTGATTATAACGCCGCTGCGCCTGTTGTTTTACGTAATCCCTTAACTATAGGATATCAAGATCTCTGTGAATAGTCTCATTTGACACGTACCAAGAGGCATTAGTAATTGTGCGTAGGGTTCTGTCTTGCAGGACTTGCAGTCTCCGCATGTGCGTCTTGGCAAGAAAACACCAAGCCGCGCATGCGTAGGTGATTGCGGGTCTTTGACCATTTTAAACAACCGAATCTTGTTGATCAAACTTAATTTTGAATTTCCGCACAACAGAGGATAAAGCTGCCGAAAGGTAATTTGGAATTTTGTTTTCAGAATATCAGTATGTTTCTGCCAGGCAACCCCTTGTCAATGATGACTCCAAGATACCTGACAGATGATAAATGCAGGTTGTCTATTGTACTTAGCCATTCAATGGCTGCGGAAAGATTGCCCGCAATACCTGAGTGGCGCTAATCAGGGGACTTATTATTTGCTGAAGGGACCTAAGTGCAGTTGCTAGGTCCACATTCTGCGTGTTCAAAGTGGGTTGAACAGAGGGGGCAGCCGAAGATGTTGAGACGGCTGCCTCCGCGTACGACTTGCTGCGTCTTTGCGCTATGACTTTCAGATTTCGCCTGGGGATGAATCTGCAAGTGGGACTGTTAGCGGGATGCGCCCCTCCACAGTTCGCACACTTTCGCTCCTCGTGTCCTGTGAGGGGGCATAAATGTGTCATGTGGTCGGAAGCACATTTTAGACATTTGGGAGGTGCTGTGCAGTAAGGCTGCGCATGACCATACCTTTGGCAGCGGTGACACTTCCCAATAAGTCTAGAGTTCTTTTGAACTTCAACTCTGATTGCTAGACCCAGCAGCTCATGTTCATTGAACAGCTGCTGGGACTTTTCAATCTTGGGCAGTATTACGACCACCAAAGGCATGGGTGCGCTGCCACTGCGTTTGAGTCGGATAATGGGGAGAGGAGTATATCCCCTCTATTCCAATTCCCCTTTGATCTCCTGTTCCGAAAACATTGCGGGTATGCCTCTGACTACAGCGTGAATATTTCGTTCTGAAGGAAGAGGGAACGTATGATGGGGCACGTGCTCCTTCCTGAACAGGCGAACGATTCTTCGGTAGTCAGCCTCAGTTTTCGGCAAAATCCTGATTCCCGCATCAACGGCAACGTTCTATCTTAATGTCTAAGCTTATATAGGTGCAGTTTAGATGTCGCCACTTGGTCGCATCACGCAAAACAATGGGCGTGATTCGCCCCTGGCGGGGTGCTGTGCTGATCAACTCACCAGCAATGTGAGATTGTTGAGATAATGCACCGTCAGTCGATGCAGTGGCCAAAGATTGAGAAGATGTGGTCTCTGCATCGACCGTCATAGGACAAGTGGTAGAAGAAGTTGATACGTTTAACGGGGCAGAAGGGTTTGAGGGGACTGACAACTTGAATTTTGATTTTGCTTTTGGAAGAGGTGGGAAGTCATCCGTCTTGTCGGTTTTGTTCGTTTTGTCGATGCGTCTTTTCCTAGACTTTGCCTGGATGAATCCGTCATTCTGTATTTCACCGTCGGTCGATGTGACGTCAGTTAAATTTTCAAGAGGCCTTTTTAAATTGACAGCCTTGTCAGATTTAGAATTAAAATTTGCATAATGATTAACTATGTTACCTGGGTGGTTAGGCAGTAGGGTGGGTCAAAAAATTTTTTTTTCGGTTTTGAAAAAGGCTCAGTAATAAAAAGGTGCCAAATGGTGCCGTTAGTTCATATGTAAAATTTTATTACATAATTCTGAGTTTTATTGCCTCCGGATTGTACTAAAGCATTGTGTGTACGTAAACTTCTAGCGTCTCCTCGGGCGTCACTTTACTAATTCTTTATGCATCTTCGATTATGGTTCCTGTTACTTTGGTTGCCTAAGCGTTAGTGTTAGCTACTGTTTGGTTGAGTTCAAGTAGCCAGGGAGAGGGAGGGGTAAGAGTGGGGGTGTTAGGTAAGACACACGGGGAAAAGACAAGTCGCGCACAGTTCATCGCAATCAGTATCTTGCGTTAGAAAGTGCGGACGTGTAAGTTTCGCTGTCAGAAAAATGGAACGTACTCGAAATAGTTGGAAGTGTCCGATATTTGGTGATTTAAATGACTTGAAAGACAACGTATTGCCAACCTATGGGGATGTAATGCGATTTTATGAGTGGACCCGACACAGGTTGAAATACGAGAGAGAAACAAATAAAGAGCCAACATATAAAGAAATAGAGGCCATTGTAGTTGCAAGACTGATAGAAATATGGGCAAAATCCTCTATCCCTACAGTTGAACCCAAACGAATGAAGGTAATGTTACAAACGTATAACTTAAAATGCAAAAATCTCCTCAAATCTAATCCAAGAATACCTAAAAACACGTTGGAAGGGTTTCGTCTTGGGAGTAAAGCCTTGTTTGATATTTCGGCTTGCAAGTGTCAAGAGTTTCTCAAATGTGCTTGCCCGAAAAACAAGAAAATACCTGCAAGAGAACGTGGCTTTATAACTGATCAACGAACCGCTAGGCAAATGGTGATAGGTGCCTTAGATGTTGTCACAACAACAAAAATTACAAAAACACTGAAAAGGAAGTCAATACGAGAAAATTCTAAGAGCAAACGACTGAAAAAAACCGAAACATGTACGGAAAAGCTGAGTAGCACTTCTGAATCCGAAAGTGTTCAGTCCGATGCTGAAGAACCAACACAAATCAAGTTGAGGACTTCAAGTGGTCAATCTAAGAGTGACACTAGACTTGATTATACTTTGCTATCAAAAACATGCGATAGATTCGGAGTGTCGGATAGGGCAGGAGCAGCTATCGCATCAGTTGTTCTACATGCGTCGGGTTCTCAAGTAATAGATAAAAATAAACTACGCCGAGAACGAAAAAAGGCCAGAGAAAATATAGTTTCACAGCAAACTGTTTCACAAATACACGCATTGTATTTTGACGGAAGAAAAGATCAGACTCTAATGATGTCTGAAATAGAAGGAAAAAACTATAGAAAACGCATAGTTGAAGAGCACATTTCTTTGATAAAAGAACCTTATTCGGAGTTTTTAGGCTATATTACACCTGCTTCAGGCACTGCAAAGTGTATAGCAAATGAAATATTTGACTTTTTCTTGAATGCTGATATATCCGTCGATGATTTAACTGCAATTGGATGTGATGGAACTAATGTGAATGTTGGCATATATGGCGGTATTATACGACTGCTAGAGAAACGGTTAGGTAGACCCTTACAATGGATTATTTGTTTATTCCATATGAATGAACTACCATTTAGACATCTGTTCCAATATATTGATGGTAGTACCTCTGGACCACGAACATTTTCAGGAACGATTGGCAAAGATCTCGAGAACTGCGAAAAAAGACCTATAAGCAAGTTTAAGCCTATTCCAACGAGCTTACCGGAGCTTTCTGCTAAAGATATCAGTACTGACCAAAAATACTTGTACAGAATGGTTGAAGCAATCTCAACCGGTGTATTTCCTAGTGATTTGGCTAATAAATCACCAGGTAAAATGTCGCATGTGAGGTGGCTGACTCGTGCGAACAGGATCCTCCGTCTGTATGTTTCTGTAGAGACTCCGCCTGAAAGTCTAACTATTCTTGCAACGTATGTTATCAAGGTTTATGCTCCGATATGGTTTTCTATAAAATCTCATTCTAGCTGTAAAGATGGATCGCGACACTTTTTCAAACTCATCGAGTTATCCAGATATTTACCAGCAAATTTGAAATCTATCGTCGATCCAGTAATTCAAAGAAACAGCTATTTCGCACATCCGGAAAACGTATTGCTCGCAATGTTAACAGACTCTCAGCCGCACATTCGTGAATTAGCTGCACGACGCATTTTGAAAGCTAGATCAGTAACAACTAAAGATTTGCGCATTTTTAAGTTACCACAGATTAACTTCAATGCATCAACGTATTATGATCTTTTGAATTGGCAAGAAGATATCTCTGAGCCACCATTATTGAAATCTGTAACCGAAAAATATCTCCGATTATTTATTGAACAGAAAGGAGAAAGAGACTTGGATTTCTTACGCCTTCCTTGTCACACACAAGCAGTAGAAAGAGCAGTCAAAGCTGTAACCGAGGCCTCAACCACTTTGTGCAATAAGCTAATGAGAGAGGGATTCATCAAAGCCCAGATGGACTCGAGAAAAGCAATGCCAAAATTTGATAGCAAAAAGGATTTCTCTACAAAATAAACCCCTCGCTCAATGATTATTCATTATTATTTTTGTTGTAAACATTATTTTCTGTTCAATAAACGTTTACTTACTATTCATTCAAGACATTTATTTGTAAATTATATTCATTAGTGTGACTTTGTATGCCACGCAGTTATACCTCCTTTAACCCCATCTTTGACAATTTCCACATGATTCCGGAGGCAGAAGATTAATTCTGATTGCAATCAAACTTCATAACATGTTCACACTCATGATTTAGCACCTTTTTGTCACTGAGCTTATGAAAAAAAGGAACATTTTTTTTTCACATATAAAAGTGACCCACCGCAGTCTATTTTACTGTTTTGGTCCCTAACTGTCTCAGCTCCTTTATTTGCTGGGCCTGGCTTTCGATGATCCGGGTCTGGCGCTGGATGGTTCCGTCCTTTTCGTCTGCTACAGCTGGTGTCATCAATTCCTTTGATTTCTTGGTAATTTCTGTTCTCTCCTTCTGGCTGGGTCCATTCATCATCGGGGACGCTGGGGGATCATTACTTTGACCTCCACAGTCCATCTCCATGTTTTTAAATCGGATTTTCTATTGAACAACTTGAAAACTTTCACGAGCAAAAATATGACGTATTGTCAATTATCCCTTATACAGGGCGAATTTTCAGATTGCTTTGCGGGGTCGAATATACCGGCCCCTGAAACAGTTTATTTTAGCGATATCAAACAAAAGTACATTTTATGCAATGTTGCAAGGTTAGTCCGTCCTTGGCGATTTTAATGAGTTAGTTGTTTTCCACGAACACAATCAAGTGAGTTCCAGTAGCGTTCTCTTTTATAGCGACATGTGGCATTATTTTTTGTATTATATGTGCATACGAGATTGTATGCTCGTTTTCGTACAGACCAAGCTTTCAATTGGATGTTAATCAATGACCGTACTGACGAACCCCATGAAAATGATACAAACCGTGTACAGTTACAAATATTTTAGAAAATTCGAAGCTGCCAAAAAATCTGAGAGGAATGGAAGAATCACATTTCAATACCTTGGCTCTCCTTTATGTCTATGTGCACTTCATTTTTCAGCGGCTCATTTTTCCACCCTAATGAATGTTATTTCATCCCTCCACGTTAAGAGATTTAATGCCATCCTCAAAGAGGTGCATTTACTTAGCTGCAAAGGGTACGGCATTAATGCTATAAGTGGCTAAATGAGGCGATATTAAAACTGGCTAAGAGCTCGTCTTATTATGAAAGGAAATATGTCATATTTGCAACGTGCAGCAAAAGAAGAACGACAAATCTTATATTTTATTATGTCATAGATATTGGAGAATTTGTATAATGTCGATGTAACGATGACTGTCAAGATCGCGTGCAAGATGACCCTGGATCTCTGTAAAGAGGAAGCTTAACAACCTCTATAGAGGACACAAGCATTTAGGTACTCTTCTACCACTAACGTAACATATTGTATACTGAATGATTGTTTAAATCTATTTGCAGTAACTTCTATTACAAGGTTTATGAAGCCAGCAATTATATTTAATATTGGTTGCTATACCTATAATCTCTTGTTCGCACTCTATTCTATCATTAAATTATATACAATGCTCTTCAAATAGATCCCCAGCTCTTGAACCGGTCAGGGTAGGTAGTTGTGAAATAGATGCATGAATACTATATTTCATCGTAAAAGCTTCAGTCATGTGATGCCTCATTTTAAAGCCCCTCATTAGTGCTTTATGACCCTACACCATACATTCACTACCTCTAAAATGGAGGCCTGGCGGACGTTCATTGGATCGCTTATAACTCAATAACTAATTGTCAAAAGGGTCCATATGAATGTGCAATAAGACATTAAACATTCCATTTAAAAAGTCTTTGTATTTCAACAATTTTTTTCAATGATGTCCGCCATATTCTATAAAATATACTAAGTGACATATAAATCCGAACACCCAGTTTAAATGGTTTTATTTTAATAAAATTTTGTATAAGTACTTAATGAAGCATAATAAGTAAATGATAAAAATTTCAAAATGATTTCACTGCTTTAAAGCCCTTTGACTTTTAATAATGTGTGGATGCACCCTGATGTGATACGCATTCTCCAACGCGCCTAGGCATGCTTCTGATCAGGTGGTCAATGTCCTCCTGTGGTATCTCATTCCAGGCAACCACCAACTCCTCTCGAAGTGCTTCTAGAGTCTGAGGAGGACGTTGCAAATTGAGCAATCTCCTACCCATCATATCCCACACGTGCTCAATTGGGGATAAGTCGGGAGATCTTGGTGGCCATGGTAACAATGTGACATCATTATGTTGAAAGAAGTCTATCGTGACTCTTGCAACATGTGGTCGGGCATTATCTTGTTGGAAAGTTGGATCTGCCAGGGTGTCAAGATAGGGTAAAAGATGGGGTTCTAGAACTTCGTGGATATAACGCTGCGCGTTCATGTTACCTCTGATGAAGATTAAAGGTGACCTGGAACCATAAGCTATAGCACCCCAAACCATAACTCCAACAGTGTGATGAACATGTCTTTCAACAAAAAACTGTGGATTCCTCCTTTCACCATGTCGCCTTCTAACCCTGGCACGACCATCGTGCATGCCTAAACAAAATCGAGACTCGTCACTAAAGACAATACTGTTCCACTCCTGATCCCAGAGTGACCGTTGTCTGCACCACTCAAGACGATCACGTCGGTGTTCTCGAGTTAAAGGGAGGACCCAGTGTAGCCGGTATGAAAACAAGCCAAAACTTCTCATTCGTCGGTAAACACTTCGCATGCCAATAGGTCTTCCGTGTTCTGCAAACCATTCATTTGCAATGGACCTGGTAGTGGAGAAACGGTCCCTTAAGGCCAATAATCTTAGGCGGCGATCTTCACGGTCTGTTGTTCTACGGCGGCGTCCAGTGCCCCTTGCTCTTTGCGTACGGCCTTCTCGAAGCCATGCCTGACAACACCTAACCACAGTGTCTAACACTTCTTTGCACTCTAACTGCAATTGCCCGAAAAGAAAGTCCAGCTTCCCGAAGTCCCACTATACGGCCCCTATCAAACTCACTAAGTTGACGAAATCGTACAGGTCTCCGTACTCTAGGCATCGTAACCGATCGTAAAGGATGTCAAGAACCAAAATCCGCCAACGTTGATTCTTTACTGCGGCTGAAATATTCATTTTTAGAGCGTTAGTGAATTAAAAAAAGCAGTATAAAAACCGGAATGTCCAACTGATGAGGCTGAAAAATTTTTCACTTATTATTTACAGTAAGTTAAATAAATTCACCAACTTTTATTAAAATAAAACCATTTAAACTGGGTGTTCGGATTTATATGTCACTTAGTATATTTGGGGCAACAGATTGATGCAGCATCAATAAAATTTCTTATAAGATTAGCGTATGTTTACTCAATATGAATGTTTGAAATGTTTGAAACAGGCATTCCCTGATCATCAGTCCTAGTAAGTATAACGTCATTGTATTTTCTCCTACAAAGCTTACAGGATGTTGCTAATTTGATGTGAATGATCTTTGATAGCTTTAGTATCGAAGGCTAAAAATCTGGGCGTCATTATAGGTAGAAAAATCCGCTTTACTCAGCATATAAATGTCACTGTTAAATCAACATATGCATATCTGAAATATTCGAATCGATATATCCTAAACTCTAAAACTTGTAGAGAGTTGTTTTATCACAGATATTATTTAAGATATTTACTTCCGATTTTGCACCCTACTTTTTTCAAATTCCAATATTTAAGAATATTGCATAAAAATAAACTATTATTTTATGTTAAAATATATTTAGAGTGGTCATTAAAGTTGAAAAATACTTATAGTGTAGCCTATTAATGCAGTATCTCGCAAACCATCCACTTGAACAAGCGGCTAACATCATACCCATGGCGACATGTATGTACATAAAAATACGTACCTGCTTAATTAATCCGATTACCATTTCAAAAAATCTGATGTACTAGAAACACAGCTTAGGCTATATTTTGGAGTAACAAAAAAGAGATAATAAGAAATGTGAATTTGCCCAAATGTTGGTTTGACATGTTCACTTCCAGGTTAGCACCCTAATTTTTTTTTTATTTTAAATTTGGTGTCCTCGTCAAAAAGTACAAAACATTTCCTACTATATACAGGCGGCGCATCGAAAACGAAACAGACACATTTACTGGCAGCTCAGTTTTTTGAAAATCGCTCAGACCCGTCGATGTTGTTTTCGAGGGGGACATAAGTTTGACAAAAAATCACGTTAACCCGTGCAGCCCCCTGGGCGGGGGTGACAGCAACCCTCAAATCTTAAATGGAAAGAGGGTCGAGTGATACCTTATTTTAAAGGTCTTTCAATTCCCTCTATAATGATGTAAAATACATGAGATTTAGTTAAGTAGTTTTTAAGATTTATTGATTTAAATCTTAAAGTAGACTTTAATAGGTACATCAGATTAGTTTCATAAGAAATTTGACTAAAAGAATTTATTTAATAAGTAAATGCTTTTCTTCACTACGCCCATGGTTAGTTTATCATTTTGTTGTTGAAAATAGCTATTGTAGCGGTTTTTTGTGACAAAAAAGTTATTTTTTTGAAGAAAGATAAGGAAACATCTCGTACTTATTCTAAATTGGAATTTAGTACATAGTTTGCGATTGATTTGACGAAACTTCGTTGCTAAAATAACTTGTAACGCTTTATTACATAAATTAACCATGGTATATTCCACAGCAGAAAGAGTTAAAATTAACGAAATATTTTTCGGAAATAATGAGGGCGCTAATAGAACAGCAGAAATATTTAATGAGCGACATAAGAACAGTAACGTGCATCGAAAATATGTTCTAGAAGTTGTAGCTAAATTTCCGGAAACTGGGTCAGTCGCCAATAAAAAACGCATCATTGAAAATCCCTTAACGGACGAAGCAATAGAGGTGGGGGTTTTAGGGCAAGTTTATGTAGATCCTACGTTAAGTACCCGCAAATTGGAGACTATATGTGGTGTTAGTCGACGTACTGTCGGACGGACTCTAAAGGCCCATAGTTTTCATCCGTATAAAATTCACGTGCTACAAGAACTAAATGAAGACGATTCTGATTGGCGATTACAATTTTGTGAAGATATGAGTGAACTAATTATAAACGATGAACATTTTCTATTCAATACTTGCTTTTCCGACGAATGTTCCCTTTTCTTAAATGGCGTAGTAAATCGTCATAACTGCCGATATTGGTCCGATTCTAATCCCACAATTTATCATGAGGTTCATACACAGCAGCCACAAAAATTAAATGTTTGGACTGGTGTTTTTGGCGATCATTTAGTTGGTACTTTTTTCTTACCTGAAAATTTGACCGGTGAAATGTATTTGGAATTACTGGAAGACGCCATAGATCCTGCATTAACAGCCATAATTGAATGATCGGCGGTACATTGTGAATAGGTTGATGTTCCAACAGGATGGTGCCCCACCACATTACGCATTACGTGTTCGACAATATTTAGATCAGACCTTTCCAGATCGATGGATTGGTAGAAGAGGTGCCATTGAATGGCCCCCAAGATTGCCAGATTTATTACCTTTGGATTTCTTTATGTGGATCAGTTAAAAAGAAAAACTATGCTACTCAGCCAACATCATTAGAAGACCTGCGACAAAGAATTGTGAATGAGTGCCTTCAAATTACTCCTCATATATTGGAAAATGTGCGTCAACGTTTTGAGCAAAATCTTTATTATTGCATGGAGAGTCATGGTGGCCATTTTCAACATTTACTTGCCTAACGGGTCAGTTCATTCTTCATTTTTAAATTACTTTGCTGCCAAATGTATTGATCTCCACTAATGATGAGGTTTTAGTTTTATTTAAGCTTTAAATCAATAAATCTTCAAAACTACTGAAGTGAAGTCATTGATTTTATTTTATATCACTATAAAGGGAATTGAAAGACCCTTAAAAATGAGGTATCACTCGACCCCCCTTACCATTTAAGATTTTGGGGGTGGTGTCACCCCCGCTTAGGGGGCTGCACGTGCTAACGTGATTTTTTGCCAAACTTGTGTCGCCCTCGAAAACAAAATCGACGGGTCTGAGCGTTTTTCAAAAAAAAACTGAGCTGCCAGTAAATGCGTCTGTTTCGTTTTCGATGTGCCACCCTGTATAAGACGAGATGTTCTATTTCCACTATATTAACAATTTCAAATGCGACTCATAACTTTCCACGCAAAAAAATCGTGTACTCTCTTTTACACCTACAAAAAGGTCCAATATGAACGAATTTTAAGACTTTACTTTTTTTCGCTGTCCGCGAAGAATGTTTGTTTCCGAAAATGGGAGTTCACTAAAACATAATAATGGTTTATGATACTCGTATATATTTTTGTTTCTATCGTAGTTAGGTGTATTTCATATGCCGAGCCCCAAGCTATTATACCATTATGTTAAATGAAGCTCTACTAATGTATGATATATGAACGTCTAAATTAACCAAATTTTTAAACAGTAGCAATGTTGATTTTTTGATAATATATTCTATGTGAATATTCCATTAAAGGCTATTGTCTTAAAAAGTCCAAGGTATTATATAGGCATGTCGAACCAGAAACATGACGTACACAAAATGCTGGGGCTTAACGCCATCCCGTTATTTAGCGACAGATGCGTGCGATCTTGCCAGATAGATAATTCATCACCTTTAGCGAAACATTAATTATTTTTCGTTTAAATTTATTTTTGTTTAGACATTTGTCTATGATGGGGATATTTATCATCCATTTTCAGTGTATGAAATAGTTATATGTTTCATTGAATGTGTACATTATACGAAAAGTTTGTAAGAGGCATTTCCTAAACATCAATCCTAGCAAGTCTAATGCCGTTGTAATTTTCCTAAAAATTTTACAGGATGTTGCTAATTTGATCTAGCGGTATGTGTATGATCTTTGTTACCTTTAGTTTCGGAGACTAAAAATCTGGGTGTCATTATAGGTAAAAAAAATCGCTTTACTTAGCATATAAATGTCACTGTTAAATCAATATCTAAAATTATTATATTCGAGTCGATATATCCTAAACTCTAAAACTTATAGAGAGTTGTTTTATCACAGATATTATTTAAGATATTTACTTCCGATTTTGCACCCTGCTGTTTTCAAATTCCAATATTTAATAGGATTGTATAAAAATAAACTATAATTTTATGCTAAAATATATTTAGAGTGATCATGTAGCCTATTACTGCAATATCTCGCAAACCATCCGCATAAATAAGCGGCTAACATTATACGTAGGGCGACATGTTGGGATGCACGTAAAAATACGTACCTTATACTCCAACTACCACGAAGGCATAAGGCTTAAACACCCATTGGGTACCGTGGGGCTATAAGGGGATACATGGGAAAGGGGGAACGCCACACGGACTCTGGCGAGGGAACACGTGTGCATGCAACAGGCACCATGCTGGCTCCGCCTACGAGATCCGCCGGGTGGTACCTCCGCGTTCGACAGTCCGTCTACCACCTACATAAAAATACGTACCTGCTTAATTTATCCGATTACTATTTCAAAACTTTTGATGTATTTGAAACACACTTAGGCTATACTTTGCAGTAACAGAAGACAGATAATAAAAAGTGTGAAGTTTTCCAAATCTTGTTTGACATGTTCACTTCCAGTTTAGCACCATACATTTTTTTTTAATTTTAAATTTGGTGTCCTCATCATAAAGTACAGAAAGTTTCTTACATGATATGTTCCATTTCCCACTATAATACTATTTAATTCGAAAAAATTCTTCGAAAAAAATCCCAATTTCAAACTCGGCTTCTCTTTCGAAGCCCGTAACTTGCCACGGAAAAAAATCGTGTACTCTCTTTCATGCCTACTAGGTGTTCTAAAAGGTCCAATATTAACTAATTTTAAATACTCAAATTTTTTTCGCTGTCCGCTTCACGTGAAATGTCTCTATGGAAATGGATAATTTCTAAGCCCTTGTTTGTATACCCTTTTTTCATATTTCAACCTGCTGAAACTGCTCTTAGATTTTTCTGACGACACTCTGTGACACCCTGTAAACCGATATTTCATGTTTCATGAAGCAGCTTCAATTAGATTTGCTTTGCCAATGTGTCACGTGCCTTGGTATGATGCTTTCTATATCTGTTATGTTGAATTAACGCCAGCTACATTATCCACCCTCCGTTTAACTGCATTTTTCCATTTTAAATGAGCAAATTTGTCCATGTGCACCAATAGGCAAAATCAATACAGCCATCCGACACCTCAGGCAAAAATCGTTTCTGCACCCCCAGTTACTACCCTAGTCTGTTACTGCAGCATTATCTGGAGATAATTAGGAATTATTTTGATGTTTTGACAAAGGGGAAGAAGAAAGGAAGCTATGGCTGACAGGGAATAACATCTTTTGTGTGGCAATACCGCTTATGGGGTGCTGCGATCGTTATAGACCAGTGCAAATATACAGATGCAGTATAGGAAAGCTTTGGGCAATATGATACAGTACCAACTTTCACTAAATAAGAGTTATACTAAAATTAGACAAATAGACAAAGTGAGTAAATTAGATATACGAGCCCATTCCCACTTCAGTTGGCCCACTTCAAGATTTGTACCAAAATATGCCTTTGTAAACTAAACACGACGAAACTATTTACTTCTAAAACAATTTATTTTCTCAAAAACAGTTTAGATACACTCTAGTCGTAAAAAATACATATTTGAAATCACTTAGACCTATAACTAATAGAACATCTGAACAAATAAACAATGTGCGAATAAATGCGCGAAGTTAACAAAGCAACAATTGAAAGATTACCATTGTGTAACATCACCTTTATTTTTTATTACGGCTGAAATTCTTTCTGGCATAGTATTAACCAAGTATGGCAAAAATTTGGTGTAAGACAATCCCATATTTCTTGATGCTTTTGTATCAGTTCGGTGATTGTACGAGCAGGATGTTGTCGTAGAACCTTTTTCATCTCGTGCCACAAAGTTTCAATAGGTGACAGATCTGGACTGCTAGAAACCTATTTCAAAAGTGGTACATTATTTTCTTCCATCCATTTTATAGCCTTTTTTGAGGTATGGCACGCTGCACCATCTTGCTGAAACACAAAATCTTGGCCGGATGTCAAACATTCTTCCATCACTGGTAAAAGCGATTCTTCTAAAATTGCCAAACATTTGTTAGTATCCACATTTCCATCAATAAAATGAAGTTTTCCTACTCCTTTTGATGACATACTGCCCCAGACCATAATGGAAGCTGGAAATTTCACTTTTCTCTTCAGACAGTCAACGTGGAATGTTTCATTTTTTTTGCGAATAACTCTACTGCGACTGTCACCAACACAAACTTTGAATCGGGCCTCATCACTCCATTGTATTGCACACCATTGTTGAGGTGTCCATTGCCTATATTCTTTAGGCCTTCTAAGCCGATTTTTCTTTTGCAGTGGAGTTAATAATGGCTTTTCTTTGGCCTATAAACAAGTTGTGCAACTTTAGGGTTTTTACTTCACTTTTTTTATAAGAAAACTTACCTTACAAGTGCTAAATCCCAGTTCGTGGGCCTGGCTGTGAGTTGTGGACCTCGAAATTCTCCTTCCAACAGCGTCACTCCACAGAGCACTTAATCGTAAATAATTGGCACGCCTGTTTTTCACGACTATTCTTCTTAATGCTCTTCGGTCGGCGTTTGTGATATATATTACTTTTTTTCACATATCGTGGCTTAATATTAACTGAACCTTCAAACAATATTTCTCACACTGTACCGCGATCAGTCTAACAATGTTGCAATTTCTGAGTTTGATTTAACAGAATTAAAAAATTTAATTATCGGTAACCGAATTTTCTCACTAATGACCTTTCCTCTACCCATTTTGAAAACCTTAACTACCCAAAACTATTTTAAACGTATTCTGACAGGTGTGATTAATAAAACAATTGTCATGGCTTTTATTTTTCACAGCCACCTATTTTGCATTGAAATGAAAATAGGTTTGTATGCTGTAATTGCAACATGTGTTATTTTTATGCTGCAAATTTGATTAGGGAGTGATATAGTTGGTGTTTTCTACTATATATTATTAAAATATTCATTGTTAATATTTTAAACCTATAAGACCCTGCTACATTTTTATTATTTGTGTTTGATAAGAAAAAAACTAAGATTTCAATAGTTGGGCCAACTGAAGTGGGAAGGGGCTCGTATATATAATAATAATTTATGCCCAATATTTATACAAACCTAGTGGATAATGTCCTTGTGCGTGGTTTTGGATAAGCTAAAATTCTTTAGAAACTAGATGTTCATAGTTCAAATCTATTTAAAGAGGAAAGAATCTATGTTGGGACCTCGACAAATTATTGCAAAGTGTACTTTTGTAACTTGATTTTCAAGCTTTCGATACTAAATGCTATCATCATCGGGAGCTATAAATAAATTTGAAAATAGCAACCACATTCAATTAATTAAACTTAAAGTACTTACATCGTGATTGAGATTGGTATTAAATGTTCTTAAAAAAGTGGACGTGACCACTCACCGGATTCATTAGATTTGTCGAAAAAGCTTAAAAGAACTCTTAGGTATGTATTTAATTAACCAATTAAACCAATTAAATCGTAAAACATCTCCACCAGATCACCGAAGTATGAAGTTGACATTAGCTGGAAAGAATGTGGCAACTGTCAGTGTGTTACCAACCTAATAGTACAGACATAGTGGTTCAGACGTGTGGTGAAGAAAATACACGATGTCAAAATCAAAATTATGAAAAAAAATGTCTTTTATTGTTATTTTAAATTGGTGATTTTTATATTTTTTATTCCAGCAAAGGCTATTATCTAAAAATGTTCAAGGTATCATATATGTCGAACCAGAAACATGGCGCCCACGAAATGTTTACCCGGGTGTTGTTATGTAATAATAAATTCATTACTTTCAGCGAAATATTATTTTTCGTTTACATTTATTTTTGTTTAGACATTTGTCCATGACGGGGGTATCTATCACCTATTTTCAGTGTACGAAATATACTTATCATCCAATGTGTACATTATACGAAAAAATATGTATACAAGTCAATCGATCTGAGCACCAAAGGTAGCCCATAGTTTAACAACCTTTCACGTTAACCAAAGGATTCCATAGTATTCTTAGAAACTCAATTAATTATTAGGTCTGTCATCAGTGGTGGATCCTGGAGGTGGGGATCTGGGACGAGTACATCAAAAGACCATTTAAAAAAGGGAAACGTGCATAAATCTCTTGTCTCAACGGCAGTTGCAATCAGAAGCACTAATGAAGCCACTGCTACCACCCCTCTTCAACTAAATGGACTTCATATGAACTATGACCTTCAGGCACCAGAATTCCCGCCTCCCAAAGTTCCCTCTGGATCCGCCTCTGTCTGGCACTTATACTTTATCAAAATCGATCGTAGAAATGTGTGAGTCAAGTATATTCTAATAGTGTGCATCATGTTCTGAATGAATATAGGCAATCTGCATCAATAGTGGTAGGTATCTCCAGGGTTTTCGGTTGGTCACAGTATGACTACAACGGACTTTCACACGTCCGTCTTCCTTAACCATACGTGTAAAATAGACCACTATAATCAAATCCAAGCGAATAACCAAAATTTCTGTGTTATGTACCGCGGTTATAATATGGTTCAAGATGACACACGGGTTGATGACGTCAGTTATACGAATCGCTTGAACGCGTTGGTTTTAACCGCGGTTTTGTTGCAAGTTGTTTATTTTAGAAAAGCGCGTATATAATATCTGATTATTTTTATGATCACTTAATAATCGGTGCTTTTTCGTCTACAACTGTATATGGAAAGTTTAAATAGGAAAACTTTCATAATATTCATGGAGAAATGTTTTTTTCAGATTTTTTTTTAATGATGGAACCATGGCTTTGTAGCTATGATAACTTTCAATTCTCTAAATTTTTTCGCATGTCAAAGAAAACATTTATTGAATCAGCAGAAATGATAAAAAAAGAAATTAGCAAAACCGTATACAGGTGGATATCATCTAGTGAGTTTATATGGCCATATTTTAATATTCTTGTGGATACTTTGTTAAGCATAGAAACTACATTTAAAGTGTCCCCAACAACCGTAATGAGTATAACTGATAAGGTGCTCCACTTTATGGTAAAACTGAAGTCAGCCTGTATCATTTTTCTCAAAAATGAAGTAAATGAAAGCAACGGTCCTTTGTTACATAATTCAGGTGTGTGTGCAAGTAGTCAAGTTAGCTGATTTCGCAGAACATTATGTAACCGTCAAAAGCTGTGAAAAGATCTTCTTAGGAAAGACTGGCTCCTCTGTTTTTTGTTCTCAAGAATAAGTATCGTCTTCTGAAAGCCATATTGAATCTGATTGAAAATCTCTTAGAATGTTTGGATATTTTCCTTAAAAATGTACCACTTTGAATACCATTGTTTAATGACGATAAACAGAGTGATGTACTGGTTGCTAAAAAGAATGTATATTATAAAAACGGTGCAATCGCCGGAAAAACTCCAAAAAGTAGAATCAGTCTGGCTGAAAGACACTGATACTATCACGAGCGCCACTGATAATGTAACTTCTATAAAAAACAGTTTTACACATGTTGACGTGATATTTTTTATTGTATTTGCGAGCACCAAAAGTCATCATCTCGATCTGTTTTCGAAAATTGTGAGATGAATCTTCAAACACGCATAAGTTTAAACTTAAAATGTACCCCTTTATGGAAACGAAGCATTCTTTCATATTTAGACACGCAGAATCTGCCTATCGATTTTTCTATAATAATCCTTATTTAAGTACGGAGGGAGACAAATCGAAATGCCTAATTTCACTGGACTCTGGTATATATTACACAGTAGAGCGTGGGAGCCACGGGTGAAACGTTTGTGTATTAATAATTCAGGATTTAAGGCAGTGACAGATTGTGATATTGTGAAGTTTAATCAGTGGATTTGCACTCGCGGATCATTAAACATATTGTCTCCAACAGCAAAGATGACAGTTAGAGCAATTGTTGGTAATATACCTTCAATATCTTGAGTAATTTAGGATTTAGTTCAAAATATAACGTTGTTGTGGCTGAGAATAATGAAAATCTGCAATGAACCTGGGAATCATGTTAGTTCCTCCAAGGAAAGAATCTTGAAATTGGGTGCCAAATATTTCTCAAATAGTAAGAAATACATAGATGTCTGTTTTTGAAAATCGGTCCAATGGCGACAAAGCCAGATGCAAAAACATGACTAAATAAAAATAGCACAAACTTAGTTGTTGTCGTTACAGAGAATTGGGGAGTGAACGAAGGTATGTCTTATTTTGTTAGAGGCACTATATTTATACGCTTCCAACACCAGTAATTCTTTGCACCTATCAGTACATACGAGGGATGTCTTTTAAGTTTTGCATATGGAAATAAAACAACACGGTAGGTAGTTTTAGGGCCAATTTCACCAACAACAGTCCGTTATTCTCCACCTATAGGGTAACAGACCGTCAAATACAAAGAAAGAGCTTCAAGTTCCAATCAACAAATTTTAGCCACCACTACCTATGAAATGTTGAAAACAAAATACTGTCAAAGTAAGAGATGATAGCTTGTCATTGAAACATCACCAGCTTATTGAATATTAAGAAATTACATATAATTCAGTCAAAATTTAAAGAAATGTTGGATTTTTGTTTCATGTTTTAATTACTATTGTTGATTTTTTATTCATGTTTATATTATTTTCTGCAATTGATATGCGATATTGAGCGTTTTTTCCTATAAACCTCTTGCAGATAGCCATTAAGCACCTACTTGATGACAGGCTCTATCAAAAGATATTGCTCGTTCCCAAACATTCGTTAATTTACTTGCCGTTCATCAGAACCATTATGGCACCTTAGATTGATATTCCCACAAAACCATTCAGGTTTTTTATCCATACATCCATAAAGTTGAATATTTTTCTGAACAAATATCCACACTATAATCACAGCGATTAAGAAATTCCCAAATATATGCCTTAAAGCTACCAGCAAACCTAAAACCCGCAAAAAAAAACTACAAATTTGACATATTCTTCTTTTTTCACACATGTGTGGGATCTGTCAACTCTTGGTACCAGTCAAAAACATATACTCTGAAGGTTTAATTCCATGCTATTCAATGACAACACGGTGACTTGTGTGGTTGTCAGCGGCCATTTTGTGAGGGTGCGACAGGGTTGCCAGATTGTGCATTAATATCCCGTTTCACCCTCCTGGTCCCAGTGGAGTAAGTTCCGCCAACTGTTGAAATATATTCTCTATGCTTTATAAGACTATTCGTGACATTTTTCCCAAAATCATTGCACAACACTTGGAAAAATGCAAATGAAAATTTAAAATTATTTCCATAGCTCCGTCGGTACCTTGGGTTATACATCTTGATAGTAGGGATGTTCGATACGATCCTATAATTAGAAGTATCAATACATTTCACGTGTATCGTCATCTTTCGATCCGGACTGTGTCAGAAAGAGTGACTGCCATTTGGCTGCGACATTACCCTGCCAAATCAGACATATCTTTCATCATTTTCAAAGAAATTGTACAAAATCTCCAAATTTGTGAAGTTAGCGAGTTTCACTTCATACGTTGTTACCAGACATGCCCAAATCGTCAGTTGGTGCCGTGATATTCAACGACCACTTCATCCCCACGGCTAGGCGACCTTGTATGTTAAATTTGTATTGATAGGGCAGCGGGTAATGCTATAAATCATATGTCACAGTTTTTGTGCACTAATTGCAACAGTTAGATGATACCAAAAATATTTTCATAAATAGGAGATCTTTCCCATTCCGGATCGAACAATCCACCTAAGATGCTTATAACCATGATACCTAGTAAATTTACATGAAAAATCCTCTGTATGTAGGTATATAAGAGCTTTCTTATATTTGTTCATCAATTTGATGATACAACACATCTGCAAATGTAAAAGATTCATGTCGCACCCTTCATCACGGGACGTGATCGTCGTTAGACTTGGCAACGCTGCGAGCGACAGATAGATAACCCCACCAGTGAAAAAGAATAAACATTAATAGTTTTTATGATTTTTGGACTTAAAAGACATTATTTGTGAGACATTTTTCATAATTTTTTGTCTATGTCCGTATGTCTTACACATATTATCTGTGTTTTAGGATGGAGAGTACAATGTTTTTATTGCTTTGAAGAAATTCGTTAACCCGTAAAACAATAAATGATTACTATTATGATGTAAAGGAAGACGAGGAATTGGATGGAATGTATTTTATATTCTATTTTCTTGCAAAATACAGACAAATCCACTCAAAATGTTCTAGGTTGAGTTCCATTTTTCTAATGACTTGGTTACACTTAAAAATTCACTGTAGTGAGAACACTGCACGTATTGTTGTGAAAGTTTGAATTTAAGTGTACTAAACAGTGAGGTCAAGATTCAGTACTGACGTTCGATCCGCGCAGCCTACTATGTTTTTATATGCAAAACTTAAAGGACATCCCTCTTATTTCACACCTGTTTGCCCCCTACATTTGCCCTTATGAATATAAACATTTACAGGCGAAACACGCTGTCAGTCGGGACGATGTGAGTCAACGGCGACTTTTATTCGCCTGATCCTGCCTTGCGTAATGATAGCATCGCCGACAGGATGTTTTAGTATGACATGTTTAACAGGTCTCGTCCAGATTGTCGATATTTGGGGCACAGAAGAAACTACCGGCAATGCTATCAAATGGAGTATGTATTAATTATACTTATAAGGGCCTGTTTGACTGACTTGATTCAATTAGTATCTTTGTTATAGATGTTTCTAGGGACTAACATTAGCGGACCGTAATCCTTTACGAACTGAGGGCAGCGTTGGGTCAGAAGACCTGAATTTGCCATAATAGTAACATGGTACCAAAAATTTATCAAAATTCGAGCAGTTTCAGGCCAAGGATTAGCGGATAGGCAGACAGACAGGTCGACGAAAATAAGTGACATGACGATGTCACATAACATCCCGCATACCGTCCAATACACACAGTATCTCATTTTCCATTTTTTTGCGTTTAACAAAACTTTCTCGCCATTAGCATGCGTGAAGTAACGCAAGATGTAATTGGTAATCGAGCATAGAAGGCAGTCGAGTTTCAATAAAGATAATATGAAATCGAAGGCGGTTTCTCTCTCAACAATAAAGGAGGGATCATGCTAACCTATTTATTAATTTATTTATTTATTTCCAACAGGTGAAACCCAATTACAGGATTCGCTGAAAAAAATAACAATTAAAGAGACATGGTTCTTGGACTTAAATCTATAGTATCACACATTCTAAATAAGATTGGATGATCTATAGCAGTTAATAATCGATGCACAACTGTCACTGTAAATATCACACGATTCAGTAACACTGTTCATGACGCAGCACATGAGATTAATTGGCGATTTTGTCATAACATTTGTACGGCCAGCTTGACAATAGAATGCCGTTTGTTGTCGACTCCCTAGCCTTGGAACGCGGAAACATATTTTTTCAAGTAAATTTTGACAGTCAATTTTATTGTGAATGAGGCCATACAAAAACGACAAAGCAAATATGTTTCGTCTTGTTGACAGTGAATCCAAATTGAAAAACTCAAATAGGGCACTATGGTCACAACCTCTTTCTGGATAAGAACCTGTGCATTTAAGGTGAAAATACTTTACGTTGAATGGCCTCAAGGATCACGACAGAATTTTGGTATATAGGAGACCAGATCAGAGTCGCATACTCCAACTTGCTCCTGACAAAAATAAAAAATAAAGTCATTAATGTATCAACATTCGAGAAACCGTTCCAGTTTCTGATACAGAAACCAAGTAGTCGAGTGGCAGCCAACGAGATATTGAGTATATGCTCAGAAAACGTTAGCTTGGTATCAAAAATGACTCCAAGGTCTCTATAAGAGGTGCATCTGTCTATAACCTGACCATTGATGTTATAATTATCATAAATTAAATAGTTAACTTTTCTTGTATAAGTCATAACTTTACATTTCGAAACATTCAGACTGAGACAGTTTCGTGAACACCATGACGAAATTAGAGCTAAGTCATCTTGCAACATGACGCAATCCTCGACTGTCTTGACTGACGTGCAGATTTTAAGGTCATCAGCGAAAAACAAATGGAAACACTTCAGTTCAAAAGACAAGTCTTTAATAAATATTAAAAACAATAATGGACCTAGATTTGACCCTTGAGGTACCCCAGACGTGGCCCGATAGTAACTCGACCTATGACGACCATATTCGACAAATAACCTTCTATCCCTCAAATATGAATTCATGAGCGACAGCATTGCATCAGACATACCCACTGTTTTAAGCTTATCCAGAAGTGCATAATGATCGACTTGATCAAACGCCTTCTGAATAGCTGGGTAGATGACATCAACTTGTCCCTGACCGTCCAGTAGTTCAGAAATGTACTGAATAATTAGAGCCAAGTTGGTGACCGTAGATCTGCCTCTCATAAACCCATGCTGATTAATAGAGACTGCACCCCTGACCGAGAAGTAAACCGTTTCATAAGCGATGATCTCAAACAACCTGTTGAAATTGCACAGGATTGCTATTTGGCGATAGTTGGAAATATCAGAGATATCTCCACTTTTGTGAATAGGACATATTTTAGAGGTCTTCCAGATATTTGGATATGTCTCTGATTTTAGAATTAGGTTGAATATGGAAGCCAGCGGTTTTGCTAGTATGTGAATGCAATCTTTAACGAAAAAACTTGGAATACCATCACATCCAGACGTCATTTTGTTCTTTAATCTTTTCGAAGCCCTAATTACGTTTTCTTCACTTATATTCTTTAAAGAAATGATATCGGTAGAATTATTTGTTGGAGGAGATGACCCTAGTAGACCAGACGGGATAAAAACTGTTGAAAAGAAGGTAGCAAAACTGTCCACTATATCCTGAGGCGTATCTCAGACATTGCCGTTAAGCGTCATCCTTGGGGGGATTCTAGATTGCTGTTTTTTGATCTAGGCAAATGACCAGAATTTGCTAGGATCATTGACAATGACATCCTCAACCGATTGGACGTAAGCGGAGTAGGCAACACTGATCTGGTTCATAATGAGCTTCCTAAAATTACTGAACTGATCATAAGAAAACTTAGTACCGTCACGTTTCCAGTTCCTTCTTGCTATGTCCTTCTTCTTGATATTAAGTATAATTTCACGTGTGAACCATGGGGGATACGAAAACATTTTATTTTTACATTTAGGGACATGGACCTCAAAGATGTTATTGATAACTGAATACAAGGCGGTACAAGCGACATCAACATTAATTGCACTGATCACCTCCGTCCAATTAACATCTTGCAAGGCTGTGTACATTTCAGGAAAGTTAGCTTTGCGAAAGTTAAACCGTGGAGAATTAGCAAATGGGAATTTCGTTGGAGATCCGGAAGTAATGAATTCCATGATCAGTGCAGGATGATTGCTCAAACATGAAGGGCGACTAAGCTAGTATGAGACACAGAAGTATAAAAAGCTCATACTTATGCAACGGTACGAATACTTCTGAACGACTGAACGACACTATTCCATTACAATAGTGCCATGTTACGCTCCAGCACGAAACGGCAGTCAGAGGCGACCGAATAGAAATGGTGTTGACACTGACGAATGTGTTCGGCGCTACATGCATACGATATATCGTGTGTTGATACGAGAAACCAACCGGCTCCCGCAACGAACGGTTGCTTTTTAAAGTGTGAAATTATTCAGATTTAACGTGTGACAGAACGCAATCTGTACATCGACAATAACACCCGCTGACACCTGACGTCATAGGGTATGTAGCGCAACGCGCTCGGATGAAAAACGCATGTCATATACACAGCATCGAGGTATGAAGAGGCATGGACGTACCGCGGGACAAGAAGCAGCGTAAAGACAAATCGAATC
The DNA here is from genome assembly GCA_963669975.1 of Acanthoscelides obtectus. NCBI lineage: Eukaryota > Metazoa > Arthropoda > Insecta > Coleoptera > Chrysomelidae > Acanthoscelides > Acanthoscelides obtectus. The sequence goes on from CAVLJG010000001.1 coordinate 107,403,865, forward strand.
GCTGAGTGGAAAAAAGTCTTGAGTCCATTTTTTGACTACATGACTTTTACTTCCTGCGGTACTGGGAGAGGAAGTATTATAATCGCGAAAAATTTCGGAAATAAAATATTATCTTTTTTAAATGTTTTACGGTACCCGGCCTGAACTGGAGATGGCGATAGTTGTTTAAAAAATATCATTGAATTAGAAAGTGTGCATCCTATAAAGAATATGTGTCAAGTTTGAAGACAGTTCAGGCCCGTATCATCAGTCGTCCCTACAATTGTAGGGTGCGTTTATGGCCTCCTTGATTGTCATACCCTTTTCTCTCCTTCAAAAATTTCTAGATTACAGTCGTCTCGTGTCAGCGTCAGCGCTCTCCTATTGTTAAAATATGTTTTCCTTTTAAATTGTAGGAAATTTCAGGCTGATAAAACATGATATAACTCAAAAGCAAGCACAATTTGATGCAAATAGATGTTTGTGACATAACCTCAAAATCGAGCGCTGACACGGAGAAGTAAAACTATGACAATCAAGGAGGCCATAAAGGAGCCCTACAATTGTAGGGACGACTGACGATACGGGCCTTAGTATTTGTTTGGCAGCCATCAATACTGAACGTTTTCAGTGAATTTGTGAAAATGGAGAAAATTGGTCATCGTTATGTGGTGCAACACTTTTATTTCAAAGGCCTCAGCCCAACCAATATAAAAGCTGAACTGGATTCTACTCTGGGTGAGTCTGCTTGTTCGTTTACAAAAGTAAATATTTTGTAGCAGAGTTTAGACGAGGCGGTACTGAATGATCGTCGACTAAAAGTGCGCGAGCTAGCAGACATAGTAGGCATTTCAAAAAGTGCGGTTCATCGCATATTATCTGAAAATTTGGACATGAGAAAGCTGTGTGTAAGATGGGTGCCGCGATTGCTCACAATCGAGCAAAAACAGTGTCGTGAAGATGTTTCAATTGAATGTTTAGCGAAGTTTCACAGCAACAAAGCAGAATGTTTGCGGCGTTTCATAACCATGGATGAAACATGGGTCCATCACTTCACACCCGAGGCAAGAGAACAATCAAAACAATGGTCTCAAAAGGGACAACCGGCTCCAAAGGAGGCGACGACCGTTTCATCTGCAGACAAGGTTATGGCGTCGGTTTTTTGGGATGCGCGTGGAAAAATTTTCATTGCCTATCTTGAAAAAGGTAAAACTATCAACGGCGAGTCTTCTGCAAACTTATTGCAACGTTTGATCGATGAAATCAAGCAAAAACGGCCGCATTTGGTTAAGAAGGAGGTGTTGTTCCATCAAGACAATGCACTAGCACACAAATCCGTTATTGCAATGGCCAAAATCAACGAATTAAAGTTTGAATTGCCACCTCATGCACCCTATTCACCAGATTTAGTCCAATCGGATTATTTTCTGTTTCCAAACTTGAAAAAATGGCTCAGTGGTCAAAGATTTTCCAACGATGAAGAGGTGATGTCGGCAGTTAATAGCTATTTTGAGGAGCAAGACAGTTCTTATTATAAAAAGGGTATCGAACTTATTGAGCATCGCTGGGAATTGATGGGAGATTATGTTGAAAAATAAATACGGTTCTTTTACAAAAATTTTGTGTTTTCTTCGTTGGGTCGGGTACTTCTGGGTCCACCCTCGTATGCACTTGTCAGTTACTTTGGTCTATCTGTCGGTCTGTCCGCTAATCTTATAACCGCCTATAACTTGAACAGTATCGCTCATATCTCTTGAGATCGATTTTGGTGGAACTAAAAATATCGAGTTCACTTACACACACCGTATAACCGGAAGTGCCACCATTTTGAAAATATCTTAGCTGGCGTTGCTTCATCGACATTAGTATACTCCCAAATTTTCAAAAATATCATATGTCTACTTTTAGAGAAACCTATCGATGGAATTCCCGATGCGATACCCTGTATGGTACAGGATATATATACTAAGTGACATGTAAATCCGAACACCCAGTTTAAATGGTTTTATTTTAATAAAATTTTGTATAAGTACTTAATGAAGCATAATAAGTAAATGATAAAAATGTCAAAATGATTGCACTGCTGTAAAGCTCTTTGACCTTTAATAATGTGTGGATGCACCCTGATGTGCTACGCATTCTCCAACGCGCCTAGGCATGCTTCTGATCAGGTGGTCAATGTCCTCCTGTGGTATCTCATTCCAGGCAACCACCAACTCCTCTCGAAGTGCTTCTAGAGTCTGAGGAGGACGTTGCAAATTGTGCAATCTCCTACCCATCATATCCCACACGTGCTCAATTGGGGATAAGTCGGGAGATGTTGGTGGCCATGGTAACAATGTGACATCATTATGTTGAAAGAAGTCTATTGTGACTCTTGCAACATGTGGGCGGGCATTATCTTGTTGGAAAGTTGGATCAGCCAGGGTGTCAAGATAGGGTAAAAGATGGGGTTCTAGAACTTCGTGGATATAACGCTGTGCGTTCATGTTACCTCTGATGAAGATTAAAGGTGACCTGGAACCATAAGCTATAGCACCCCAAACCGTAACACCAACAGTGTGATGAACATGTCTTTCAACAAAAAACTGTGGAATCCTCCTTTCACCACGTCGCCTTCTAACCCTGGCACGACCATCGTGCATGCCTAAACAAAATCGAGACTCGTCACTAAAGACAATACTGTTCCATTCCTGATCCCAGAGTGACCGTTGTCTGCACCACTCAAGGCGATTACGTCGGTGTTCTCGACTTAAAGGGAGGACCCAGTGTGGCCGGTATGAAAACAAAGCCAAAACTTCTCATTCGTCGGTAAACACTTCGCATGCCAACAGGTCTTCCGTGTTCTGCAAACCATTCATTTGCAATGGACCTGGTAGTGGAGAAACGATCCCTTAAGGCCAATAATCTTAGGCGGCGATCTTCACGGTCTGTTGTTCTACGGCGGCGTCCAGTGCCCCTTGCTCTTTGCGTACGGCCTTCTCGAAGCCATGCCTGACAACACCTAACCACAGTGTCTACACTTCTTTGCACTCTAACTGCAATTGCCCGAAAAGAAAGTCCAGCTTCCCGAAGTCCCACTATACGGCCCCTATCAAACTCACTAAGTTGACGAAATCGTACAGGTCTCCGTACTCTAGGCATCGTAACCGATCGTAAAGGATGTCAAGAACCAAAATCCGCCAACGTTGATTCTTTACTGCGGCTGAAATATTCATTTTTAGAGCGTTAGTGAATTAAAAAAAAGCAGTATAAAAACCGGAATGTCCAACTGATAAGGCTGAAAATTTGTTCACTTGTTATTTACAGTAAGATAAATACATTCACCAACTTTTATTAAAATGAAACCATTTAAACTGGGTGTTCGGATTTATATGTCACTTAGTATAGTATGTAACTACGTGTCAAGAGCTGTTATAATTAGGTATCAGTTGACAAACAGGCTTACAAGAGAGCTCCAAAAAAATTCGGCAATTGAGGATTTTTTTCCATGGATATCTCAAATAGTGCACAAATAGTACTGACAACATTTACGTGTTTTTGATGCCATTACACGACATCAAATATTGTTCTAAAAGGCGTGGAAGTATAGAGCCAATATATTTGACGCATTTTTGTCCATTTTACCATTTTTAATATAGTCAGACATAAGAACTAAACCGCAATGTGAGAATTATGGGGCTTTCAAAGGCGAAAAACGGTAGCTCTGGGAATGTACGCAATTTAGGTAGACATTATGCTTCTGAAGCGGTGGACTTCTATCAGTCGTTATGCCGTGATTACGCTCAGTAACTGTTTCCGACTGCATCTAATTTGAAAGGGTAATTGCAGTTTATGAGTTAGTGTAATGGTCAAATTAAGTGACAGTTAATTACTACAATGTATGCTCTACACGTTATAGCTGGCCAAGCGGTAAATTTAAAGGAAATTATTCAGGGCGGCTTTTTGATGTTGCTAGAATAAACAATATACGGGACGGAACATGTTTTGAATAGGGCTGATCGGTGGAGGGACAAAAATGTTAATTTCAAACAATTTATGTATTTGCTTTATTAGCAAGGACGGACAAACGTCAATTTTCTCTCACAGCATAATCCACACGTCATGAAGACTAGAGACAGGAGATTAATCTCACGGAGTGGGGGTGAAGCCAAAAATGTAGACGACGAAGTGAGTTGGTACACTGCGCAGCAAACGAATTTCAGGTCCTACACATAGGACATCTCTCTCCTCTGTACATTGCACAGAATATGAATTTCTGGTTCTGCATATGTGCCATCTCTCTCTTTTGCTGTCATCATGACTGTTAGCAACTCCAATTTTGACAGTTTGGACAAATTTCAAGCTGAAATATTGGATAATATTAATAAACCGCCAAGTGGTATACGTGTATCCCTAACTCAATTTCACCTCCTATAACTAGTGTTCGTGCCAAGCGTTTACTCATGTCAAATGGGCAACACAATTTATAGTTATTATTTGTACAGTGGTGCATCAAAAAGTTCCTGGACTTACCAACACATGGCAGCTCGAGGCTGTGCCTGCTTTGTAAATCAGCTGATGATCTCACACAGTATTGTGCAAAGTTTCTTTATCTTTTTTGTTCTTGCAGTAAGTGCTTTTGTGCTCCCTGGATTTCCTCTCAATTTCATAGCTAACGACAAGTTTGCACTTTCATGTTAAAATAGATGTCATTCAAAAATTTAAGAACGATTCACGATAATAATAATAATAATAATAATAATAATAATTCAACTTTGCGTACATAAAGTAAAACAGAAGAGTAATATCTTGAAAACCGCAGGACTGCAAAATTAAAAAGGGGTATTTTTCAACTCACCAAAGAAAAACAGAGGGTTGCTGTGCGATTCGGCTTGATTCAAAAGTTTCATGTACTGAAGAAGGCTACAGCAGAATTGTTATGTAAAAAAACGTGTATGATGTCAAGAAAAAAACGGTAAAATGTGTAAGTAGATTAGTGTGTAAAAAAGTTCATTGCCTCGCTTGCTACAAGTGAGCATAAAATTAATTTTATTGGTCAGACCAACATGGGGGATCAAATATGAACTTTTTAGGAGAGCCATTTCAATTTTCTAGCAACAGTATACAAGGTGTTTCACAACTTGTCCGACAAATTTTAACCACTTATGCACTGTTACGGAAAAAGTAATATGCGCCACGTGTTGCATGTGACACTTTTGGGACCTGTTGGACTAGCACGTGCACCTAGAACAACTGAACTAAATGTTTCGTGTTGTGGTATGTACCAATTCAGAAATCGGTGTGCATACAAACGAGAAGCCGCTCGCGAATTTTGCCCTGATTCTCCGTACGCTAAAACAATTTCCACTAACTCCTCATTATTGTACACATGTGCCATTTTTATTAATAAATAACTAAAAACATAAATTCGCAAAATATACTAAGTGACATATAAATCCGAACACCCAGTTTAAATGGTTTTATTTTAATAAAAGTTGGTGAATGTATTTATCTTACTGTAAATAACAAGTGAAACAATTTTCAGCCTTATCAGTTGGACATTCCGGTTTTTATACTGCTTTTTTTTAATTCACTAACGCTCTAAAAATGAATATTTCAGCCGCAGTAAAGAATCAACGTTGGCGGATTTTGGTTCTTGACATCCTTTACGATCGGTTACGATGCCTAGAGTACGGAGACCTGTACGATTTCGTCAACTCAGTGAGTTTGATAGGGGCCGTATAGTGGGACATCGGGAAGCTGGACTTTCTTTTCGGGCAATTGCAGTTAGAGTGCAAAGAAGTGTAGACACTGTGGTTAGGTGTTGTCAGGCATGGCTTCGAGAAGGCCGTACGCAAAGAGCAAGGGGCACTGGACGCCGCCGTAGAACAACAGACCGTGAAGATCGCCGCCTAAGATTATTGGCCTTAAGGGACCGTTTCTCCACTACCAGGTCCATTGCAAATGAATGGTTTGCAGAACACGGAAGACCTATTGGCATGCGAAGTGTTTACCGACGAATGAGAAGTTTTGGCTTGTTTTCATACCGGCCACACTGGGTCCTCCCTTTAACTCGAGAACACCGACGTAATCGCCTTGAGTGGTGCAGACAACGGTCACTGTGGGATCGGGAATGGAACAGTATTGTCTTTAGTGAATAGTCTCGATTTTGTTTAGGCATGCACGATGGTCGTGCCAGGGTTAGAAGGCGTCGTGGTGAAAGGAGGAATCCACAGTTTTTTGTTGAAAGACATGTTCATCACACTGTTGGAGTGGTTCCAGGTCACCTTTAATCTTCATCAGAGGTAACATGAACGCGCAACGTTATATCCACGAAGATCTAGAACCCCATCTTTTACCCTATCTTGACACCCTGGTAGATCCAACTTTCCAACAAGATAATGCCCGACCACATGTTGCAAGAGTCACAATAGACTTCTTTCAACATAATGATGTCATATTGTTACCATGGCCACCAAGATCTCCCGACTTATCCCCAATTGAGCACGTGTGGGGTATGATTGGTAGGAGATTGCTCAATTTGCAACGTCCTCCTCAGACTCTAGAAGCACTTCGAGAGGAGTTGGTGGTTGCCTGGAATGAGATATCACAGGAGGACATTGACCACCTGATCAGAAGCATGCCTAGGCGCGTTGGAGAATGCGTAGCACATCAGGGTGCATCCACACATTATTAAAGGTCAAAGGGCTTTAAAGCAGTGCAATCATTTTGAAATTTTTATCATTTACTTATTATGCTTCATTAAGTACTTATACAAAATTTTATTAAAATAAAACCATTTAAACTGGGTGTTCGGAGTTATATGTCACTTAGTATATTTGATGGAAAGCCCAATAATGATAGTCATGATAACCATTATGTAAGAAGTACCTAGTCCACAAGAGAAAAGAACTAACAAACAAATGTAATGAGTTTCAGGTCATCCATTTAACAACGATCACTTTCACAATAGAACGTAGAATTAAAAGTTTTTTGTTGCTGGTGCATCTATCAACATCCTATTAGCAAATCACAGTATATTTTGGGAGGTAACTAAAAAAAATTTTGTATCAGCTATTAGTAGAACAAAAGGGGAAGAGAGACAAGAAAGTAGTGGGCGTAAACAGTAGATTCAGCACAAGCTACCATCTACTGGTAAGTTACAAAGCTAGTCCAGAATCTTTTTGATATACCTACGTATTGAACCATCTTAATTGGGACCTTGAGTAATGATGAGACGCTCTTGAAATCTCGGCGCTTGGACAAACAGCGCTACGCCACTGTGCATTGAGATGGACCGGCCGACATCTACTCTTTCTATAGCTGATTTTGTAAATTTCATGCAAAAAGTTCCCTTTTGCTCGAACATTACCTTCATGATGACACTTTAAGTGATGACCAACTGATTTATACATACATCTATACCATCTGTTGGTGAGCTACACAGCTAATCCGGATTTTTTTTGATACACCTACGTATTGTACCGCCTTCGTAACTGGAACCTTCAGTAACGATGAGACGCCTTTGCAATCTCGACGCATAGGCAACCAGAGTTACGCCATCGTGCATCAAGAGTGGTATGGCTCGCAGCATCATCGAGATCGATCGGTCGACATCAATCGACATTCGCCATTTTTAAAATAAACACCCAGAGCCGTTAAAAGAGCGACAGTTGAGTAGCCGGCAGCGCAGAACGCGATAGTCCAGTCGACAGGGTTATGAATTTGTCATAAATTGTTTGTTAGTGTTGTCGTAAATTAATGTAGGAGTGATAAATTAGACTCTAAACAGTGAAACCAGTGTTTTTGATGTAGGAGTAATAAATTAGACTCTAAACAGTGAAACCAGTGTTTTCAATATTGAATGCAGGCATCCAATAACGCCCAGTCACAGATTTTAACCGTGTATTGATCTGCCAACTAACGTATTAGATCCATTAAATGCTGCTTAAAGTAATCTTTTGGCATTTTTATTCTGTCTACTATCCACACTGTATACAAGCTGTTTCTAAATTAGTACATGCAACTTCTTCTAGCCGCGTAATGTAGAGGCTTTAATATATTTGGAGCATCCTACAGATTGGGTACCATTTATTTATCACGTTAGGCTTTACATTGAGTGCCACAGTGGCTCCTAATGTGCCTGGCATTGGTGGTTATATAGCTGATAGGAAATTAACAGGTGATATGATCGCTAATATGTGGATCTCACCAGCTGCCGGTTGACATGTAAATGATATCAGTTGTTATATATTTCACAAAATAGGGACATCAATATTATAATGGTTAACGTCCACTATTATATAGAATTATATTACGAGGGACACTATGGACAGGCATAATATGTCAAATAGCAGCATGTGTTTCAATCTTACCTGCAAAACTTCTGTTATTTTTAATAATTAGTCATGTGTAAAGTGAATTGTGAGACAAACCAAAAAGTAACTTAGTATTGCAGTGTCACAAAGCTTCAGACAAGAAAGTGCCATCAGCTGAAAACTTGAGAGAATGATTGTCGTCTATGGCGATCATGCACCATCATATTACACAATAGAATCTTGGTCTAAACTATTTCGATAAGAGCGTGAACCCATAGAAGATGATCCCAGAGGTAGAAAACTTAAAACAGCAACAAATGATGACTCAAGCAGTAGAAGCCGTGGATCTCGTCGTGTGAAGGTTTCTATCATCAGTATGGCATTGAATATGTCAGAACGCAACGTGATGACCATCTTGCGTGACAATTTAAACATGAGTAAGGTGTCAGCAAGGAGGGTTCCACGATGTTGAAACCTGAAGAAAAAATGCCCAGGTTTAGAGTTCCAGAAAGTCCCTTGGAAGCCTTGACCAACGACATTTTAGTAAAAATGTTGATATGCGACGAGACTTGGGTGCATTATTGGCATCCTGAGACAAAAGCAGACTACAAGCAGTGGATCTTGAAGGATACTCGTCTCCTAAAAAGACACGGATACAACCGTCTACTGATCGCAACCGTAATAAATTCGGATGTCTATGGAAACAGGCTGAATAATTTACGTCAAGCAAAATGGCTAGAAATGCAGCTTCGTTGACATAGATCATCCTTTTTACTTTTTTCTGTTTCTTCCTTACTTATGTGCAATATTATATTCTTTAATTTTCCTTTCCAGTGCCATATGTACCTCATCCCACAATGCTACATTGGATGTTGAAAAGTTCGACTGAAGCTGCTGAAAATCTGAAATGGCTCTGTTGAAAAATTCACATTTGTCACTTATGAGATTACGTGTACCTTTCACTATCGTTTTTCAATATACCGATCTTTTATATTTATCTGTCATCTAGCCCATCCAAAGCGAAAAGCGAGGTATACTTTTGTTTTGACTCGTCTAATACCAACGGACATCAATAACCCGAATACCCACCTAGAAATGTTGTCGCAATACAACTTTCATTAACCGTTCATAGAACATAGAGAATTGGTGATTGCCAATAAGCATGAAACACAGCTGTGCACGGCTGACCCTTGAGTCGTTGGTTGGACGAAACCAGGCTTATTAGTTATTAACATATTTTATTTGGACAGGGGAAAGCTTCTATAGCCACTCTCAGGCAGAAAGGCTCGACACATTGCCTTGTCGGCTTTTTCTGTCCGAAGTGGCATGCTGACTAAAACCTTCTAGTCGTTCGCTACTCGTTCCACCACTGTAACGCTTGCAGCATTTCTTTATAGTGCGTTGGGTTGCCCTATTGTGGGTTCCTTGATCTATTTTTGTCCTCCTGTACCAAACTCAGCATCATCCGCCTCTTTGTTAGTTGAATATCAACCCATTTGCCTTCCCTTACATGTGTAGCAAAAGGGTGAGCTTCTCACCGAACGACAATTCTAGCTATCTCTAGCAGCCACCTCATCTGCAACGTTCGAGTAGATGATTAGGAGTATCCTCCCCTTCGAAGGTTCGCGTACTCCCTCTTTTTCTTATCTCTTCAGGTAGCTGCCAAAACAACCATGTCTTTTGAGGAATAGTATGTATACATTCCTCTCCCTCATTAATTCAAGTTTAAACATCTGGGATCAGCGCTCAGTCATGGCCAGTTACATTCCATCTCTCCTGTCATCTGACAAAAAACGCTCCTCTCCCTCTCTCTCTCTCTCTCTCTCGTCGCTTTTAGCATCGGCATTTTTTTATATAGCGTGCATCTCTCCCCAGTCAGCACATCAATTGACGGGATACCAGCCACCACCAGCAGTGCATCGGCCCACACCGCTCTGTAAACTCTGTAAAGTTATTAACATCTGACTTCATTAGCTCACTTGTTGCATTCTCCCTAAAATGGGGAAAACCTCAAGCAATTATTTTTGCTCTCGGCTACACTGGCGCACCCCATATCACACATGTCAAAGTACACGCGAGATCTTATTAGCGGCTCTACCAATGCAGCCAATATCAATCCCCCGCATCCCGGCAAACTCAATTTCATTGCGATATCACTTGCAGCAAATTGAGCGTGAGTTTTGTTACGTACAAAGGACTCCATTGGTCGAATACTAATTGACAATGACTTTTACTCCGTTAGTCTTCCCATGCGTGCGACTGTGCCCTAACAAACCGAGCGTATTGCACAGCTGAACATGGTACGGCAGAAATTAGATAAAACTTCGTTTTACTTCTCGTGTCAATATGCGAGGGAAGTAAACCGATGTGCATTATTCAAAATTTAGAGCACCATGATGTTGAATGGCTCGATAAGAACGACGTATACATTCCAAAATCCGATGAAAGTGAGCAAACTCACAACACTGAGCAGCAATCGAAGCAATCCAATGTCATCGAAAACTTAGAATCATGGATTCGGGTTCCATGGACTGAAGACTGTTAATTTGAATTAAATATATGTACAAAAAATTTTAAATACGTTTGTTATGTTAGTAAGATATAATATGTTTGTCCTTTATTTTTCAATGTATGATTATAGCGTTATAATTATGATATTAAAAAAAAACAATACATTAATTGACAAATGTTTACGTAAGCTAGGGGGGAGGGGGTAAGAGCTTTGCTTACTTTTGCTGACAAGGGGGATGGGGGGGTAATTAATTGTAATAAATCTGCTTACGTAATACTTGAACGGCCCCTAATCGACTTTTTAATATTCCCCCTTTTTCAATAGTTTTCCATGACGGCTGCGATCATGCCAGAACGCTCACGCCCACACCCAAATCACTTGCCACGTTTTTAAGCAAATCACCTATATCTACACGTCTGATTGCGTCAAGTTTCTGTTCCATGGTAATAACAACGCGTTAACGTTTATTTCTATGCTGCTCCATCTTAGCGATTATGAACCTGACTGAAACAAACATACACGCACACATACCAGTGAATCCCGTAAACGCGCTTGGGGAATCACCGGCAGCGAATCTAATGATGCAAACGCCAAAATGGAAACTACCGGCGGCTATTTCGGAACATGCGCCGATTTCCGGAACAACTTCGGTTGAAGCGAAAAAATTATGCCATGCGATCTGTTTCGGATAAGGTGGATTTCGGATAATCGCGATTCGGATGATCGGGGTTCTACTGTAATTATCAGAAACGATCATACCTAACAACAAGTAATACGTATCTGCATTCGGTATACCTATACACTGTTTGTAACTGTTAGAAAATCTTAAAAACGACCTTGAGGTCGTTCACCTCAAAATCGTATTTTTTTCCCGTGTTACTTGTTCAAAAATTAAACGATTTACAGGATCCAAGGCATTCTGGATCTAAGAATAAAAATTGAAATAAAAATACCTTTATTTGTCAAATATTGGCAAGTGAGGCGTTGTTGAGTTCAGAATATCATTCTCGATTGAAATAAGTAAAAATATATAGGGTGCCACACTTAGAAATCGAAAGTTGGATTCGTTTCCGATCAAACCGGAAATTCGTCAAAGCAAGCGAGTATGTCAAAAAATGTAAATTCATCTATAATACGCAACCCCCAAATTTCGTTTTTCTATCTTGAATAATAAAAAAGTTATAGTGGTGAGCCACCTTGGAGAATCACACGGTATATGGACTAATTCTATGGACCTATTTGACCGACTTTTTTTAGAGGTCTAGTTCGCACTGAACATATTTCTTTGTGTGATGATTCTACCTACTTGATGTCATTTTTTCCAATGCAAATATAGCAATGCTAGATAACAGTGCGACGTTTGCGAACTTCTATTATAGCTAATTGTCCATCCAAACTAGAATGTTACTTCTGAAAGCATCAGACGAGAACACATCAACAGCAAAACACGTCATTTGCATATACTGTTACTGCAGTGCATACAAGAGAGAGATAAGGTAAACAAACTAGTAGCGAATCAACATTTTCCTGCTGCTGCTGCTGCATGTGTCGTATGCACGGCACACTCAGAGTGTGTAAACCCGATACCCCATACTTTGATGTAGGGCTGTTCTGTTGCAAGCGTTGGATTCATCTTAAAATGCGCCAACTACATCCGGGAGGCGTCAGTAATTTTCGCATTGTTGCGTTTGCACTACTGTTAGTGCAATAGAACACTGGTGCATTTGTGTTGAGGGAATTTATTTGGATATAGTGGAGATGCGTTAGATGTGAAAATACGATTACCTCGGAACAATAAATGGATATGAGAAAATTTCAATGAGCTGCGTTTGATGTATTGTATATTGAAAAAGGTGGGTACATATTACTGTTTCAGCTTTTTCAATACTTTTTATTTGTTTAACTTGCATTTTCAACGTATACCATTTCATACCAGTTTTTTATTTTAATTTCTTAGTAATATTTGTTTATTCTATAAATACAGGTAACACGAAATGAGTAAATAAACTTAATTTATCCATAGGAGAACAATGCCTGTGTATGGATCAATTGTATGTAGAATTACAATAGATGGAAAAAGAAAAAATCACAGAAAAACATAATTATTTTCAAGTATTTACTGTGTAGAATTTAAGATTTTAATAATAATAATAACAAAATAATAATAATAATAATAATGATAATAATCTATTTTTCAAATTTTACAATGACATTACAAAAATTGTATAGCCACTAAAAATGAAATGTGGCGTTAATAACTACAATCTGAAACTATTACAACTCCCACAGAACAAATCTATTGTATAAGGCTGTGACTGTCCTAGAAATTGCTTAATAGTCTTTTTAAATTTATGTGAACTGTTTATGTTTTTAATTTCATTTGGTAGATTATTGAAAAATTATAAACATATGTAAATAGGGATAATCTATGTATTGGATAATTGACATTGACTGTTCGAGTATCATAAACAGTTTGCACCTCAAGCTCAAATAAATTTTTATTTTTGAAAAAAATATAAGACACATAAACATGCATAGTAATGATTTTTTCAGTTTTAAACAGCCCTCTGCAAGTTTCATTGAAATTTAGTCTCTTTAGCAGACGTACTGCTCTTTTTTAAACAACAAAAATTTTTTCAATAAACCTATTGCGCCCCCAAAAAATAATCCCATACTTGGAATACCTTCAAAATTAGCATAGTTCGATACTTTCATACTCGTATTATTTAGGTCTGTATCGTCAGTCGTCCGTACAATTGTAGGGCGCGTTTATGGCCTCCTTGATTGTCATACTCCTTTCTCTCCTTCAAAAATTTCTAGATTACACTTGTCCCGTGTCAGCGTGAGCACTCTCCTATTGTGAAGATATCTTTTCTTTTTAAATTGTAGGAAATTTCAGGCTGATAAAATATGATATAACTCAAAAGCAAGCACAATTTGATGCAAATATTTGTTTGTGACACGGAGAAGTAGAAAACTATGACAAGGAGGCCATAAAGGCACCCTACAATTGTAGGGACGACTGACGATACGGGCCTTAGATATCTTGATATTACCCTAAAACCATAGCAAATGGAATTGAGCCTCTTCAGCAGTTCAAATACATGTGTTGTCCAATCTTACACTTTCACTCAACTGCAGTTGATGATCATCTGTATCGATACATTGTGTATAGTACCTTGATTATGAAATAGTTCACTTGGAAACAGCCAATGAAGATTAGGTCCTTCAATGATTATCGTTAATTCATATAGTTTCATCTAGGTCTCGTAACTAATTTAGTAGGAATCAAAAATAGCAATTTTAGAAGAGATAACCATGTATTTTTGTCGAGGAACACGTGAAAACATAGTAAGCCGACATGAACTTTTTGGATCAGTTTCATGAGTTCTATCAGATGGTTTATTATAAGCCTGCTTAACCATATAAACGAATAATCGAAATAGAAAGAAATTAAAAACAATTTTAAATAAAAAAACGCACGAAATTAGTAGATAGACTTTTGAGTATACAGTATTTCAAACATCCCACTAAAAAAGTACTCCTCTAAATACTAGAGGCCTACTTATATATTCATATTTGACTAAATTTGTCGGACCTATCCTAAGCAATGTCGAACGCTTCCGGGTGGTTTCTTATGCAATTAATTTTTTCATCTTTCACCATAATATACTGACTTTGAAGTTGAGTCATTAATTTTCAGATAATGATTGTAGAAGGAAGATAAACCAAAATATGTCTGTAAAAATGAAAAAACAAAAAAAAAATTTACCTTGTTTTATAAAGTATCCTCCCGACAAGTATTTCAGTGCGGACCTGTATTTAAGTCACCTGATTCACGAGCCCTTTGTACTACATTAACAAAGGCACGAGGGCGTGGTTGCACTCGATTGGGAAACCGATCCGCATAAATCCGTGATGCCGCGGCAGCATTTTGTAAAGACTCCCCCCCGGTAAATGAGAATCATGTCCACAAGTTCAGCATTTTCGTAAACATGTGCCATTTTTTATTTCGTTTGAGCCACGCAACAAACACCACTATTCACTCACGCGTTACCGACTGACACATTGACTGAATACAACTGAATTGTTGCCAAACACGAGCACATAATATTATTATTGAGACAGGACGGTACTCAAACTTCTAAAGGGCTATACCTTTGTTACTTTAATTTTACCAGAAAGATGTTAAAGGAAAAAAACATTTCTTTTGATCAGATCTACTCACTGTTAAAATAAATGACTCAACTTCGAAGTCACCCTGTATAAATGCTTGTGAAGGCACAGTTTTCGTCTATCGCGATTTGTCGCAAAAAATTTGCGCTTCTAAATACCTACTGAAGATGTCGGCATTGTCACTCTAGATCAGCAAAAAAGCGAAAGCTAATGATATTTTGATAATTTTGAATGCAGTCATGATTATTTTGAGTACGCAGAATGGAGAGTATCCCATATGATTCTAATAGTGAACTTTAGCACTTACACATCAAAATGAAAAGCAGTATGAAGCGTTTGTAATTTAGTTCAAATCAAGAAAAGCTGATTTAAGTCCATGTCCTATAAAATTCCTCAATAGTCAATTTAGTAACTGATTTGAAATAGTATCTAGCTGATATTGCATACAAACGCGACCGAAAGTCAATAGCGGTAATATCGTGTCAAACGGCTATTTACATAACTTATTGGAAACCAATTTTCAGACTACACAAACCTCGCTGCCGAATAATTTTGTTATTTACCAAACCGTACAAATATAATGTAGGTCATGTATCACTATTATCGATGCCGCTGGAAGTGCGCATATAGACCAGGTACTGGTTGGAGTTGAGTATAAAAAATATGAAGACCGCACTTTATGAACGTGTATCAACTGGGAAGGCGTCAAAAAATAATAATCCAGATCTTTCCAGACCACATTCTGGTCGGCTTGCTTTAATTCCCCTCTCTCTTAAATCATTAAAGAAAAAGATTTTTTGCTTCGACAATGTTTTCATGATTTCTCGAATCAGTCTGAACAAGAAAGGTCCCTGGTCACTTTCCTCTAAACTTGATCCTTTCCGAGCTAGGAAAAGCCCTAAGAATGCCCATCTTCGATAATTAGAAACTCGCTTAAAAATTATTACTTTTGAGGTTTCCAGGTATCGAAATAACCCCCCCCCCCCCCCCAACAGGACCCCGAAGTTCAGTTTTCTCAAAACATTGGTTTGGGTTTAAATTCAATGATGGTACGTCAGACGCATTACGTTTACATTTGTTAAAACCTAATGTACAAACATAGAATAGAATAATATTTTTTGAGCAATCATAGTAGTCATATAAAAAATTGAGAACTCACATGCAGATATTGGTATAAAAAGGCCTGTTGTTGCTAAAGCAGCTTTCAATCAGGACCTGAGCAAGATCAGTATAATTAATTGTATACAAACGAGATATACACTGAGAAGCAAAGTTTTTTGACGGCTTGAGTTTAGTGTATACGAGAGAGAAGTGTGCATAAACACATACATATATGTTAGAAAGAGATAGAAGCCGGCCGAATAGGAAAGCCTAGCAATGGTGACGCGGCAGTCTGCCACGTTGCTAATATGTTACGTACTGTACGAACATTTTCTGGTGTATCATAGGTATAGGTATATAGGCTTTGTGGTGATGACCTTCGGTCCTATCATGTGTTGATACACACTTATCGCGCTTATCTCTCGTACACATTAAACCTGAGCCGTCAGACAAATTTGGTCTTCCCTGTATGTCATGGCTACAATGCAGAAATATAATGAACCTCATCTGAAAGCCACAGACGATGTACCCAAATAACTTACGCCAAACACATGACAATAATCAAGAAATTCAAGAAATTTACATTTTAAGATATATGGGTACATATAATTAATAAATTAAGTAAAAGTATGGTAGTTTGTACAAGAAATACGTATCACTGTGACATACGTTCTTATCGACAGAGCAGGAGTTTTTTGTAGCTGTTCCTAAAATACATCATACTGCTTAATTTAAAAACTTCTGCGTGGTTTTTACCAAGCGAACTAGTAACATAATAGAAGGAACAAGTGAAGTTCGCCGTACGTAAGTCGACACCATGACAGACTCTCCTGAACAAATTAATTAAATTAGAGGGAATAGATGGAATAATAATTTTATGTCCAAAGCTTGCAAGATGAAGTATATTTCTGAAACAGGACTTCAATTTGCTGAGCGATACGTAATGACGGGTTATCTCTTCGTGCCAGGTTATATCGGGTATCTGTACCTTAATCATCAATTTTGGAGGATCTGGATTTTGTTTTTGATTTCTTGTGTTAGGAAAGTTTGCCAAACGACACCCCAGTATTCAACGTTACTAAGAATCAAAGTGTTATCAATGTTCACCTCACGTCACTAGACAGTATGTATTTGTGGCACCAAAGGAATTTTAACTTATTGTGAGACTTTGATCAACAGTAACACGTAGTTTTTTCACTTCACTGCATACCTCAACCATTGATTCAGATAGAGTTATGTCACTTGACACTTAGCTTTCATTGATTTATCTGGAATAAATAAAAATGCTCCAAAAACGCAGTTGAAAATAATGACTTACTGTTAATTTGGATATGAAGAGAAAAATGGTAACTTACTTTTGGGGCAAACGACAGAGCCATCTTCACCAGAGTCATTGGTCCAACCCTGTAAATGTTTATAAAATTGTAATGTCAAGTAGTTATAATATATCAAACTTAGTTTGCATTTTATTGTGCAAATGTGTAAGTAACAATTGTCAGAATAAAGAGGAACGTCATGGCACGCTAGATGTTATTAATACGGCCTTTAAAACGAAATAGCCGCTATTACAATATTATAAAACAATTCATAACTACCATAAGCAGTAAAAACTCGATGTTCCATGAATTCTTCATATTCCAAGGCCAGCTACGGTATGATAATTGAAGACTTCTTCACATATTAGACGACACGTTCGACATCGATCGATTATAAAAGAGGTGAAGATAAAAATAACTTGAACTCGTATCACATTGATAAATTTTACATAACTATTCATAGCATGAATTTTTGTTTTTATCCAGTAGTACTTGAAAATTGTAATTTAAGCATATTTTTGATTACATCTCCATAACGAACAAATATGTATATTGATCCGCGGTTTCCACCACTTTATAGGATTCCTTATGCTTTCTCCGAGCAATAATAAAAAAGCATATCGTTAAATTTCAAATTTTCGAAAATACTCAAAAAAACAGTGACACATCCGTGAAACGCTTGTGGCCACAAAGTGAACGAATTTGATAATACAAAACTGGTAGTTGCATTTGTGTAGTGAACGACAAAGCCAAGGATACATCAAGCATCGAAAACAATAAAATTAAATTAAAATAGTGTCCATCATACATGAGGTACGGTATAAATATACAGGGTGGCGCATCGAAAACGAAACAGAAGCATTTATTGGCAGCTCAATTTTTTTTTAAAAACACTCAGACCCGCCGATTTTGTTTTCGAGGGGGACACAAGTTTGGCAAAAATCACGTTGGCACGTGCAGCCCCCTGGGCGGGGGTGACACCAACCCTAAAATCTTAAATGGAAAGGGGGGTCGAGTGATACCTTATTTTAGAAGTCTTTCAATTCCCTTTATAATGATATAAAATACATGAGGTTCAGTTCAGTAGTTTTGAAGATTTATTGATTTAAAGCTTAAAGTAGACTTTAATAGGTACATCAGATTAGTTTGTACTACACTCAGAAGAAATTCGACTAAAAGAATTTACTTAATAAGTAAATGGTTTTCTTCACTACGCCCATGGTTTTTTGTTGAAAATAGCTATTGGAGCGTTTTTTTTTTGTGGCAAAAAAGTTATTTCTTGAAGAAAGATAAGGAAATATCTCGTACTTATTTTAAATAGGAATTTAGTACATAGTTTGCGATTGATTTGACCAAACTTTGTTGCTAAAATAACTTGTAACGCTTTATTAGATAAATTAACCATGGTATATTCCACTGCAGAAAGAGTTGAAATCATCGAAATATTTTTCAGAAATAATCAGTGCGCTAATAGAACAGCAGAAATATTTAATGAGCGACATGAGAACAGTAACGTGCATCGAAAGTATGTTCTAGAACTTATAGCTAAATTTCGGGAAACTGGGTCAGTCGCCAATAAAAAACGCAACATTGAAAATCCCGTAAGGAACGAAGCAATAGATGTGGGGGTTTTAGAGCAAGTTTATGTAGATCCTACGTTAAGTACCCGCAAATTGGAGACTGTGTGTGGTGTTAGTCGACGTACTGTCCAACGGATTCTAAGGGCCCGTAGTTTTCATCCGTATAAAATTTACCTGGTACAAGAACTTAATGAAGACGGTTTTGATCGGCGATTACAATTTTGTGAAGAGTGAACGAATTATAAACGATGAACATTTTCTATTCAACACTTGCTTTTCCCACGAATGTTCGTTTTTCCTAAAAGGCGTAGTAAATCGTCATAACTGCCGATATTGGTCCGATTCTAATTCCAGAACTCATCATGAGGTTCATACACAGCAGCCACAAAAATTAAATGTTTGGGCTGGTATTTTTGGCGATCATTTAGTTGGTGCTTTTTTCTTACCTGGAAATTTGACCGGTGAAATGTATTTGGAATTACTGGAAGACACCATAGATCCTGCATTAACAGCCATAATTGAAAATCAGATAGATCGGCGGTACATTGCGAAAAGGTTGATATTCCAACAAAATGGTGCCCCACCACGTTGCGCATTACGTGTTCGACAATCTTTAGATCAGACGTTTCCAGATCGATGGATTGGTAGAAGAGGTGCCATTGAATGGCCCCCAAGATCGCCAGATTTATCACCTTTGGATTTCTTTATGTCGGGTTATTTAAAAAGAAAGATCTATGCTACTCAGCCAACATCTTAGAAGACCTGCGACAAAGAACTGTGAATGAGTGCCTTCAAATTACTCCTCAAATATTGCAAAATGTACAAAATGTGCGTTTTGAGCAAAATCTTTATTATTGCATGGAGTCGTAGTGGCTATTCTCAACATTTACTTGCCTAACGGGTCAGTTCATTCTTCATTTTTAAATTACTTTGCTGCCAAATATATTGATCTCCACTAATGATGATGTATTAGTTTTATTTAAACTTTAAATCAATAAATCTTCAAATCTACTGAACCGAAGTACATTATTTTTATATCATTATAAAGGAAATTGAAAGACCTTCAAAATATGGTGTCACTCAACCCCCCTTTCCATTTAATATTTTGGGGGTGGTGTCACCCCCGCTTAGGTGGCTGCATGTGCTAACGTGATTTTTTTCCAAACTTGTGTTCCCGTCGAAAACAAAATCGACGGGTCTGAACGTTTTTCCGAAAAAAAACTGAGCTGCCAGTAAATGCGTCTGTTTCGTTTTCGATGCACCACCCTGTATAACATATAATGTAATATAATAAAATAATATAAAATTTGATAAAATATAATAAAATATATATCCTGTAGGGGAAGGTTCTAGCTTTGATTGAGATACTTGAAAACCTCAAAAATAATGATTTTCAACCGAGTTTTTAATCATCGACGATGAGCGTTTTCACGGTTGTTCAGGCATCAAATGACGTATAGCTGGAAAACGACTGACTTTTGAGAAAAGTTACCAAGGACCTCTTTTGGTCAGAATGATCCGAGAAATCAGAAAAAAATGTCGGAACAAAAAATAATGTTTGTAATGATTTAAGAAGGAATGAGAAAAAAAACAAAAGGTAGCAGAGCAAGATCCAGAATATTATTTTTTAACCCATTCTCACTTGATATTTGTTCATGAAGTGGGGTCGTCAAATTTAGCAAGCTCAATTCCATCCAGCGCCTGGTCTATATATGCGAATATCTACCTGCAGGATATGTTTTATTTAATAAACTGCCATTGTTCAGTCGACCAAATGAAACGAATCGCTTATTAGGTTTTTGCGGATTAATTAGTTTTTTGGGTAATTCGTCCTAGAAATGGCGCTGCGCAAATAAAAGATTGCGGACAGAAGTGAAGTTAATTTGAATTTCTTATTTTCAGCGTTTTAGATGACGTCAGGACTTATCTTTACAAAGCGTGTAGCATTTATACCAAAGCTTTAAGAAATTGAAAATATTAAGTTCCAAATAGCAATAAATGAGCCCGCACGACCCTGACTCCCTCCGCTCCCACAATCCCCTCCTAAGTCAAAACATATGTAATAATACTATATCACCATGTGAATCAGTATCCAGATCAGAGGACGCGTGGTCTCTAGGTTAATCTGGTTTATAAACAAATATTTGAAAAAAGGAAATTGCACCTTTCTAGAGCAATGACTTATAGGACCATCTTCAAGATCCTGTTGATACTCCGCAACGTCGACGTCGTCCTCGATGTTTCTTTCCATCATAGCTGCATACTTATGTTTATATCGTGCAAAATCCTCATGGTTGGACACAATTAAAGACCTAGACACTCCCAAATGTTATTATCTCAGCGGTGTTTACAAACAAAAGATGTGACATGGCAGTACTTGAGATTCCTTATCAAATGAACAGTGAGAATTTTTCTTCAACTTCTTTTTTACGTTTTCGGTATTGTTCGGCCAGCTTGCAGCACACCATGTATATTTTACCCATCATTTCCGCAACTCTAGTCATAAACGGTCAAGTCATCGTTGGTTGTCAGAGTGGTCCGTGGGACCATAGCTCTTGAGCCACAGTGTCAGTTTGTAAGTCTATCAGGTCTGGTAACCCAGAAACCAGACAATTTTAAGGAAAAAAGGGAAGGAAATGAGAGAAGGAAGAACGAGAGCAAAGGGGAAGAAGAGAATGTTTAGGATAGGCAGCGTTTAGGCATTGTTAAAATCACTTCACAGATTTTGATATGGTCAAAAAATATTCGACTCTTTCTAACGATTTTGTCAAAATGCTCAAATTTTGGTTGTTCTATGTTCACGAATTAATTTTGCCTAATGTAGTGCTTTAGGTAAGGGACATCGAGGTCTCTATGTAGAGTTTCGTTAGAGACATACCATGGGGGGTCAGCAATAGTGCGCAACGTCCTGCGTTGCAGAACCTGCAGATTTCGCATGTGTGTTTTAGCGATAAAACACCAAGCCGCACATGCGTAAGTCATTGCTGGTCTTATGACCATCTTATAGAGTCGAATCTTGTTAATAAAACTTAATTTTGAACGTTTACATAATAATGGCTAAAGCTCTCGGAACGTAATTTGGAATTTAGTTTTTAGCGCTCCTATATGGTTTCGCCAAGTCAAGCCTTTGTCCAGAATGACACCGAGATACTTAGCGGAGGATTCCTTTGGTATACGAAGTCCATCCATTAAAACTTGCGTTTTCGAATGATTAATTTTAATTAGCTACCGATCCGCCCAATCTAATACTTCCTCCACCGCATTTTGCAGCCTGTCATGGACTAGGTCACCAGACCACGACTGAGCCACCAATGCAGTATCGTCAGCATAGAGATAGACTTCATAGTTGCTGGGGCTAGGGACGTCATTGATGTACAGTGAGTAAAGGATAGGTCCAAGGATCGAACCCTGAGGGACGCCGGCTGTAATCAGCCGTGTTGTCCACAGGACATTGTCACTTTGATCCGAAATTTCCAACCATCAAGTAAGGATTTCAGTAGTTTTAGAAGCCAAAATGGGAAGCCCTTTTGGATTAGTTTATACAGGAGGCCCGCGTGCCACACCTTGTCAAATGCTTTTGAAACATCCGAAAGCAAGATGCCTGTACTTTCGTTAAGGGTGAATCCTCTGGTTGTTCCATCAGCCTAACCGCCTGTAGCTCCTTACTATGTTCAGACCAGTCATAAACGGTGTGAATACGTCTTTAGCCTATATGACAAACAGTCAACGGAGACAGTCCAAGCTTGCTTGAAGGTCAAAACAGTTTTCTTAAATAGAATCACCTGTTTATGACACCGGAAATAGAAAGAGCAAGAAACTTCATGATCAAGTTCGTCCATGACATTAATCATGACCATCAAGGTTTGTAATTTGAAGACCAAATGAATGTTTAATGGGAAACATTTATTTTTAATTCTTGAGATGCATTTTGCGAACAATTTTAAGTTCAAGTATATCCTCCATGACCATGACCTTATTTTAAGATCAGATGAATTTTCAAGTAAGCTCCTTACTTTTTGAAGAGCATGTGAAAAAGGGAATACTGACAATTAACTTAAGCAAAAAAAACTTAGTCCCCTTCTGTTCTTACGCCAACAACATCCCTACCAAAAGCTTTAAATATAACAGTGGATAACACGAAGTATGATATTGTATCCCGGCAAACAATAAAATATCTCGGAATATATATTGATTGCTCTCAGATGGGACGCTCAAATTGAGGATGACAAACACAGGATTTGTGACACAGCAGTTTTGAGGTATATCTGTATTTTGAGACCCTTAAATCAAATCTAAAAGCTGAATTTTTCTGTCACCCACAGATATTTGGTAACATCTACTTTTATGAATTACAATACGTAACATCTCGAATTGCTGCATTTCTCGCCGTTTATGCGATGACGCACATATATAATGTTAGGACCAGTCTATTCCTGCTTATCGTATGCGAGTTCTATGTTTAGAGAGCATATTGCGTTTATTAGTAGACTAATAGCAGCCGAGTCAGTTACGTTTTCTGTATTGAAGAGTACTGAGATGTTATGAGTACTGTTATTTTTTTCTAAAACGGTGTGTTGTTTTCAGCTTATTGTGATCGAGACCAGCTTTATCGACAATGCCTAAAAATTGTGTGAATAATGCTAGCAGTTTTTGTTATCTGTGCGGACAGCTAACTCTTAAATCTCAAAAACGTACTTTTACAACCCTTGTGTTGAAAGCACACGAACTTTATTTTGGAATTAAAGTTGGCGCCAAGATAAACTACGGGCCCCTCATATATGTTGTAAGACTTGTGTAATGTTGTTAACAGGTTGGTTAAAAGACGGCAATCGTAAAATGCCCTTTACCATCAGCTTTGCGGCCCATTAAGCATAGTGATGAACTTTCTGTCCCAGTTCCACCAGAATCTTGGTCTTTGGATGAAAAAGACGAATCCATCGATTCTGAGAGTGATGGTACAGAAAGCGCAAAAATTTCCGATCCTTTGTTTGATCTGCCAGGATGTTCAACAGCACAGCAGTTGATCACACAAGGTGAACTTAATGACTTAGTTCGAGAATAAAATCTGTAAAAATCCCAGTCAGAACTTTTAGCGTTAAGATTAAAATGATGGAATCTTCTCCAAGGTGATATTAACATTACTTTTCACCAAAAACGGCAACAAGGCCTCACACACTGTTTCCGTCAATATTGCTCCGATGTCAACAATTTGTTTGACGCGTTAGGACAGAAACATGATCCAAAAGATTGGCCCCTGTTCATTGATTCCTCTTAGCCTACTTTAAAAGCGGTATTGGTACACAAGGGTAATAAATATCCATTTGTACCTATAACGCACGCAGTTCATATGAAGGGATCATATGAAAATATGCGAGTTCTGTTATCCGTTATAATGAATATGGATGGGGTATATATGCAGATTTAAAGGTAATAGCCCTTCTTCTTGGAATGCAGCTGGTATATACCAAATATTTTTGTTTTCTTTGTGAATGGGACAGTCGTGCGCGAGATCGTTATTATGAACAGAAGGAGTCCACTACGTTAGGGCCTCAAAAACATTGCTCATGAACTACTAGTTGATCCCAAAAACGCGTTGCTTCCACCTTTGCATATTAAGTTGCGACTGATGAAAGGTTTTGTGAAAGCTATGGATCGAAAACAAACATTTCCGAGACTTAGTGAGGCAAAAAATAATGAGGGCATATTTGTGGGTCCACAAATACGGAAAATCATTAAGGATGATGTGTTTGACAGTGCTCTAAATGAAACTGAATTACGAGCTTGGAATGCCTTTAAATCAGTTACTGCAAATCTTTTAGGCAATGTGAAGGCGGACAATTATACATAGGGATATTGTGAGTGAACCAATTAGTGCTTATAAAGGAACGTGTTTTAACATGTCTTTAAAAATTCACTTTTTCAATTATCTTCTAGATTTTTTTTTCGGAAAATTTAGGTTCGGTAAGTGATGAACATGGTGAACGGTTCTACCAAAACATTTCTGCTATGGAAAAACGGTATCAAGGCAAATGGAGTGTCAATTTTCTTGCTGATTATTGCTGGATATTGTGCATAGATACTTCAGGAGCAACATATCGCCGTAAAACAGGCGAAAACAGCATTCTGAGATTAATGTTTATTCGAGTGTTTATTAGTACTCTCACACACATATCCTTATATTTTACGAGTCTAAGTAGCAAACAAAATTCCTTATTGCAATCTCAGTGAATTGTTGAATATTCCACATCTCCTTTATTATGGCCTAGCTCAAAGTCATCTCAGTTACAGTGTTATTTCCTGGGCAGCTGCAAATATCACATATGTTTGAAATTTGGAAATAATACAAAAATTCGTTGAGCCAAAGCTATTCCCAACAGAGCTGTTGTTCCAAGAGTCACATGCTTCTGATGTTCGTCAAGGATCCTGGTAAACGCTCATGCTAGCAGAAACAACATGAGAACAATAAAGCTTAATTATGACACATAGAAACAAATCTTGTCAAGTCTCAGAAACCAAAAAGAATGCCGTATAAAGATCCTATAGCTTTCTGGGACCCAGGTGTTATAATATGCTCCCTGGAGAGTTACAACAAATAAGGACACTTGGACTATTTAAGGAGAAAATAAAACAATAGTTAATGACTCTACCAAGGTCTCATACACACCAAATTATTGATTTCAAATATAAATAAAACACCAAAGTAAACAAAAAACGATACTAAACAATTCACACGAAGTCAACAAAAAAAAACGGACTAGGCAATATTTCCATATATGCCATTTTACCCAAAATGAGACACAGCATATGTTACATTACAATAAAGAAAACTTTATCGTGTCGTGTTGTCGTTCGTATAAGAGTATTTTGTAATTTTTTTACCCGCGCACAAGGTTCACCCTTTTGCGGATTTTTCATTTATTTGTCTCCATGTAATTTTTAGAGGGAATAGTATATATTTAGAAGTCAAATAAATATTATTATATTATTCTTATTATTAGAATTAATTTATTGTTGCATTAAGATGCCGGTTAAAAAATGTCCATGTTCATTGCCAAAGTAACTATCGGATTACTTTGAATATTATATTTCTTTCTCCGAAACCAATGTCCTTCACACTTAAGCAACCTACTGAAATGATTTGGGCGAATATAAAAAACTATGTGGCTTCAAACAATAGAACATTCAAATTTTCTGACGAAAAAAATTTAACAGATTAACCATTTGTTTTGTTAGATGATTCCAAAACCTTTGAGGAAAATACGGACCTATACAATCTCGCTTTTGTGCATGTTGCATTTTGTCTAAACTGTATCCATCGAAGAAACAAAGTAAAATCAAACATATACACCCGTATTGCACGTGATCAAGAACTTAATCGTAGGAGACGCTACAGGGCCGTATCAAGCTATTGTGACTGATCTATCAAAAAATGTCGTACAAGATATGTGTTGCAGTAAATTCTATCAAAAGCATAGTAAATTATCAGGAATATACCACGCCTTTCTAATCATATTTCGACATTAGGAATCAGTGCAAAAAATTCTGTATTCACCATTTCAGCAAAATGTTACTAAAACGCACACGAAAAAAACTTGTGGACCATCTCAATTAAAATTGTTCATATTTTATTATTAACTTACATATATACCCAATAATATTTACAAATCAACCTTCTATTCACAATGCAGAGCAAATTTTTTTGAGCAAATAGAAACTACAGACGTAGTAGTAGTACAAAAGTTTATTACAGACTCCATAAAGTTTGTTAGTTTGATTGCTATTAAAATTTACATGAGAAATAGGAAGAAGGTCAAAATGGCACTATTATGCTTTGGAACTCCTAAATTAACCCTAATTTTGTGTAATTATAAATTTGAAATTTCCACATTAATAACTAGAAACTTACACTTTGATTGCAGTCTATAATGAACTTACCTGTCTTGCCAAAAAGCCCGTTAAACTGCCAGTCTTAATGGTATCAATCGATTTATATGCTGTATTCCGAGGAGCTTGAATCATCAGAATTGTTGATGTCAATTATAAGGGGTTCAACTTGGGTGTCAATGATATTGTCCATATCCCACATTTTGGTTTCAACCTTCTCTTGGACATGGTCAATACATGTTCTCCATTTTGCTGGCGTAATTCTATCGACAGCAACATCAAACAGTTTTTTAAGGTCAGAAAACTTAAAAGTGCTGTTATTTGACGCCACGTATTGCTTGATGTCGGCCCAAATCAACTCGATAGGATTCAGTTCGCAGTGATAGGGAGGCAGCCTGAGAATCGTTTTATTTTGGTTTTTGGCCATTTCGTCAACAATTTTTAAATCATATTTATACTTATGTCGCTTGACTATATTTATCAACTCAGCTTTGACCATTGTTTGGTCGAAGTCGAACTTCTTTGAGACAAGCCACTGTTGAATGTCTGCCTTTTTGGTGGCCATTGTTGGAATTTTTTCCAATTTTCTGGAGTGGTACGGGGCATTATCCATCACAATAATTGCGTTATCATCAAGTGTCGGCAAAATTTTTTTGAACCAATTTTCAAATGAGTTACCATCCATTTCTTCGTGATAGTCTCCAGTTTTTTTGGATTCAAATGCCCACAATGCTTCAGGAACAAATCCATCTACGCTACCTATGTGGCAAATGATCAGGCGTTTTCCCTTGCCTGAAAGTAATTAGTTATTTTACTTCTCAGCGAGCGCACTAAATGACGAAATTAAGCAACTTACTCTTTTTAGGTTAGTGTAGGATAGGGTCTTAGATTAGTTTTTGGGTGAAGGAAATACTCAGAAACTTGGATGAGATAGCAAAACTGAGTTCGGAGCTTCCAAATCATTGATTCGATCAGAAAATGAATTATCTGCATCCAAAAAAGTTCATATACTCCAAAAGTTACCTGCAGGATTTTTCAATCCCATCGAAAGGCCATCTAAAAAAGCCTGCCTTGAGGACCTCACAGATCTGTCTACCCAAACCTTTCCCTGCGTATGCCCCGCGTTCACCCATGTTTCGTCTAAATAATAAATTTTTCTTCATTCAGCGCGGAATTGCCTAATTTTTCTAAGGTATTCTCTCCTCCAGATAACAATTTCCTCCTTTTCTATCAATAAACTATTCCTTCCTCTTTTCAAAAATCGAAAGTCTAGTTCTTTCAACAGCTTATGGAACGTAGATCTTTTAAAATTTGGCAGGTCCTCATCATCATTCACTTGCTTCAATATTTTATCTATTGTAGGTATTTCATTCCTGAAGAAAAAGTGATGTACTTGTCTTCTAATGGCACTTTTGTCATAGTCATCTATTTTTTCGTTGATTTTTTTTCTCGCTGGATATGTTTTTGGCTCAGATAGTGAGTGATTTTGTCTATATTCCTTTAAGATTTTGTAAACACTTGATCGACCTACTCCAGAAATTTCAGCAACCTTACATACGATATTTTCTATAGCCAATCCACTATTCTCTTGCATCTGGTTCTTGTAGATATTTAGAATAATTTGTTTTCCACCTGCGCTAAGATGAAGCTTTTTAGCCCTTTTTCTGGGTGGCGTTAAGCTGATTTCAACCACTTCATCAGCTGTATCTGTGTCAGACATTTTAGACTAATATTAAATTTCCGCAAGAAAAATCAAGTCAAGACGTGCATAAAACGTTCGCGCTCATAAACAGGTATCCGTAACTGATTACAATCCTGTGCGTGGTGACGAACCATCAACGTGACGCTGAGAGTTCCCTCTACTATGCAGCGTTGCCAGGCTTAATGTCACAATGATCATGTTTTATTGGGAAAATTGTCAGAAATCGCCGAATGTTGAACAGAAACATTACAAGAAGTCTAATCTTGAAATGTGAGGCTACAAATCGATATTCTTATAGGGGGGAAGGGTAGGGAGCTGTTATGGTTCCTATTAACCTTGGTGAAAGTTGGAAACGGTAATATCATATATGGCATACATTCGGTTGAAGGTGTGTGCACGGAAAATAGATTGCGGATAGGATTTTAATAGATAAATCTGCACAAAAAAACACAAAAGGAGATTTTTGTATTTCCCTAAAGAATATCTCAAGGTTATTTCAGATGTACTCATCGAAACTTTATGGAAGGATTATCGAAACCTTATTTTCAATTGCGATAGGGCCACATACCTCGACATCGCATTAATGTGAAGAATAAGACAATAGAAAAAAATTCCCTCACTGATGCTATCTCTTAGGAAAAATTTAACTATAAAGATTGCACAAAAATTTTCTTCACCTTTTTGAGCTTGTTTTCGCATCTCCGTATATGCCGTTCATAATTTGCTGCAGATCAAATTGGAATATACCTTTGTGATGCCATTTATTGTTATATAATGTCCTTTACAACAGTTATTGCACGTATTGCACCAACATATTGATTTGTGATCCATGCGAATGTGATCAACCACTCTGGCGAAAACTCGCCGAGCGTGGCAACCGTGCGACTTTGTCTGGAGGCTCGTCGCTACAAGCCAATCAGGAAGAGGCCGACAGAGCGCCATGGCTACCGATCACGCGTTGATCACGAATCAACCACTGTTTACGATTACTTTGTAGCTTCGTTAGATACACTTTAGGTGTAAATGGACTACGATAGGCTACGAAGCGAAACCACGGGCTTAGTCTATTAGAGAATGAATATTTTAATCATTGCAAACGCAACGACCTGATTGTGACGTTGACTTTAATTAGAAGAAAAGTACCTGTGGTCACGTGAAAAGTTTGGAGCAAAAAATTATCCCACGCTACCATTGAGTGCTGGAATATGAGAGTCGGATATAATTGAATTAAATAACGCAAGCACCAGAAGTAGAACGGTCATATGAGAGCTGTTGACGAGGGGGATATAATCACTCCTTGGGGTGAAATTTATCTAATTATGTCGACGAATGTAAAAATATCGACAAAAGCATATCCAGCAACGACACTTGCGTGCGATGAAGGCTCGTAAATTATTTTACAGTTCGCAAAAATTGTAACGGGGTGTGTCTGTACGGTGGTAATGCGATGTTGCTGATCCCATCTGGTTACCACTGGATATCCATTAGTTGAAACAATTGAAATATATTACGAGCTTGGGCTGCAATTAGATTACTTTTGTTGAGTGCTTTTGTTAAGGTCGCATGTCCCTTTTTTCAACTGTCTATTTGGGGCAGTATTCATCTGATTATTTCACAGTATACAGTGTGAGTCTTCATAAAGTGCACATATTAAAATCAGGGAAACTACACTCTATTTCATCGACGGATAAATCATCAAAGAAACATGAATTTGATTTTTTATGAATATATGAATATTTTAAAATTTTTAGTAGCAGCTTCTAACCATATTGAAATAACTCGTTACAACTTTTAAACTAAATGTCCTATCATATTGGAATACATTTTGTAGTGATTGCTGATAAAAGGACGTGCCTGAAAAGTGAAGAATTCCAGGAAAAGTAATGACATCCATTTAGAATAAAGAAAATTTTGATGAAAATCTGTTTTTTTTTTTCATCATTTGTACAATAATTTCAAATTTTCTATAAATATCATCCCTAGTACCCTACCTTTTTTTATTTGTAAGTTATTTTACATGTTATCAGCTTTATAAAAGTAAAAATTGCACGTTTATTACTCAAATGTAACAGTTTCTATGAGTGTTTATAAAAAAGCCCATGCATATCGTTTTGCTAGGCACCATTGTTTATCATGTAGATACCTTTTTTTGGTGATTCAATGTAGAGTCGCGCGGGCTGAAGTACGAGTGGGGAGGCGGACCCAGTTGAAAAACAATTGAATGTTGGGCAGTTAGGCAGCTATTTATGTTTCTCCTGCCAACTTTATCAGTTTCGTTTGCTACATATCACGCTTTCGCTTTTTGGTCATTATTATTATGGAATGTACCGAGTGAGTACTAGAGCTGCTTGCACAGCTTATCTAGCTGCATTTCCAAATCGACGCCCTGTTCCATCAGCCCGTAACTTTCAAGAAGTACATAGAAGACTGGCTAACACTGGACTTGGTTTGCCTCGAAGAAGCCATTTTGGATGATTTGTTTGCTGACCCGACTACTAGTACGAGACGTTTGGCGTTACGTCATGGCGTATCCCAGAAATCGGTTTGGCGCATCTTGAGGAAAGCAGGGTTGCATCCATACCATTATCAAAGGGTGCAGCACTTGCATGAAGATGTGGATTGGCGTCCAAGGTGCGTTATGTCTACATGGATTTTAATAAAAACAAGAGACAATCCTGAATTCGCGGAAACAATTCTGTGGGCAGATGAATCTCAAATCTTGAACTGTCGTAATTTACATAAGTGGTGCCCAAAAGACGAAAACCCTAGTCTGAAAAAGGCTTCAACATTTCAAGTGAAATTTTCTGTAAATGTGTGGGCCGCACTGATTGACAACCTTTTGACTGGTCCAATAATACTCCCGATGACATTGAACGGAGAGAGATTTCTGGAGCTTTTGCGGACTGATCTGCCCTTGCTGTTGGAAGAAGTGCCGCTGCAAACCCGTCGAAGAATGATGCTTCAAATGGATGGATGTCCTGCCCATTACTCGCTGATTGTCAGGTCTTTTCTTAATGAAAATTATCCAGGCCGCTGGATCGGTCGACAAGGACCAATTGGGTGGCCGGCGCGTTCCCCAGATCTCACACCTCTCGACTATTTTTTATGGGGGACAATGAAACAAAGGGTGTACAGCAGTTCCATAAACAGCGAAGCGGAACTTGAAGAAAGAGTTTTGCGTGTTGCAAACGAAATCAAAAATGATCCCGTGATGATTCGTAGGGCAACTCATCAAATTTCACTTCGCGCTACAATGTGTTTGCAGCAACGGGGTGGCCATTTTGAACATTTGATGCATTAAGCCAAAATGATTATCCGATAGACAAGTCTATTTGATTTTATTTGTTAAAGATAATGAACGATTCATGTAGGTTAGTACTGTTGTTTTATTCCTACTCTGGCGTTGAACTGAGTTCACTGCTTTTTGAAACGCTGATTTAAATACTTGTATCTAAGTAATAAACTTGCAATTTTTCACCATTAGGAAGCTAATAACATGCAGAGTAACTTAACATTTAAAAAAGGTAGGGTAAATAGGACAATTTTTATTGAAATTTAGCAATTGTTTTAAAAATCATTGAAAAAGTGAGTTTCAGCACATTCCTCTTTATTTTAAATTTATAGCATTTAATTTCGTGGAAATTTTCACTTTACTGGTATGGCCTATTATTTGCAATCGCTACAAAATTTATTCCAATATGATAGGACATTCAGTTTAAAAGTTGTAACGATTTATTTAAATAGGGTTAGCAGCTGACTCTTAAAAATTTTAAAATATTCATAAAAAATCAATTATTGTTTTTAATTTTTTTTTGATGATTTATCCGTCGATGAAATAGAGTGTAGTTTCCCTGATTTTGATATGTGCACTTTATGAAGACTCACACTGTATACAGGGATGAAGAAAATAGAATGTTATAAATTTTTTGGTAAAAAAAATTATGTTTTGTGTATTTTATAATAATTAAGGAATAAAGGGAAAACTAAATCATTTTATGGAGAAAATTGACTTTAAATAGTCTTGGTTTGGACTTATTGCTCTATCGAAATTTTAGGTTCATAGCTTAATTAGGTTATTATTTTGTTTTTGTAACAAGGTAATCACATAACGAAAGAATCACTCCTCAAACTGATTAATGCAAGAAAAATGAATTTATAAAAAAATCTTATCCATTTGTGTCTTCAATTAAAATAAATTTATACAAAACGTAAAAAGGCAAAGTGTCGCTAAAAATGCGTTTTTCAACAAAACCCAACATTTTCATTGTACATTTTTCCTCAACCGTAACTTGTTAACAAATATTAGTACAGCTCTGAACGTGTATGCCACAATTCTACTTTTACAGGCGAATCGCGCGGGTGATTCTTTTATTATCACCTTTTCTCGAAAAGATTTTTTTGAAGAGAAAAAGTGATAAGAAAAAGTGTAATCACCCGCTCGATTCTTTCATAAAAGTGGAATTTTCACATACAATTTCAGAGCTGCACTATCATTTGGCGGGTAAAGGGAAAAAATGAATGTCACAAAAAATAAGTTTCGTGAAAAGTGAATTTAAGAGTTTGAAGAATCCTAGACTCGTTGTAATAAATTCCTTATCAAGAATGGAAAAAAGTTAAATTGCAAAAGATAAAATTATATACAGGGTAGCCCAAAAGTGAACTTTTTGTATTGAGAGATTCTCCTGATGATTTGAAACATTTTTATGTGTTAGGGTTGATTAACCAGCAAAATGCTTATCTTAGGTTTTACGATCTGTTCTAATATGAGAACAACCTTAACAGGAAATTTATCACACAGGGCTTATAACATGAGAGAAAGATGATTTTCTAACCTCAATAGCTCAAACGCAGAATTATTTTCAAGTATTTTTTTTTAAATTGGGACAAAGAGACAATGAGCAAAAAAGTTCTATTCAAAAGAACAAATAAAACACAATTAACTTTAACTTATAATTAACTTATAATCAGCAGGCATTTCGTTGTACAATTTGGGGCAGAGATAAATCCAGGAGCGTTGTAATAATGACTTTTCCGGCCTAGGTACCATTATGTGCCTAGCAACTTTCTGGCGAGTATCATATTTGTGAGCGATTTCCTCATGAAATGATTTATTTTTAAAGTAGTATACCATGCAATTATGAATAAAGGTTTGCCTAATGTCCATAATTCCAGACTCATGGTATAGCTCATTAGATGGATGAGTTTTGCTCTTGCTATAAAGAATTTTTAATAAATATTTTTGGGCAATCTCCAAGTTCTTTATGTATAAATTGCTGAATCGCTGCTTTTTCCATACGCTCCAACGTCTATATAAAGAAAATTGTAATTAGCGTCACACAGAGCAAGTAGTACAATTGAAAAATAATGCTTGTAGTTGAAATATAGTGATCCAGTATGCATCGGTTTTGTTACTCTCATGCGTTTCCCGTCAATGGCGCCGATGCAATGAGGGAAGTTTGCGATTGTTTCAAATCCTCTTGCAACTTTGTCCCAATCATTTTCTGTCTTTGGTAGACCTATAAACTGTTCCTGATATTGACATATAACGCTACATACTTCTCTAATTATTGTGCAAATTGTTGTATGACCGAGTCTGTAGTTGTAGTAAAGTTCCATGAGTGAACATCCTGACGCAAAATACCTAAAAGAAAATATAACATCATTATTGGACTGCAATAGGCTGACTGATTGATTGATGAATGGATATACTAAACTTATTCATTTTTTTCAGCTGATACTTTGCAAAAAAGGTGGAAAAGTATTCGTGGTTGCTTCACACGAGAGCTGAACCGGCAAAAATCTTTGAAGTCTGGGTCTGATCGTGGACCACGTAAAAGCGAATATATATTTTTTAAGCAACTGCTTTTTCTCCAGAAGGTGGTCGCGTTGAGAGAGTCTGAGGTCGAAGAAAAATCAAAAGAGTCAGATCCTGATGATGAAGCTACAAATCCTGATACTGAACAAGACTTGCAACAAGGCAGTCAAGCTTTAAGTTGTCCGAAAAGAATGAAAACCAAAAAGAATAATGCACCTGAAGATGACAAATTTTTAGAAGCCCTTAACAAATCCATCAAAAGTAGAGAACAATATGAGGTTGAGAATCAAGATGACGACAGGTTATTCATGCTGTCTTTAGTTAGCACCTTAAAAAACGTGCCTCCTCAAAAAAAAAATGGCAACTAAAATGAAAATAATGTCAATTCTTGATGAAGCAACCCGCCCTGTGCTCAACATTGATGATAGTACATTATACCGTCAAAACTACTGGTCACAAACAGAATCGTCGTCGTCACAAAGTTATCACCCTGGATATTCTACTGTTCCTAGAGAAACCCAACCCATGATAAACAGCACTGAGTATTTATCTAGTGAACCGTTTAGTGCACCACCGTCAAATATGACAAATGTTTCAGAAGATTCCTCCATTTTAGATGTACCTATATGATTAACTTTAGATGTTTCATTCTTGAAAATTTGAATAAAAAACTGCTTACCTCAATGACACAAATAGTTTTTCTTCCGCACTAATCGATTTTCTAAATATCGTAGGATGAACCCATAGTTTCTTTTTTTTCTTTTCTTTTTTCATTTTTCTGCCACGTATATAACAAAGAAGTGCAATTTCTTCTGCGTCCATTCTTGAGAGATGACACGAACTGACTGTCGAGATGCCATGGCTACTCGCCTTGGCGACCCTCGGATGCCACACGTAGCCAGGCCTGCGTCGCCGGCGACGTCGCCATGGCGTCCCAATGAGGCAGAGCTCTAAGTGAAGCCAGCTCCTCCCCAGCCAAGTATTCCATAGCAAAGATGTGACTGCACAAGTGCGAAGTATAAGATTCTCATGCAATCTGTATTAAGGATGTTTCTAAGACATTTGAATTTTGGAATGAAGCATCTTATTTTCTTTGTCACATATTCGATTTGAACATCCCATCTGAGATTTTGATCAATATATATTCCCAGATATTTAGCGCTGCTTTGACGTTTAATGGTTGTCGTATAGTTTCCTATTCTGACATTTATTTCGTTATATTGTGGCATATGGTTTCTATAGGATGCGAAAGGTACAAAACTAGTTTTCTCAGAGTTAACTGTGAGTAGCTTAGTGTTGAAATATGCTAGTACGTTGGTGAGATTATTTTCGATTTTATTTTTAAGTGCGGGCCAACTTGAGTCTTCATAAATTATGACAGTATCGTCCGCGAATCCTAACACTGTACCTCCCGAATCCATTGAGAACAAATCATTAATATATATATTAAATAATATTGGCCCAAGAACAGTTCCTTGTGGGATCCCATAGCATACGTCTTTATAATGACTGGTCACGTTATCTATTTTGACACACTGCTTTCTGTTATTTAGGTAGCTCGACATTAAGTCTAAAGTAGTTCCCCTTATACCGCTAAGCTCGAGTATTTCCAACAGCTTGTCATGACTAATGGTGTCGAAAGCTTTGGTTAAGTCTATAAATATGCAAATGGCAGGGATCTTATCGTTAACTAGTCTGTACAGTTTTTTGGATAGTGTAGCTATTGCATCTTGCGTTGATATGCCTTCTTTAAATCCAAATTGATTTTCATGTAAGACGTTATACCTATTGAAAAACTTTAGTAACCTTGACTTGATTAGTTTTTCTAAAATTAATGGTAACTTCTAGAAATGATTAATTAACGTTTATTTCTTTAGTCGCAGATTGATGAATCATGAATTATTGTAGTAGCAGCGCCACCTTCAACTAAAATTTCACTGATTGTTTCTAATTTATAAAAATAAATTTTGTCATTAGTCTTCTTCACCAACCAATGTTCAGGGATTTTAATCATTTTAGAATAGTTTTCCAATAAATCTGAGAATCCTGTAATTTTGTCTTTTTCCTGAAATTCTGAAACCAAATTCTCATGCCTTTGAAGGATCTTATCTTGTCTGATGGCAGGATCTGTTCTACTAGAAACTTGACGCTTACTTAGATAAGATGGCACATTTGGAAAGACTGATGGAACAGCACCTTCTGAAAGTTTTGGACGACTCAGTGTGACTGTGTTAGCTGATCCATCCTGCAGAACATAAGTTTCCGTACGGACAATTTCTGCTTGTTGAAAATGTGCATCACAAACAACAGAATCTTTAGAAGGCGACCAGTCCTTTCTTGGTATTGAAGCTAGCCACTTACTTTTCAACTCCTCATTTTTTGGAAATCGAAACACTGACCTGTAGGGTGTCGATCTCAATTCTGCCTCGTAGTTTCCCTTGCAGCCTGGTACACAGCAACACTTAGGCATATTAATTAAAAGAAAAGATGTACCCACTCGAATCTACACACCATACAGACGTTTCTAACAAGCACCGATTCACACACATTTTAAACACATCAAAGCACGATTTTATACTACCTAAAATAAATACTTTCTGCACGGTTTGATGAGCAAAACTAAGTAGATTACTCTGGTTTGTATGAATTGCACTGTTCCCAGAGATCTTCAACAAAATTGCACCAAAAAGTCGGAGGTTAGGAATATAAACAAACGAAAAGCCCGGCAAACACCTGTCTGTGGAAGACCCCAAAGCTGCGTTGCCATATCTATTGTTCATGGCTCGTTAGTTGAAGGTAGCGCTGGTAGTAGCTACTAGTCTCGGTAACGATCAGTGGACGTTCATATTTTTTTTGTACAACGGCTGTGATATTCAGCTTTTTTTCCCTGCACAGCAAGTTTTCAATTGTGATAACTGTGGAGTGTTATTTTTACGTGTAGGTATCCGATACCTCATGGGATTGTACTGCATTAAGACTACATGTTGCCGGTTCTAGCTACAAAACATCTAATTTGTGACATGCATATTTTTCCCCTGGACCCTCCGTTTGTTAACAAATTACGACTGTGACCAAAAAGAAACCAATAACATGGTTTTTCATCTCTATACACACCATGAAACAATCAGACGATATGTATTAAGAATACTCTTATAACCAGCCTGTTGAAAATAAGGTACATGCGACGTTAAGTATTCTTATTATGTCCTCTGAGGACTACTTAACAACTATGGTAGTGGTATTATGTATATGCAAAGGAATGACGAATCATCAATCCATGCCGAATATTTTGATCTGACTCCAAGACATCATTGATCTTCGGTCTTCACCTGCATCTTTTTCAATCATCCCTAACAGCCATCTGTCACGATACCTTTTGTGCTGAATGTAGCACGCTGAATGCCGTACTTAACTAAGGGTACTATCTGACAGCATTTAGTACATGAGCTTGTATGAACAAATTCAGTTCAAGGACTTTTAGAAGCTGTTCTAAATAAGTTGTTACTAAAGGTATGCATTTTGACTGTACAGTGGCCGTCAGAGATGCCAATCATACGTAAAAAAACGACAATGCCAAAAAAATCGATAAAATGTCAACTTGTACGCTACGAAGCCGCTAGTGTACTTCCGCACCTAATACAAGAGAATGTCAGCTAGTTCGAAAGTGGCATTTTATAGGAAATCCACACTATTCCGGAATACCGGCCCGTACTATTCGTGTTGTTCACAAAACATTGTTAATTTTGGTCCAAGACTTCCATCCTTCAAGGAAGGATTTCAGCAGTTTTAGAAGCCAAGAAGAAAAACCTTTTTGGATTAGCTTATAGAGGAGGCGCGCGTGCCACACGTTATTAAAGTCTTTTGAGCCATCCAAAAGCTGAGGGTGAACCCTCTGGTTATACAGGGTGCGGCAGAGAGGACGGACGTTTTTGGGATAGGTAGTACGCTCCGCCTCCATCTACTAGAGAGGTGGGGAGGGTGCCGCTTGACTCGTGAGATCCTAGCCTTATTTTATCAGTTGTTGTTATGGAGCCTTGGACGGTGGAGCACCGCGTTTTCGCCTGTGATTGTTTCTTCTGAAATATGAGTCAGTCATCGTCGTACAGCGTGAGTTTCGTCGCCACTTCAACTTTCATCGGAATAGAGCTGTTCCCTCCCGAAACACCATCCTTCGTTGGATTGAATCACTTCGCAGGCGTGGTGAACTGATCAACAGAAGACCAACAGGAGCGCCGCGAACAGTTCGAACTCCTGAAAATGTTGAACGCGTTCGACAGGTCTTTCTTCGCAGTCCGACTGGATCTGCCCGGAAACGTGCTGCTGCACTTCGCCTTAATGATCGTTCGGTAAGGCGAATTTTGCATATGGACCTCCGCTTTCACCCCTACAAATTGGCCATTGTGCAACAGTTACAGCCCGGAGATTATGCACAACTAGTGAACTTCGCACGTGAGATGGAAACACTGATCGATCAAAATTAGAACCTCATTTTGTTTATGAGTGACGAAGCCCACTTTCACCTAAACAGCATGGTTAACCAGCAGAATTGTCGTTATTGGGCTAATGAAAATCCGAACAGTTACACGTAAGACCGCTGCACATCCCAACAGTAACAGTTTGGTGCGCTGTATCGCAAACTTGCATCATTGGCCCTTACTTCTTCGAAGACGGTAATGGTCGTGATGTTACCGTGAACTCGGAGCGCTACGTCCACATGATCACCAACTTCTTTCTCCCTGAATTACGACGGCGACGTGTTCCAATCCGACATGTGGTTCCAGTAGGATGGGGCGACCGCCCACACAGCCCGAGCATCCATGGACGTTATTCGCCCTCTCTTCCCTGGTCGCCTTATTTCCAGGTTTGGCGATGTTCATTGGCCTCCTCGGACCCCAGATTTATCCATATGCGATTTTTTCTTATGGGGACACCTCAAGGCTAGAGTATACGCGAACAAACCCCGAACTCTGGACGAATTGAAGGGCGAAATTCGCGTGGAAGTCGCCCAAGTTGAGAGAACGATGTTGGAGAGAGTCTACGCGAACTTCCAAGAACGCTTCCAGCACTGCATCAACGATTTCGGCCACCACATGCATGATGTGATTTTCTACACTTGACTGTCTCAAATGCTATTTCCTTGTGAACCTGATTCCATCAATAAATTTGTTTTCGAGTAAAAAAACTATTTTATGATTTTTTTAAAACCGTCCATCCTCTCTGCCGCACCCTGTATGTTCTACCAGCCTGACTGCTTGTAGCTCGGTACTATGCTCAGATATAAAAAACCTCATGGCAAAAAATCGATTTAATGTCACTTTTCAAGTTACTTTATAGAGGAATTCCAGCATATTTGGAATACTGGTTTGTTTTCTGAGAATGAATTGCAATATAAATAGCAAAATGAAAAATGCATTAAATTATTGGGAAATTGTTAAATTTTAATGATATAAACAATCAAACAAAACAAAAACCAGGAAGCCTATCAAAATATTTATCAAGAGTGTAAATTCATTGAAAGTGCAGGTAATTTGGAATATAGTATTCTAAATTATAATTACCTGTTTTGACAAATGTTTACAATTTTTGTAAGAAACTAATAAATTTCTCAGCTTTGTAACCGTTTTACATCCTTTGGAAATTGATATCTTTAACAAAATAGCTGGTTATTATTATAACTTTTAGTTTAGTATGCTTAGTTACTGTTGTTACAATAATCGCAGATATATACACCGGATTCATAACTACTGCAAGCAGTGTGAACTCATAATTCGCACAACACCTATTTCAAATTAACAACGTGACATCCTAACTTAGAATTTCGTGTCTCAATTTCAATTCTAAGTATATCCAAAAAATCAAAATAAAATTGTGAAACTAACAAGGACACATATGAGTTCAAATAATTGCAATCAAGATTTTACGTGTCATAGTAAATTATTGTCAATGATTGCATTCTTACCGAAAAAGTTTTCGTCTCGTTCCCGTGAGGCTGGTAGCAGGAAATGTTAAGACTTCCTGTTTTTAGTGCTTGTGGTTTCGTGTAATCTACATTATATTCACGGCAAAAAAAATACATTTATTTCGATAACTAAGTATTCCAAGTCACCTGCAGTATTCCAAATATGCTGGGCTTCCTCTACGGATGCCGGTTCACACGTAAGAAAAGTGTTAATATGTAGGCAACATATAGCTAACAAGTACGAATTTTACAGAAATCGCGATCTGATACGCAGTTTCAATTCGACTTCAAAATATGTATGTTTCCTGAAAATGAATATTCCAGTTATATCCAAAATACTAGTAACACCATATGGGTATTTATGTTGAAATATTCGCTCGATGTTTCGGCTGAATTTAACTATGACAATTATATGTTAATCCTCAAGCTCACCACTCATTAATTTAGTGCCAGTAATTGTGAAAGAACCTTTAATTACATTATCCTGAAAATCAAGTCCATTAATGTGGGATTAAGTCTTGCAGGATCATATTTTACGATATCCGATCTACTGTTGCATTAGTACGTACAGTAAATGCATGAATACTGATATAACATATTTCAATGTAAATTTCGAGATGGTTGTGAGCCGTTTTTTTTCAAATGGAATAGAGGGTCAGTTTATTTGAAAGACCCCCCAGAGTGTGGGTTCATCTTTCAAGGTGGCGGACTGGCGAGCTGTCAAAGTTTTGTTTTTTTGTTGACTGAATCCCTTATAACTCAACAACTAATCATAACACAATAGTAAGGTACCTAGGTTGATTATAGCCAGCCGCTAAATATACCCCCCCCCAACAATTGAAGTAGTCGAATCATTAAAATATCTGGGTATATATTTGGATAGTAAACTACTGTTTCACGAGCATTATGAATACATTATTTCAAAAATCTCAAAAGAGATGAATTACTTCTATACAGAGTGTTTCAGTTTATTGTTGCACTACTTTAAGATTCGATAGAACTTTTAAAATTAATGCATAAAGTCTATATAAACATGGGTCGAAAAATGCGTGCTTCCGAAATACAGGGTGTTTAAATTTACTTTCTAAAATAGTTTTTTTTTACTATTTCGAAAAATATTTGATGTATAACCGTGAACATTGGTATACAAGGGTTTTTTGGTACGACAAAACTAACCATGGGCATAGTTTTACTGTAGCCGCTAGAGGGCGCTCTCTACTGTACCTGTAGTGTATTAAAATGACCGACAAAATTTTCTTAGTGCAATTTTTTGCTTTTTGAATAAAAAAGCTGATTCTTCGTACTTTTCAACATAAAAAAGCTCTCTTGTGAATTTTCGCTATAGTTAGCCGTTTTTTGAGATATTTCGATTTTTAAGGTTCGATGCATTTTTAATTATTTATGATAAAATAACGCTAAAAAGTCACTATCTGGATAATTTTTAGAAGTAGGCTGTGCCTGCAAATATTTTTGAAATTGAAAGCAGAATAAGGTTAAACGTCAATTAGTTGACAGTTAGTCTTGTTGTCTGTTGAAACCTGAAACGATTTTTTGCAATTGTGAATGCACGAAATTTAGTTTCTTTTACCTGTTTTTTTGTCAGTTTTATAAAAATGCCATTTTTATTCTCCAATCAAGAGTTAGCGGATATTCATTTTGTGTATGGCTTTGTAAATGGAAACGCAGCAGAAGCAGCCAGAGAATACGCACGAAGATTTCCAAACAGACGACATCCAATTCGCTCAGTATTTGTAAGAGTGCATCGCCAAATAATTGAAAATGGTTTTGGAAATCTCCAACGGGATCAAAACACAAATGTTCGTCAGCGCAGATTTACCCGTATGATTCTGCGTGAGTTTGATAGAGATCCGACCACAAGTGTTAGGAGAGTTTCTGGTGCCTTGGGAATTTCAGCAAGCCATGTTCACCGTGTTCTTAGAAATGACCATAGACGTCCTTACCATTTGCAACCTGTGCAAGGACTACAGCCAGGGGACGGAGAACGAAGAATCACATTTTGTCAGTGGATTCTTGATAGAACTGATAATAATAAGGAGTTTTTAAGTAACGTTTTATGGACCGATGAGTCATGCTTCACTAGACGTGGCGTGGTAAATTTTCATAATCAACAT
Organism: Acanthoscelides obtectus; assembly: GCA_963669975.1. Classification (NCBI taxonomy): domain Eukaryota; kingdom Metazoa; phylum Arthropoda; class Insecta; order Coleoptera; family Chrysomelidae; genus Acanthoscelides; species Acanthoscelides obtectus. Next base: position 107,446,321 of record CAVLJG010000001.1, read on the forward strand.
ATTTGGTCGCATGAAAATCCGCATGCAGTTCGGGAAAGAAATTTTCAGCATGAATTTAGTGTGAACGTGTGGATTGGTATCTACCGTAATCGACTACTTGGACCCTACCTTTTGCCTGCAAGGTTAAATGCTGCGACCTTCTTGGAATTTTTAAAGGCTGAACATGCAAATATGTGGGATGATGTTATATTAGATTTAAGAAGAATGACCTGGTTCCAGCTTGATGGTTGTCCAGCTCATTATTCGATAATAGTTAGAAACTGGCTGGACGAAAATTATCCAGAAAGATGGATCGGCCGTGGAGGACCAGTCGCCTGGCCTCCACGATCCCCTGACCTAAGTCCATTAGATTTCTTTTTGTGGGGATTTATAAAAGAAAAAGTGTACCAGACTCCCGTAACCACAAGAGATATGCTAATAGACAGAATCAGGAATGCATGTGATGAAATAAGGCCTTATTTGGATAATGCTATACCACGTTCGATCATTCGTAGATGTGAATTGTGTATTGAACAATTTGGTTTACATTTCGAGCAACTACTTTAGATTTTGTATGTTTGTCCTAATTATCCAATAGCATTTTAGTTGTAAATAATTAATTTAATTTGTTAAAAACAATATTGGAAAATTAAACAAATTAATATTCTGTTTGTTTGTGTTTATTTGGAGTTAGGAATTATTGCTGTGTTTAAAAACACAATCTAAACGATCATCTTAATTACTTGTAATGCCCAAATCGAAAATGTAAAAAAAATATTATTTTCCCATAAATAATTAAAAATGCATCGAACCTTAAAAATCGAAATATATCAAAAACGGCTAACTATAACGAAAACTCACAGGAGAGCTTTTTTACGCAGAAAGTGCGAAGAATCAGTTTTTTATTCAAAAAGCAAAAAATTGCACTAAGAAAATTTTGTCGGTCATTTTAATATACTACAGGTACAGTAGAGAGCACCCTCTAGCGGCTACAGTAAAACTATGCCCATGGTTCGTTTTGTCGTGCCAAAAAACCCTTGTATACCAATTTCCACTGTTATACATCAAATATTGTTCGAAATATTTAAAAAAAACTATTTTAAAAAGTAACTTTAAACACCCTGTATTTCGGAAGCCACGCATTTTTCGACCCATGTTTATATAGACTTTATGCATTCATTTTAAAAGTTCTATCGAATCTTAAAGTTATGCAATAATAAACTGAAACACCCTGTATAGTTTCCCATAATCTTAGTATGTATTTCAAAAAAAATGTGTCTAACACCATAATTCTTCCCCATATTTTATATTGTTCAACCATCCTGTTTTCAGCAACTGAAAATATATTTTAAAAATTACAGATTCTACAAAATTCTACAAAATAAAGCTATGAGAATCATTTTAAATGAGAACAAATATGCTAGGATTAAGACTATATGGTTGAATGTGAAAAATTTCATATGTTATTTAGTTCTCATGTTCGTATTCAAATTGAAAAATCATTTATTACCACCACATTTAGAAACACAACTAGAGGCATTATTGATTTTCATCTACAAAATTTAATAAATTGAATAATGATATTGAACAGTGTTATGTTTAAGGTGAAATTGAAAAATTACTTTATGAATACTCAAAATGCATCGTGATGTAACTTTAATAGACAAGAATGTAAAATTACAGTAAATGGATTGAAGAAAGAAGTGTAGGCGAATAATTATTCAAAATTGACTTTGTAGAACGAATGCTAAATAAATCTACAACAAACAAACAAAAATATTTTGACTGTTTTTGAAACAGAATGTTCAATATATTATTACATACTCGTACACCGATCGGTTCTTCCAACAGAAGGTTGACATAATATACCGTTTCGATAACTGGATCTTATATCCCATTTAATGTACAAGTCTGACCGACTGCCAGTGTGTTACTATTGAAGATAGCGATTCAATGGTCTAGAAATCTAGGACTATAGAGTACTCAGAAGTAGAGGTCGAGAACTATCGATACTTATCGATAGTTTGGACTATCGAATACTATCGATATTTTTCATGAACTATCGATAGTATTCGATAGCTCTAGCCATTCGAGATTGAACACAAATATATACAGAAGATTAACCTAACCATAACCCTATTTTATGGTTGATATAAAAGAAAAATGTAATAAAAACCGTGTAACGTGTAGTAAAGTACAAAATAAGAGGAAAAGTGAAAAGTTAAAAAGAACGTGGTCGTGGTTCGTGGTGTTAAATATTTGTTGGCGCCATTTGACACAATTTAGTACATAGTACAATACATGTTTTTTGAATATTTGTAACAATGGAAAAATTCTTGTTAAACAGAGGTGAGAAGTATCATTATTCTTGTGTTTAGTAGAAATATTTTGTAAACAGTACTATCATTTTAAGGTAACAATCAGAATAATGCTGAACCCCAACCGAGTACCTCAAAAGAAAGGTCTGAATCCGAAGATAACCAGGGTGAAAAAGAAGTTTCTGTGAATGTGAAGACTTCCAGAGAAAGACAAACAACTTCTAAAACAAAAAGAAAGCGTGTGTCAGCTGTATGGGACTATTTCAAATATCTGGCGATCGAAAATTAGCTAAGCGTGTTAAATGTGGAAAAGAATACAAAACAAGTCGCGACACAAGTATTTTTTTAGATAAGCGGCAAGGCGTTACCGCCTATGGACGAATGTGCCATTAAATATCTATGTGTTCCAGCGACCTCAGTAGAGAGCGAGAGAAACTTTAGTGCTGCAGGGCAAGTCATACAGGATAGGAGATCCAGACTAAAACCAGCCAATGTCGATAAATTATTATTTTTGCATAAAAATAACAGTTTGTAGATGTTAGAAGGTAAAGGATGTATAATAAATCGTATAGTCCTTATTTTTTTAACCCAATATTCAAATTGTTTCATTCCGGAAATACTATCGGAAACTACCGATAACTATCGATAGTTTATGCCTTAACTATCGATAACTATCGATAGTCTCCACTATCGACAGTTCTCGACCACTACTTAGAAGGAGCTTTAAGATGAGGTATCAACTTACCCCAAATTCGGATTTAAAGACAAATCCAATGTTCCGTTTACGTAAGAAGATTGTATTTCATGCATCAATATCATCACCAGTGGCGCAATTAGGGGGGGCTGGGGGGTCTTAGCTCCACCAAGCTCAAGATTAGCCCCCCCAAACCCGATGGTCACAAACATGATGGTAATGCCACAGCTTAGCTATCCCACGCCCGATAGTCACAACATTGCTATTAGTGCCATGTCATTACCATATCAGTATATACTTTGTTTCAAGTGGCAATAACGTTACCAGTGACGTTTGCCACGTGCGAGAGGTCATTCTCTATTATGCGGAGCATTTTGAATTGGCGACTACTTTCTATGGGCCAAGAAAGATTTTCTGCAGGCTCATCAGACATATCTACATTATTATCTACAAAATCTAAAAATATATTCAAGTATAAATACATAAATCTGTCGAAAAGCAGCGGTTAAAATGGGAAGAAACACGGTTAGTCGAAAAAGGGCAAAGGACGCATGTGTGCGCGAATGAAAACATACACTAAACAAGCAGATACAATAATAAACGTAACAAGGTGTGAAAGAAGTAAGTACAATAACAATAGAAAAAATAAAAGGTACACATATATAAGTATCAGAACGCTAATATATATATATATATATATATATATACGGGGTGGCGCATCGAAAACGAAACAGACGCATTTACTGGCAGCTCAGTTTTTTTTCTTTTAAAAACGCTCAGACCCGTCGATTTTGTTTTCGAGGGGGACACAAGTTTGGTAAAAAATTACGTTAAAAGGTGCAGCCCCCTAAGTGGGGGTGACACCACCTCCAAAATCTTAAATGAAAAGGGGGGTCGAGTGATACCTTATTTAAAAGGTCTTTCAATTCCCTTTAAAATGATATAAAATTAATGTACTTCAGTTCAGTCATTTAAAGCTTAAATAAAACTAATACATCATCATTAGTGGAGATCAACACATTTGGCAGCAAAGTAATTTAAAAATAAAGAATGAACTGACCCGTTAGGCAAGTAAATGTTGAAAATGGCGACTATGACTATCCATGCAATAATAAAGATTTTGATCAAAACGTTGCCGCACGTTTTGCAATATTTGAAGAGTAATTTGAAGGCACTCATTCACAATTCTTTGTCGCAGGTATTCTAATGATGTTGGCTGAGTAGCATAGATTTTGCTTTTTAAATGACCCCACATAAAGAAATCCAAAGGTGATAAATCTGGCGATCCTGGGGGCCATTCAATGGCACCTCTTATACCAATCCATCGATCTGGAAACGTCTGATCTAAATATTGTCGAACACGTAATGCGTAATGTGGTGGGGCACCATCCTGTTGGCACATCAACCTATTCGCAATGTACCGCCGATCAAATTTCCAGTTAAGAAAAAAGAACCAACTAAATGATCGCCAAAATACCAGCCTAAACATTTAATTTTTGTGGCTGCTGTGTATGAACCTCATGATAAATTCTGGGATTAGAATCGGACCAATATCGGCAGTAATGAAGATTTACTACGCCATTTAAGAAAAAGGAACACTCGTCGGAAAAACAAGTGTGCAATAGAAAATGTTCATCGTTTATAATTCGTTCACTCATATCTTCACAAAATTGTAATTGCCGATCAAAATCGTCTTCATTAAGTTCTTGTACCAGGTGAATTTTATACGGATGAAAACTATGGGCCTTTAAAGTCTGTTGAACAGTACGTCAACTAACACCACACACAGTTTCCAATTTGCGGGTACCTAACGTAGGATCTACATAAACTTGCCCTAAAACCCCCACTCCTATTGCTTCGATCCTTATGGGATTTTCAATGTTCCGTTTTTTATTGGCGACTGACCCAGTTTCCCGAAATCTAGCTACAACATCTAGAACATATTTTCGATGCACGTTACTGTTCTCATGTCGCTCATTAAATATTTCTGCTGTTCTATTAGCGCACTGATTATTTCCGAAAAATATTTCGATAATTTCAACTCTTTATGCTGTGGAATATACCATGGTTAATTTATGTAATAAAGCGTTACAAGTTACTTTAGCAACAAAGTTTGGCCAAAGCAATGGAAAACTATGTACTAAATTCCTATTTAAAATTTCTTCAAGAAATAACTTTTTTGCCACAGAAAAATGCTCCAATAGCTAATTTCAACAACAAAATGATAAACAAACCAATGGCGTAGTGAAGAAAAGCATTTACTTATTAAGTAAATTCTTTTATTCAAATTTTTTCCAAAAGTAGTACAAACTAATCTGATGTACCTATTAAAGTCTACTTTAAGCTTTAAATCAATAAATCTTCAAAACTACTGAACTGAAGCTCATGTATTTTACATCATTATAGGGAATTGAAAGACCTTTAAAATAAGGTATCACTCGACCCCCCTTTCCATTTAAGATTTTGGGGTTGGTGTCACCCCCCGTCCAGGGGGCTGCACGTGTTAACGTGATTTTTTGCCAAACTTGTGTCCCCCTCGAAAACAAAATCGACGGGTATGAGCGTTTTTCCAAAAAAAAACTGAGCTGCCAGTAAATGCGTCTGTTTCGTTTTCGATGCGCCACCCTGTGTTAGCAAGTTATTATGATGAAATATTGCTCTACATGATTCTCTCCTTTTAATGTTAAATATCAGCCTTAAAATACGTTTCTGCAAAATAAACACTCTGGACGCGATGCATGCTTGTCCCCAGACGATGGTGTGATTTGACAGATGCGAATACACCATTGCGTAGTACACATCTATCAGCGTTGATTTGGGGACATTCGGCTTTAATTTCAATATAGCATAGTAGGACCTATTCATTTTCCTGCATACACTGTCAACTTGTTGCTTCCAACTTAATCCTGCATCCAACTGTAAACCCAGGAAGGTCGTATAGTACTGAGTACTGTTAACGAGACGTGGAGTACTAGAGTAAAAGTGAACAACTACCGTCTTGTCAGTATTCAAGATCAGGCGATCTGTTTGGCACCACTCTTACATCTCAGATTTTATGATTCCAATGTTAAGGTACAGATCTTCAGGAGAATCTGCAGTTACTACGGCCGATGTGTCATCAGCGTAGTTCACCACTGCACTTGAGAGCGAGAGATCGTTCATAAACAGGATGAAAAGAACTGGTGCCAATACAGATCCCCGAGCTATTAGTTATCCATAAGGATATAGAAATAAATTTGGAAGTCGTGATTGATAAGTATGCATCTAAAAACAGAAAAATAAATTTTAAGTTTTTTACCCTTTTGTCTGCTGGTCCATCCGCCTGTTTGTGCACTTAGGAGGAGTTTAATTTAAATAACTTGTTCCAGTTTTTAAATTGTTTTAGTACCAATTTAAGTTTTAAAGTCGATATATCTTTTACTTACGTATTATGTATGTATGTATACGTATATTAAAATGTCTTTTATTACTTTGTTTTTTCTTTTTAACTGAGAACGTAGGTTATATCGAGGAACAAAGTTCATAGCAGAGGATTTCCGTCAAATTCAGGCATTTGTGAAATACGTACTGTAGTAAATTTTGAAGAACATCATAAATATACTGTCACCAAATCGACTTATAGAGACCCGGGGCTCAAGCACTCCCAAAATCAGCATACCAGTTGTGCCACTGATTGTCACCCTGAACTACAGCTTGCTGAGTTGATTTGTTTAAAAGATGAGGGGCGGTCATTTTGGAAGCAGTGTATGTATAGCCCAGACAACAACATTAGGGCCGGGTCTAGGGTATATCAATAAATTGACCGATACAGAGCAAAGCTAAGGAAAGTGAAAGATTTTTTAGAAAGTTATACATATAACTTTTCGAAACGATTACGCTGAAATCGAAGGGGCCAGATGTTGGGTAAAGAATAAGCCATTTATCATCGGATTCGAAATCAACTGGAAACGAGTTTAACGTAGATGACCTACATGTAATAACAGCACGGCTTTCCCAGAACAGAATTTCCATTTTCGTCTCTCGCTGTTACAAGCTCAGGGTGCATTTCACGTACATAAAAGATAAAACTCCACGTTCAGTTCATCCAATCGAGGAAGACCTGATCGAAATGCAGTTTGATATATACTTATCAGAGGTATCTGAATATCGAGTTCTATTGAAAACATTAATAAAATCGTGGAAAAGTGATTGTGCTTTAAGTAAGAGTCCTTTCCGTCTCTCTTTGTTACAAGTGAGGTAATTTGTGGAGCTCAGTACACGAAGATAGCCTTGAAAAAGTCTTGAAAAGTCGTTAGACCGCATTAAGAAAGAAAATGGAAGGCCTGGGATCCCCATAGATTTTAGCTTCAAGGTGATTCCAGATTCTCAACACACACACGACTTAATCACATATGCCTTGTCTAGATCTCAGATACTTTTGAATTCCTAAAAGTCTTATCACATGTATGGTAATAACTATGATTTCTCCAACAAACGTCAACTTAGCGTCACCAGCTACAAGCAGCAAAGTGGATTTTTTTGTACATTTGCAGAAAAAATAGAGCCAAGTCTCAAACTGTGCACTTTCCATGCTTCGCTGTCATCAGTTCATCAAGGATCGTGTTCGCCACAAAAAACAGGCCTATAAATTAGCCCACAGTCCCCACTCTATTGTGGTCTAGAAGCTTTACTCAGCCCTACCGACAGTACCGACCATCTGGCAACGTTGCTACTACTGACCTTGGCACTCAACAGCCACCCATCAGTCAATGCATATGTTCCTTATGATACGTGACACGTACGTTGAAAATATTTCTCTATCATTTTGAGTTTTACAGGGGGAAATACATGATATGTGTATCTCCAACAGGTGCGTAGAATTACCGAAGTTAAAAACTTATAGACATATTAATCCTGAATAATTTAAATATACCGTACAATCTACCCAATATACCCTTGACAACCCATAAAAGTTAATCTGAAAATGATCAGGAGCTTCAGAAACGTTAAAAAATTTAGTTCTAGTGATTTGTTTTTGTTATTCCCTCTTCTTTGAAACCGCCAACGAAGGCGTAGGAAGTAAAGAGTCAATCTACTTGACGTCATTCTTCTTTCTGCGCGTAGTCGAAAGCTCATCAAAAGCCGACCATTTTAGGAATCTTGGCGAATGCATTACATGATTTTTTCACCTTACACTAAAACTGATCCGATTGATCTTAAAAAAGTTTCTGAACGCCCCATACATCATTAAGGGGGGAAATCACCAAGAGATACCTGAGACCGGATATCTAGTATCCGCATTCAGGTTATGCCACCTGGGCTAAAACCCCCTCCCCCACCCTCATGCTGGGATTCGCCTGCGCTTACTACCAGCATGACTGTGTCTCACACATGTCTTCGTTTCCTCAGCGGTTTCTGCAGTAAAATTTCCATGTATATGTCCTAGGAGTTTGTGCTGTCCGTTCTTCTTTCATCCTTGTCTTTAATTGATAGTATTTCCCTGATGAATCTTTGTATTTGTATCCACGATTGTTTGTTCGCCATCATGGTGCTGGTCAGATTACTCTCCGTTAGAGCGTGTCCTAGACTAACAACGACTTGTGCCCTTTGTCGCTCCCATCTGTTGCACTCGAAGAGAGTGTGTGCAACTGTGTCTTTTTCTTGACAGTACATGCATTCATCGCTGTCTGATTTCTGTATTCTCTTCGTGAATACTCGAAAAGTACCATGCTGCGTTAGTGCCTGCGTTAGGTGGTAGTCCAGTCGCCTGTGCGTGCAAGCAATCCACTTCCCGATGTCAGGTATTATTTTTTTTGTCCACTGAGCCACGTCCTCCGTTAAGTGCCACTCGTCCTGCCATTTACTGATGGTGACCTCGCGCTCCTCCCTTCTGGCCCTCGCGGTTCTCCCATCTTCCCGGCGGTGCAGTCTCACTCTTTCTTCCACAAGCAAGTGGATCGGTGCTATCCCTGTAATAATCTGTAAGGCCTTCGTGGAGACCGTCTTGTAAGCACTCGCCACCCTCAGCAGCATCTTCCTTTGCACTCCGTTGAACATTATCATCATTAAGGGCCTAGCTGATAGAAACGAGAGTCACTCTGCTTTTGTTTCGGTAGATATAGACAGTTTCTTAGTCCACTCGTGCAGACTTATTTACTGGACGTACACCACTGAATCTACAAAGCTGGCCAGCAGCTCGCAGGTAATTAAGATAAAAGGATGCAAGTACGTGACTGTACCAAGTCTAATTTTATTACTCACGGAACGTTAGAAGTGCCAAGCGAAGGCAGACCGTGTGTTTTAAACAGGCGAACATTTTATCGCAAATGACTTATTGCTAGGTGGCTATGCCGTGCTTGATAAAAGTCGGCCAATAGGTACAAAACCTTTGAAGCTTTAACATTTCGATTTTCCAATATAGGTATTCGAGGTAATTAAAAGAAAAATGTCTGTGTACGAGTCATGAAATTGGCATCGGGTGAAGCCTGTTTGCCACAAACTGTTCGTTAGGAATCTGAGTATCTGTATAAATGATTTATGTAGGAAGTATGTTAGCAAACAAAAAGCAAACTTATTGTTAGAGTCAAGTCACATTGATGGGAAGCCGAACACCTAAACTATTTAATTCTATCCTTTACTGAGAATAAATAGGAATTCTATTGAGCAATCAAATTGTACGAAATTCTTAGCTTCTTATCAGTGATACTCGTAGTTTGGAAGAACATACGAGCCCCTTTTCACTTCAGTTGACCCAACTATTGAAATCTTAGTTTTTTCTTATCAAACACAAATAATAAAAATTTAGCAGGGTGTTATAGGTTTAAAATATTAACAATGAATATTTTGATAATATTTCGAAGAAAACACCAACTCTATCACTCCCTAATCAAATTTGCAGCATAAAAATAACATATGTTGCAATTACAGCATATCAACCTATTTTCATTTCAATGCAAAATAAGTCTATAACGCCTAGGTGGCTGTGAAAAATAAAAGCCTTGACAATTGTTTTTATTAATGACAGCTGTCAGAATGGACACCTCAACAATGGTGTGCAATACAATGGAGTGATGAGGCCCGATTCGAAGTTTGTGCTGGTGACAGTCGCAGTAGAGTTATTCGCAAAAAAAATGAAGCATTCCATGTTGACCAGATCTGTCACCTATTGAAACTTTATGGCACGAGATGAAAAAGGTTCTACGACATTATCCTGCTCGTACAATCACCGAACTGAGACAAAAGCTTCAAGAAATATGGGATTGTTTTACACCAAATTTTTGCCAGAACTTGGTTAACACTATGCCCCAAAGAGTTTCAACCGTAATAAAAAATAAAGGTGATGTTACCCAATGGTAACATTTCAATTGTTGCTTAGTTGTCACATTTATTCGCACATTGTTTATTTGTTCAGATGTTCTATTAGTTATAGGTCTAAGTGATTTCAAGTATGTACTCTTTACGACTAGAGTGTAACTAAAATGTTTTTGAGAAAATAAATTGTTTTAGAAGAAGAATAGTTTCGTCATGTTTAGTTTATAAAGGCATATTTTAGTACAAATCTTGAAGTGGGCCAACTGAAGTGGGAAGGGGCTGGTGTTAATCAAATGTGCGAAGATTGTCTTCAGCTTGTTTCTCCCTCACACTTTATCGACGTTTAGAGAGTTATGGGTGTCTGGAAAAAATTATTTGATTCGACAGAGGCACCCTAGTTTTACCTTCTCACAATTTATCACTTTTTAAAATGTCTCCAAAATATATGGCAACTAAGTTATTTAATAAGTCAGATGCTAGCTTAATGAGCATAATTGGGAATGTTCATGAGACAGCTGTATAAGTATTATGAACAAAACGCTTGTATTTGCGAATCGCTTATTGAAAAACCATTGCAAGAACAGAAGGTAGATTTAAATTCAGCGATTTATCTTAAGGCGGCTCCGACGCAGTGAGTTTCAGGCCATTTACAAGGGTTTAGCTGCTTCGGAATTGACGCTCCATTTTTCTATATATTTGAATAAAATTTATACAGTATGTTCAGAAGACAATTGTCCAGGGTACTATAGAGCCACTTTTCTAAAAAAAAATTTTTTCAGGAGTTATGGTGGGTGGAAGTGCAGATAATTGTTGTTCGACTTCTCGATTTTTTTAAAAATAACCCAGAGGAAAAAACGAAAAAGTGGCTCTATAGCACCCTGTGGAGTCTTGTTTTTAGTGCACTGTGAAAATTTCATTGAAAAATATTCAAAAATGAAGCGTCAATTTTGAAGCGCGAAAACCTCTGCAAATAGGCTTTTACACGAATTTTATCCACTATCTCGTGCTGCCAGTCGAAGCAACGCGGCGGTGTGTACGGACTAAGAAAGGACGTATTCAGATAATTTGTTGTCCCAAGTTAAACAGTAGCAGTTTTAACGTCGGTCGTTCGAGATAAACATCGGACCATTAAGTGATATTTTTAATAGACTTCAATGAAAGAGGGGAAATTTTTAATCGATTTTGATCATTTCTTTTTATACAATAGGCCATGCTTCAGAGGTGATACCACAAAAAATCATTTTTGTTCTATCACCCCAATATGGATAACAAATGGAAGCACTTGTACAAAACAGTAATACGAAAACAGTTTCAAATCAAGATGGCGGCCGTTACAAAATGGCGGATAACATACTTGCTAATATCTCAAATAAGAGTCGTCGCCTTGTAGAATACAGTACTTCACTAAAAATTTGATTCCAAGATTGCCGCCGTTTCGAAATTGCGAGTTACATATTTTTGTACAAAACCCCCAATTTACATATCAAATGAAAAGACTTGACATGTGTGGTAAAATACAGAACTTTGTGACCAAAAGTTTCCAGGTGGTTCCAGGGTCATTGGAGGCGGTAATCTTTTTAGTTAAAAATAATAATTATAGTGAACGCATTTACCACAAATAAAATGTCACTTGCTGTTTAGCTTTAACCTTATGGAGTATCGTAAAATAAACTTAACACGATAAGCGTCATGAGATATAATGCGTGTGTCGCACCTCATTTGGCGCTTTGGGCCTCGTGACACACATGATATGTCTCACTGCTGGCAGTTATATTTGGCCGCGTAACGTAAGACGTGTGCCATGCTGATGCGATTTTCTTACGGGAACCAAGAGTCCGTGGCCTGAGGGACCAAATTATACTGAATTGGAAATGAAAACATTAAAAAACACGTTGTTTATAGAGTTTTACAAAAAGAGGATATTCTACAAATCTAAAACAAAAAGCAAATCTTATAAAATAATCAGACATTCTCATTCAAAAATGAACAAAGTAATTTCACAGCAAATCAGTAAGTTATGGTAAATGTCGATATTCTAACGAACACAAATATGGAGGAACTCTTATAAACTAAACAGATTGACAAAGGCTTATGCAGGAATAAACAAAATACCGGTATAAATAAACAGTAATACAGATACATATGGAATTACTACAACTACTATCTGATTCACTACCACTTGGAGAATACGCATCAGATAAGTATACATCCCCACATAACTCAGTACTGCCACTCTCTTCATCCGATAGTATTTCATTACACAATTGTTCAAGCCTTTTTTGCTCCGCTTCGTAATGCGACATCACAAATTTGGTATTCAATAATTTATAAACAGTAAAGCAATTTGGACAAGAGAACGTACAATACCAACAACGCTTCAATAATAAATGACACGAAACAGTGCTCAACGCGCGACATGATGCAAGTCTTGACTTGCAAAAAACGCCACGCGACTTATGTGCCACGCGACCCGACTGGTCTGTGGGCCACGCGACATACAATTAGTACCTCAGAAAAAAAAACCAAAAAAGGGGAAAAATCATAGGATTTGAGAAAAAAGTCAAGTCAAAATATTAAACCGAAACTTAAAACAAGCTAATTTGACAATAATAACAGTTTGGCCCAGTGGACTGAATTTTCAGATTCTACTGTGGCGCTTAACGTGTCAATGTGACATTTCAATATTCGCCATCTAACAGACTAGATAAAGCTAGCCGATGCTACGTGCTATTGAGCCTGACGATTGACTTTTATTTAAATAAACAATATATACATAATATACAATAAATAGTGAACATCTGGTACTAGTACCAAAATGGAAGAGATTAGCATAACATCTCGCACATCGCTGCTAAAGCAAGATCTGCACACCGCATTTGCCGACACGAAGGGGTTAGTAACGGCGTACAATGTAATATGCTAATCTCTTCCATTTTGGTACCCGAGTACAGCAAAATAGCCAATTCTCAAGAACTCTTTTTCTTGTTCAAAACGGTTCTCCTGTGCCTTCAAGATCACATCGGGATCGCGGATTGGCATATTTCTGCTTTTTCTGGGATCGACCAGTTCTGGGAGCAAGCAGTTCATGTAGAAGAATTTCAATTTCTCTTCCATTTCATTTTTCCAGAAAACGTCATCCTTTCGAATGACGTCTATTTTCAAACCATACGGGGTCCAAACACCAAGCACACAGTACTCTCTTTGTGCAACGTGTAGCTGCCCTTGAATTTGGTAATACCACTTATGTTTTTTATTTATTTCATCGTTTATCCAAAACGTAATTTTTTTGTTCAGAATGCCCTCTTCAGGGGTCATTTCTCTAGCCGACCATGGACATTTAATTTCTAGCAGACCTTTTTCGCCTATCAAACCATCTGGCGATGCTGCCAGAAATGGATGGGTTCTATCAATAAACAACCCGCAAGATTGTACTTCTGATTGCGAATATGATTTCTCTATTTCTGATTTTGCCACGCTTTCATGCTTTTTTCCATAGTCACAAGCATTGCTCAAGAATTCGGTTGGGTATACTATGGCGTTTGCTAGAGCTCTGCAACTTGTTGTATCTCTTCTACAAACCTCACCAAACCGAGACGCAGTCAACCTCATTCTTCGATGAAGACGCCACAAATTGCAATCCTGAGATTTTGTGGCTTGCTCGATCTTGGAAATTTTGGAGTCGGTTTTTGCAAGTTTTTTCAAGAATTCTACCTTGGCAGCCTCTATATCTTCGTTGCTCATGTCAGGCTTCTCACAGAATTCCCCATAGGATGCGTTCTCTTTAGTATCACTATCTCTGATTTTAATTTTCCTTGGTTTCAGCTTCCTTTTCAGATTTTTGTGCGCTCTCCTTTCTTCAACTTTAGCAATCAAAGAGGTTGGACTGAAACTAGGGAGTAGCCGCTTTTGGATCACACAAACAGGTCGCTGTGTATTGTGGCTCACTACGGCTGCAGCACATCTTCCTTGGTAGGATCTCTTCTTGCAATAATTAATCCGTTTACCCCCAATGAATTTAGCTATGATTGAGTTAAACTGCTCTACAATACTATTATCGACGTCATGAAGTAAACTTACTGCATTTTTAATCAGAATTGCCAGAAATGATATCAGCCTCTGGTGCAAATCTAAAAAAAAAGGGTATACACACCTGAATTTGAAGATCCATGCCATCTGTCTGTGTTAGAGAATGCATATGCGAAACCTTGCTGTCATTTTTAAGCTAAAATAACATATAAAATATAGTTATAATAGTAACTACGTATGGTCTAATTTATTGGCAAAATGAATGCTAAAATTCATAATTGTTTTGGTACCTACTTTTCTATCTGGAAAACGTTTTTTTTTCCTGTGCGTATTTAAATGCGGCTTCTTCGAGACGCCACGTTTATTTCTCTTATTGTTCATTTTTGATACCTTGATAAGAAAGACACTCAACAATAACAGCACAACAATAACAACACAACAATAACAACACGATAATACAACAATACAATAACGGTAATAAGAGTAATAAGGGCTGAGTATACTATGCGCCAAAATAGGGAAACAGTCGTACGCTAGATCGTATATCCAAATCAAATCCGACTCTGTGCAATATGCAAATTCAACCAGGCACGCGAACAGCACACCTCTGCGTATTACTATCCTTTTCTAACGTAGAGCGCTTGCCTTGTCACAACGCCGTCCTACTAGCGTTTCCCTATCACCCCCCCGATTCCCCTCAGAAACTCTGCTTGACTGTGAGAGCGCCGTTAATGAGCTAGAAATTTAGCGTGAATTTTCATAGGCATGATCATGAAATCATAAGGATTACAATAAGAAAATGCACTGTTGGGTAAATCAAGGTGTAGTTTGTAGTAATGACTATTTGAGAATCTTCCAGCCCTTTTTTAAGTTGTCTTCCATCTGTTCATTGTATTTCGTTTTAAAATTAGAACCGTCTCAAGGTTACATGCTTTACGACAAATGAGCAGGCTTTTTTAGCCACTAAGTCAACGTCATTACAGACAACGCCGACATGACCTTTTATCCGCACGAAATTTACCATTTTACTACGTCTTTCAAAGTGCATTAATTTATTCCTTATCTCAAAAATGATCTCGTTTTTCAACTGCTCAAACTGACGGCTTGCAAGCGACTGAAGAACACACATGAAATCTGATAGTATGACTGTGTAACGGTTTCACCGTCCGATTGTATTTATTAAATAATCACTTCTCGATTTTCATTTCAGAATCGCAACCCATTAATCCCATTTCTAGCTTATCCCATCTCTAGCTTTTTTAATTGGAAACATTCCCTCTTCCCTCTTCATTGCATTCCATCTTTTCCGGACTTTTTGCGGAAAGGAAGGCTTACAACTGCTTTACTAATGGTTCGTGAAGTGAGCCCGGAAAATTCTATCTTGTTGAAAAACGACGTGCCATACGATTTTCCGTCGTTTTTCCACGTTTTTACCAAAAATGTTATCGAGAAGACGAATTTGTAGAACTCCCATCAGAAATTTCTGGGTTAACCTCAAATCACCCCGGAAAATCATTCCTCATGTATCGTTATTCAAAGGAGAAAAAACAAAAAAAAATGCTACTTCAAATGACCTTGGTAATTTTTTTGTAGATTTTTTGAAGCATGAATGTGAAAAAACGGAAATTTTGGTGGAAAAACATGGTGAAACGATGATCGTTTTAAATAGCATGGAAAATCTGGGCAATTAATTTTTATTTCCATATTTTATTTAAGCCAATGGTGAAAAAAAACATTTTTTGTTGTAAATCATAGTAAAACAATGAAAAGTTCTGTGGAACGTCGTTTTTATTGGCCCAGAATTATCTAGGCTATCACAGACCTCTTTACTGAGCAGGTTTTGTATGGACCAATAGAGTACTTTGGAAATTGCTAGAGCCTTGGACGTAAAAATAAAGCATTTATTGGGAATTTGGTACTGTTGGATATATTACAGTGAGGTTATTCGGAAAGCGAAACTCGTGCTACCCTTGTTTTTGCACCGATTAGTATAAATGGTTACCCCACTGGTTATCATGGATTTTCAAGATAAGAATATTATATGACGGGGTGTTTGTGAAATGGGGAAATTTAATATCTGGCTTTTATGTTGATGTCTCGGACTTGCATTCAAAGATCGGGTATTTTTGAAACTTCCTTAAAACAGAACCGAATTCGTTGGTGTCGGTAAAAGCGTCAGCTAATGAAGGCGAGTTTTTTAATCCAGCATAGATTTACTGAATTTTCTGTATTGAAAGAAGTCAAGTTGGTCGGCAAGTAAAGAGTTGAAGATAAAACGTACAATATTTTGATAATATTTCACTATAAAGAATGGCGTCAAGTAGACTGACTCGATACTGCCCACGCATTCGAAAATCTTTTCATACATGCAGAAGACGTATGTTTTGTTAGCACCAGTAATGCACTATTTGGGCTTCTCATGAAAAAAAGTTCCATCAGATTGCAGCAATTGGTGTGTATGCACACGGAAGCATCACCTCTTTGCTTGTCAACATAAGCTATCTGTCTGCTCAATATTTTAATTGTAAGGTACGGCGAAATATATAACCTTTTTATCCCTGAATTTAACTCGAAAATCATTAAGATCCTCTGGAAAGTCAGACAACGAAGTTAGAGCGGTTTTTATTCATTTTCTTTTATTTTTCGACTTTGACATTTTTCCAAGCCGCCACTAAACTGATTTTCAAAAATCATATAGCTTCTTCGTCCTTGACTCAGTATTAACTTTGCTCGAAATTTTATCCGAATCCGAGCAGTACTCACCAAGTTATGGGACATGTCATAACAAAAAACGTAATATCTCGCTTTGAAATTTTTCGCGATTACAATACTGAGAAAAATGCAGAATTAATGTGTGGTGTTGTCTATTAGAGGTAAATAACTATTTGATTTTCAAAGTGACAATTCTGTCTTGATCTGATAAATAATGACAGTGAAGTATTCGCACCATTGCCAGACCCTAGCTGCATAATTTCCCCTCCCAACAAGGTTGTCTGACATCCGTGATAAATCTCGCTGTTCTCGTACCGTAACAGTGGCACGTTAAGATTGTTTTATCAAAATAAAGCGCGAAATACAAACACATTATTCCAAATTATCCGCTAAAGTACACAAACTACCCCCGGAGCAGACAATCACACCGAGCAAGCAGCCCATTCCAACCATCACTGACAGCAGCAGCTCCCCAAATTCGCGGCGTTCGCGCAAAGTCGTAAAAGCAAGCACGCCGGCTTACATATCTGGATTCCCGATTTTGGCGTTCTTACTCCTCTTAGCATAGTCAAAATAGCGTTTCGATTTTACTATTGCTCCAAATCCAATAGCGGTAGACGTCGTCGCATGAAATGTAACTGCCAGTACACACGAACGTCATGTTGCCGCGCTGCAAAACAAACTCGCACTGTCATTATCACCGACAGGCCCCTCGTCCGCTCTATTTAGGAACTCATGTTAGCTGTAGCCAACAAACTCCTAATACCCTCTCCACGCACGCGCGCATCGCGCGCGAAGCCTCGAACTACCCGCGACCCATGAGTATAGATCCCATTCGCGTATTCTTCGCGGCTTCACGTCGCGTTCGCGCGTTGTTCCCGTTTGTTGTCGGTTTTTTGTCCCGCGACAAAGGGTTCGCAAGGCGCGAACATGTCGGCATCCCAAATTATTAGAGTAATTTTCGACAATGCTCAGACGCCTTTCTAGCGGTTGTTTTTCTTACCCTTTGCTCTCCCTCTTTTTTCATTCTTTTTTCTTTCTGCTTTCTATTAATCATGTCTGGTTTCTGGGTGACCAGGCCGACAAAATAATAAACTGACTGACACACTTTGACACAAAGACAAAGGTACCACGGACTGCCTTGACAGACAATGACGAATAGAGAGAGTTGTAGTTACCGTTCTTGGCGGCTACGTCACCAACGCCATATGAAATAAGTAAACAGATCGCGTCTCCGTACCATGGGCACAGAAAAATCTTCAACGCAGCTGCTACTCTCTCCGGTACGCATGAAGTGGGCAACAGGGGCCGTTGTTTTCATTCTCTTTCTGGAAATATTCTAATAAATTTAGCACGAGCGGTCGGCCTTCTCCATTGATCGTATTTCCGGGTATTTTACAATTTTATATTGAGGACAACTCAATTTGCAACGCCGATGTCAAATAAGTTGTCACTCTGACAAATATGCTTTTCGAGACGGAGACACACAACTAAAACACGCATGTGTTAGAGCTTAACAAACAAACGTTCACACACAGGGGTAGGTTGCATGTGTATGTATGAGGTATGAGGGAGATGGAGATCTATAGAGAGATACTGATAGTCTTACTTTGACCCGCCATGAAGAATTACTACAACTATATTAACATGTGTAGTACATGTTAAGAAGTGTCGATGATCAAACAACTACTTTGACTGGACCATAACATTTCACTCGTTCAACCCCCATTTTGAGTTTGTTAAGCTTGCCTCAGTACTGTGTTTATTATTAAAGCATCTAAGGGAGGAGGAGTGATGTATTTCCGTGATAGCAGACAGGAATGACGGAGCTGTTGTTCCCGTTTCCATACAAATTGTTCCTTAGGCGCGGCGGCTGGATAGACCGAAGTTAATTGCCTATTAGGGAAGCCGAGATGGAGAAATAACTTATTATTTCACTACGCATTGCTTACTGTTTTACTTTACATAGATTTGCATAACCATAACACAAAGCCGTAAAAATAGTTATATACGTATTACAGAGTATAAAGAGTCAGATGGTTCCTGGAAATCACTGGGAACTGTTAAATTTCTATGGACATAGATGGCACAAGGAAAATTTAAGAATTTTTAAAAGCACCCTGTCGGGTTCAGGAAAATATGTATTATGTTTAAAGAGATACAGAAAAGAGTATTTTCATTTGCACGATGTTTATGACTGTTTTCGGTGGTCCGTTGATTGCAACTAAAATTTAGTACAGACATTATTTGGACTGGTCACCTCAACAACTTCTTAAGTCCATTTTTCGAACATGCTTTTTTACGGAAAATGCTTTAATAACATTGTTCCCTGGATTCTGGGTATTCACCTCGTAAGTCAGTTCATGCCATACCCTTCAGATAATACCATGCCCTTTGTATGCACTAATCGATGGCAAGTACCTTAATGGGTAAAAACAGTACCAGTATAATTGATTTGTTTCATTTCCTTATTCATGTGATTATGCACCAAAATATACCAGCTTCAAAATCATCAACTACAAAAATAAAGTTACGGGCCTTATCCGCTTTGCCCTAAATCACTTGTCTAAGAGTTTTCTTGTTTCATACCAAAACCGTTAACTCAATTCTCCACATTTTTAAAACTAAGATAGTCAAGAAAAAAGTCCCTGAATATATGCTGAATATTTTGAATAGCTGTTCATTAGGGTTACCCTAAAAAGCAAAAGTTCTTTTTTTCAAACGCATATCTTCTAATTTTGCTTGACCGCTTTCAAAACAATTGTAAATAAAGTTTTATGTAAAAAAGTTATCCCTTGTTCTAAAATAAGTTATGGCAGCTCAAAAATCAAAATTATGATCAATGAAATGTAGTAAGCTCAAAAAACGGTGACATGGCACTGCAACATACTTGAATACGAAAAAGGCCAAATAAAATCAAGAACACGCTAAGAATTTCAGTCAGCAATAATCAATATTTCAATATCTATGAAATACCCAATCAAAATGATATTTTACCTGTTCACATCAGGGTTTTTTTCTCAAGGGGAACGGATGGCTTTCAACAAAATCGGCTGCGAAACAGCTAGAAGGCAGCTACAAAACAAAGCTGTAGGAGCGTGTGTGGTGGTTCTCCGAAATGCGTTCCCATTAAAAGGAAGCCGATATTGAACAAAGTTCTTCAGGACATGCAATAATGAACGTGGTCCGATGGTATCCAAAAAGAACTTACCGCTAGAGGTTCAAGACCCATTAGAAAATGGACGGGGTAGCACCCAAACCAACACAACTAAACGTAAGGTACAAAATAAGAAGGTACTACTCCATAAGTTGCTGTTTGGCAGTCTAATATCCTATAATCTGAAAATTAATGAAACGACACCCACACCACAATCTCCGCAGGAAAGTAAATGACGCAGAAAACCTAATTTTTTTGGGAAGGTTAAATGAGTAGCCTTGAAGAAGGTATGTTCGACAAAAGGAACGGAGAAAAGCCGGTAAAGAAGGTATCTTGATAGGTGAAGAAGGTATCTCGATAGGAAATCAAATATTGATATACGGCTAGTACGTGTAGAAATCAGAAGGTGGTGCGCTGGTTGATAATGGGCAAAACCAATTCTCTATACAAGGGACCAACAAAATTTTATGAGGAAATTTCTGAGGTAAATAATACTATAACATTTTTTTATATATCGAATCAGCCGCGCAGGCAGTAGTCTAGATGCCGGAGTGCCGCGTTGAACTGCCTAAGGTTAGTAGAATTGGGAATAACTTCCTCTTGTAGATTGTTCCACAATCTCGACACCCTCGGGATAAAGGAGCGGTCGTATCAGCCTGTTCTGTATGTACGAAGCTCTACACGGTAAGGATGGGACGCCAAAGTCAGGCGGGTCTGTGTTGCAGGCACATCGCGCGGCGGCATCATGGAGGAGAGCTCTGAGGAGCAAAGCCCGTTGGTGTAGCGGTAGAAAAAGTTAACAAAGCAGCAATTGAAAGATTACCATTGGGTAACATCACCTTTATTTTTTATTACGGCTAAAATTGTTTGGGGCATAGTGTTAACAAAGTGTTTGCAAACATTTGGTGTGAAACAATCCCATATTTCTTGAAGCTTTTGTCGGTGATTGTACGAGCAGGATGTTGTCGTAGAACCTTTTTCATCTCGTGCCACAAAGTTTCAATAGGTGACAGATCTGGACTGCTAGAAACCCATTTCAAAAGTGGTACATTATTTTCCTCCATCCATTTTATAGCCTTTTTTGAGGTATGGCACGCTGCGCCATCTTGCTGAAACACAAAATCTTGGCCGAATGTTAAACATTCATCCATCACTGGTAAAAGCAATTCTTCTAAAATTGCCAAATATTTGTTTGTATCCACATTTCCATCAATAAAATGAAATTTTCCTACTCCATTTGATGACATACTGCCCCAGACCATAACGGATGCTGGAAATTTCACTTTTCTCTTCAGACAGTCAATATGGAATGCTTCATTTTTTTTGCGAATAACTCTACTGCGACTGTCACCAACACAAACTTCGAATTGGGCCTCATCACTCCATTGTATTGCATACCATTGTTGAGGTGTCCATTTTCTATGTTCTTTAGCTCATCTAAGCCGATTTTTCATTTGCAGTGGAGTTAATAGTGGCTTTTCTTTGGCCTAAAAACAAGTTGAGCAAATTTAGGGTTTTTACTTCACTTTTTTTTATAAGAAAACTTACCTTGCAAGTGCTAAATCCCAGTTTGTGGGCCTCTCTATGAGTTGTGAACCTCAAAATTCTCCTTCCAGCAGCGTCACTCTACAGAGCACTTAGTTGTTAATAATTGGCACGCCTGTTTTTCACGATTATTCTTCTTAATGCTCTTCGGTCGGCTTTTGTGATATTACTTTTTTTCACATATCGTGGCTTAATATTAACTGAACCAGTTACGTTATATCTTCTAACAGTATTCCTCACACTGTACCGCGATAAGTCTAACAAAGTTGCAATTTCTGAGTTTGATTTCCCAGAATTAAAAAATTTAATTATCAGTAACCGAATTTTCTCACGAATAACCTTTCCTCTACCCATTTTAAAAACCTTAACTACCCAAAACTATTTTATACGTATTCTGACAGCTATGATTAATAAAAACAATTGTCATGGCTTTTATTTTTCACAGCCACCTATGCGTTATAGACTTATTTTGCATTGAAATGAAAATAGGTTGATATGCTGTAATTGCAACATATGTTATTTTTATGCTGCAAATTTGATTAGGGAGTGATAAAGTTGGTGTTTTCTACTATATATTATCAAAATATTCATTGTTAATATTTTAAACCTGTAACACCCTGTTACATTTTTATTATTTGTGTTTGATAAGAAAAAAACTAAGATTTCAATAGTTGGGCCAACTGAAGTGGGAAGGGGCTCGTATATCAAGTGGTTGACTCCAGCATTGTGTTACTTATTTATCTTGTATGCTGCCAAGTTGTTGTTTAGTATCTGTGATAGCGGGCTTGGTGCATATCAGAACCATATTGGGCTTAGACTGTCACCTTGGTAAATACCTCTATTGATTCGGAAGTTCCAACTTGTTATGTATTATTATCATTATTATTAAAAAAGAAGCATCTTTTACAGATTAGTATTTTGCAAAATATAGTTCTTGTAACCCCCGTATATTACTGCGTTATCGTGCTCCAGCACCCCTCAATACTAAATCACCCTTTAACCCGCTCAATTCGCTTTCGTCTGCCAGCGCCGTCGATATCCCACTGACCTACCCCACAGCAATCGCGACGTCGCGTCGGAGGCTGTTCATCCCCTACCCCCTGTCGCTATTCACCCCCAAACGCCAGGCTTCGTCCCCACGGCACGTGCTGTCCCGTTTTGTAATCCACCGCCGACAGCTAGGATCTATTATATCTGCGTTCTTTCTCTCGCGCTGCCTCTCCTTTCGTCCGGAAAAAATAAGGCCACCCTCGTGACGTTACTGGTTGTTTATTTGCAATCCTCTGCTGTCAGAATTCAGGGTTGATGTGGCTACTTACCTGTATAATCCGATGTTTAAGTGATGGTGGTTTGGCTCATTAATTCTGGATTCAGGGAGATCTTGCAATAATAATAATAATAATAATAATAATTTATTGATGTTAATACACAGAAAGTGCTTACACAAGTCAACATATACTAATAGAACGTTTAGAAAAAAGTAGATACATCAGACATGAATGAAACCAGTTTAAAACAATGCAATGCTGCGGAGCGCATAATTACTAACAACAAATTGTTGGTGTTGTAAGGATTAAAAGCTCACCGAAAAATAAAAATACTATTACTGGTACCCCCCGTATTTCGTCGGCCTTGACAGACCGGACCAGAGATTCTCAAATTCATCCATGTGCGCCCGCAGGAAATTTTCTCATTGCCATGAAATAACTTTCAGTCAAAAAGTACCTGCACTCAAAACTTTTTACAGCCCGCCCCCTAGTTCGCCGCTGCGGGCGTCCATTAAACTGTTTCGTCTACTGTCCCCTTTCAGATAAAACTATGTTCTAGCGCCCCCGAAATTGTTAAAAATGTCCGTCTCACGGGGGAATTTGCTATCGATTGGTAGTAGTAAATTCCTGACGTAGTCGTATAGCGGCCTATTTCACGAGGGTTGTCACGTGGCAAAACCACGTAACTTTTTTTTACTATTTTGATCACTTATCAGTAATTCGAATTTCTCTTTATTGATTATAGAGTACCAATTCCTAGGCCAAACGCTTTTCAATGATGTGCTTTTGGCAAATTTCATAGCTTATTGATTTTTTAATTCCACACGTAATATATCTTTCTTTCTCAGCGACTCAGTATTTTGTTGAAATCTTTTGGACGCTAATATTATAGTATTATTGACTAACTCAGAAATTTCTTCATAAAATTTTGTTGGTCCCTCGTAGAAAGTTGGTTTACCAGCGTGCCACCTTGTGATTTCTACTCGTACTAGCCGTATATGAATGTTTACTTTCCTTCTAATAAAATTTGATTTACTACCAAGATACCTTCTTTCAGTTGCATACAGACGCGTCCAGCGTCATTCTCTTTTCTGCTGTGATTTTGGTTGTGTGTGGTAGTTTTTTCGATAACTTTCTAATTCAAACACGAGTTTATGGAGTAGTACTCTTTCATTTTGTACCTTACGTTTAGTCGTGTTGGTTTGGGTACTACCCGTCCATTTTCTAATAGGATTTTAACCTCCAGTGGTAAGTTTTCTTTTGTATACCATCGGACCACGTCCATTGATGCATCTCCTGAAGAAGTTTGTTCAATATCAGCTTACTTTTAGTGGAACGGCATTGCGAAGGACCACCATTCATACTCCTCCAGCTTTGTTTTGTAGCTGTTCCGCAGCCGATTTTATTGGAAGCCATCCCTTCCCCGTGATAAAGAAACCCTGATCAGATACCATATCATTTTAATTGGGTATTTTATAGATGTTGATACATTGATTATTGCTGACTGAAATCCTTGATTTTGCTTGGCATTTTACGTATTCAAATATAGGTTGGTACATGTCACCTTCTTTTGGGCTAACTGGAATAAGACCATTATCCATATAAGTTTAGGTTTAGGCGTTAAACTATTTGTAAGGCCTATATTTGTAAATCCTTCGTATTTATTATACCAGGTTTCAACGCCATAGTATTTGAGTCTTGATTAAAAGCACACAGTGGTCTCCAGATCAAGAGTGCCTGTTTCACACTGTGTTTTCATACATCGAAATTTGCGATCAGGTTCGTTTTGACAGCTACTGATGCAACAGCTCACTCCAGGTTAATCTAACCATGTAAATGTTATTCAATATATCAAAATTAATATTAGGTAGTTCGACTCTACATTTTACACGCAACTGCTTTGAATGTTATTTCTTGAATCATAGTTCATATCGCGTTCGATTTGTAAATAAGCTAAGCATATAAATAATTGCTGGTAGAATTGAAATCTAGTTCACGCCATTTGTTATAAGATACATAAACCATAGAGTAACTGTACCAATAAGTTGGCGTATATAATAGGGCATGCGAATTTTCTCTGATAAAGCAAAGCACACACACCCTACAGGAAGAAGCTGGGGTGTGCTGTAAATGGGAACAAAACGTTTTGTACATGACGCGTGTCTACCATGTGTCTGCCTGAAGCTATTCATGACATCACTGATGCCATCCCTACCCTTCAATCAAGCTGAGTTTCACCTCAACATATCTGTTCCACCCAACAAATTCAGACTAGGTAGGATAAGCCAGACAAGGATTTGTTTGTTTCCTAGTTCTCACAGTCGGTAATGGGGATAAAAGTACATACAATAAGGAAAGCTTATGGTACGCTTACATCGGACATATGTTGCATGATATTTATGTCAGACACTAGTTCTGACTAATGTAAACGACCAAAAATTTATGTCTGAAATACATGTATATGTATCAGTCTTTTGTGATATATGTCGAGATATCTATTCAATTAATTTAAACATTGCTGCTTTCACAAGTCTCGATTCGCCGGAAATAAATCGCGCTAGTAGACCAGTCGTCTACTTTTGAAGAAGAGTCTAGCAATTTATTGTCGCGTATACACGGTGGGTGATAAAAAGAATGGCTAAGAAGTGAAATTGATGAGTTAATTAATATGCACCGCATTAAACCCGAACTTTGGTATGTTAAATGTAAAATTTTTAAAGAGTTGAAAAACGAAATGCCCTAAGTGAGCTTGCTGAAAAATTTGGAACCACTGTAGATGAAATAACCAGGAAAATGTATAACTTAAGGAATCAATTAAACAGCGAATTTCAAAAGACTGCTAAGAAAAAATCGGGCCAGGGTACCGAAAGGCGCTATTTTATTAGCCAAATTTTCAAAATCGGATAATTTATTCGAAGGAAGATTGAAAATTGTGATGGATCTTCGGCACTGACTTCACGCACTAACTGGCTGTATGCACCAGGTTTTTCACGTCTTACAATCCATTCTCGAAACCGCACAGTTCGTTTTTTCTTATTTCTATTCTTTAACTTGTTAGTAATTACAGTAGCAGCACATTTTTTCAATATTTTCATCCTATACACATCCACTATACCGAGACACCGTCTAGTCTATATATATTTATTGCAAGTTTTTGGAATACATGCGATGTCTTACACAAGTATATGATATAAATTTCTAATAATGTAAACAGTTAATGCGACTTATATCAGATTGTCTTGGATAAATATCATACAATAAGTGTCGGATGTAAACGTACTTTTAGATAACAACCAGCTATAAATCTCCTGTCGGTGTCAAGAACGGCCGTCTTTTCGGTGGAGAAAATCGCATGTAAATTCTCCTAGTACAACGATGAGGATGTTAACACGTACCATTCCAGCGGCCGTAAAAATTTTAATTTATTTATGACTAATGGTCAAAATAAATTTGTCATGGTGAAAGGCTATATCAGTATTTACAATAAACCAAAAAATATTTTCTTTGGCTATGTATTCTTTTCTGCTATGATATTCTCAATCCATTTTCAATATAATCACTGTTAAAAACACTAAACAAACACACATTCACTGAATCACAAGAAGTTCCGTGTCGCGGAAAGAAACGAGAGCAAACCACAGACAAAGTAACAATCAACGCAATCTAACCTGAAAATGGCTTCTCGACTAGGATGCTTCTACATACAGGGCGAGCTTTTAGTGTGTAATCGATTGATTTTTAAGAAATGCTTCTTCAAAAGAAGACGTTCTTCTTCACTTTTGTAGACAAAGTAGCGAACTTTTTTGATAAAATGAGCTTCATATAGCTTAATATTTATCAATACTTCTTTTTGGACTTTTCTTTATTATTGGTTCATACAAACTACACTAGAATCAAATCTAAGCGAATAACCAAGATTTCTATGTTATTTACGGCGGTTCTAATGTGGTTTAAGATAACACACGAGTTGATGACGCCCGTTTTTCTAATCGTTTGAACACGTTGGTTTTGTTACAAGTTGTTTATTTTAGAAAAGCGTATATAATTTCTGATTCTTTTTATTATTACTGAATTATCGATGCTTTTTCAACTACGGCAGTGATATGGAAAGTTTAAAAAAGAAACTTCCATAATATTAAAATAGGAGAAATGTTTTTTTTTCAGAACATATTGTTCAGGTGTTAAATCACTTGAGAAAATCTCTCTTATGGTTAAACAAGTTTGTCGTGAAAATAAAAGATATGGTTTTGTAGCTGTGATAACTTTCAATTCTTTAAACGTTTCCGCATGTCAAAGGAAATATTAATTGTTTTAGCAGAAGTGACAGGAAAACGCGATGATAAAAGGTATTAGTAAAACCGCATCTAGTGAGTTTATATGGCCCTATTTTAATTTTTTTGAGGTATATAGCTACACAAGATACTTTGTTAAGCATTGGAACTAGAATTAAAGTGTCCCCAACAACGTCATAACTATAACTAATAAGGTGCTCTACTTTATGCTAAAACTAAAGTCTGCCTGTATCAAGTTCCCCAAAAATGAAGCTGAAGTACAATAAAAATATCCAATACCCGCCAAAATTTCAACTTGTCACATTTTAAATAATAATCAGAAATATAAAACTGTTGGGTACATACCACGATTTTACGGTGATAACTAGACATATAACAGCTGATTGATGACGTCACGGACCTTATAACCAAACTAATGACCACACTCGCTTGAACGGATCGGTAAATACCAATCCAAAATGGTAAATACCATTTTAATTTGGTTATTCGCTTGAATTTGATTTAGATCATACCGGAATATTATAATGTTTACGATTGCAAAAAACATCTGCGGCCGCTGGCATTGTACGTGGCAACATCGGCTAGGAACACTAAGACCTCTAAAACCTCTCTCATCGATATACTAGGAGAATTTACATGCGATTTTCTCCGCCGAAATCGCGGTCGTTTTTGACACTGACAGGAGAGTTTCATAGCTGATTCTTATCCAAGCTCGACATAAGTCGATTTTTTTGACGATTTTGTTATTAAATTTGTATTTTTAGTGTTTTTCAAAAGTGCCAATATTTACAGATAATTGTGGTGTTAGACAATTTTAACACACATGGTACTTCTTACATAGTTTGCAAGGAGCAGCACAAGCCCTATGAAGGTAGATTCAGCGCTGTCACTTTCGTAAGCATTGGTAACCATATGAGTCAAAAGTATACTAAGTGACATATAAATCCGAACACACAGTTTAAGTGGTTTTATTTTAATAAAAGTTGGTGAATGTATTTATCTTACTGTAAATTACAAGTGAAAAAATTTTCATCCTTATCAGTTGGACATTCCGGTTTTAATACTGCTTTTTTTTAATTCACTAACGCTCTAAAAATGAATATTTCAGCCGCAGTAAAGAATCAGCGTTGGCGGATTTTGGTTCTTGACATCCTTTACGATCGGTTACGATGCCTAGAGTACGGAGACCTGTACGATTTCGTCAACTTAGTGAGTTTGATAGGGGCCGTATAGTGGGACTTCGGGAAGCTGGACTTTCTTTTCGGGCAATTGCAGTTAGAGTGCGAAGAAGTGTAGACACTGTGGTTAGGTGTTGTCAGGCATGGCTTCGAGAAGGCCGTACCCAAAGAGCAAGGGGCACTGGACGCCGCCGTAGAACAACAGACCGTGAAGATCGCCGCCTAAGATTATTGGCCTTAAGGGACCGTTTCTCCACTATCAGGTCCATTTCAAATGAATGGTTTGCAGAACACGGAAGACCTATTGGCATGCGAAGTGTTTACCGACGAATGAGAAGTTTTGGCTTGTTTTCATACGGGCACACTGGGTCCTCCCTTTAACTCGAGAACACCGACGTAATCGCCTTGAGTGGTGCAGACAACGGTCACTCTGGGATCAGGAATGGAACAGTATTGTCTTTAGTGACGAGTCTAGATTTTGTTTAGGCATGCACGGTGGTCGTGCCAGGGTTAGAAGGCGACGTGGTGAAAGGAGGAATCCTCAGTTTTTTGTTGAAAGACATGTTCATCACACTGTTGGAGTTATGGTTTGGGGTGCTATAGCTTATGGTACCAGGTCACCTTTCATCTACATCAGAGGTAACATGAACGTGCAGCGTTATATCCACGAAGTTCTAGGACACCATCTTTTACCCTATCTTGACACCCTGGCAGATTCAACTTTCCAACAAGATAATGCCCGACCACATGTTGCAGGAGTCACAATAGACTTATTTCAACATAATGATGTCACATTGTTACCATGGCCACCAAGATCTCCCGACTTATCCCCAATTGAGCACGTATGAGATATGATGGGTAGGAGATTGCTCAATTTGCAACGTCCTCCTCAGACTCTAGAAGCACTTCGAGAGGAGTTGGTGGTTGCCTGGCATGAGATACCACAGGAGGACATTGACCACCTGATCAGAAGCATGCCTAGGCGCGTTGGAGAATACGTAGCACATCAGGGTGCATCCACACATTATTAAAGGTCAAAGGGCTTTAAAGCAGTGCAATCATTTTGACATTTTTATCATTTACTTATTATACTTCATTAAGTACTTATACAAAATTTTATTAAAATAAAACCATTTAAACTGGGTGTTCGGATTTATATGTCACTTAGTATATTTTACTCTGTAATCTGGGTTGTTTTTTAAAAAAATTAAATCTTCCATAACTTTTTAACCTTTGAATATAGGGTATGGTATTATATACTAATTTTGATAGCAAAAGGAGCTGTACTATCACCTCCTAAAATGTTTTACACCTATTTACCTGTCACCCTGTATAATTTGAGTATTTAATTCAAATTTAACTCCACAGTGCAAGAGGGAAGTCCAAAGATGACGCTAAGTATTCTATATTTTCAAAGGGTTCTATAACAGCTCATATAGGTTCTATAAAAAGTTCGGATGACGCTACAAACTTAGTGACAAGCCTTAGCATTACAGATTCCCTTATAAAGTAGGTGTTATGTGATCTTGGCGACAAACAATGCAACATATAGGCCAATCTGGTCAAATTCGTTACCTCAGACAGCTTGAAAGCTAATTGGAGTTACCGCTGTAGATTAATTGGCAGGATGGCTGTGGCAGAATCACGGGGGTCTCGGCATGGGCGTTCATATGGCAAAATCCAAGAGGGAGCACATGCAGGTTTTGACACATTAGGTGTCAGATTTTTTGAGGAAGAAAATAAACACTTTAGAAATAACAGGTTGTTTGTACTTTTTAAAAATATACTTGTCTCATTTTGTATGGGCCTGAGCGCCTGGGAGGGGGCGGGGGCGGCATATCTCCTCAGTTCGGATCTAACAAGGTAATTTTATCGAATGTTTTGAAAACCAAAAAAAACGCCACTCGTTGCTTCAGAAACGGGGGCCTTGTTACGGATATTTTACTTCTCAAGCTGAAGCCAGGGGGTGCATATGTCCCACTTGCTACCCCTAATGGGCGCCCAGGGGTCTGTCTCGGTTCAAATTACTCTAGCGACCATTATCACTACCCGCCAGGCTGTGGACTTTCAAAAATGTAATGCGCATATCATGAAAGTTCCATCTATAACTTATTTTTAAAAAAAGAGATATAGTAAATTCCGACAAAGAAATATTAGCTATCGTCGTGTTCACCTGAGACGCATACATCACAAAGATGCCCTACCTTTGGCTGAACGATTCAGAGGAAGTGAGAATTTTCATCCGCTATCCGCTCAATACCTCATTTAAATACATATACGTCGTCTTCGCTTTCCGAGTGGCTGCATATTAATAGACTTTTAAGATTTATTGAACTTTAAGCAGGCACGGACTTTCAAAGTGTCGAAGGATTCAGCCGTTAAAAATTTACGGCAAATTATTTTTACCGCTATAGCTCCGAGTTCGACAGGGAGATCTTAAACCTCACGCGCATTAGTAATACAGGATTTACTCCCGGCGTCCCATTTTAATCTTCCCACTTGAATATTTCGAAAACTGTGCATACTAGAAAAAAGTTTGAAACAAAATTCGGTTTAGAGAGGTCAAACTGATGGTGACACTGACGATAACCTTGACTGTCGCAGTCAAGGTCCTTTCAAGCTGAAGTGAATATTTTAAAATGAGTCTCCCTTTTTCTCTTCGGAATTTAAAAGATGATTAAATTTCACGTCCGAACATCACCTTACCCATGACCTTGGACAGTGTATTTGACGCAATTTCAAGGCCTAATCAAGACATCGAAACCAATTTGCTCTATCAAAGTTGTGAGGAATGTGGGGATCGCCCAAAGGCGACCTAGACTATGACCTTCATGGTCAATTCAAAATTTCCAAACGAAACCTCTCATTTTTATACTGGAAATGAAAAAAGCAGGAAACTTTACGTCCAAATGTGACCTTGGCCTCAAATGGCAGTTGAGCTTGATACGACCTTGACTTTGAGGTCAATGTCACAATCAGACTTGAATTTACTGTTTTTCCGTTTGGTTGGGAAATTAAGACATATTAATAAAATATTGTCAAAGGTGTGAAATGAAGCAGGTCACCTTTGTGACCGAAACGTATACTACATTAAAGAAAAATTTCAAATATATGTTGTATTAATGGCCAGTCAAACATAGAGGATTATTGATCTTGAGGGTCTTGGTCAAGGTCATAGGCCTCTCAAACCCCACGATTGTTTTAGATATCTTGATTTGGCCCTAAAATAACCATAAAGGCAATGATCAAGGTCATGCTCAAAGTGTGATTTTCCGACGTAAAGTTTGCTCCTCTTTTCAATTCCGATGTAGGATTATCACTAATTAAACATAGCTTCAGGTGATTATTTTGACGAAGAGCAATAAGCGCTACCACTCAATGAAAAATAGTGTCAAATAGGTTAAATCTGCAATTCCCATACAACGCTATCATCAGTTCATACAGGATTATGTTTGGGACAAGCTAGACCCTCCCCCTCCCCTACAACCCCCAACTTCAACTGATTTTCAAACCCTAAAAAAAAATCTGAAAATGATTACTAGCTTCTAAAACGCCATAAAACGAAGTTTAAGTGATTTTCTCGTTTTTTGCCTAAAAACCGACATTCAAAATCCACAAACTTTTTCTTCCTTAACACAGTAGTAGCCTTGTGCGGAAATGTTTTTCAAATCCGAGCAGTACTTTCCTAGTGATAGACAACAGACAAGTGAAATAGTTACGCTAAAGATACTTCCATAATGTTCTACTAAGTACAGTAATCAACTATAAAAATTCCGTGATCGGTTATTCTTTATCTCTACTCACTTTACCTACTGTCTATAATAGCGACTGTGTTGTATTTCTTTGTTCATTATTTTTGTGACATTCATACATTTAATACGTACAGGTATATTGTTCTCATTTATCTATTTTTGGGGCACTTTTTGGAATTTTTCATGATGGTACCTTCACTATCGACGTGTTCTACGCTATCATAAATATTCCTTCAGACCCAATAAAAATTAATATTATTTTTATTATTATTATTATATTGCACCGGGCGCTTCATTTCC
Organism: Acanthoscelides obtectus; assembly: GCA_963669975.1. Taxonomy (NCBI): domain Eukaryota; kingdom Metazoa; phylum Arthropoda; class Insecta; order Coleoptera; family Chrysomelidae; genus Acanthoscelides; species Acanthoscelides obtectus. The sequence continues at coordinate 107,478,832 of CAVLJG010000001.1, forward strand.
AAAAAAAAAACACTGAGTCCATTGGCCACCGAGACAACGTTCAAAAACGTACTTTATCGAATCCGTAAATTTCCAGGACCACCATACATCGCTCTCTTGCACGTGGCTGATAATGTGATAAAATTATTCTGACAGGGTTGTGAGCCATTACACCCCTGTAGTCGACTGCGATGTGGGGAAATTGAAAACAAAGTGGATGAGCGTGTGAACTGAGCATCAATTCATTACGATGTTAATATCCAGTAATGCATATTTTAATATTCAAATTTCGTCATTGAATGCTAGGGTTGGTTGTACTCCGCCTCATTCATTTTAAATCTAGTTGTAATTTTCTTGATCAGTTATTCATAAGCCAAATGAGTATTATTAAAGCTTTATACTAGGCTAGTGGTATTTACTACAAAGTCTGCGAAAGCAACATTGTAAAGGAGTGAACTCAGGCCAAGTATCTGAGGTCTGTAAATTTAGCCCTGAAAATTCTGGACCATCAGAGAATGATATGTCATGCGATTTTCCATAGTTTTACCATGTTTTTCCACAAAAAATATTCATTTTTCCACCACTAGCCTAAAAAAACTTGAAACAAAGATGCTGGGCGCAGATTTTCCAGATTACTTGAAACAATCATTACCCATAGTTTCTTCATAGCTTCACCACCATAATGCAAATTCTAAGTTTAAGCTAAGAACAATTGAAGGGTACAGGGGCAAAATAGGGAATGTCGCAAAAATGCAAAAATGAGATAATGATGGCAACATAGGCATTTTTCTGTGTAATTTCATTGTGCATAATTTCACCCACGTTTCGAAACGTAGTGCAGGCACAAAACAGGGAATGTCCTTAACGTAACAGAACGTAAGAAGGAATGTCCACCTGTCAGTCGCCAAACAATTAACTTTGAGGTTAGGTAAAATCGACAAATTACACCATTTTGTACCACGTTGTTGTTTATGAGATGAGCATGGATGTTTGCTTGCTTTTTGTCAGCAAAGAAATATAGCGCCTCTTAAAGTCATTGAAGTCAACAGGCAATGTGCCATGTCATAAAAGAGGCACATCAGGCTCTCACAAAAAGTTAAACCTTAATGTTAAACAATTGTAACCATACTAAATCATTCAAAGGAAGACAAAGCCACTACAGTTCGACTGATACCAAAAAAGAATATTTACCTGAAGACCTGAATATAAAAAACAAATTCAAGATGTATTCGGATCCATACCCACAACCTGAATATAACGTCTTTTATCAAATCCGTAGACAAATAATTAACACATAATTTAACAGATCATTCGGTGACCCACTACCCACGTACCGATACTTGTAGCAGTAGTGATGAATTTCAAATAAAAGCCAAGGCACTGATGGCGGAAGGAAATAATTATCAGCTGAAACGTTTAAATATCCTGAATCAAAAGCAGGGCTGAAGCTGAATTTCAAGCTATTGCCATGGTCTATCAAAAAATTGTCTAACTGCCAAACATCACCACTAATGACGTGTATTATAAATGCGTGTTAATTTACATGTCTGAGTGATGCTAGCTCCTACTTTTACACCTATCCTGAAATAGGTTCAGATGAAGTATTTTTATTTATATTTCACTACTTGACAAATTAATTTGATCGTCGCGTGAATCATTTGGAAATATATTGCGACTCAGCAGGTGGATAGAACAAGAACTAAACTGTAGTGAGGTTTACTCATTTTGTGGTCCATACAATGAAGCTTTTGGATTCGATAAAAGTAGCTTATTCTATCCGTGACCATTCACACTTAGGATGCGACAAAAATATGGATTTGGTTAATTTAAATTTTTCCCTTAAAATAAGTCTCCAACGGCCCAATCCTTAGGAAGTTAACTAACTTTTCCAAGGTATGTACTTAGAAAAGTCATCTTTTCCAATCCGTCACAAAGAGAAATAGTGGGCATAAGAGGTCATCTAGGATTAAATTTGCAACGAACCAACTGCAATGGTTTGTGGGAAACTTCACCTATACTGAATAGACAAAGAAGAATCCTGCACGAATCTTCATGTAACAATCAGTTTGAATTACCAGGTTTTTCCTACAAAGATTATCTACCCATTAGTGCAGAAAGTATGAGGACCTTTTATTCGTGAAAAAATTTTGTTCTGCTGGAGCTTAAGCCTTTTTAAAGTATTACTCATATATAATTAGTAACATTAATTAGTTTTAAAAATTGTTCGTTTCGGATGTGATGGACATTCCTTGTTTTGGAACTCAAGTAATTAAATTACTTTAATTTTTGATTACATGCACAATTAGTTATCTCTGCATAAGTTTTGCATGTGCCTAAAACTAAGCCTTGTATTGTAAACTTAAGTTCCTATTAACTACTTGTAGAATGAATTGATAATTAAAAAAGTTATTGACTTTCAAATATTAAAATGTTAATTACACAAAACTTGGTCTTTGTGACATTCCATCTTTTGCCCCTGTACCCTTCAATTTTTCTGACGAAATAAAAACTGCATATGGATCTACTATAAACAATTACAAAGGAATCTAGTCACAGCATATATTAGCCCCGAAAAAAAGGCATATATTGAATACCAGCTAAAGAAAATCAACAGCTCTCGGAACTGGTGGGACGCTATAAAGCAGCTAGGATCACCCCAAAACAACTTTTTCTACCCGACTAATATGAAAAACAAGGTTCACACGTAGATAGCCTGCATTTACTTATACTTCTGTATACCTATCCGGGCTACGAGGAAATCATCACAAATCGTTTTTCCATCCTATCATTTTGAATTTCCATCAAATATTTTCGTATTCCATTTTTGGTAAATGAGAAAGATTCAAAATAACAAATCAGTATCACACGTAGATAACCTCAATTAACTCAAACTTTTCGTCCAGGCTAAATGGAAATCATTGCGAATCGTTTTTTTCTGTCCTATTGCTTTGATTTTCCACCAAAAGTTTGGAAAACGATTGATGATGATGTCGAGTAACCTGAACATGTTACAAAAGTATGAATAAATACAGGCTATTTACGTATTACCCTAACTTCCTGTTTTTAATTATCCATATTAGTCAGGTGGAAAAAGATGTATTGTGGTGAAAAAGAGTAGATAGTGCGGTAATAAAGAAATCTTAAGCTGTAAAGAAATCAGAAATTTCTAGTCTAACCTCAAATCACCCCAAAAAATCATTTATGATTTTTTCGTTGCGCAAAGATGGAAAAACAGAAAATTAGGTTGGAAAAACTTTATAAAATGATAGAAAATCCATGTGCGCTCTTTATTAAAAATAAATCTGGCCAATCTTGGGCTAACTTCATATGACCTTGGTAATTTGTTCGTAGATTTTTTCGTAACTTAAACGTGGAAAACCGAACATTTTTGCTGGAGAAACGTGGTAAAACGGTGAAAAACCGATGTGTAATGATCGTTCTACGTAGCCCAGAATTTTATTTCCGATTTTTTTTAAGCCAATGGTGGAGAAACGAAAAATGTTCGTGGAAAACGATGTAGACTTGTAGACATAAGAAAGTATTATTTCAAATTCAAAAATATCAATTCATGTTGATATTGAGCAAGGTATTCAACTAATATTTTTTTATGTTTTGTTGTTATAGTTATCAGTACCCACTCTCCTTAAGACGCTTATCCTGCGATGCGCGCTCGATTTCATTTTAATTACAATCTGCACCAACAAGCAGCGCGATGAAATGACCATGATCAAAGCAGATATTATTAAAATAGACCGACCGTATGTCAGTTACGCTTGGTAGTATTTGAAACGCAGCTGCATGGATATAATAATAATGATAATAATATACCTACTCGTATTTATTAAGTAGTTACATTAGATCTGACAGTAGTAGCGAACTTTAGCCGTGGGCTATTCTCACACAGCCACATGAGAAAAACACAAAAAAATATAAATCTAAGGTAGCTTATTATTTTGTTATACACGTCAAAAAGAAAAAAAAAGGAAAAGAATGCACATGACAAATGATGGACAATATTAAGAATGACTATGGATAGTGTATTCCACTATTACTCATTTTGACATTTCCTAAGTTGGTTTAAGGATATCAATGTAGTGTTAGCATCAATGCTGTTATAGAAACTAGCAGCATTGTACGTGCAACTGCGCTGGAATAAAAATGAGTTATGCTGCAGAATAGTGATTGTGACTCTAAGAATTAGCTGTTCTGTAGGATATAGAGGTTCAGATGTAGGCATTAATTTTTGGAAGTAAATAATATAACTGAACTTCATGAAATAGGGCATTTTCAACCAGCACAAAGAGTAAACATATTCGACATATGATTAAATCGTCTCAAAATTAAACCTTATGAAATTGTTCTGAACAACCTGCAGTTTGTTCTTTCCTATGCCATCGAGTCGAGGATAAAATAAAATATTACAGTAAGTAGGAATTGGTATTACAAGTGATTCACGGAGTTTTTTTCCTCAATGTGAAGTTCAGGATGAACTTATTATCATATAAAGCACGGCGTAGCAGACAGAATTTCCTAAGAGATTCTTTACGTGGTCTGAGAACCTAAGTCTCTGGTCGATATTGACACCTAATATTTTTGAATATGGAGAGAAATTTATTTTTTATTACCACATTCTGGTCAACATCACAGTCAAACAAATACTTATGGCCCAATTAAATAGCTTTCAAGAGCATATGGTTTATTTGCTATGAAAATATCTTATTGGTATATGCTGATATGCCAGTAGGAGCTATAAAACACGTCATTGGTATTGCAAAGAATGCGTTCTCAAATGCTGCAGAACGTAATCAGAAGTAAATATCAGCTTTCCAGAATGAGCCTGCGATTGTGCGTTCTAGATTCTTTAACGCAACGACTCTATTTATTTATATTATTTAATTTCTATTCTCCAAAAAGTAATGGTACCAAAATGTGTAACAAAGAGGTCCAATGAATCAAATCAGTCAAACAGGCTCAAGCAATTAGTGTCCCTTTCCCAGGTCCTGCCTCTCCCCTCATCCGAAGAATCTCGCTGCCTCCTAAAATTTGCCTATTTTTCATAATTTAGCATGATTCTTGAAATTTGCCTCTTTACAAATTTTTTGTGTCTGATATTCCCAGCAATAATGTCATATTTGCATCAAACACTCAATCTATGTCAGTTAATTACAGAATAGGCAGCTTATGTACAGCACGTCTACCTTGCTGTAACACTGTTTGCCCTACGTACGTGGTCCTCATTATCCGGCCAGTTAGAATATCCTGCGTATATGTGCTTTGGTTCCCATATTCGGTCGGTGAATGATATCTAGTCAACAATATATGGACATTCCTCGTTGTAAACAGCAAAACTTTATTCCAATCCCCCTCTTTCTTAAGTAATTTTCTCTCCATTCCAAGTCGCTTGGATATTTTATGATCTTAGTAATTACGCAGATATAATAAAATGTTCCATCACACCAGTGAGTCAGCTTAAGTTAAAGACTTCCCGCTAATATGTTGCATGCATGGTGTTTTCTGTAGATGCTCAGTATAAACCCTAACAGCATATATATAAGAGAAAATTATCATGCGGAGAAAGGTACATAACAAAAAGTAGGAAAATAATGGGCAAAATCCGCAAAAAGGAGGAAAGTGTATTCGAGCAGAAAATAGGATAGGTAACCCGAGCGATACGTATTTCTACTGGTTGGCTTCATCAGGCCCAAAATGAATGCACATATGAAACTACAAAAGTAGATACACATATCCACACATCCGGATACGCATTTTTTCCCTCTCCGTCTTCGTTTCCTCAGGCACACCCGTATCCGGATGTGTGGGTATGTGTGTCTACTTTTGTAGTTTCATATGTGCGTTCATTCGGGCCTGATGAAGCCAACCAGCAGAAATACGTATTGCTGGGGTTACCTATCCTATTTTCTGCTCGAATCCACTTTCCTCCTTTTTGCGGATTTTGCCCATTATATTCCTACTTCTTGTTATATATATATATATATACAGGATGTGGCGTAAATAGTGGATAACCTGCAATTAGAGGACATCACAACGATTCAAACAATTGAAAATTGTGTCTAGTAAAAGTTGCAATGTTGTCGAGTTTTTTGACGTTTTTCGAATTTGGACGAAATGGGCACCTTTACTCACTGTTCTAAGTCTCGTGATAACACAGGGTTTTTCTAATTATTTTTTCAGCATAGTATTCTTGGATACATGTGTCATGAAATATAAATTGCCATCTTCGTGCTACAGCGTTAATTGCTTTTTGAAAATATAATTAAACCTCAATAAAAAAAGAAAAGACGTAAATAATTTGCATAATTCATTGAGATGGCAGTACACCATATTTCCTGCTGTCAGTTCAAAGGAAAACTCCTATCAAGGTTAGCTAGTACTCCTATTTCTTCAAATACAATTTTTTTAAGTAATGATCTCCCGACATCACTTGAAAATGTTCCGCTAGAACAAAGAATGAGAATATGGCTGCAGCACGATGGTTTCCCTGCGCATTATACCCAAAATGTGCTAGAGTATCTCAACCGGAGGTCGTTCGGGTGCTTGGGAGCAATTTTGTTGCCACCAAGATTACCAGACCTCAGCCCTCTCGACTTTTTTTTGTTGCGAGTGTCTTAAGGAGAAGGTCTACAAGAAACCCGTTACTTCAATGGAAGAGCTATGTGCAGGGATACAAACAGCTGCAAGAGAAATCATCGAAGCCGGAAAATGCTCAAATTATTCACGTCTTGTTTCACTAGATTACCGTGATATTATTGACACCACATGTGGTCAAACTTAGGAGGAAAACAAATATTTGATGATTTTTTAAAAAAGCAATTAAACAATTTTCAATTTCTTGGATCCTTATGATGTCCTCTAACTGTAGGTTAAAGATTATCCACTGTGTGTTCCGAAATTTTATAGTTCAGGAGATATTTGCAATTTTGTGAAATTTCGAAAAAAAAAACGGGATAATGAACTTTCAATTGCAATTACCACTAAATTATTGAGTTTAGGGCTGTGATTTTCTTTGAGATGAGCTAAATGGTTAGTTTTAGTAATGGTAAGGATCCTCTTGAACAGCATCGAGCACGGTTAAGGTTGTCGAGGCCGCAAACCCGAAACATATGAGCATAAACTGTATTGATTCAAGATGGATGTCGATGAGCGTACCTGGACTAGGGATGTAAAGGGTATTTTGATATCTCAGCTTACCAGAACCAATAGCTTGGAATCAGGATAATTTTGGGATCGTTGCTTATACAACCCGAATAAGATTCATAATGGTAGTAATAATAGTAATAAGGAAAAGGTCAGATTTACATAGGTATATAATGATAAAGTACCTAAATATTTATGCAACTACAGTGGACCCCCGATAATTCGACCCCTGTCTAATCCGGCGCCCCCTGTAATCTGACATGTCTTTGAATACATATTACATACATACGTATTTGACAATCTTCGTTAATGTAGATCACGCAGGTTTGAACAGGTTTCAACTTGTACGCGCCATTGCTGTCGTGCTCGACGCGTAAGCATTGTTTTACTTAGTTTGGATTTGAGTACTTGTGATAGCGGTACGGCCTAGCGTGCGTTCATTGTTTACTATTTATTCATTGTGTATTAAGTATAGTACCTAGTAGTGTCATCACAAACTCAGAAGCGAAAGCACAAAGCATTGACAATTAAAGAAAAATGTGATATTTTAGACGGCTTAAATCGCAATGAAACCTTCAGTAGTTTAGCAAGTGAATACGGCGTAGGCCGATCTACAATTTATGACATTAAAAGCAACCACAAGTAGATCAAGAAGTTCGCGTCAGCTACTGACTGCGGGCCAGGCAAGAGACAGAAACTCAAGAAAGCTGAACATCCAGAAGTGGAAGAAGCTTTGTACATGAGGTTTCTTCAGGAAAGAAATAGGCATGCACCAATTTCAGGACCCATGTTGGCCATGAAAGCTAAGTTTTTTTATAAGGAAATAACAAAAAAAGATGACTTTGTGGATAGCAAAGGATGGCTAGCACGTTTTAAAAGCCATCATGGCATACGTTTAATGACTATTACAGGAGAGAAACTTTCTAACGATGCCACCTGCATAGAGCCTTTTAAATTAAGTTTTTTGCAAAAGGTGAACGATTCAAATCTTGACCCGTCACAGGTGTACAATGCAGATGAATCAGGGCTTTTTTGGCGTGTGATACCTAACGAAACTTTCGTTTCTTGTAACGAAAAATCCGTACCTGGATGAAAAGTAAGTAAAGAGCGTGTAACCATACTACCATGTGCTAACGCAGCGGGCACACACGCGCTTAAGATGATGGTCATTGGGAAATCTAATAAACCACGGGCAAGACTTTCTAATTATACAACAATCAATCAGGAAAATAACGACGACGTGATTGCAACTGCTCCACAAGTCACAGCACAACACGCAATTAACGCCTTTGAGCTAGGTTTACAATGGGCTGAAGAGAATGGTACATCCTACAACGAACTTTTACTTTTGAGAAGACTAAGGGACAAAGCTCTGATCTCGCGTTATAACAACCTTAAAAAAAAATTGATGAATATTTCCAAGCTTCATAATTTGATAAATTCATTAATGATTTTGATTAATAATTCTTGATTATTTTGGTATATACGTATGTGCATTTATGCTTAATTTTATAATAAAACGTAAACTCTCTATTGTTATTTAATTTATATACTAAATTCGACATACATAAACTGTGTATGATTTGTACTTCAAAGTACATACATATACATAACATAAATATAGATATAATCTTACCATTGGATATGTAATTTGTAAGATTACAAAGTACTCTTTTGTAAAAATTCCAGACTATACCCCTATCTTAGGCAGTGCTCTATAATCCGACAAATTGGATAGTCCGACACCACCCTGCATAATGTTTGTCGGCTTACCGGAGTTCCACTGTATTAAGAATTAAAGAACTCTTACAGAGACTAAAAACATTGTACGTACCTACTACACTAGAATTACAAGTTGCTTTTTAAAGAATTTTATGTCGCTGGCTTTTAACTCAGGGGGCAAATATTGACGATCCACATAGGTAGTTGTCAGGTTTTCAAAAACATATATTATTTTTGGTATTGTTTATTATCAATTAAACAGGTCAACAATTATCCAAGAACTGTCTCAGGATCCCACATGGTTATTTCAGTAGTTTTGTTTTTAAAGTTCAGTATTCCCGGATCGTCGTCAGACGTATGCCGTTGGGGAATAAAATCCTTGACAACAGATAAATCGTCAGTGGCTTGATTTGGCGTTGCACCTGTATTCGCCATAAATTAATTGACCATCTTTTTTAAGCGGGTCGCATATAGCTCAGCTCCGGACATTCGGAATTTTGATATATAACTCGAGCGGCCTGTCCTACGTCCAGTCTGTCCCACTGTCCCGGCTTATTATAAGCGCAGAGTTACACGAACAGCGACGTTTCGGCTAATAAATTTATGACAATCCTCGCCAAACGTCCATCTTCATTGCCGCCCGAATTTCCATCCGAAAGTTGATACGTTTTACGGTGATTTACATCTAAAAGGCAGTATATTTTGCACTTTCAGCGAAATATAGCCTCCGTACGTTATCCAGTTGTACATTTGAGCGGCTTTGAAAAAACGTATTCAAGCAGGTTGGCTCTGTAATTCTCAAGCGATTCTGTCGCCAGTTAGATTAGGTTCGATTTATTTCCAGAACAAACGCTACACTATTGGTCATTTGTTTGTCTAGGCCATTGATTCCCAAAGTGGTCTATATCGACCCCTAGGGGTCTATGACAACATGCAAGGGGTCTACGTAAGCGAAAAAAAATTTGGGGGTCCATGAAATGAATATGGGGGTCCACGATAGTGGATCTCAACACATACACTGATAGTACCTATTTACTTACATCATACTATCCTATAATATCAAAACATATACATTATTTATAAAAGTACCTATGAAGTAAAAAATGTATTATATATCTTTATAAAATTGTGTAAGTTGTAGGATATTGGTATTTGCTTTGTGGTCGCAATACATTTTGAACTTATAAAAACCTGAGAGTCGCAGTCTCAGAGCTTCGCTACCTTGCACTGACTTGTTCAATTCGTCACTCTATAAATACGAATGTGGGACAAATACGTTTATTCGTTTCCTGAATCTTGAAAAGGAAAGTGCTAAGAAAATATTTTAAAAAATATAAACAGATAGTATATCACACAAATTATAGTGAGTCAGTGTTATTTTGTTTGAGAGTGCTGGAGAAAAATAAAGAGTTTTGTACTCGTAGTTAGCAAAGATAGATAAATTACGCCAATCATGACTTTAGTTATTAGTAGTTAAATATTCAATCATGCAAAATTACACGAGTACTCCTCAATAGTTTCTTTTTGAAAGTTTTAGCAATCTGTAATATAATTACAGTGCAATCTCCGTAATTCGAGCTAATTGTTGCAAGATGTTCGAATTATGGAATGTTTTCGGAAAAATCAAAAAATATTTTTAATATACAGCTGCTGGATTTTCTGTCTTATTTAAATAATTTAATTTTGCCCACAGATGACTGATGCCATGTCCGAATCTAAAAAGAAATGTAGACAGTACAGTGTTGATTTTTTTGAAATTTGGCTTCATTCCATCATTGCCGGACAAACAATCGCCAATGTGCCTTTTATGCAACAACGTTTTGGGCAACGATGCTATGACACCATCTAAACTGCAAGATCATCTGAGAAGATGCCACCCTAATAAAACCGAGAAAGATTTGAAATACTTTCAAACACTCAAACATAAATTTCAGAAGAGACCTACACTGGATAGAATGTTGGCTTCGACGTCACAAAGAAATGATGATGGTTTGCCGGCGTCTTACAATATCTCGTTAGTTATAGCAAAATCCGGAAAACCGCATACTATCGGAGAGAAGTTAATTTTGCCACCCGTTGAAGAGGTTTTAAAAACTGTCTTACACAAACCTGCATCTGATATCATTAAAAGAATTCCCTTAAGCAACAATACTGTTGAAAGACGTATTGATGAAATGAGTTCTGATATTGAAAGCTTCCTATGTAATTATTTGCAAACGACCCATTTCTCTATACAACTGGACGAGTCAACTTTACCTGATAATGCAGCATTATTATTGGCATATGTTCGTTTTATTATGAATCAAGAAATCTACGAAGAACTGCTCTTCGCAAGAACTTTGATAACCGACACTAAAGGTGAATCAATATTTCATGTTTTGAAGGATTACTTCATTGAAAAAGCAATTCCTTTATCAAATATAATATCAGTAGCTACAGATGGAGCACCTGCCATAGTTGGACGTTATCGTGGATCTATAAGCTATTTAAAACAAAATGTGTCAGGGGTGTTAGCAATACATTGCGTCATCCATCGACAACATTTAGTTGCTAAAAATTTGAGTGTTAGATTGCATGAATCACTTCATTTAGTCATTGATGCAGTAAACTGAATCCGAAGCAACGCGTTGAATACGCGGTTATTTGCGCAGTGTGAAGAAAATGACGAACACTTTCATCAATTACTCCTTCACACTGAAGTACGCTGGCTGTCGAAAGGCTTATGTTTGACAAGTTTTTTTACACTTTTTGAGACTATTTTAGAATTTCTGGATACTAAAGATAAAATTTTAAAGGAAAATTTAATGAAGAGGAAAACAGATTTGTTTACAAAATTTAATATGGTTAATTTGCAGTTACAAGGCGACAGTTTAAATTTGATTAACACAAAGTCCATCTTATCAGCGTTTCTTGCCAGAGTTAAACTAATGAAGCAAAATATTGGACGGGGCGAATTTTCTCAGTTCCCCAATTTGTCACAGACAAGCTGCCAGGAAGACGACGTTTCAACTTACGTTCAACATTTAAATGCCCTCTATTCAGATTTTGAATCTAGGTTTGATGATATTTTGATACCACCGTGCATAGTTAATCCATATGGTGACATAGAAGAAAAGAATGTCACAAAACAAGAGGAACTGACTGAACTAAGTACAAACGAGGAACTTAAGGCTCAGTTTAAAAACGGATATCAGCAATTCTGGCTGCAAAACAACATACCCGTTACTTATCCCGTATTATGGAATAAAGCGAGGAAATTTTTAATTTCCTTTCCATCGTCATACCTGTTACCAATCTCCTAACGAAAAAAAGAAACAGACTGGACATCATTAGCCGAGGAGATTTAAGATTAACCCTTACAAAATTGACGCCAAATGTTGATAATTTATTATTAAAGCATCAGGTTCATCCTTCTCACTAAAAATATTGACTTATTGCTTATGTTATTTTATTTATAGTTTATTTTATGTTTATTGATGTCTGATCAATAAATGCCCGCATTGGGAATAAGTGCCCGCATTGATTTTTTTAAAGAACCCCCCTTTATAGAAAATATTTTTTTTTTAATTATTCTGAAAATTCAAGGATAGGTACACACTACAATTCGTTAATTTTTTGCCTATTTTTAGATAACTTAAACGTATAAGAAGCGGAATTTAATCAAACTAACAGTGAAATTATTTTAGAACATACGTTTATGTTATAATTAATAAACGAACTCGCTTATTATGCTATTTTAAGTAAAAAACTTTTTTTTTTATTATTTTTCACTTTTTTTTTTATTTCATCCCTCTTATTTTTTTTCAATGCGGGCACTTATTCCTAATGCGGGCACTTATTGGTCAGACAGCTGTTTATTTAATGTTACGTATATTTTACATAACAGATACAAAATTTTATTTTGAGTAGCTTTAATTCAAATTCAATTAATGAATGTATAAATTAACATGTGTTTTAACTTTAAGCTTTTAACACTAAACTTCACTACAGTTAGAAATTTACAGGAAATCAATATCAGATAAGTAGGGGGTCTACCCAACACGGAAAAACATGGCAAGGGGTCTACGACACAAAAAAGTTTGGGGAACTCTGGTCTAGGCGGTCCGTAGGAGCTTTGCCCATAAGTCACTGCCTAATGAAAGTTAGTCAAGTTTGTCAGTCCGGGTTGCCCAGAAACCAATGTCAAGGAATAAGAGAAATGGAAAGAGAAAAAAAAGGGAGAAGAGCAAAGAACAACAGAGGTGTCCCAGTTTAAGAGGAAACACTTGGTTTTTTATCTTGGTTCAGGGATTAATTCTGGAGTGAACTAAAAACAAATTTTGATTCAGGTATTGTTAGAGTGTCGTTTTGGGTTTGCTGAAAGTGTGCTAATTTTGTATTGCAGTGCGAGCCGTGGGCTTGAATCTTTACAAACATGCTCCACTGTGTAGGCCACTGAGCCGCGCAACGGAGGATTGCTGTGCGACTCCGCTTGACTATATTCGTCGCTGAAGCATGGCGTAATCCCTCAAGTAATAAATTTCAAGGTCTCTGCTAGGTGATGCCTTTATCAAGGGTGACACCGAAATACCTGCCAGAATTTTTCCATGGTATACGATTTCTGTCTACAGAATGCCTTTTCGAATGATTAATTTTACTCACGTACCGTTCCGCCCACTCTAGTACCTCCTCCACCGCACCTTACTAAACAGCGTGAACCAGATCATCAGTACATGACTGGGCGACAAGTTCAGTGTCGTCAGCGTAGAGGTAGTTTGGTCCTAGAACCGAGCTCTGCAGCAGCCCTTACTTGCCGTTTTGTTGACAAAACATTGTTAATTTTGATCCGAAACTTTTTTCGTTCTAGAAAGGATTGCAGTAGTGGTCTAATCATATTATCAAAAATCCCCGGAATAATTGTAAAGTCTGGTTTTATTGGTGCAAGTTGTTCAAGGGCGTATTTATACTTGACCGCATAAAATGGGTACACCAATTTTTGTGTTAAAACTTTTTGACAACAAATAATGAGAAAACGTGTTTTTGGGATTCAGTTGAAAAAGGAACTAAAAAACTCTACCTACAGAATGAGACTACACGTGAAAAGATCCGACTAATAGCAGAAATGTTATAGCTGAAAAACGAGACAAAATGCAGGATTTGGCACTTGTTGGTAATGCGACGATAATTTCACGCAACTACTTGAAATTCTTCTAATCCGCATGATTCATACTTCTAAATAACAACAACAAAATAGGAGTATATTGGTCAAGTAGTTCCAGTTTTTAAAATTTCTAATTGTTTATCCCAAAACACCTGTTTTCCGGCCAACACTACTAGTTTATTAAGCAATATACTGAGTTCGTTCAAAGAGCATTTAATAGCAAAAAATGTTACACGTGTTTATCTTCCGATATGAATCACAAACCATTCCGAAAAACATACATTACTATACACATTTTAAAACAAAGCGGATGTGTCATCCTTTGTTGCGAATTACTCACAAACTCGAAATGCTTGAATTTGTTTAGAAGAAAAAACGTAAGCCATCCGTTTTTGCATAAAAATATATTTACCTGCCGGAATGGTTTGCGATTCATATCGGCAAGGTAAACTAGTGTATTTTGCTATAAAATGCCCTTTGAACTAACCCTGTATATTGCTCAATAAACTAGTAGTGATGGCCAAGACACAAAATATCTCATTTTTGAAATGTATTGGGACTACAACATCTTATCAATTGGCAAGGAAAGTGAAGATTAATGGTGAACAATAGTAAAGCATCTTAGTATTGGTGACGAATACATTCTAGAGATGTCGCGGCTTATATAGACGATGGCTTACAGAAATCTGTTATTTGAATTTTGACTTATGGTATTTTTTCAAGATTTCAAAAAGACTGGACATAATGATCAAAAACGAGTTGAATATGCCTCCAACACATCTGACAAATAGTCGTCGTACACGCAAAATGTCCTTAAGTAGAAGAGGAAGCATTATTCTGAGCACGTCATATAACAGCCTGCCTCATGCATTTTACTTATAAAAATAATATTAATATCATTCATAATTGTATTCAATACTGGCATTCATGGGAGAAATCCCATAAAATTGTAATAACAGTATTTTTGGACACAACACTAAGGAGAGTATGGAGATTTCTTACAAAAGTTGACGCAGCAAAATTTGTAAAAATACCTAAGTTTTGAAGTAAGACACCATCAAGTGCCATCTATTACCAGAATCAAGCGCTGCGAGAGAGAAAATATCAAGCTTTTCACATAACATTCTTCATAATTCGACAAATTTCAGGATTCAATCATACAAAGTTCAAAGTAACATAATGACCGTGAAACCAATTTGATCGTACTTGCACTTGACCCCTTTTTTCAGTGCTTTTTTCTGAGTTGTGGAAGGCTAATTTGTCTTTACTTGGTGCTTTGAATCCATGAGCATAAAAAATAGGATATAAAATGGGTATACATTTTTTGATTCACTTACTTTCTCCTAGTTCCAACGCTGTCGGCATAGTATCGCCTAAGTAGGTGCTCCTCGCCAATAGACAAATACCAACTAACCGCGTGTCAGTGCACTGCTTTACTTATTCATATTGCTAATTTATTTATCGACAATGCTCATGAAGTAAATTAGAACGAACATACAGCAAAAGACGAAAGAGCGTATATAAAATATAAAAGGTATCAATAGTTCAAAGGCACAACGCGGAAATAATACTCACAAGAGATTCAAGGCTGTAATCATCCCTTTATTGATTGCCGTGGAAGCACATATAGACTCCCAACACTTTGTTTTATAAATTTTCTTTGAAGTCGTACGCGTTTAACTCGAGTATCTACGCCAACTCTGATCAATAACATAAATGAACCATGAAAAAGATCACTTCCATACGAGGTATGATCGCAAAGAACTATAAACTCGGTGAAAATTTTCTGGAGATTATTGTTACGTGAATGTCTGCTAATCATCTTTAATCAAGGTTGTCTCATCTCACTTACCCCGCATCTGACGCGGAACTATTGTAATCTCGAAAAATTGGAAAATGAGGGATGTTTTTAACCGTACTTTCTATGCTTGCCCAAAAAGATCATAGACGCTGATGGTACCACTTAGAAAAGAGGGCATAACTAGCAAACAATACAAAGTTAACAGTACAAGAGGCACTCGCGAAAAAGCCTTTGATCTTCTGACTTTTGCCGACATTTTTCTAAGAACTCGGATCTTAAGGTGCCTCTCTTGAAGAAGCCCCGCACTTTTTTATTGCTTTATACATGGTTGTGCTGTCGTACTGGGGAGCACGTATGGAAAAGGTTGTCAAAAAATTGTTAGTAATGACATCGAGTAATTGTATTTATACAGGGTCATTATTGTTTTTTGTAGCATGGTCAATGGGTGAGCAATATCCTTTGCTTAAAGAAATTGCGAATTGAAAACTACGTTTCATCCTCTACGTCATGATGTATCCTTTGTCATTGTGTAACCTCAGTAAGCACTGTACCGATTTTGTCCAAACTTAGAATATACTGTATGGTCACAAGTTTGGAGCTGGAGTAAAAAATAATTATTTTTCAAATATTCTTATCTATACTTAGGTAAAGAAAAAGTGAAATAAAGAACATAAAATGAAGTGAATCAAATGAACTATTAGCTACACAAGATATGGTATAAATGCTACTGTAGGAGGTATACGGTTATTAGCTGTCCTAAACAAATCTACAGATCAACCTAGTAATATAGCTTTCGTCCGACCGACCACAGACGGCCAATCATGGATAGCTATTTGGCAACTCCTCAGCATGGTGTGTAGGCTTAGTGTCGGGTAGGTCAATGTAATAAAAATGAAGGCTGAGCCTATCCACAGTCTATCGAAATAAGACAGAAAAAAGTGCCATATGTTACCAGAATTGACCACTGCCAATTGTATTTACTTTGGCAGTGGTCGATTCTGGTAACAGATGGCACTTTGTTCTGTCTTATTTCGATAAAGTGAAAATACGAATGCGACACATGATGATGGATCCCTCAAGAACTAAGAACTCCGGACGTAAACTCACTCCACTCTCGGAATGTCCGGGTGGAGGGTGGGCTCTAGGTAACAACATCGAAGATAAAATTTGTCTTTCGAACATCTGCGGGATTAACAGCAACATTGATGCTGTTCATCACTACCTGCAATCCAATCGTCCCGCCGTGCTTTTCTTGGCGGAGACAAAAATCTCAAAGTCTTCACCAATTCACCATCTTAACTTCCCAAACTAGGGGGGAACTCCAATCTAAGAAATAACGGGGGAGTTGTGGCTTTTGTCCGCAGCAGTCTTTCCTGCTCCGGAGATGTTTCTTTGGAATCAGACCGAAAGGACATTCTGGGCTTCGCCTCAACTTCAAAACATCATCCAAATTTATTTGTTGCCTTAATCGCTCTCCCTCGGGACGAGCCCTACTTTTTTCCCCCGCGTCTCGTCACACGCCAGTAGCCTGCTGGATCTCTTTCTGACCACGCATCCTGTCCCTTACATCACTGCTGTCCTGTCCGCCCCCCCCCCCCTCCACTGTGGCAGTAGAAGCTCGTACAGGCAGCAACACTTGGTATTACGGACATGCCGACTGGGAGGGGCTCGGGGCTCAGAGACTTCTACTCTAGCTTTCCTCGGAGAGATGTATGTTTCAGTGACGCGGAAGCATCGGCTGTCGTTTCTTCGGTAACAGAAATTATCCACGTCGGAATGTAGGAATACATCCCTCACACAGTGAAAGTGCCTAAACCAGGGTCCAACGGCTGGTTTAACAAATCGTGTGACACTGCTCGCCAGCTGAAGATCAAGACACACAGAACCTTCTTACAAAACCCCACTGTAGAGAACCATATTTCGCCTCCATTCTTCTACTATCATTTGAATTGCTATTTCAGTAGAATACTTTTTTCTGAATCCTGCTTGAAATTTTGTCAATATCTTATTTTCTTCAATATATTCAATGACTTGGTCATATATGATTGCTTCTAAGAGCTTCTCGACATCTGGCACTACATTAATTGGCCGCATGTTTGTATATAACTCAGAAGTTTGCACTTTTGGAACAGGAGTAATTGTAGAACATTTTAATTTTGAAGGAAATTCGCCATACACTAAACAATGATTCACTAACAATAATAACTTCTCTCCAATAATGTTGAAATATTCCTTTATAACCATTTTTGAAAAATGTTCACTAGGATTTCGATTCGATTTCAATCTTGTAATAGCTTATTGTGGCATATTGGGTTTTGTTCCATCGAAGTCTGCAATACTTTCTTGATAAAATTGTAGATCCGCCCAGCTATGGCGACATTACCAAAGCTTCGAAGCTTCGAATCTCCTTTGCAAGATGCATGGTTGCTTCATACAGGATATGTCTAGATGTAATTTTGTCTTTTATATTCCATGATATTAGTATCGCAGCAGAATTATAAAAGTGGGAAAATAGAGTTTTATTGCGGGGTTACGAGCGTGCAAAATGGTTGTTTCGCTAGCATTTACGACAATCGTAGCAGTTTTACTGACTAAGATACTCGTATAAGGGGTATGACGGAAATGGAACATAACCTATTTGCTGGATTGCAGAATACTGCGATAAGCAGATAAATTACAGAGACAAAATTGAGAATTAAATTGATGCTAAGATTTATGGTTGACTCGTTATATAGGATAGGAGAAGTACACAAGCTCCATTTTTATGTCGAGACTTTTCCTAGAAAGCACAGTTTCAGTTCGAAGAAAGATATCATACCTTCTACCAATCAGGACTATCAGCGTCATTCCATTGAAGAATAACATCATTTTAGATGGTGTACATCTACGGAGCGAAGTACCTAGTGGGGACAGTTATGTCGATTACCGCGCACGTGGTAGACGAAAAGGGAAACATCGTCGGGCAGATAGTGGAATATCGGCGTGACCCTTATTGTAAAATCTGTATGTTGTATGACACCACCTGTGAGCAGTTTTTTTGAGCTTTCTCGAGACAAAACTTGACAGGTGTTGTCACCAAAAATTACTTACATTTGATAACAAGTAATTGGTCTCCTAGGACATGAAAAAACGACACTGAAAATTTTTTCTGATTTTACTGTCAATAAATTTTGTAAGCAGAATAATCTGTTACTCATGAAATAGTCTGGTCAAATATCATTCGGGCATCTAATTTCTTCCTGTGAAAAAAAAACGATAAAACACAATGCCAATATACAGGGTGGCGCATCGAAAACGAAACAGACGCATTTACTGGCAGCTTAGCTTTTTTTAAAAAAAAAACGCTCAGACCCGTCGATTTTGTTTTCGAGGGGGACACAAGTTTGGTAAAAAATCACGTTAGCACGTGCAGCCCCCTAAGCGGGGGTGACACCACCCCCGAAATATTAAATGGAAAGGGGTATCGAGTGATACCGTATTTTAAAGGTCTCTCAATTCCCTTTATAATGATATAAAATTAATGTACTTCAGTTCAGTATTTTTGAAGATTTATTAATTTAAAGCTTAAATAAAACTAATACATCATCATTAGTGGAGATCAATATATTTGGCAGCAAATTAATTTAAAAATGAAAAATGAACTGACCCTTTAGGCAAGTAAATGTTGAAAATGGCCACCATGACCCTCCGTGCAAGGGGGCTCTTGGATAGTGCATATTATGCTGTCCAAGCTTGTAAATTACTAATCTAGTAATCCAGCACGAGGCGATGAATAGATTCGAACATAGTTCGATTTCCGGGAATACTCAAAGTATATTCAATACCAAACCGATGCTGTTTATTAATAGCTTGACAACTCCGGTGGTAACTTCCGAACTTATCAACTACGAGGTTTGCTCAAGTTTAATCAGTTTAGTGTATAGTTCAGACGTATCCTAGCGGCTCCCTGACCCAGACAAATTCATTGAGATTAACAGAGCGGAGATCGCATCCCAGTAACTTTTGTAACCCTTCGTCAGTTCTATTGATTAGAAACCGCTCACTAACCTGATCCGTCGAATATTATGTTTCTTGCAACGATATCGGTGTAAAGCGATTTTATTATTCGGTATTGTTGGATTTTCTTCATACAATAAATTTTATATGGTGTCGTATCTTTCTGGTCAGGAATCGACACTACGATATTGACATGGTGGGTACCATGGACGACAACAATACTGCTGCTAGACACTGGCTATGGAAACGGTCTACATATATGCGTACGTTAGAGCTAAAACCTGTTTTTACTTGTGAAATAACGCATTTTCTGTAGCAAAAATCAGTTTCTACTATGTGCCTGCCAACTAGTAAAGGGGTGCTATAAGTTTTTGTTTAAAGAACCCTTGAGCTGTATAAGCTCTCCTTTATTGTTGCCACAAAACGTCTTAATGTTGTGTGAAATACAAATTTGCTTCCTGAAACACATTTGCTCTAAAACATTCTTGTATCAAACTTCCAGCACACCTCACAGGATGAATTTTGAACCATTGCAAAACCGTTTATACAACTACTTTAAGTGGTATATTAGCTCGGTAGTCAAAATAGCTGTGGCATCCATGGTAACATTTATATTTACAACAAACCCGAGCGCCTTGTTGTTTTGGTGTACAAAATTAGGCCAACGAGTTGCTCCCAACGCCAAATTGCTGTATAGCACTTGCTAATAACATCAAAACATTCTAATAAACCACAGACAAGGTGGAAGATGTCATGATTATACATAACCACTCTTGGAATTATCTGACAAAATAAATGGTTATTTTTATAGAAAGAAGTGCACATACTTTTCACAATTCTTTATTCGCTGGAAGTGCCTGAAACATCGTCCGAATGGTTAATATTAATTATTACAGGTTTAATTTACATATCTATCGTATTGTCCAGATCCCACATCTTTGTTTCGATTGGCTCTTGAACGTCACGGTTGCTGTCTTTCCAATGGTTTGCCGTCACTCTGTTGACAGCTTCATAAAACAAATTTTCCACGCCAGAAAATTTCAATGATCTACTATTGTTTGAAGCCACCATAGTTTTTTTTATATTTGACCAAATCATTTCAATGGAATTTAATTCGCAGAGATAAGGGGGTAGACTCAAAAAGATCCTATTTTGGTTTTTAGCCATTTCGTCTATAACTAGATGGATAAGTTCTGCTTTTACCATATTTTCATTGAAATGTCTTTTCATAGCAGCCGTTTTTGAATTTCTGCCTTTCTTGTGGACATTGTGGAATTTTTTGCTAGTTTTCTAGTGTGGTATGCAGTATTATCAAGTACAGTGACGGTATTGTTGACAAGCTTCGGTAGCGTTTCTTCAAACCACCATTCAATTGAACTCCCGTTCATTTCTTAATGGTAGTCGGTCGCTTCCTTTGACTCAAATACCCATAGGGCAACGAGCACAAAGCCATCTTCACTGCCAATGCGAGAGATACCAAATCGTTTTCTTTTTCCGGGAAATAACTATTTCATATATTGTTCAAGAAATCTAACAATAATACAAGCGGAGTATCTAATAAGTGTTGGTTCCAAATCTAACAGATAAAGCTAAGTTTAGGGTAGCTAAGTTTTCAGCGGGGGCTGATAGACTTAGTCCTCTTGACACCATTTTTACAAGACAAATGACGAATTGGTTAGATACACGTGCCTGACGGCTTCTTTAGGCCAGTGATTAGTCCATCTAAGAAAGCTTGTCCTTCTGATTTAATTATAGAGTCAGCCCACACTTTAGATTTTGTATGTCCTGCATTTATCCAGGGTTCATCTAAGTAATAAATCTTCCTGACCTGGTGACCGTATTTCTTTATTGATTTTAAATAATTTCTTCTCCATAAAATAATCTCTTGGCTGTCCATCAAAATACTATTCCTGCCCCGTTCTGGATTTTTTCTTTCTATCAATGAAAATCCTATAGTTACAATAAAGTTAACATCATATTAGGATAGTATCAAAAAATATAAAATACACTGCTGTTTTGAAATACCCCTATTGAGCTCAAAATTTGCAACCTTGTTTGTTCAATATATTGGCCACTCCCTATGAATACTCTCACAATTCCAGGTATACACAAATTTTAGCTACAAGTAACATAGAAGCATTTCCAGTAATATGCAGCTTAAGATTCAAATCTGAGTAACTAGGCTATCGTCCATCGTATTATGACTCGCAAGTATATGAAGTCATATGATAAGAAAAACTATCTACTAGTATTATATGACTCTATACTCATGAACATTTCCTAGCTGAGAAAATTGAGAACACATCTGAATGAATGAATCCTGAAATAAGAGGCATTCCGGCCACCATAAGGAGCTAGTGCATAGGCCGCTTAAGCGGGCCCTTATGCACCTCTAGCTACGCTCACGCTGCAGCTTACGTCGTTCAGCATAGCTGTTGCTACCGGACCCTCCAGAGTAGATAGGACCCAATCTATTAGGATTGATCCAACCCCGTGTCTAACCAAGGCATGTCTGATAGAGTCGATTGTGGTGCATTTAAATGCACCTTCAATGTCCAAAAAGGCCACGAGTGCCTACCGACCAGATTGTGTAAGGCCAGATCAGTCGACTTTCCAGCTTGGTATGCAAACTGATTTGCATGAATGACACGCCTGTCCAGCGGGCCATCCCTTAAGTATCTATCAACTAACCTTTCCAGTGTCTTAAGCACAAAAGATTAAAGAGTAATCGGACGAAAATCCTTCGGGCCAGTATAACTAGCTCTGCCTGGTTTAGGAATGAATACCACTTTAGCCTGCCGCCAGCTTCTAGGTGTGAAGCCCGTGGCCACAAATGCTCGAAACACATTCAACAGGTGAGGAACAACCAAACTCCGTCCCTGCTGTAACGTGGCCGGAAATACGCCGTCCAAACCTGGACTTTTGTATGGAGCAGACGAATCTACTACCCATACCGTCCTTTCGAAGGTGACAATCTCCCTAGCCGTGCGCCAGTCATCCCCTGAGGGCCTGCGCAACTCAAATCACATCGCAAGATACACTACCGTTTTTGAATACCCTTGTTGAGCCCAAAATTGGCAACCTTGGTTGCTCAGTATATTCACCATTTTCGCTAAATGCTCTCGAATACAGGTATAGGTACACAAAGTTTTGCTACAAGTTAAGCCAAAATTTGCAGTCAGTAGGTAAGTTTCATTAAATTAAATAATTTAAAACACACATGACAACAACGCGTCGGTCATTCATCACTCTTATCGAACCGGCAATCGATCACAAACAGTGGTTAGTTATTGTTCGCGTACGTCGTCGTGTTTATTTACAATGTTCTCTAATCAGGAGTTCGCCGACATGTTAGTTTACGGTGAAGCTAGTTAGAATTTAAATCTTGCAGCTCAGATTTCGCCAACGGGTACACCCAAACAGAAGGTCATTTGTGCAAGTGTACCAAAGACTTCGAGATACAGGAAGTGTTCAGCCCACAAATATTCGCACTCGTGAAAGACAGGTTACTGTAAAGCAGGATGAACTCGGAAATTAGGCCGCCGCGTAGGACTATCGCATACCATAGCCCATAGAATCCTACGGGAAAATTTGCTTTATCCCTACTATGTACAACGAGTGCTGGCCTTGTTATCAGAAGACTATCCTCGCAGGCTAACATTCTGTCAGTGGACGAATGTACTTTTACGCAAGCCGGGATATTAAATTTCCATAATACTCACACGTGGACCCAAGAAAATCCTCATACCATTCGAGAAGGTTATTTCCAACAACGTTTTAAAATAGATATTTGGACGGCTATTCTTGACGATCAGGTAATTGGCCCTTTCGAGTTACAGGACAAGGATACCTTAGTTTTCTAGCCAATAACCTACCAGAACTTTTGGAGCAGACCTTAGACAACGTGCCATTACAACGGAGACAGAATTTGTGGTTTCTTCATGACGGGACACCACCACACATTTTCAGAGGCGTCATGCAGTATTTGAATGTACATTATCCAAATCGCTGAATCGGTGGAAATGCTCCTGATCCTCGAAAATGGTCAGCAAGATCTCTTGACCTCAATCCGATGGATTTCTGGCATTGGGGAGAACTTAAAGGGATGGTTTATGGGGCTGGTCCAATAACAACTAAAGCACACCTTCGCGTAAAAAAAATTAATGCTACTGAAATAATAAATGGACAACTTCGAGGACCTAGAGTAAGAAGAAACTGGGTTCGTCGTAATTTGTGGAACGTGGAAGACGACATTTTGAACACCTTCTTTAAATACAAACAGAAAAACAATGTATGTATCAAAATCGTGTTCCTTATTTATAAGTGATTTTTTTTATTACGTTCAATAAACTTTCACACACCAGGTGAAGCGCTGAGACAGTTAGTGGTAAGTCCGTTTTTTTAATTGTTCGCATTTTACGAGTACATTATCAAATAATGAAATAATACCTAAGAGCCAAAAATAACAAACTCCATCTTTATTTACACTGCGTTTCATCGTAATTTGCGCCTGACATTGCGGCGTTGCCAGATTTTATTTTACTTTAAAGTCGCTTTTCTCTAAAAAAATGCCGTTTTGACCCCCATGTTATATGAAACTTTTTGCTGCTTTTAACCCCCTCTATCACTCATTTAAATAATGACTATCATAACGTTTATACCCTGTATATAAAGTTGTATGATAGGAAGAACGATCTTACTAGTATTATAAGACTATATTCATGGACTTTCCTAAGGGCCGTATCGTGAGTCGTTTTTACAATTGTAAAACGTCTTTATGGCCTTCTTGATTTTCATGGCATTTTCCCTCTCGCAGAAAGGCTCGGGTATTTCTATATCAAGGAGGCCATAAAGGCGTTCCACAATTGTAGGAACGACTGACGATACGGTCCTAAGCGCCAAAGTTAAAATCGCCTCCAATAAATGATAATACATAACATTAAATTTAAAAATTAAATATTCCCTCTCCGCTCGCCGCAAACAGGTAACGGTCCTGAGAAGTTTAATAACTACCTCAATAACGACAGAGCTTATTCAGAGTTAAACCAAATCCTCTTTTATTACTATTAACAAGATGTTAAGCGCTATAACCTCTTCAAAAATAGAAACTAGACCGACCACCAGATGCACTTAACTGTTATAATGGCTTTAGGACTTATAGTCTTGTGCTACTGGTGAAAACGAGAAAACTTTTATAGCGCTTCTACCGGTGAAAATTGGATTTTACCGTTGTTCTATTACCCTCCTTGAAAATATGTTCGTTGAAGAGTTGAAGTTATCATCCATGACATACAATGCACTGTGATGCGAAACACGTACAGGGTAGTTAAAAAACAATTTATCCAATGCAAGATATGAATATGCTATTTCTGAGGCACGAAGCAAAATATTTGGGACACCTGAGATTATTATCACTTAATAGTCCACGCAATAGCTTCGCATATGATGGGGAAAATATTCTGATTGGATTTTTTTAGCATAATTTTATTCAAAAAAGGGCCCCTTTTAATGAGTCTGCATGATGTCAGGCCCAAATTGCGTCAAACATTTTTCAAAAAATGTTTTTCAAATTTCAAAAATTGTTTTTTTTTTTCGCTCCGCTGTTTTCAGGTTTTTTGGAGCATTCTGAACAAAGAGCGGCCAATTAGGACTGTCCCCTAAAGTTGACAGTTTTCGCGATATAAGCGATACATTATTTGAAACAGTTCGACCCCGAAAATCAATATGAAAAAGCAAAAATTTTAATGTTGCCAATTGCCATAAATATTCTTCAAAGATCAGTTACCAAAATTCCAAAGCATTTCAGGATGTATTGTTATTATGAACCTTGCACTCGTTTTTTAGATTGATACCCACTGGGGATATTTTTTATTGCGAAGAATCAAGCATATTAATAATAATAATAATAATTAACGTCTTTTATTTGTAATATTCTTACAGGAGGCGAGATTTAGATTATATATCTATTCTACCATCCTAACCCCCTTAACAATACGAGATGTAAAAAAAAAAAAAGAATTTGTTGAAAATTAATAGGCACCTGTATACAATAATGAAATAATCCATAAGGAAAATATGAGGACACTTATGGGTTACAACCGATTTCGCTGCTGATCAAGAAGAACTTCTTTCACTTTTTACTTGAATTTGGATAATGGATTGGTTTCTTTTAAACTGCGGTCTAAAGAATTATATGATTTGATCGCATTGTAAATGTACGAATTCTGAAATAGAGAAGTGCTGTGGCGTGGAATTGAAAAAGTCTCTCTATATCTAATATTAATACGATGCATATTCCCTCTACGTATGAATTTGTTTACTAAATATGACGGTGTTTTTGAATAAAGAACCTTATGAGTCAGATTTAGGAGCTGGTACTTATACATTTTATCAATTTTCATCCATTTGAGTTCATTAATGGCATTCGATATATGATCATATTTTCTGAGATCATTTACAAGCCTGCAACATGTATTCATAATACTTTGAATACGATTTCTTGTTATAATATCTAAATAGGGATAGTAAACCACTAAGCAATACGATATCTTCGAAAATACGGAATATTCACACAATTGCTTTCTCGCAGATTTATGTAATATAGCCTTATTTGCAAATAAAACTCTCAGAATAGCGTAGCACTGAGTAATTAGATAGTTCACGTGTGCAACAAATTTTAAGTCATCATCCATTATAATACCTAGGTTTTTCGAATGATCCACAGGAATTAATTTATTACCTTTTAAATGTATGTCTATGTCCTTTTTTAAGGTATTCTTTTTTGTTCTATTTGCGTATACTAACATATTTGTCTTCAAAGGGTTCAAACGAAGATTATGACTACTACTGAACTTTTCAATTTGGACAAGATCTTGATTAATTTTATTATTTGCCGTTTGCAAGTCATTACTCCTAAATGAATAGAAAATTTGAGTATCATCTGCAAAAAATTGTATGCTGCATGATTTTACCTCTGTTTCTAAATCTGAGATATACAGGGTGACTTTGAAGTTGAGTCATTAATTTTCAGATAATGATTGTAGAAGGAAGATAAACCAGAATATGTGTGTAAAAATAAAAAAAAAGTAAAAAAAAATGTTTACCTTGTTTTATAAAGTATCCTCCCGACAAGTATTTCAGTGCGGACCTGTATTTGATCGTGAGGTCCCCTGTGAGGTCTTAAGTCACCTGATTCACGAGCCCGTTGTACTACATTAACAAAGGCACGAGGGGTTGGTTGCACTCGATTTCGAAACCGATCCGCATAAACATGTGCCATTTTTTATTTCGTTTGAGCCACGCAACAGACTCACACGCTAACCGACAGACACTGAATGTATGTATAACTGAACTGAATAAAATACTTAATTACAAAAACATCGTTCCAAATTCTTTCGCTTTTTTGTTTCCGATGCGATGAACCGGTAAGGCGGATTATATCCGTTGTTGCCAAACACGAGTACATGATATTATTATTGAGACAGGGCGGTACTCAAACTTCCAAAGGGCTATAACTTTGTTACTTTAATTTTACCAGAAAAATGGTAAAGGAAAAAAACATTTCTTTTGATCAGATCTACTCACTATTAAAATAAATGACTCAACTTCGAAGTCACCCTGTATAATGAAAATAATAGCGGTCCTAAGACTGATCCCTGTGGTACACCAGAACAAATTTTTTGTTCCGTAGAGTACTGTTGATTTAGACGAACTTTTTGATACCGATTTTCAAGGTAGGTTTGAATAAACGAAAGAGGTTTTTCGGAAAACCCATAGTAACTGCATTTAGATACAAGAAGTGAGTGATTAATGGTGTCAAATGCTTTAGTAAAGTCAAGAAGTATGAGAGCTACTGCTTTTTGGTTATCAAGTGCCATTGTTATATTGTCTGCTAAATCACAGAGTGCCGAAGCTGTATTATGACCTTGTCGAAATCCAGATTGTTTAGATGGAATAATTTTGTTACAATATAAGTAGGCGCAGAGCTGCTCTTAAACAGCACGTTCCAATACTTTAGAAAAAGTTGGCAGTAGACTGATCGGTCTCAGTTGACCATAGTTAGTAGGGTCAGAACACAGGTAGCGGAATAACTATAGCGCGTTTCCACTGATTGGGGAAATATCCCCTCTCTAAACAGCAGTTTATAATATGCGTTAAGTACACATCAATTTCAGGTATACATAGTAGTATCATATGCAAAGTTATTTCATCTGTACCACTAGAATTTGATTTTATTTTATGTATAATTTTAACAACGGTGTCAATAGTCACTTTATTAAATTGAAATTTGAATTTTGAGTTATTTTTATTAGCTCGGTAATATGCAATTTTATCAGCACAAGCCAAATCACTATTCTCGAAAATTGAAATGAATGCCTCATTTATTTTATACGGATCTGACAAGCTCACGGGAATTGTAGAATCTTTCTGAGATTGTACTTTGAAAGTCTTTAGGGTCTTATAAAACTTTTTTATATCCTGATTTTGATCAACTTGTAAATCTCTTTTTCCTTTTCGCACGAGTGTTAATGCACGATTTTTGAAATATGTATACTGTTGCCAAGAGGCGGCTGTACGATCACGTTTAAACTTTGACAAAGCTTCAGCCCTCTGCTTAAATACAAGTTTAATATTATCATCCAACCAAGGAGCTGGAGCTTTGTTTACACGCACTACCTTTTTTGGACAGTGAACATTAAATAAACATAAAATACTATCTGTTAAAAAGTTAATTTTATCTCCAATGTCATCTATCGATATAATATGCCACCATGGAAAACTCTTGAGATCTTGTTCAAACGCTATTTCATTTAAACTATGGAAATCCCTGAATGTCACAAATTTCTGTTGATTTTTAGGAAGTGCAATACGTATATCACAGAAGGATAAATTGTGATCATATCAGCATTAATAGTGCCACTCCTAAGACAACTTTCAGGCTTGCTCAAATAAATAGGATCTAAGAGAGTGAGTGTCGATTCAGTTATCCTAGTCGGTTCAGATATCACCTGTTTCAGATTATAAGAATCAAGTCAACTTGTTACAAACTAAAAGAAAATTAACATTGATATCCCCTGCAAGGATGATATCATAATATTCAGCTAATATGGCAGGCAACATGTTATCAAAGGTATTACCGGCTTCTGTAACAGAGCTATGTAGGGGCCGATAGAATATACCAATAGCAATTTTTTGTTTTGGAAGCTGCACCTTCAACCATATATATTCAAGACTTGGGCCTTGCCCAAATGAAATTATGGAAGAGTTGTAGTGGTTGTTTACAAAGACTGCAACCCGACCACCTCGCCCATCTCTATCACAGCGATAGCAGTTGTATCCATTCATTCTTATATGGTCATTAGATATATCTTTTGATAGCCACGTTTCCGATATTCCAACAATATCAAGGTTGTTGTTTTGAACCAGTGTACTAAATTCATGAAATCCTGATAAAACTGATCTGCAGTTTATATGACCAAATTTTAAAACCTTGAATTTATCACTATTCATATTCAATTCTAGATTTCAAGTATGTAACATGTTTTTTATAAGTTGGACAATCTAAGTCTTTAGAAGAATGACTAGTATCAAATTGAGTGTTGAATTTAGAATTGTGATTCATACAGTTTGAACAATTCTTAAAAGCAGATTTACAATTTTTTTCCAAATGATCTCCAGCACATAAAGGATATGATCCTTTAGAATGTATGCAATTTTTTTCCATGTGGCCAAAACCTGAACATTTATAGCAGCGTATAATTCGTACATAATCCCGCACGGGACATCTTTGCTAACCCATGTATATATGACCTCTATCTAGCAACGTTTTTCTAAATTTTGGGCTAACCTCAATGACAACATTTAAAGTAGATTCGGAACATCTGAAAGTGGTTACAGTTCTTATGTCATCACTACTGAAAATATAAAATTCATTTGAGACAAGATCTTCTCGATTAATCCCTCAGATTTTGTGTAGGCGCATTCTATATTATTTATCACCATGCGTGGGCGATATTTCTTGATCTCATTGACAGTGAAGTTCGCACCGAGTTCTCCCTGTATACTCGCCATCAGCTTGGACAATGATGCTTCGTTTTCGCAGCTAAGAATGATGCCATTATTCACCCTCCTCACAGAGTTAACATAGATATTTGACTTAGCTGGATCAATGCTCTTCTTCAAATCTTCCAACACATTAGAGTTTGATTTGTCCGTACTTTTTATCATCAACTTTTGTGTATTATTAATTTTATCTACAATCTTCTCATCTCTGCTTTTTTTTGACTCTTTTACAGCTCCACTATATGATTTAATTACATCATTACAACGGGTGTATGAGGTAGTAGCTTCTATTTTTTCAACTCTTTCATTTATTTTCCCCAAAGAAGTGATTATGGTTTCTTTATCCACTATACTGCTAATGATCAATTCATAATGCTCCTGTAAACGTCTGTTCTCATTAACTAATTGATTGATATACCTCTCTTTATCTAAAATCATTTCATTCTTTGTTTCTAATAGCTTCTTCAGGTACTGTACTTCTTGCTCTATAGTAGTATTTGTATTATTCTTGGATAAATAACTTTCATCTTTATCTTCTTGTTGCTCTTCTTCATCCTTCTTTTTTCGTCTAGTCATATCGGATAAACACCCTATGTATAGGCCAGGTTGGAAGTTGATATATCTTGACAAAAATGTGACTTTTGTGACACAATTTCGGGAGAGGTTAAAGAAAAATGACCGAAAATGCTTGGTTCCTCCTCTGAAGAGCTGCTAACGTTTCTGTAAGTACTTACTGGTGTTATATCTTGTATGGTTACTTCTCCAGAAGATTGGGTACGATGTATCTCACACTTTGCGTATATACCAGGAGCAGGTATTTTTTTGATAGATAAGTTGACGACTAGGTACAAGAATATTGATGTCAAAGCAGAACAAGTCTCTTTCCTCCTGATGGTAGTAATAATTGAAAGCTTATAAGATAATTTTCATTTAATAATAACTATTCATGCGACAATATTGAGCTAATTCACAAATTTTATTTCATGACTGCTTTATCTAGTAGTTTTTCAGACACAGTATTATGCTCAATTATTGTAACTGTTGTCAATGAGAGTAAAACTCAATTTTCCTGATTTAGCCTGTGTGACTGAGTAATCATTCCGCATCACAAGTCAAGAAATACGGGGATGAGCATTCTTGTTCATAAGTCCATGAATTTGTTGGAACCTTAAAGATCTTACGTCTTAGTTTATTCAGTAGCAAGTAGTCCACATCTACTATGCAGCCAGAATTGTCAGCCATCCAGCGGTCACATGGTGACTAGGCCATGAAACGTGAACTGAGCTCCTCAACAGTTCCAACAAATAGCAGTTGTCATGATTTGTTGTCTTCCGGTAGGACGGACAAAAAGCAGCATGTTTATGTTTAGTTTTGGAATCCCTTGCAAGGTTTTATACCTCGCTAGCCCACTGTGCGGTACTTGATACAGGAGGCTGAAGCCGGCCATGCCACAGCGTATGAATGACTGAGTTCTTGCATATTTTTCTTCTATATAGTTTGGTTTGTATCCTTGAGCCTATAACAATTGCATAAATCTGAAGATCTTCCGAGGTGGTACTTGAGGTCTCTATACAGATAAAAATTTCCACATTGCTTGTGTGCTTTATTGAGAGGATGAATACAACATTCCATCTCTATAAAAAGATTGATCGACGTTCTGATAAATACTATTCCAATTTTCTCTGTTTCGGTCTTCAAGCCATAATCGACGAATTTTTAAATGTATTTTCATTCATCACTTGTCGCCCACCTCACGTCACCTCCATATGATAGAGTGAGAGACGTAGGATTTTGGCAGGAATAGGTGATCTATAACAAGGCATTGAGAAAAAGAAATATAGACATTTGATCGGAAGCCAGCGAATAGTAGTTATGCACGTGGTTTGCGCTAGTCGACCGATGCTCAGCTGGTGGTGGCTGGTATCCCGCCAATCGATTTGCTGGCTGAGGAGAAATACGCACCCTACAAAAGGGTACCGAAGCTAGAAGTGACGAAATGAGGCTTGTCGTGAGATGATAAGGGAGAATTGAAGAATGAAAGTCGATGCTTTTGCAAAAAATTTTCAACGGTGTTTATAAATTCTGATTCTTCCTAATTCTGAGTTCATGACTTCAAATTTAACTAGTATGAATATAGGTATATCTGAACACTGGAAGTGAAGCGGATATAATGCTTCCAGAAAGTTAAAGAATAAAATGACTTCAGGCTATGATGGTGAGCCTAGTTTTTTAAGAAAGGATTGCATGTATTGGCGAAACCGCTTTGCATGATCTATAATATGATATTGTTAACATGCTCTTATCCTCGTATCTGAAAAATGACCAAGGTATGTCCTGTCTTTAAAAGTGGCGATAGAAGTAATATTTGTAACTGTAGG
The DNA here is from genome assembly GCA_963669975.1 of Acanthoscelides obtectus. Taxonomy (NCBI): domain Eukaryota; kingdom Metazoa; phylum Arthropoda; class Insecta; order Coleoptera; family Chrysomelidae; genus Acanthoscelides; species Acanthoscelides obtectus. The sequence continues at coordinate 107,511,065 of CAVLJG010000001.1, forward strand.
CAGATTGCAATCCGCTGCAATTTTGGTAAGATTTTTGAGGTTATTATTTATAATACCATTTTTAAATCTGTCAAATGTACTGTTTCTCCTAACCAGCATGGTTTTGTTGCTGGCAGATCAACAGTCACAAATCTGATCTGCCTGACTCAAACTATCTCTGAGGTATTAGATGACCAGGGTTAGTTGGATGTCATTTATACCGACATTCAAAAGGCCTTTGATCAGATAGATCATTACTTGCTTCTTGCTAAGCTTGAAGTGATTGGGTTGTCTAAATCTTTATTGAAACTTATCAGATCATATTTATTTGATAGAAATCTGTACGTTGAGTTTGGTGGTTTTAAATCTACTTCTTATACAGCAACATCTGTATTGCCACAAGGATCCAATTTGGGTCCTTTGTTTATCAATAATCTGTCGCTGGAATTGCTTGGTATGCATTTACTTCATGCTGATGACTTAAAAATTTATACCGCTATTCAGAGCTATCACGACGGTATCTCTCTTCAAAACAGCTTGAACCTGGTGCATTCTTGTTGATCCAGAAACTCTCTCACGATTAATGTATCAAAGTGTAAAGTAGGAAGCAAAATGATTATATATGATTATAGTATCGATGATCACTTACTCGAATGAACAGAAACGTTCAAAGATTTGGGTGTTGTATTCGATGACATTCAAGGATCACATCACTCAAATGGTGAATTCAGCGTTTAAGATGCTAGGTTTTTTTGTAAAGAATTGCTCAGGGTTTTCAAACATATCTTTTATATTTTACATTTATTAGAAGTAAGCTGGAATACGATTCATTAATTTGGTCTCCAATCTACAACAATTCAAGGGTTAGTATTGAATATGTGCAGCGTAAGGCATTAAAGTATTTGTATTACAAATGTTATGGCAATTGTCCTGAAAGAGGTATAGAGTCATTGCATCTTAGACGAGATATATCAGCGCTACATCTGTTGTGCAAAATCATACACAAACAAGTTGATTATTCATTCATATTAAGTAAGCTTAATTTTTGTGTGCCTAGGTTGGAAAATCGTGTTCAAATCACTGTCTATCCGGTGTTTGGTAATACTAATTTAAAGTCTAGATCTCCGGTAAATATGATTTGTACATGTTTCAATTCTGTTTGCAGTTCCTGTGACTTATTTTTTGATAGTGAGAACTTTGTTATGAACTGCTACAGAGACTGGTACCTTTGTCAGTGAGAGTATGTTTTTTCTTTCTTTAAGTTTTTTTTTTGTCTTTAGCGTTACCGCTGTTGCTAATTATGTAACTTTTTCTTGTTTTACCTGTAACTGGATGTTACCAGTTGGGAATAAATAAATAAAAATAAATAAATATATAAATAAATGCATGGACTAGAAGGCTGATCTTAGATATTGAACATTGACAAGCGCACAGTGCGGATCGATTACTATACGGCACAGTTCCTCACAGGTTGTAGTTGTTTTGACAGCTACCTGAAGAGAGCAGGGAGGAAAGAGTACGCGAACTTCGACTATCTACCAGAGACAGCTGGAAATGAAGCTCGACGAAAGGCTCACTGCTGACAGTTTCGGCAGGTATGTAAGCGAGGGCAAATGGATTGAAATAGTTAGTCAAGTGATGCTGAGCAAGGTACAGGAGGATCAAAATAGACCAAGGAACCAGCAATAGGTTTCTACTTGACAGACTGTGCATATGCGTATGAACGACGCTAAAAATAAGATGACTAAATACCTTTGGTATAACTTGATGCAATGCTACCCAGTATGACAAAATCCTGCAAATATTACCGTAGTTGGAGCTGTTGGGAACGACCGAGGGATTTGAGTGAGCATGACGCATTTTTGGAGAATCTCACATGCAAGAAAGACCGACAAAGCAAATGAATGAATGAATGAATCTTGAAATTAGAGGCATTCCGGCCACCAAAAGGAGCCAGTGCATAGGCCGCTTAAGCGGGCCCTTATGCACCTCTACAATCCTTAGATCACAAGCCTCGCTCTTTTAGCGAAGTTGAGAATCGTCTTGGGTCCAAGCTCCTTGACGTCCTGAGGGTCCAAAGTAATGGACCCCAGTATAGTCTGCCTATAGTAGCTCAGAGCTTCACAGCGACACAAAACGTGCGCCGAGGTCTCTTCCTCTACTCCGCAGCGTTCACACAAGGGATCCCCAGCCACCCCCATCACGTGCAGGTGACGCCTTAGCACTGGGCCCTTCAATGAGTTCTCGTGACTGGCGGAGATGTCTGGAGATACTTCTCCATGTCTGAGAGTGTTGTCTTGCAACCCAAGTCTCCATTTTCCTCCTAGCTTTATGCGCGGTCACTCCTGGAGCTGGCTCAGGACCAACGAGCTTGCTGGCTGATCCTGTCTTCGCCATTGTGTCCGCCGTCTCATTGCCCCTTATCCCAGCATGCCCCGGTACCCATATTAACGATACCGGATGCCTCGCTGCGAGGCAATCCAGAGCCTCCCTGCATTGCAATACAAGACTCAAAGTAATCTTACAGGCACTTAGTCCTTTCATTGCAGCCTGGCTGTCGGATAAGATTGTTCTTCTTTTCCTAGGCCCACCCTCCTCCAGAATGTGAGATACACAAGCCAGAATCGCAAAGATTTCCGCCTTGAAAATGGTGGTGTATCCACTGAGAGACAGAGATAGCCTAGTTCTAGGCCCAGAGACCCCAGCACCTGAGTCCTCTTCGGTGACCGAGCCGTCCGTGTACCAGACCTGCCCGCTCACTACCGGCGTCACCCTCCTCCCTCGTTGAATACTCCACAATAAACTTGCGGTTGAAGCGATATTTAGGGGTAATACAAAGCAAAACTTAGAATCGTTACATCTTCTGTCAAAAAAAAATACGTCGCCTGCCACCAGCCCCTCAGATTATAACTGTCGTCTTAACTAACGCGAAAAATGTAAACAAACACACCTTGAGTATCTCGTGACACCACAATGTTAAAAAAATACTTATCATTGAATTTTCGGCTACCTTGAAGAGGTGCTCCAAAAGCAATCTGTACAGATAGAGCTGACTCCCGAATAACACAATCTAGTCTGCACACAGCTGTAACAAGCAATTTTTCAACGTTAATAGCACTTTCATCGGCCAACTAAACGAGGCAACAATAAAATGGAGTACCCGGGAATGCAGTTGGACCGATGCCATTACAAAAGGTTTAATGTAGACTTTTAACGTCGTTGGTACGGAAAACAAAACAACATCGCCGCTACGTTAATCCATTCAATTGTTTGTCTTACGAGTCCCCATAAATTATTTCACTTAAAACAAAACGAAATGCGACCATAACATTAACCAACCTTCCAGATTGACTGGCTGTCGGGGTATTCAGGTGGAGTGACATACCATGGAAATGAGGTCTTTCGCATAAGCGGCACCGAGATCCCGATAGGAATAGGGCTGGGGTTTACTGATATGGATTCCGGGCCACGCTGATAAAAGAAAAGGCGTCAAGTAGGTTCATTTTGCACTTACAAGCTAGCTCCTCAGAGAAAAAAGCTAGCTACAACCATGTGTAACAAAAAATCATATGGATCAAGTCTGTCAAACAGGTCCATATAATTGGTCCATAGAGCAAAAGCCAAAAATTCGTATCAAAACAGTCGCGTGACATACTCCTCACTCTACGTAGGGGAGATCTAGGAGAGTTGTGACAATTTTTACATAAAGGGCTATATCTCGCTCAAGAAAAATTTCACAGCTATGACTCATGTGAATTAATTTAGCGCCATTCCATTGTTTTCAAAACCGTCACCAAAATTAATTGAATTATTATACTTTCTGAAAAAATCAACAAAATCAAAGACCACTCCCCCGGCACAACTCTCCTACCACTGAGGTAAGTTGTGACAGATACCGAGGTAAGCTGTGACAGCATTCTATTTAATCTATTAGATATAAAAAAATACCATTACACATAATATAAATAAATCAAACACTTTTTTTAGCAAAACAGTACTTTAATCATCTTTTATTACCTACCAACTAAATCAACATAGTATTAACAGGTGATTATAATCTTTTAATTAACTAAATATGGCATCGCTTTGAGATCAATCATATTATTAATATAATCAGAACAAAATGTTAATCTGATCAGATTCACAATTATGGCAAACGTAATGCAGCTCATCTTCAGTACAATCTACGTGTGCCCAGCTTTTGCATTCCAGGCATTGGACCCACTGCTCATTCGGTCTGCTGTCTGCATAGGCTTCAAGGCAAACCAAACAAAAGCAATTATTTTCTGCTTCTTCTTCATCACTAGATCAATACCTTTTATTTATTCTTTGATTTTTTAGGTTTTTTCTTTTCTTCTTAGACTGTCTATTAGCCTCTATAGCAGCTATTTCATCCTTCGTGGTAGTGTCAGTAAGGACATCAGATTTGATTTTACATCGGTTTGGTTGGCCGTTTTTTCTTGGCGGAGCTCTTGGCAATGGTCTAACTACTCTAACTGATTCCAGCGAGAACACATTAGAAACAGTGGTAAGTGGACCAGGGGCTATAGATGTGGATGAAATTGGTTCAATGGTATTATTATTCAGAACTGAGGTGTGGGCTGCAGATGTAGAGGCAACAGGTTCATTGGCATTATTGTTTACAACTGACAAACTGCTATATGGCATGATCTGATCTGTAGATGTACCTGGAGTAATAGCTCTTGCTTCATCATTATCAACTACGTCAGTGTTAAGACTTGGAGTTGTAGTTCTTTCTGCTGGATTGTCCAGAATTTCTGAAACCTATTACTCTACGTCGTGATAGGGACGATCGGTCACTTGACTTGGCTGAAAATTAGCTTCTCTAAATATGTCTTTCTCATTTTTCTGCCATCACTCTGGAATTTTTTATTATAATTTTTGGCCCATAATCAGATGCTGCACATGTTAACAAATAGTCGCTTAATATATTCTCTTTCTCTTCTGTAAAAATAGTCGGAATGGTCAAACCCTTAGACGGAGCTTTGTCTTCTGGGTTTGCTTGATAAGCATCTTTCTGACTTGAATAACTATACAAATTAAGAAAAAATGAAGGCTGAAGTTGTACCATGTGACCTATCCGATCATTTTTTACAAATAGCTGAGCTAATTTTTGATGAGTCCAGCATGTGCTTATACAGCAATTATATATCAAAAAGGTGTTTTGATGACGAAAATAATCTGTACTATTTTAGGCTGTTACTCTCATATCAGGACTGGGGTTGCTTGGAGAACCTGGCATGTTGTGATATTTAATTTTCTTTATTCCATGATATTTTCAGGTATAATGGATAAGGCATTTCCGTTAACTAGCTTCAAATTAAGTAAGAAGAACCTTGGGTGAATGATAAAATTATCGAGGAGGGTATACTTCTGCGATATATCCATGCTGCTTATAAATATACAGGGAGTGCAGACTTACACGAACGATACAAAACTCTGAAATGTATACACAGACGTAAAATTCAGGAAGCTAAAAGCAAATACCATGCTGAAAATATCTAAAATTCCTGAAACATGTCTAAAACTGCATGGAATTTAATAAAACTACACGTTAATTTTCTTAGAGATGATGGATCACAGCTCGTTGACAAAGAGTTAGCTGACTCCTTTAACAATTATTTCTTGGAATCTGTGCAATCCTTAACGCAAAATCTCAATATTGATACTAGTACAAAGCATATCGCTAAAAATCCTTTTTCATTTTTTCTTCATTCATTGAGTCACAGCGAAACCGTAAACATTATCAGTGAGATTTCAAAAAAATCATCCAGTGGCGATGACGAAGTACCCTGCTCGCTGCTAACAAAAGTAGCAGATCTATTAGCCAAACCAATTTGTTATCTCATTAATAGCTCTTTTACTGATAGCGTGTTTCCATCAAGACTAAAAAAAAACAGTTATTGTCCCTATTCTCAAAAAGAATGATGTAACTGTCATAGCCAATTACAGAGGAATTGCACTTCTCTCTGCGTTTTCAAAGGTATATGAGAAAGCCTACTATTCCAGACTTGTTCAATTTATTTGTCAACAAAACTTACTTAATTCAGTGCAGTTTGGATTTATCAAAGGACGGTGCACTCAAAATGCTCTTTTATTATTATGTAACGAAATTTCACAAAATTCTGAAAATAAAGAAACAACAGCATGCATATTTTTTGAGCTCAGTCGTGCATTCGATACAGTTAATCACTCTTGTTGACTGTACATAAGTATTTTCTTTAGTGACGAGTCTCGATTTTGTTTAGGCATGCACGATGGTCGTGCCAGGGTTAGAAGGCGACGTGGTGAAAGGAGCAATCCACAGTTTTTTGTTGAAAGAAATGTTCATCACACTGTTGGATTTATGGTTTGGGGTGCTATAGCTTATGGTTCCAGGTCACCTTTAGTCTTCATCAGAGGTAACATGAACGCGCAGCGTTATATCAACGAAGTTCTAGAACCCCATCTTTTACCCTATCTTGACACCCTGGCAGATCCAACTTTCCAACAAGATCATGCCCGACCACATGTTGCAAGAGTCACAATAGACTTCTTTCAACATAATGATGTCACATTGTTACCATGGCCACCAAGATCTCCCGACTTATCCCCAATTGAGCACGTGTGGGATATGATGGGTAGGAGGTTGCTCAATTTGCAACGTCCTCCTCAGACTCTAGAAGCACTTCGAGAGGAGTTGGTGGTTGCCTGGAATGAGATACCACTGGAGGACATTGACCACCTGATCAGAAGCATGCCTAGGCACGTTGGAGAATGCGTAGCACATCAGGGTGCATCCACACATTATTAAAGGTCAAAGGGCTTTAAAGCAGTGCAATCATTTTGAAATTTTTATCATTTACTTATTATGCTTCATTAAGTACTTATACAAAATTTTATTAAAATAAAATCATTTAAACTGGGTGTTCGGATTTATATGTCACTTAGTATAGTAGTCGCTGAATACAGCTAATATATCTTTATCATGATGAATGTCACAATTACAATTATAAGCTATGGTGTTAAAGCTGGAGCACATAAAGTACACAAGTGACTTAATCATAACATTATAATTTGGTGTTTTTAAGTAAAAAGCCAGGAATCTTCGGGAAATGCGGGACGGTACATGAAAATCAATTTTAGCTAATAAAGCTGAAGAATCAACACCGCTGTGTACGAGTTTGTAAAGGAATTTTAAACTATTCCAAACTCTTCTCAGCTCAAGAGGATGCATTTCAAATCTGAGCAACATCGCTGATTTAGGAGTCCCACGATTGGAATAAACACCATGTAATTTGAAAGGCAAGTATTTAAGAAATCTCCTCTGTACCCTTTCAATTTTATTAATATAGATTTGGTAATATTGATACCATACACTAGATGCATATTCCAGCCTAGAACGCACCAAGGTGCAGTATAAAGCCTTCAGTGCCGTTTCACTAGCAAACGATTTACAGTTTCTTATAAAAAAACCGATGCTTTTTATAGCGGATGAAACTATTGTACTAATATGACCTGTAAATTCTAATTTAACATCAAACAACACACCTAGATCTCTTACTTCTGAACAACGCGTCAAACTGACACCTTCCAGTGTGTAAACAAAAACTATTGGATTCGTTTTCCTGGTAAAAGAACAGGTTTTGCTTTTGCTAACATTCAAAAATAATTTATTAGTTGAACACCATTCAAATATATGATTCAGGTCAGCTTGCAAGATTAGACAGTCATCAATACTGTTAATCTGAGCATATATTTTTAAGTCATCGGCAAGCAACAGAAAAGGTCAGGTTAAGCAGTTAGGGAGGACATTGATAAAATAAAGAAAGAGAAGAGGGCCTAAATTTGATCCCTGCGGTACACCGGATGAAGCCGAGTAAGGTGAAGATTTGAAACCATTGTAAGAAACGTACTGATTTCTATCATGCAAGTAAGAATAAATGACTTGGTCTGTCCCGCGTTTCCGACTTGACGTCGACCTCTAGGACACCCTACATAGTAAAGACATGTCCTCTTTCCAACTATGACCTCCATATCTTTCACGAATATTTGTTCTTGCCGAACCTCTGAGTGAAATAGAAGTATCATGTATCACTCGGTCTTCCCTGATTGTGGCATTTTTATCCGCCACTGTACCCATTCCTAGTCGCTCTTCCGCATACAACAACACGTTCGAAGCCTAATTCCACAAAACAAAAACCCCAATTCATCGTGAAAGCCCTGCATTATCCACGGCAATACATTAATTTTCTTTTTCAAACAATGCAGCCCGTTTTATATGGGATCGCGCTCTATTTCTGGATCCCCGACATGTGGATTTGTCTTTACCGTTCTCTTTTCAACCGATTGCCATTCCATATCTGTTAGTAAACAATGCATTTTCGATTTCGACATGTATAAATATACCGCCATCCATTAGAACACCAACAATTTCTTTTATGTATACAGGACGTCTCTTCTTAGTGATATATCATGTAAATGTTAAAAGTGCGACGGTAACGATAACGTTATCAAAATATTCAGTTTTAGGAAATCAAAATATACTAAGTGACATATAAATCCGAACACCCAGTTCAAATGGTTTTATTTTAATAAAAGTTGGTGAATATATTTATCTTACTGTAAATAACAAGTGAAAAAATGTTCAGCCTTATCAGTTAGACATTCCGGTTTTTATACTGCTTTTTTTTAATTCACTAACGCTCTAAAAATGAATATTTCAGCCGCAGTAAAGAATCAACGTTGGCGGATTTTGGTTCTTGACATCCTTTACGATCGGTTACGATGCCTAGAGTACGGAGACCTGTACGATTTTGTCAACTTAGTGAGTTTGATAGGGGCCGTATAGTGGGACTTCGGGAAGCTGGACTTTCTTTTCGGGCAATTGCAGTTAGAGTGCAAAGAAGTTTAGACACTGTGGTTAGGTGTTGTCAGGCATGGCTTCGAGAAGGCCGTACGCAAAGAGCAAGGGGCACTGGACGCCGCCGTAGAACAACAGACCGTGAAGATCGCCGCTTAAGATTATTGGCCTTAAGGGACCGTTTCTCCACTACCAGGTCCATTGCAAATGAATGGTTTGCAGAACACGGAAGACCTATTGGCATGCGAAGTGTTTACCGACGAATGAGAAGTTTTGGCTTGTTTTCATACCGGCCACACTGGGTCCTCCCTTTAACTCGAGAACACCGACGTAATCGCCTTGAGTGGTGCAGACAACGGTCACTCTGGGATCAGGAATGGAACAGTATTGTCTTTAGTGACGAGTCTCGATTTTGTTTAGGCATGCACGATGGTCGTGCCAGGGTTAGAAGGCGACGTGGTGAAAGGAGGAATCCACAGTTTTTTGTTGAAACACATGTTCATCACACTGTTGGAGTTATGGTTTGGGGTGCTATAGCTCATTGTTCCAGGTCACCTTTAAACGTCATCAGAGGTAACATGAACGCGCAGCGTTATATCCACGAAGTACTATAACCCCATCTTTTACCCTATCTTGACACCCTGGCAGATCCAACTTTCCAACAAGATAATGCCCGACCACATGTTGCAAGAGTCACAATGGACTTCTTTCAACATAATGATGTCACATTGTTACCATGGCCACCAAGATCTCCCGACTTATCCCCAATTGAGCACGTGTGGGCTATCATGGGTAGGAGATTGCTCAATTTGCAACGTCCTCCTCAGACTCTAGAAGCACTTCGAGAGGAGCTGGTGGTTGCCTGGAATGAGATACCACAGGGGGACATTGACCACCTGATCAGAAGCATGCCTAGGCGCGTTGGAGAATGCGTAGCACATCAGGGTGCATCCAAACATTATTAAAGGTCGAAGGGCTTTAAAGCAGTGCAATCATTTTGAAATTTTTATCATTTACTTATTATGCTTCATTAAGTACTTATACAAAATTTTATTAAAATAAAACCATTTAAACTGGGTGTTCGGATTTATATGTCACTTAGTATACTTACGGAGAGGTCATTTTCAGTATTTTAAGCTTTTGGGGCCATATATACGGGAATTACGTTACAAAAAATGACGTCAAGTAGGATGACTCTACACTTCTCATGCTACGTTGTCATCAGTTGATAAAGGATTATGTCCCGTACAAGATCTCTAAGAAAAAAGTTAGCTACGAAAATGTAAAGCAGAAGTTAAGCGGATCAAGTTAACGAAACAGACCAGTACAATTAGTTCTCTCAAATGAGAGACATGGTTTTTCGTGATGTACAAATTATGTAACTTCTGAGAAACATAATATCTCATTTTCCGTTTTCTTTTGCAAAGGAAGTAAAAAGTAAAGACTGGTCAGCTGGAAATGCGGGTCCAGACATACTTATTATTTTTTTGGTCGCTGAATCCGGCAACGTCCGTGGATAAATCTGGTGTGTAGTTTCCGAATCCGATGGCAATTCATGATGGCCATGGGCGACTTCTGAAACTTTATTTTACCCCAAATTCGAACCCATGAAGCTAGAGTTTTTATTCGAACGGTAATTTTCGCTAATTCTTATGAAATTACCTAACTGCACCTCCCTTCAATGATAGCCCCGAAAATAAAACTGGATATATCAGATCAGAATCGCAAAAGCAGGGTAATAGTTCTGTTCGTTGTCCGCCTCCAGCTTCGCCGCCGTTGGACTGATTTCAAAAAACAACAAGACTTTTTCGCCATTGGCATTATGCGACAATTTCATCAAAATTCGAGCAGTGCTTTCTAAGTTATACAGGGTGTCTGCGAAAGGCTGAGAAATCTCGAAACTGTACACTACTACAGACCAAAATATGTGATTTGACCTAAACATACCTCAGTCCAAAAGTTGATAGTTTGCCAGATACAGGGTGTCAAAGTTACAATTTTATTTTCTATTTTTCCTTATTGCTTGAGAAGTATTTCAAATTTTGGCATAAAACTCGGTATAGGGAGGTTTTCTAGTATAAGAAACAAGAATCCGTTATTTTTATGGCCAAACTTCTAAAGGGTGCCGCTTACAGCACTATTTCGGTAAATAACTTATTATAACATTATTGTGCTACCCTGCATACAACAACTGACCTAAAAATCTTATTTCTCGTGTTTCCACAACAAAAAAGGTTTACTTGTTAGAAGTGTTTAAAACTAATAGTCTTATGCTTAGGTAAATTCACATACTTTGGTATGTATTATCTCCAGTTTCGAGATTTCCCAACCTTTCTTATACGGGTCAAAGATTAGCGGACAAACAGACAGAAAGACAGACAGACCAACAGAAATGTGAGGGGCATGATTTCTTGTAATGTACTTGTCAAATGTATAACATCCAAAAAACATATCTCATTTTCAATTTTTTTCGCGATTGGCGTGAGAGGTAAAATCATCAAAAATGGCTGTGCTTATAATATGCTTTTTAAGTCACTGAAACCGAATTACAGGCATCCTTTCAGTCCAGAAATGTCCAGTCTTCAAGTTATCGACAAGAATTCCAATTATTAAAAGACGTACATGAAAGGATTGAGACGTTAGCGTGACTGTGAGGAAAACTCTAGATAAATCGGGTGCATAGATTCCGAATCCGAACTTATTTTTGTCACCTTTGTCTCAAGATACCTTAATACTTTTTCACGATGATGTTGGCATGTAGCTTCCCAGATTCCTTAAATGTGCCAAGGTTCATTCGTATGTAGCCATCTATAATTAAAATAAATTTTAAGTACCTTAAAGTCGTAAGAGCCGCACAATTTAGCAATTCTTTATTTAATAAATCTATGCACAACCTTTGTTTTTTATACTCAATCAGCTACGTAGACTTAAAGAGCTTAAATACCGGTGCCCCGCGACTTAGGGTTAGTTAGGGACATCTTGTGAATCCGGTTGTTCAACTGTCTAATTTTATTAGAATTAGGAAAAGCCTTCTCAGGCAGATTGCTCTACAATCGCGACACCCTAGGAACAAAGGAACGGTCGTACCGGCCAGTTCTGAGGGTACGAAGCTCGACGCGGTTAGGATGATAGGTTCTATCTGACAGACTCTTTAACAGCGTGGTAGAAGAGAGCCAGATTTTTTGATAAACAGTTGTTCATTAATGATAATTTTAGAAGAATCTTCTTCACGTTTGAATATTTTCAAGCGATGTTTGTTCCATTCGAAATGGTATTCACACTGTTGGCATTATTACCTGCTGCTTGACCGCCTACACCATTATTTAGTTCTACAATATTTTCTGCATCAATGAAAACTCTAAAAAGTTCATCCATAATAATTTGCCTCCAAAAGACCATAGAGCCTATACACCAGGAGAACCAGCGAAATGACTCCAAACCTTGACCCCTGACTAAGGGCACGGTACGAGATCCACAAAACGTGTGATTCACCCTAGAACATTGTATCCCCAAAGAATTCCTTAAGTAAGAATACCACAATTTTTGAGAAAAATCCCCCAACCTGGCAACCCTGTCAAAGCACCACTGGTACTCCAGGTGTCAAGTTTCGGGGTCGTTTTTCAACACGAATAGTATTGCCGCAGTTTCTCCTGGTATACAAGGTGTTTCACAACTTATCCGACAAATTTTAGCCATGGGCTGTTACGAAAGAAGTTGATTGCACAAAAAGATGTAACAAAAGTCCTACAAAAATTAAGTTATAAACCTGAGTTTCAACAATAAATTGAAAATAAATATCTGTATTTTGCATTCATCGTCGTGATACTAGAAAACACATTAATAATTTATTGTAGCAGATGTTGTACCAAACAACTGACGAAAACAAAATACCAGGATTTTTTTGTTTTTTCATACTGATAAGAACGCGTGAATAAGGTTTAATTTGTATCGTGGGTGACATGAATGAAGAACGGTCAATTTTTACGAAGTTAAATAAAAAGCATTTTGCAAGTTTATATTTTTTGTTATATAATAATAAGAATGGTACATGTGTACACTAATGAGGAGTTAGTGGACATTGTTTCAGAGTACTTGGACGCAGAGCAAAATTCGCTAGCGGCTTCTCGTTTGTATGCACACTGATTTCCGAATAGGCACATACCACATCACGAAACATTTAGTTCTATTGTTTCTCGTGCACGTGCTAGTGGAGATTTGCGCCCCAGACGTGGAGTGGATGGGGGTCTGGTTCGCCCACAATGAATTTTAAATGCCGAAGACGAAATTTTGGATATTGTGGACTAAAATCCGGGAAGAAGCACAAGGCAGTTAGCCCAACAGATCCCAGAAGTGTCACATGCAACAGCGTCGCGCATATTTCCTGAGGCCCAACTGTACCCTGATCACGTCCAGAGAGTCCAGGCATTGCTACCTACAGACTACCTCCTAAGAGTGAGATTCTTTTATTAGATTTTTTTGAGAAATCAACTTTTTTCGTAACAGTGTATATGTGCTTAAAATGTGTCGGATAAGTTGTGAACCACCCTGTATAGGCTCCTTGCAAAAGCACCATTGAGCCGGCGTAAAACCCTCAAAATTGTCAGTTCAAGTTGAGCCTTGGTTCAATATCGTACAACTGAAGATACGGGTTAAGCGAAGCTTAATCTGCGGCTCAACTGAGTCACCCCGTATTCCAAACGAATATAGTAGCTAAAGCCATCTCAAATCCAAGTCCGTAGGTATTGCTGTAGGTATATCCAATTTGTTTACAGTAGTCAAGAATAGACAAAGTTTATTATTGTTGTATGTCCGAGTAAAGCCCGAGAAGATAAAATGCAGTTCTAAAGACGAATATAAACTTTTAGTGGATCAAGTGAACGTGGAAATCTTTACGGCTCTGGCTTTGATAGGTCAATTAGGTGGAGTAATCTTTCGAAATGTCGAGATTAAAAGACTACGATGTAGCTTCAGACAAAAAGAAGTTGAACAATTTGTTAAATGGGGTTAATGACCTTTGTTCTTTAAGATCCTCGTTCTTTGGCAGACAGTAAATCAACGAGTTGGTTTTTTTATTAAGGATAATAAGTCTATTTTTAACAAAAAGATATACCCAGTTGCAGGAAGTGTCAATTCAGCACAGTAAACATGGAGAAAAAAAATCAAGAAATGTATCTATAGTGTCCAAAATAAGGATATACGATACGGTCATCAAGTCAACCCTTTTGTATGGAGTAGCAACCTGGGCAATTAATAAAAAAAACTTTAACAAAGATTACTTGGGTATGAGAGGAAAGTTTCAAGGAAAATATATGGACGGATCATGGTGGAGGGAGGGTATGTTAGGAGGTCTAATGCGGAAATCAATCAGCTATATAATGAACCCAACATAATAGAAGTAGCTAGGACCAGAAGATTGCAGCGGCTGGGGCACCTGGAAAGAATATCGCAAGAAAGAATAGTGAAGCATATAGCATCGAGAGTTCCGGATACCGAGAAAAAAAGAGGGAGACCATGAAGAAGATCCAAGGATGAGGTTATGGAAGATTTGAGGAGCAGGAATATCAGAGACAGGAAGAAGTGAGCATTAGGCAAGAACTGGTGGAATAAACGTATCAAGCTTAGGGCCAAAAGGCCTCTTTTATAGCTGTATATACTATAATATATATATATATACAGGTATATATATATATAATTATATATAGGTGAAAAATAATAAAGCTTTGGCCTTTTGTTGTGTACTTCGACAAAATTCAAGCAAAAAGAACTCTTTATACTTTATTAATATCTAGCTTTCAATGGACTTTACCATATTCATCAGGAGATTGGTAAGTGAGGTTGTTGCTAAATTTTATTGACGTTTTGGTTGAGGGATGCAGCCAGTAACCTGGTGAATGCTGGACTGAGTTCTCTATGCTTGAATTTTGTCGAAGTACCCAACAAAAGGCGGAAGCTTTATTTTTCACCTCACTGGTCTAAACGACAATGACTACGTAACATATAAATAAATAATCAACAATCACATCCTAGCTTATAACTTCATCAAGGTAAAGTTCGACGGCGCGAGATTTGGTGTCAATTAATATGTCGCAGTTACAAATATGTACTATTGAATAGTGTTCACATCCTATCAACGAGAAAGTTAGACAAAAAATTTGTGTAGCAGAAATCGCAGCAAAACTTAGCACAGTAACGGTTACCTAGGCGGAAATATTTCGACGAAGATCAAATGTTTTGAGCAATACGTTATTGTCGAAGTTTGTTTTGGAGAGAAATCACAGCATTTGAAATAATATATATTTTACAGCTAATCTGCTAATAGAGCTTTGATAAATAGATGCCCAGATAAGCGAAGCATATTCAAGCGTGCTTCTGACATATGCTAGATATAGAAGCTCGATTGTTTCAACATTCGAGAAACCTCACCTGTTTCTAACAGTACCCTAGCATTCGGGAAGCAGACGATATAATATTATTTATGTGATCAAATGTAATACCTAGGTCTTTATTACTGCTACTCCTTTCTAACCTTGATTAATACTGTAGTCATCATAACGCATAATATTTTGTTTCCTACAATATACCGGGTGTAAACGTTATGGTAGTCATTATTGAAATTGGTAATAGGGGGTCAAGACAAGTCAAACAGTTCATATGACCCATGGTCCAAAAGTCAATAGATTTTTGTACAAATGGCTTTATAGCTTACAACTTTAAGTGCTTTGTATCGACCAGAATAACCACAACCTTAATAATTTTTATAATCTAATCTAAAACGTTTTTAAATTGGGTAATTTACAAATGAATGGCATTAAGTTTTTCTAAGTTAATCCAAAATTTGTAGTCAGTAAGCAAGTAAGCTTCATAAAATTGAATATTTAAAACACACATGACAACAGCGCGTCGGTCATCATCACTCTTATCGAACCAGCAATCGATCGCAAACGGTAACAGTGGTTAGTATGTTGGTTTGTTTTTGTTCGCGCACGTCGTCGTCGTGATTTACAGAATTCAAATCTTGCAGCTCAAAATTATCAGGTAGTTGGCCCTTTCGAGTTAAACCCAAAGTTGTCAGGAGATGGATACCTTAGTTTTCTAGCCAATAACCTACCAGAACTTTTGGAACAGACCCTAGACAACATGCCATTACAACGGAGGCAGCATTTGTGGTTTCTTCATGACGGGGCACCACCACACATTTTAGAGGCATCATTCAGTATTTAAATGAACATTATCCATATCGCTGGATCGGTCGAAATGCTCCTGATCCTTGAAAATGAAATTGTGTGGAAAGTGGAGGACGGCATTTTGAACACCTCTAAATACTAAAAAATGCAGTGTGGGTTTTAAAAAGAAAAAGAATGCATGTATCAAAATTGTGTTCCCTATTTATGAGTGGATTTTTTAATATACGTTCAATAAACTTTCACACACCAGGTGAAGCGCTGAGACAGTTAGTGGTAAGTCCGTTTTTTTAATTGGTGGCATTTTACGAGTACACTATCAAATAATGAAATAATACCTAAGAGCCAAAAATAACATACTCCATCTTTATTTACACTGCGTTCCGTCGTAATTTGCGTCTGGCATTGCGGCGTAGTCAGATTTTATTTTACTTTAAAGTCGCTTTTCTCTAAAAAAAATGCCGTGTTGCCCCCCATGTTATATGAAACTTTTTGCTTTTTTTAACCTCCTCTATCAGCCATTTAAATAATGACTATCATAACGTTTACACCCTGTATAGTTGACACTAGCCCTTCCAAGTCAAGCTTATGAACTGTCCGTCTCTAAAGGCAGCCAATTTTGTTCGTCATTTAGCAACCCCCTTGGAGGGTCATCTTGTTTAGAGAACTTCAGAGCAAATAACATATTTCTCAAGTATATCAAAGAGCTTTCCACGTTGAAATGCGAGGAACATGTAGAAGGGGACACAGTTTATTTTGACGAAAGTCCGAAGACGGGAGGATGAAAGGAACTTTTTTGATATCGCTATTTTTAGATGTCGGATAAATTGGGCTACTGCCGTTTGTGCGGTCTGGCACTGAATTTGAGTCACTAAACGGGTATAACTTTCTTTAACATACAAAAACTCGCGCCGCAAACGGCAGTTTTATTGATCTTGGACAGTAAAGAATCAGTCTTATTCGCTACTGGTTGCGGTAGAATCTAAGATGGAACGCTCCCATGTTAAATACTAGATATCTTCACTATGTTGTCACGCCATATAATGTCGTTCAAGGTGACGTTATTCATGACAGTTAGGGATGAAAATTAAGAATTTTCATAATATTGCCAGTGACAGCTTTCTATTTTAATTTTTTGACAGAGGTACATGTTGTGTTTGCAAACACCCTCGACAGACGCTGGCCTCTTTGAGAAAAAAGTTAGCTACGAACATATACAAAAACAGTTAAATGGATCAAGCAGTCAAATAGGCTCATACAATTGAAATTTACATGCTTTCTTGTGCATCTTTCAGGCTTTTTGGGATTTTTCTTCCTGAGAATATCTGCTACGCATCGCTCTTCAAAAAGTTTTGGAGGCAAGTATGCCTTTACATGAAGTTCTATCCAATGGATGGCCCTCCCCTACCCCTGAGAAAGATTAATTCTGTTTCAAGGATAAATTCACGGGGAAGTCTATGATGAGCGATATATGTCTAAAAGGTGCGTAAAATTACCGCGGCTGGAGGTGTATAAGTAAATCAACGTCAAAAACCAAAAATATACCCTCCAACAACCCCTACCCCCGGGACCTCGGTTGGCCGCGTGGGTCAGAGTGTCGTGCTACTGATCAGCCGGTCGGCCGGGCCGCGAGTTCGAATCTCGCCTTGGCCATGGATGTTGTGACGTCGTGTGTTTGTCCATAATTAGAAATGTAAAATATAACAGCCTAGTTTCTGGCTGCATGGATTAGGTCCTAAAGCCAAAAAAAAAAAACCCTACCCCCCAATTTTTACCCCAAAAAAATTTTTCAAGAATAATCAAAATCCCTTGAAACATCAAAAGACAAATTTTAAGCAATTTTTATTTTTGACTTTTTTTGCCCTTGCTATTGGATCGATTTCGAAAATCTAAGCTTTTTCGTCCCTGATAGTAATTAAGTTGTGTGGATATCCGACCGATCATATAACATGTCATATAACATCCAAAAGAAGTAATATCTGGTTTTACAAATGTTTTTGATCTAGTGTGAAATGCATATTTATGTTGCCACGTAGTTATGGATCACCTTGTAGAGAGGCAAAAAAAATATATTCTAAAGTAGCCGATAATATTGACCTATTATAAACCAAAAGCTCATCCTGCATGTCAGGCAGCATATCTTCATATTGTATGACTTCATTTTGTTAACTATTCTGTATTTTCCAGCTATGAATTACAGAATTACGGATATCAAAAATATATCAACAATGATACTAAAGTCGAACGTTATAACAAAATAGTATCCGATGGTTGCTGTCGATTATGTGTTATATAGTAAATGAAGCACGTTCAATTTGAATGAATGATTTATTCCATGCATATGTTGATATTAATACTTCATGTATAATTTTGTTGGATTCATTACAAAATGTCATAGAAGCGATACTATTTTATATTCCTGTTTAATTAAATGTTGTTTCATTTGGGAATCGCGGAATCAGTCAAATTCACCACCCAATTGGCACTTCCAAAACTGCACTCGTGCACTTAAAAATTGATTAACAAGGCAATCTCAAACTAAGAACTTGTCTCTTGGGTTTGGTCTTTTCTCTTCGTCATCGTCACAACGGCCCGTGGTACATTTACTCTTGAGGTGAGAAAAAAAGAAGAAAGAAGGTAAGGGAGGGTGAAGAGCAAAGAGGAGGAAATGCTTCAGTTAAGATGGTACCTTGGCATTCTTAACTAGTATTCAGTCACTTTAAATTGATCCAAAAATTAATATGTGTTCACCAGGTTCTGTTCTGCAGACTACGCATACGCGTTTTAGCGAGAAAACACCATGCTGCACATGCATAAGTGATTGCTGATCTAATAACAATCTTGTATTGCCGAAATTTGTTGATGAAACTCAATTTTGAGCTTATACAGAATAGAGTTGCCGAAACGTAATTTGGGATTTAGTTTTTAGCGCTTTAGTGTGCTTCTGACAGGTCATTTCAATTGTCTGTTTCTGGGAAACCAGGATTGACAGATTCGAATAACGTACATTAGACAGTAACTAATGGGCAAAGGTCCTAAGGACCAGACAAACAAATGACGAAAAGTGCCAAGATATATCGAAGAATTTTCAAATGGTACGCAAGACATTATATTCACTAAAAGCTAAGACGGGGCACGGCTACGTTTCTTCCTTTTGATGTCCCATACTATACCATACATGTGCTTTTCTAGCTGGTAGTGTCCAGTAGTCCGCAGTTTCCTTGTAGCACTACGGAGAAGTAGATGTATAACTTAGATATTTTCGAACATTTTGTGAAGTATTCTTCTAACATGGTTGACATGGCTTCAATGCATTAAATACAGGACCCAAAATTTGCTTTATGTCAAATTACGTCGGTAACTTTGTTGATCTGTCGGTTTGGGAACCATACAAGATTGATAAAAGCAATTAGAAGAACGAGATCAAATAAGCAAGACACAGGTTAACATATAATTTAGCACTCCTCCAGCTACAAAACAAAGCTGGAGGAGTGAGAATGGTGGTTCTCCGCAATGCCTTTCCACTAGAAGGAAGCAGATATTGAACAAAATTTTTCAGGACATGCATTAATGGATGTAATCTGACGGTATACGAGTAAAAACTTACCGCTGAAGGTTAAAATCTCATTAGAAAATGGACAAGGTAGCACCCAAACTAAAACAACTAAACATAGGGTACAAAATAAACTGGTGTTTGGGGCGCTAATATCTCAAAATCTTCTAACCAAAACCTCAGCAGAAATAAAAGAAAATGGCGCTGAACGTCTATACATGAAGTTAAAAGAAGGTATCTTTATAGTAAATCACATTTCAAATATTGTATCTCGGTAGGTAAAGACGGTATCTTGATAGGAAAACAAAACAAATATTCATATACGGCTAGTACATGTAGAAATCACAAGATGCCCCTTCAAGTCAGGTAACCAAATAAGCTCGTGCGGTTGCTGTATATCGCACATTGCCATGGATATTGTTGATCGATAGCGATTGTTTGTTACCTGTTGTCACTTTAGTATGAATCCTTCTTTTCTCACACACAGAAAAAGTTGCTGAAGATTGTTACATACCTAGTGTTGATAATTGAAAATGGAGACGAATAAAACAGTAATTTGAAGTTGTTTACTGTATGAGTACAAACTTGGTACAAAAGCTGCACCGGCGGCACAAACAAAATGTACTGCATTCGGAGATGATGCCGTTAGTGATCGAATAGCGCAGAAGTGGTTCAAAAAATTTTCTTCAGGAGATCTCAGTTTGAGCGATGAACCGCACTCAGGGAGATGAACAACAAGGATCCTCGACAGGTTGTGGACGCAAATTCCAGGACACCGTTCCAAGAATTTGCAGAAATGTTAAGAGTGAGTCCTGAAACTATTCGTTTGCATCTTCATCAGCTAGGAATGACGTGGAAGTTAAGCAAATGGGTCCTACATGAACTGACAAATGATAAATTAAATCGTCTTACCATTTGTTCAGCAAACATTTCCCGCAACGCTGATGGACCATTTCTTAATCGGTTATTAACCTGCGACGAAAAATGGATCTTGTATTCGAATTCTAAGCGTTCGTATCATTGGTTGTCGCCTACTGATTCGGTACCACACTTGCTTGCACCCAAACCCATTATGAGTTTTTGGATTTTTGGAAAGGGGTCAAACTATCACTGCTAACTTGTATTGTGAGCAGCTTCAACGAGTACAAGCAGCACTCATCCAGAAACAGCCTTCTTTGATAAATCGGAAGAAAGTAATATTCTTGCAGGATAATGCCAAGCCTGATATCCTCATACCGCAAAATTGACCCGAGAAAAAATTTCTGAACTCGGCTGGGAAACGTTACCGTACCCGCCATATTCTCTCGACATTTCGCCCAGTGATTATCACTTTTATTTGTCTCTTGACAACTGTATGAGGCACCGACAGTTCACAACTCGAGATGGTGTAATAAATGCAGTCCGTCAATTTTTTTACTCCAAATCCAGGGAGTTGGCAAAAGGTCATTGAACGTGATGGTGATTACTTCGACGAATAAATAGTGTCTTTTTGTTTCTCAATAAAAATTTATATTTTCCTATTAAAAACCGCACGAACTTATTTGGTTACCTGAAACAAAAAAATTAAGCCTATCAAGTCTGTAAAATAGATCTATATAATTAGTTCATAGTCCATTCCCATTTGACAATGTTGCGATATAGAAATTTTTGCCTGCCCTACCGATAGTGATAGATCATGGATAACCGGTAATGGTTCTTAGACTTCTATTTTGCAGGTCCTACGCCAGTTTCCACTACGGACGTGAAGCGTGAAGCACGCCTCTGACGAGGAACTAGTTCGAATAGATTCCAGCAAACTACCGCCTTTTCCTACTTCAACTCGTTATCTATTCGAAACTTTGAGCCGGATTGTCCTTTCCGTTTTATCATCTCCGTAAAATATAGCACGGGGTGCAACGTAAGCACCACGCGGCGGCCAGTCACGAAGTCTGAATTCTTGGAAACGTAGGGCGCCGGAGCGGCGGTCCTAATCTTGAACGGACGGAGTCTCCTGATAACCGAAACTAGACTGCTTTCGGCTTTCTCCTTCCTCAAAACTACCGGATTGCACGCAAGTGGAGCAGAATATAATTCGTCCGCTTTTTGGTGCCCTTATTACGTAAAAAATATATACCCACTTCAGTTGGCCCAACTATTGAAATCTTAGTTTTTTTCTCATCAAACACTAATAATAAAAATGTAGCAGGGTCTTATAGGTTTAAAATATTAGCAATGAATATTTTGATAATATATAGTAGAAAACACCAACTTTATCACTCCCTAATCAAATTTGCAGCATAAAAATAACACATGTTGCAATTACAGCATATCAACCTATTTTCATTTCAATGCAAAATAAGTCTACAATGCATAGGTGGCTGTGAAAAATAAAAGCCATGACAATTGTTTTTATTAATCACAGCTGTCAGAATACGTTTAAAATAGTTTTGGGTAGTTAAGGTTTTCAAAATGGGTAGAGGAAAGGCTATTAGTGAGAAAATTCGGTTACTGATAATTAAATTTTTTAATTCTGGGAAATCAAACTCAGAAATTGCAACTTTGTTAGACTTATCGCGGTACAGTGTGAGAAATATTGTTAGAAGATATAACGTAACTGGTTTTGTTAATATTAAGCCACGTTATGTAAAAAAAAATAATATCACAAATGCCGACCGAAGAGTTAATGCTCTTAATCGAAGAATAATCGTGAAAAACAGGCATGCCAATTACTTACAATTTAGTGCTCTGTGGAGTGACGCTGTTGGAAGGAGAATTTCGAGGTCCACAACTCATAGAAAGGCCCACAAACTGGGATTTAGCACTTGCGAGGTAAGTTTTCTTATAAAAAAAAGTGACGAAAGAGCCCTAAAGTTGCACAACTTGTTTATAGGCCAAAGAAAAGCCACTATTAACTCCACCGCCAAAGAAAAATGGCCTAAAGGACATAGACAATGGACACCTCAACAATGGTGTGCAATACAATGGAGTGGTGAGGTCCGATTCGAAGTTTGTGTTGCTGACTGTCTGAAGAGAAAAGTGAAATTACCAGCATCCATTATGGTCTGAGGCAGTATGTCATCAAAAGGAGTAGGAAAACTTCACTTTATTGATGGAAATGTGGATACAAACAAACATTTGTCAATTTTAGAAAAATCGCTTTTACCAGTGATGGAAGAATGTTTGACATCCGGCCAAGTTTTTGTGTTTCAGCAAGATGGTGCAGCGTGCCATACCTAAAAAAGGCTATAAAATGGATGGAAGAAAATAATGTACCACTTTTGAAATGGGTTTCTAGCAGTCCAGATCTGTCACCTATTGAAACTTTGTGGCACGAGACGAAAAAGGTTCTACGACAACATCCTGCTCGTACAATCACCGAACTGAGACAAAAGCTTCAAGAAATATGGGATTGTTTTACACCAATTTTTTTCCAAAACTTGGTTAACACTATGCCCCAAAGAATTTCAGCCGTAATAAAAAATAAAGGTGATCTTACCCAATGGTAATCTTTCAATTGTTGCTTTGTTAACTTCGCGCATTTATTCACATTGTTTATTTGTTCAGATGTTCTATTAGTTATAGGTCTAAGTGATTTCAAATATGTATTTTTTACGACTAGAGTGTATCTAAAATGTTTCAGAAGTAAATAGTTTCGTCATGTTTAGTTTACAAAGACATATTTTGGTACAAATCTTGAAGTGGGAAGGGTTTCGTAGTTCCCCGCCAGTAGGCGTAGGAAGTAAAAATCGCGCAAATGCAAAAGTACTGTAGGTACTACATATTGTAGATAATCCAGAAGCTCTGAGCCTTATCAATGAATAACGTAGCGACCGCTTGCTGATATACTCAGTTACAAATAAAATATAACATGCAGTGACAACGATTTTATTTCGAAATGCAAGATCTGATGTATCACTAGATTTATTGATCCTATCCTGCATTTCTTCAGAGATGAAGTCTGAGATGCAGTTGGAAACCGATGTTATTACTATTTGAGATATCAATAGCTTGAATATTAACTTCAGCTCCTAGAAATACAGCAAAGAATCAATTAATAAATTTTCTTTGGTTTTAAACCTTTTTTCAAGTACGGTCATTTACTATATACGTGAAAGTGTCACATTTGTATATCAAATTAGTATTACGTTTTTTTTTTTTTTTAGCTTTTGTGAGTATAAGAGTAGCTTTGCAAAACTCCTTCAGCAAATCCGTTTATTCTTATTATTTCCGCTTCTTTTTCGGGTCATGACTGGTGTAGTGATAAAATGGCTGAAGGATTTTACATCGCCCAAACGATATTCGGTTGTAACTACTGCATTGGAAGAAACTCAATCAGCATACAGGAAACGTGTGGTCAAGTAGCATGTATTTAAAATGATGGACTTTTGCATCAGTTGATAGTGGTGTGGTTGAATTTCGAGCTCCTGAAGAGATTTGAAGAGTTTCTTTGTCATCTACTCTTACTTTTCATATATTCACAATCCCTCAATGTCAAAGCATAGGTCTTTATATTTACAAATTTTGTCTCTGTACCATTGTTCCAAGTTGTTATAAGAAGTACCTATGTATCCTTCGTATTTTATAATCACTATGTCAGGTCTGTTATGTTCAATTATCTTGTCTGTAATGACAGTCCGGTCCTATTACATTTCACATTCCTTGTTTCCTATTACTGTTTCTGGTTCATATTGATAATAGTTAGCGTTGGAGCTCAATAGTTTATACTTGACTGTTAATTCGTGGTGTATAATTATCCCCACCTGCTTGTGTCTAAATTTATATTTATTCTGCGCAAGCATCTGGCACCCTCCTACAATGCGATGAATGGTTTCACTTGATCTTTTACATTTTTGGCGTAGATCTGATTCAACTCCGTCGTTTAAGATGTATTTGCAGTAGTTGTTGGTCTTGGAAGCCCGGTCTTGGATGACGATGAGGTTGCAATTCCCCGCGTGACCGCCAGTTGGAAGACGCTCTATTGTCTACAGTATATTGGCTCACATCGTGAAGGGCATTTTTCTTCCATAATTATTATTATTACTTCTCTTCCAATCATATGCACACAAGGGCTTCAGTGAAGATGCCGCTTCTCGAGAAACTCACACTTCGGGCAGGTAAGAGCGGCAGGGCAATAGCTTTTCTGCCTGAGGGTGGCTATTAAAGTCTTCCCCTGTCAGAAAATATCCCACACACGTTCAATAATTGTAGCTCCAGCAATATGAAGACAGGCATTATATCTTGTTAGAAAATAACGTTTTCGAATGCTCGGATCAATAACAGAAAACTCTTACACTACGGTACAAGTGACGTGCAACTGAGAGCTTTAAATCATTTCTTTCTCCAAGCTTCTGACTCGTGCTCGTTTGTCATGCATCCCTAAAACAGAACTGATACAGATCAGGAGACGTTGCTCAGTAAGGCATAACTTAAACTTTTGAGTTGGATATCGGGTGCATCACAATGTAGCAGTTATGGCTTAGAGCGTCATTAAATATGGTGCTAAGCTACTTCCAGTTTCCATTAGAAGATTCAAGACGGCGCAGCAGTATATCCAGGAATAATAATATTTCTCTAAACGCTTGAAAACCCCATTTGCTGACAAGATTATGCCCTTCCCCGTATTGCTAAAGCCTCAGTATACTATCTCAATAGCGCTCAAGCCAGCTTCATTCCTTAGCCTCCTACGTCTGGAGACTATTTGCCCGGTGTGGGATATGATGAGAAGACCACTTTACTTTATCCTTCACAAGAACTAACGGCTTTTCGGAACCAAGTTCAGCCAGCTTGAGATGGACGGACGAATGTGTATGGCCTGGGAGTGGCTTACCACTTTATCAGAAAAATACAGCGATACAGCAAATGTTTTTACTTCAAAATATAATCTTTCCCTGTTCCTGCTCATGTCTAACTACATACATTTCATTCAGATACTAGGTAATAGAGTTTTCTTTGTCACTAGGTATATTTGCCTGAAGTACTGCAACCCGTATATCGCTAGGATGGTTTGTGGGTTGCAAATTCGTAGGATACTAAATGGAAATAAGTCATGGTGAAGCGCCATCTATCGCCGGAATAGACCACTGCGGAAAGCGCATAACTGCTATTTTTGGAACTGTAGAGATCTCAGTTTTCGGTAAATAGCCCAGTCACTATGTGGCCGCTAGATAGCTGACGATTCTGGCTATAAAGTAAATGTGGTCTACTTGCCATTGAATAAACTAGACATAATGCTTCCGTTTTATTTCGATAGACCGTACCTCCAAGATAGACGATAGTGGCAAAACTTTCGTTCCTTGTCCCTCAGTCGAGAAACCAAACCTAGAGCATGCTGAGGAGTAGCTAAGAAGCACGAAACAGCTATTCACGGTTAGTCGAACGGGTGAGACCATGATGTTCAGCTCATACTAAATGAAGTATCAATGATTTTCGAACAAGAGATATGTATATGAGCTGAAAAGGGTTCAATAGGGTCAGCAAGGCGAGTGTCATCTCTGAAGCAGAGCTGCAATCTCAAGATAGACAGGCCACCAAAGAGAATTTTTGCAATAGTTACAAACTAAAATAAGTAGTCGCAATTTGATTTAAGGAACTATGAACTGTGGATTCTACTCAGATGCTCCAACATACTTTTTCCACGTACCAACATCAGGAGTTGACATTAATTGAATTATCAGTACCTGCCTTCAGGTTGACAGTATTTGTTTTTAAGTATCGTCGCTTCAGCCATTATGTCATAAAGCTTTATTCCTGGTAAGTAAAACAATTCCCCCAACAGCCGTTGCTTAGTTCGGTTATCTCCAGGCCACATCCCGCTTCGCACTGTAAATTAAATTAAGACAGCGGCAACGCGATAGACGCCTGGGGTTGGGCTATTTGGGTCCATAGCATACACCGTACTACCCAGCAATGACACTCGGCAGCTCGCTTTCAAAAGTGCTGTCTAAGACAATAGCCTAGTTAAAACGCGGCCTCATCCACGGAAAACGGTTATTTATTTATTTACTGAATTGCTTATTTATTTATACTCTACTCAATAGCAACAGCGATTTATAGAGCAGGACGCAGTCTGAAATGTATCCAATTGTTCAGTAATGTCACTATCCGCACAAGATGATTAGTTTAAAAATAAACAATAAAATAATGGTTAATATAACTGAAGCGTTTGTCTTAATATCATATCCTTTAGTAAGTAGCTTTGTCCGTTCGTCCTTCAATAGAAAAACATCTGATTTCTAAGAATTGGCAGGACCGAATAACTATGATCACTTAGGCCCGATTTCACTAAGCTCGTGAAAGTAAAATCTACCAATAAGAAAGCGTCTTTTGAAGTAATAGGTCT
This sequence comes from Acanthoscelides obtectus, assembly GCA_963669975.1. Lineage (NCBI taxonomy): Eukaryota > Metazoa > Arthropoda > Insecta > Coleoptera > Chrysomelidae > Acanthoscelides > Acanthoscelides obtectus. The sequence continues at coordinate 107,537,959 of CAVLJG010000001.1, forward strand.
AATGTCTCTCAAACTAGATAAAAATTATTCCCTAATTATTCCTAATTCCCATATTAAATCAAGACACATGCCATAAATCACCTGATTTAACTACAAAACCCTTTTAACTTGCGTCGTAACACTAAATTAGCTGTCATGATTATACAGGGTGTTTATTTTAAAACTTCCCACCACGGATTTACCGAAAATCACTGATTGAAAGAAAAAACGCCGAGACACGTCAAAGGATTTGTCAAGGGGGGCAACTTTAACCAAAAAACTACTTCACCCCCTTTCACCCTCGCCCCCACCCCAGGGACATTCCCTTAAACATTTTAAATAACAAGGGGTATCGAATAATAGCTTGGCAGTCGATTCGTTGTAGAGGAAATTAGAGAAATCTTTATTTACCTTAATTTGTTCAGATAAAAAACAAAAACAGTCGAAAATATCACTTTTTATTTCAATAAGTGTTCAAAATGTTGCCCGTTAGGGTTTGCCAAATCTACGATTCGTTTATAATTTAAAACTGGAACAACCAACTTAAACATCAATTAGATTACACGTGGCAACAACCAAATAACAACCCGAATTTTTTCCGCATTCTTGTCATCAACACATATATCCTGGGCGAACTGTATTTATTGTTAAACCTGTTTAGTTATTTGTAGCTAAGGGAAATAAACAATTTAATTTGCTGTCAGTTTCCTTTGTGATAATCTTGGGATGGTGAACATTATTTTATTGATTCAAATCTTACTTCCAAAATGGTTTACACACTAACCGAAAGAGTGGAAATGATTCTAATGTAACGTGCTCAAAATGAATGTGCTGGGCAAACCGCCGTCACATCCAGGGAAGAAAACTTCCCTTAAGTATGTTTTGGGCCTTGTTACTAAATTTATTCAAACTGGATCTGTTGCAAGTAGAAAACGTGATCATCGGAGAGTTCTATTTAGATGAAGCAGTTCAAGCTGGAGTTTTGGGTCATTTTGGAATAAATCCTAAAACTCCATTACGCAAAAGTGTTGTTGCGTCTGGTATTTCAGTGCTAACCGAAGATGATTTCGATAGTCGAGTTGAGTTTTGTGAACAAATGACTGCAGCGATTAATGATAATACCATCCATGTATAAGCATCACTGCAAGTATTGGAGCAATGAAACACCTCATGCTTTTGTAGAAGGGCATACCCTGTACCCCCAAAAAGTTAATGTATGGGCAGGCATTTCAGGAAACAAAGTGATTGGAAGATTGTTTAATAATGGAAGTTTGAATATAGACATTTATTTAGACATGTTAGAAAATACCATCAATCCGCTTATCACGGAAACCATTGGAAATCTAGTCAAGGAGGATGCAAGCCCTATACTTGATGATGCTGAAATATATTTCCAGCTCCTCCTCACTATGATCTTCCGGTTCGGCAATGTCTAGACGACGAGTTTCCAGATAAATGGATATGGCGAAGAGTGCCTATATATGGCCTGCTAGATCTCCTGATTCTATGGGGCATTTGATATCTTTTGTGGTTACTCCCCAGCCTGAAAGTTTAGATGAATTTCGTCATCGCATCATCGAAAGCTGCCATCATATCCCAAAACATGTTTTTGAAAGTGTCCGTCAAGGATTTTAAGATCGGCTATATAATTGTTTGACCAATAACCCGTTTCAAAAAATGCATGGTTGGCAAGTTTTCGGGGTTTTCTGGTAACCGGGTTCAACCGTCGCTATATCAGCCCTTAAATGGGGTTGTGTTTAACCGAACTGTTTTAAAATAACAATGTCTCTTGCGTCGAATATCGCCGCTACCTTAATACTGACCCTCGCACTAACGTGTGCTCCTTTGTAGCACTTATGATAACTGGAATCGAAAGAAATCTGAATTAAGAGGAAATTTGAACAAATCAAAGGAATCGGTTCCGAGACAGGAATCAAGACCACGAAAATGATTAAAAAAAAAAGAAAAGATTTGCCCCAGCTGCCTTGTCAGGAAGTCGGAAAATCAGGGATTTTACCTCGTCTGACAGACCACGAATGAACTGAACCTAAAAAATCATTGAAAGCCTATTTCCGAATGCTATCGTTTTCCACAAGGTAGCTACCCCCTTGAGAAGACATATGAGCTTTGATAGTAAGTGATTTTGAGTTTGATACAGTTCAGTTTCAAATCTTCTTTTTTTAAATGTGGTGCAATATTTCGTATAGCTTCCAAACTAGCACCCAAATATTGCCTCGAGGCAAGTATCGAACATCGGCGAGACAAAGAAAAGAAATATGTGTAGAGAGAAAGGATATCATTCAGCACATTCGAGGGGAGAAAAAACAAACCAAAAGATTTTAAAAAATCAATCGCCAAAATAAAGGACTTCGAAAGACCCTTCTAACAATCTTTTACTCGATACCCCTTCTCATTTGAGATTTTTAAGGTGACAAATCTTTTGAAGTCTCGGCATTTTTTATTTTAATCAGTGGTTTTCGATAAATTTGTTTTGAGAAAATTTTAAATGAACGCCAAGTGTAATGCACCATACTTCCATACTCATAACATGGACACAAATCTGTTACAATATGCAGATTGATGTGGTGGCAATTAAATTTGCATTTTATTGAAAATACTAGTGTCTCACTGTATCTGTTCAAAATTCTGCCTGATAAATTCTTCGAGGATATAAATAACATTACAGAATATTTATTCTTTTACAAACGTACACGCAGCCGAATGTCAGCATGACCGTAATACCGCCTAGTAGAGTGCGCGATATCCTCCTGTTAACAGTAAGGAATTAAATTAATTATTCTCTGGATGTTTGTTTAAGAATAAGCATTCTGTAATTAGTTTGTTATCTTAAAGAAATTATTAAGTAGAGTTTTGTACAGCCACAGACTTATTTAATAAAATGCACAGTAATTACGTCATGTCGATTTATTGCATCCGGTTTGATCCATGCTTCGAGCAGGCCACAAATCTGTTTTGATTGATGGAATTTGCGTCAACTTTTATGTTTGGACACAAATAAAAAAATTGGTTTTTGTAGCTAAGCTATGTGATGTATCAAGCATTTATGCTTTAATATGGGAATTTGGGGCCCGTCTTACTCAGCGAATAATAAAGCCCAATTTTTTGTAGCTCTCTGCAATAATTGTCTCCATATGACCATTGAAACACAACTGCACGTGACAGCTTCTCGTATCTTGTACCAGAACATTAAGCTTGGAGGTTGTTGCGTTGCTTCGTAGTTTTGTATATATGCTGTGCTGGGTTATGCGATGCGGCTCAACTCGACTGGAGAGCCGCAATTTTTAATTACAGGCTTTTCTTCCAGCGACATCCTAATCCATCTCAGCTGTCCACGCTTGCGACTCGGATATATTTATATTTTCCACGATGGAACGTCGAGACGCGGAGAGCAACCATGCTGGATGCTGAAGAGAAATTTCAAAAAGATAACTTGTACTTAACCAGCTAGTTAAAATCTAACCTTAATTCAGATTACTATCAGAGAAGTAAAAACTGGAAAAGATTAATTATCTTTCACATAAGTAATATTACTTTCTTGTGCTTGGTTATATAATTCAAGGCATGCCCAATGAAACTCTACCGTGTCCGAGATACACAAATATTGAATTCCAATGTTATTTATTGTAATAAGTCAAACGGCCTTATTGGGCTCTATGTGTGAAATATTCACGGCAACCGATAGATAACTTAGGGCGTTGAATTCGAAAGGGGCCAGGTAAAAGTTCTGAAGATAACATAGGTCGGTTCTGCATCTACGTTCTTAATTCTTATTATTTGCCCCAGGAAACAAGAATTCGACAAGATGAGTAGAGATTTTTGAAGTGTTCTCGTATTATAAATTATACTAAGTGACATATAAATCCGAACACCCAGTTTAAATGGTTTTATTTTAATAAAAGTTGGTGAATGTATTTATCTTACTGTAAATAACAAGTGAAAAAATTTTCAGCCTTATCAGTTGGACATTCCGGTTTTTATACTGCTTTTTTTTTAATTCACTAACGCTCCAAAAATTAATATTTCAGCCGCAGTAAAGAATCAACGTTGGCGGATTTTGGTTCTTGACATCCTTTACGATCGGTTACGATGCCTAGAGTACGGAGACCTGTACGATTTCGTCAACTTAGTGAGTTTGATAGTGACCGTATAGTGGGACTTCGGGAAGCTGGACTTTCTTTTCGGGCAATTGCAGTTAGAGTGCAAAGAAGTGTAGACACTGTGGTTAGGTGTTGTCAGGCATGGCTTCGAGAAGGCCGTACGCAAAGAGCAAGTGGCACTGGACGCCGCCGTAGAACAACAGACCGTGAAGATCGCCGCCTAAGATTATTGGCCTTAAGAGACCGTTTCTCCATTACCAGGTCCATTGCAAATGAATGGTTTGCAGAACACGGAAGACCTATTGGCATGCGAAGTGTTTACCGACGAATGAGAAGTTTTGGCTTGTTTTCATACCGGCCACACTGGGTCCTCCCTTTAACTCGAGAACACAGACGTAATCGCCTTGAGTGGTGCAGACAACGGTCACTCTGGGATCAGGAATAGAACAGTATTGTCTTTAGTGACGAGTCTCGATTTTGTTTAGGCATGCACGATGGTCGTGCCAGGGTTAGAAGGCGACGTGGTGAAAGGAGGAATCTACAGTTTTTTGTTGAAAGACATGTTCATCACACTGTTGGAGTTATGGTTTGGGATGCTATAGCTCATGGTTCCAGGTCACCTTTAATCTTCATCAGAGGTAACATGAACGCACAGCGTTATATCCACGAAGTTCTAGAACCTCATCTTTTAGCCTATCTTCACACCCTGGCAGATCTAACTTTCCAACAAGATAATGCCCGACCACATGTTGCAAGAGTCACAATAGACTTCTTTCAACATAATGATGTCACATTGTTACCATGGCCACTAAGATCTCCCGACTTATCCCCAATTGAGCACGTGTGGGATATGATGGGTAGGAGATTGCTCAATTTGCAACGTCCTCCTCAGACTCTAGAAGCACTTCGAGAGGAGTTGGTGGTTGCCTAGAATGAGATACCACAGGAGGACATTGACCACCTGATCAGAAGCATGCCTAGGCGCGTTGGAGAATGCGTAGCACATCAGGGTGCATCCACACATTATTAAAGGTCAAAGGGCTTTAAAGCAGTGCAATCATTTTGAAATTTTTATCATTTACTTATTATGCTTCATTAAGTACTTATACAAAATTTTATTAAAATAAAACCATTTAAACTGGGTGTTCGGATTTATATGTCACTTAGTATATAATAATATGACTTAGCTCTTAAAAATGTTCTTCCTTACTTGACGCTATAAAAAAATGTCATCAAGCAGGTTGATTCTGGTCTTCCTATTAAACACCGTCACCAATACAATTAGTACATACTCCATAGTTCCCATCCATTTCATAACACTGGTTTCTTCGCTGTCCTCGTATCGAGCATCTAACAGCGCTGCTGAACCACTCCAGTCAAAGACGTCATAAGCACCAGCCACGTTACTACAATATGCCTCCCGGTGATGGCAAGCCAGGGTTCAACGTATGAAAGTTACTGTTGCATCGTACCTTTTCTCTGCAAATATTAGTTACAAGAGCGAATGTAGGGGGAAACCTTTGATGCGTGATGCATAAAGTAGTAAGATAGAAGGTGCGGAAGATCACTGAGGTTGGAAGCATCGCAACGAAAATGAGAAGCTTCTGATACGCCAAGTACCGAAGTTTGAGCAATTTTAATTTGTTTATTCACGCCGCTAGCTCCGCTACCACTGGACCGATGTTCAAAAACTATAAAGCATTTTTGCCGTTAGTATGGAAATAACCTTGTGTAAATATTTCATGCAAATCGAATCAGTACTTTTCAAGTTCCAAGGATTGCGGACAGACAGACCACCGAAAATGAGTGATATGGTTTTTTGTGCTGTACAGGGTGGCCAACTGAGAGTGCGAGGTACTGCATCTGGAAACCTATCTATCCTTGACGCTTGCGGCAAAAACAGTTATCAGTAAAACGGCCAAGAGAAAAAGTTGGAAAATATTTTCTAATACCTGAAATGACCGCTAGGGGACGTAAGTGCAATCCTGAATCTAAAAAAGTGATGTTTCTGAGAATTCCGATACATTAGCCTAACAAATAAACTATCTTTAGATTCGCGGATAATCTGAACCTTTTTTGTTGGACAATTTTTGCTGAATCTCTAAAAAATAAAGTGCTGTGCGTATTCAAAGGTTTCCATAAAGAACACCCTGTATCTTCGGAACGGCTTAGCTGATTTTAACAAACTTAGACTAGTTAAAAAGATCTGTTCTTGAGCTACAAATTTTATAATATTTATTTGTTTTGTTAGTTTCACATGTGGCCGCTAAAGGTTTTTTTTCGATACTCCGACAGAAATGATTGATTTTCTCAAACAAAAAAATGTATGATCCTTTCATGAAGAGGTAACTAAACGATGTCTTAACAAGCCCGCGAAAACCGCATCTCCATATCTTGTTCCTAACCTTGAATTTGTGGCAAAGAAATTTTTATACAGAAATCCCTTAAATCTTCAAACTATTTTTTCTGGAATTCTTCTGGATTCCTCAGAATAAAACCACGCTTTTTGAAAATATTACAAAATTTCGCTAAGTAAGTAATGCTAATAACAAAAGCCATATTTTTTAGTTGTACATATCATATCCAAATAATATACGTCATTTTTGAAATTTCTAGCGATTACATTACTTCCTTGCCGGGAAGTAAAATTCTAAGCAATATTGCGACCCGAGGTAGAAGGTAAAGGAGATAAGTTCCCATTCAGATCACCAACTATTAAAATTTTCTCACAGTCTTCGTAAAATCTCCCTGTACATGCTACGAAAATTGATTTTATACAGGGTGTAAACGTTATGGTAGTCATTATTGAAATGGGTAATAGGAGGGGTCAAAACAAGTAAAAAATTTCACATGACCCACGGTCCAAAAGTCAGTAGATTTTTGTCTAAATGGCTTTATAGTTTACAACTGTAAGTGCTTTAAATCAACCACAGTCACCACAATCTGACTAACTCTTATAATCTAATCTAAAACGTTTTTAAATTGAGTAACTAACAAATAAATGGCATTAAGTTTTTCTAAGTCAAGACAAAATTTGTAGTCAATAAGTAAGTAAGTTTCATTAAATTAAATATGTGAAACACATATGACAACAGCGCGTTGGCCTTTCATCACTCTTATCGAACCGGCAATCGATCGCAAACGGTGACAGCGGTTAGTTATCGGGCACCGGGCGTGTTGTTTTGTTTCTGTTCGCGTACGTCGTCGTGTTAATTACAATGTTCTCGAATCAAGAGTTCGCCGACAAGTTGTTAGTTTACGGTGAAGCTTGTCAGAATTCAAATCTTGCAGCTCAAATTTATCGAGACAGATTTCGCCAACGGATACACCCTCACAGCAGGTCATTTGTGCAAGTGTACCAAAGACTTCGAGATACAGGAAGTGTTCAGCCCACTAATATTCACACTCGTGGAAGACAGGTTACTGTAGAGCAGGAGGAAAAAATTTAAGTATCGTGGAAATCAATGCAGATAGCAGCACTCGGGAATTAGGCCGCAGCGTAGGTCTAACGCATACCATAGTCCATAGAATCCTGCGGAAAAATTTGCCTTGTTACCAGAAGGCTATCCTCGCAAACTAACATTCTGTCAGTGCTTTTCGCACAAAAGCAATGAAAATCCGGATTTTTTAAAAACATTCTAGCGACGGATGAATGTACTTTTATGCGAGAAGGGATATTAAATTTCCATAATACTCACACGCGGGCCCAAGAAAATCCTCATACCATTCGTGAAGGTCATTTCCAACAACGTTTTAAAATAAATATTTGGGCGGGTATTCTTGATGATCAGGTAATTGGCCCTTTGGAGTTACCCCCAAAGTTGTCAGGAGCAGGATATCTCAGGTTTCTAGCCAATAACCTACCAGAACGTTTGGAACAGACACTAGACAACATGCCATTACAACGGAGGCAGCATTTGTGGTTTCTTTATAACGGGACACCACCACACATTTTTAGAGGCGTCATTTAATATTTGAATGAACATTATCCAAATCGCTGGATCAGTCGAAATGCTCCTGATCCTCGAAAATGGCCAGCAAGATCTCCTGACCTCAATCCTATGGATTTCTGGTATTAGGGAGAACTTAAAGGGATGGTTTATGGGGCTGGTCCAATAACAACTGAAGCACAACTTCGCGAAAAAAATTTTAATGTTTCTGAAATAATAAATGGACAACTTCGACGACCTAGAGTAAGAAGAAACGGGGTTCGTCGTAATGACGCTTGTGTGGGAAGTGGAGGACGACATTTTGAACACCTTCTTTAAATACAAAAAAGTGCAGGGTGGGTTTTAAAAAGAAAAACAATGTATGTATCAAAATTGTGTTCCCCATTTATAAGTTGGTTTTTTGAATACGTTCAATAACCTTTCACACATCAGGTGAAGCGCTGAGACAGTTAGTGGTAAGTCCGTTTTTTTAATTGTTTGCATTTTACGAGTACATTATCAAATAATGAAATAATACCTAAGAGCCAAAAATAACAAAGTCCATCTTTATTTACACTGCGTTCCGTGGTAATTTGCGTCTGGCATTGCGGCGTTGTCAGATTTAATTTTACTTTAAAGTCGCTTTTCTCTAAAAAAATTCCGTTTTGACCCCCCATGTTTTTGCTCCTTTTAACCCCCTCTATCACCCATTTAAATAATGACTATCTTAATGTTTACACCCTGTATAAATAACGGAATTGCTTTTTATAATTATTCATAGTATAAGTCTAAGCAGTTTCAATCTAAGTTGCGTGTAGCTAACTTCAACCGAGGAACAAAAAATAGGCTTGCACGCTACATTTTACATACCCAACTCCGCGATATTTTGACCCTTTCGACACTGTGGTGAAAATCATAATAGCCCAGAATTTTCCAATATTATCAGAAGTTGAAATCCCCGGTTCAAGCGCTCAATCGCAGAGCCAGAAAACTCGGAACGGGCGCACTTTAAATCCCCTTGAGAAGTTGCTAAAGGACACGTCCGGAGGTATAATTTAACTTTTGACAGTTAATAGATTAACGGCCTCCACACGACTCGTTGCAAAAGTCCCGGAGACACGATATCGCCGTACTTGCCAGACTATCCAGCTATTTGTTGAAAATTAATGGTACACCACAGTTAGAACCAGACACATCAAATGAGAATATGAGAAAGAAAACAAAAACGGCTTTCATCTACGATGTGAATACTTTATGAGAAGGTTTTGCAGATGCTAAGAACCACTTTTCAGCCACCGCGCTTCTCTATAACTTAGGGCAGCAAAGTATCTTTAGCGCCCGCCATATTTGACCATAGGTATATACTCAGTGACGTTAGAAGTGTTACACCAGAAAAAATAATCTCTTCAACTTGTTTTTTGGCAACATGATGAATATTCCTAAAGCATGCTGTTGCAACAATGTCAACGTTTTATCTTTGTTTTTGTTAAGATGTCATCTCCTAGTTTCTGTGAAGGAATCAGTTGCTGAGAGCTGAGTAGTACAGATATTATTGGCCTTTCATTTACTAGAGTTAAGCATAACCAAATGTACCATGTGAGCGACTTTTAAAGCGGTAGAGTTTTTGCCTATCGAGATGTTGGTTTGTCCTATCGCGAAATTGGCCGCCGTGATAATTGTACTGCAATGACGGTAATGCGTGTGTGTCGTGTGTGGATACAAGAAGGCAGAAGAACACGAAGAAGGCCACCTTGTCAGAGCGTCAAATTATTCGCTTCAGACGACTAGCCCTACGAGACCGTTTTACTACTACGCATCAGATCGTTGACCAATGGTTTGGAGAAGAAAGTATACTTGTTACTATACTTGAACACTATTGTCGCATTCGCCCCTTAGGACTTTTTTAACCCGGCTTCAGTCGCGCAATCTAAAATTACATGAGCGGTCGCATCGCGGCACTGAGTGCCGCATCTGGACAATGACTTATTTTGTATTATTATAGAGAAAACATTGACTAATAAGTTTGTAATTGAACAGAATAGACATTTAAAAAATCAGTTTATTTATAATATTGCGCTCTTATTTATTTAAACATTCAAAACTAAAACATTATTCTATAGCGAACATAAAAGATAAACACTGAATTTTTAAAGTGAAAATGGTAACGTAGCCACCAAGAGACTTAATCCTAAAATAAATCAGTCTTCCTCCATCGGGGTATACAAACAAGTATCACATTGAACTGTTTTTTTGCAATGGCTTTTACATACAAACTGATAACATGAGTCACATCTAACAGTAGTTTTATTATTTTTATGCGCACTAGAAACATGACAACGTCCACTACCATTTTGCTTTATTGCAGGTACCTCATCAACAGTAGTTTGGTATCGCGAAAGAAATTCTATAATGTCTTTTGGAAGTGCAATTATTTTCGCTCGTTCCGCCATATGATGTTCCGTTAGAGACACGCCTAATTCGTTTAAGAATTTTCGTCTTCTAGGAGACTCTTCTGTAGGTTTAGTATTATTGAATTCAATTTCAGCGTTTATCCCAGTAATATCAAGAATGCGGAAAAATATTGCAAGGGGCCATCGTCTAGTGGTTCTCTGGGTTGTATAAGAGGCACATTTTTGATCGACAGTATCGACACCACTCTTCGTCCTGTTATAATCCAAAATGATGGTTGGCTTATTTGTTGCCTCGTCAACCTCTCCTTTGTCATCAACAGAAGAAAGAATTATCACAGCCTAATTCTTTTTGGGTACGTAAGATACCAAATTAATTTCGTCCTGAAATCCGAATAATGAAGAACCAACAATTCGTGCTTTATTCGGAAGGAATTCCGGGGGTAATTCCTTTTTATTTTTCTTTATTGTACCTATTAACGTAAGGCCACTTTGCAAAAGATAATCTGCTAGGGGATACCTCGTATAATAATTATCTGTTGTCAGGTTTCTCTTGGAATTTTTTAAAGGGTCTATCAACCTTCGAACTATATCGAATGGCTTATTACTTGTCTGAAAGGGACCATCTCGTTGTTGCCCACAATAAATCTCAAGATTCCAAGTATAATAGGTGCGACTATCACACAAAGCATATATTTTTATACCGTATTTTGCCGGCTTTTTGTATTTTTAGACCTAGTTTTACTGGTAAAACTCACAGGAGTGCTTTTCCAAACATTCTCTTCGTCCTTTTCAATGTAAAAGAACGCATCTCCTTGATTCTCCAATTCGTGTGTATAGTCCGAGTCCTCAACGGCAGATTGCTCAGATTCGCTGTCGTAAACATTGTACTGCGCTTTCATCTGCAAAGTCTACTATATCCTCATCGAAATCAGAGAAATTGTCGACGATCTCTTGCAGCTCTCGTTCAGTGCGTGGTCTCTTTTTATCCCTAAAGTATCAAAGATTATATATTATTCCACAATCCCAGGTTGATAAAACACACCAATTCGGAAAAAAATAACAATAATAATGAGCTATAATGGTTTTGTAATATATTTTAGCGATATCTATATCAACCTAATAACCATAAATACTTACATGATCGGTCGTGTGGCGGCACGGAGTACCGCAAACTGCGCCTTCTCACTCAAAGTCTCGATTTACACTAAAAGGAAGCATTTCCATCTCCGTTCCCGTAGGTACACGTTGCAAAATATAGCCAACGAAGCATACCTCGCGAGACAGTGGCGTGCTTCGAAAAATTATTCAGTAACTAGAATAAATTAAAAAAACGCGGCACGGAGTACCGCAGCGCGACCGCCGAAGGGTTAAACCCTCCACGGTTAGTGCTTCCTCTGACTGCGGGCCACTGTCGTCAACATTTGAACTGGAGCAGAGAACGGCAACATTGGGTGGCAGAAGAGGCCGCCGTGGGGAACGGGGTGATATTGGTCTTGCTGCTGAGACGCATGTACACAGGACTGTTTGAATCATGGTTTGAGTGCTATTGCCTATGGTAGCCGATCAGCCCTTCTCTTTATTCAAAGCAATATGCTTGCTGCGCGTTATGTTGACGATGTCCTACAAACCACCTTACTGCCGAGGGCCATCCCCATATTTCTCGTCATACTATGGACGTTCTTAAAGAAACAGGCGTTAATTTTTTGCCGTAGCCATTCCGTACTCCGATCCGATGGAACATGTGTGAGATAAGATGGGGAGGGATAATTCCTAACTTGTCTGTAGTAGTGTGGTGGAGCACCATCTTACTGGAATTCAATATCAGTATCGAATTCATTAGGACTCGCTTCGACGATTTCGATGATTAGAGGCTCAATAGTATTTTCCAACATATCCAAATACAGTTCCCCGGTTGAAGTTTGTTCGATGAATAGACAGACGCCCCATAATATGATTTCCCAATATCCCAGCCCAAACGTTAATTTTTTGTGGATATTGAGTATTAGCTTCCCGGTAGGCGTGAGGATTGGTGTCACTCCAATAACGACAATTTTGTCTATGCACATTACCGTTGAGAAAAAATGTACATTCATCACTAAAAAAAATATTCTCGCAGAATTCTGTTCTTCAATCAGGGTCATCTTCAGTTAGCTGATGTACCATTTGAATTTTGTATGGGTGATACTTATTCTTTTTCGAAAGTCTCCATACAGTAGAAGGACGAACCTCACTTGCATTCGCGACGGAGGAAGAAGACTGTTGGGGATTTACTATGATGTCACCAATTATTTGAACTTGCTTCTCTCCCGGGATGGTCGGATGGCCTGGGGGCTTTTTGTTGTTTACACTACCAGTAGTTGTAAATTTAGATAAAAGTTCCCTTAAATATTTTCTACACATAGGACGATTCGGGAAACGATCATTCAACATCCTTTCGGTCTCGTAAAAGTTGCGTGTCGCACCATAAATAAAAATCGCTTCGATTTTTTCTTCCAATGGACAAGAATTGACCATTTTAAAAATAGTTCAAACAGTATCTACTCGTAGCACTAAAACCGAAAACTAAATAAGTATATTTTAACTGTAGAATGATGTTTGTTTTCATATTGATATTCTTGTCACTGTCGACAAAAAATAACAAAACAAGTTTTTATCGCTGTTACTGTGGATACGGAAGGGAATTACAATTATTTGTAGAGATATGCATGTTAGTGGGTCTGTGTTCAAGTAACTAATAAATGTACCACCATTTTGTAGTAGGTGAAGGTATTGACTTTATGTTCTAGGGTTACAAAGTGCTCGTCAGGAGCTTCAAAATGCTGTGCCACAAGACCCCCGTTTTAATATAATTTTTTGGCGCCCAGCGGCCATTTCGACATTTACTCTAAAATATGGTATCCACGCATCAATTTCATTACCTGAAGTTTTAGTTTCTTGAATTGATCCGTTCAAAAAATCGAAGGGTAGGGGGACATTAAAGAAAAGCACTGTATAAGTCGACGGCCGGGAGAGGGAAGCAGAGTAGACACAATAGTTCGTAAATATGTAGTCAGACATAAATAGTGGTATACGAGCCCTTTCCCACTACAGTTGGCCCACCTCAAGATTTGTACCAAAATATGCTTTATAAACTAAACATGACGAAACTATTTACTTCTAAAACAATTTATTTTCTCAAAAACATTTGAGATACACTCTAGTCATAAAAAAATCATATTTGAAATCACTTACATCCATAACTAATAGAACATCTGAACAAATAAACAATGTGCGAATAAATGCGCGAAGTTAACAAAGCAACAATTGAAAGATTACCATTGGGTAACATCACCTTTATTTTTTATTACGGCATAGTGTTAACCAAGTTTTGGCAAAAATTTGGTGTAAAACAATCCCATATTTCTTGAAGCTTTTGTCTCAGTTCGGTGATTGTACCAGCAGGATATTGTCGTAGAACCTTTTTCATCGCGTGCCACAAAGTTTCAATAGGTGACAGATCTGGACTGCTAGAAACCCATTTCAAAAGTGGTACATTATTTTCTTCCATCCATTTTATAGCCTTTTATGAGGTATGGCACGCTGCACCATCTTGCTAAATCACAAAATCTTGGCCGGATGTCAAACATTCTTCCATCACTGGTAAAAGCGATTCTTCTAAAATTGCCAAACATTTGTTCGTATCCACATTTCCATCAATAAAATGAAATTTTCCTACTCCTTTTGATGACATACTGCCCCAGACCATAATGGATGCTGGGAATTTCACTTTTCTCTTCAGACAGTCAACATGGAATGCTTTTTTTGCGAATAACTCTACTGCGACTGTCACCAACACAAACTTCGAATCGGGCCTCATCACTCCATTGTATTGCACACCATTGTTGAGGTGTCCATTGTCTATGTTTTTTAGCCCATCTAAGCCGATTTTTCTTTTGCAGTGGAGTTAATAGTGGCTTTCCTTTGGCCTATAAACAAGTTGTGCAACTTTAGAATTTTTACTTCACTTTTTTATAAGGAAACTTACCTTGCAAGTGCTAAATCCCAGTTTGTGGGCCTGTCTATGAGTTGTGGACCTCGAAATTCTCCTTCCAACAGCGTCACTCCACAGAGCACTTAATTGTAAATAATAGGCACGCCTGTTTTTCACGATTATTCTTCTTAATGCTCTTCGGTCGGCATTTGTGATATTACTTTTTTCCACATATCGTGGCTTAATATTAACTGAACCAGTTCCCCTTTTATCTTCTAACAATATTTCTCGCACTGTACCGCGGTAAATCTAACAAAGTTGCAATTTCTGAGTTTGATTTCCCAGAATTAAAAAATTTAATCATCAGTAACCGAATTTTCTCACTAAACTACCAAAAACTATTTTAAACGTATTCTGACAGCTGTGATTAATAAAAACAATTGTCATGGCTTTTATTTTTCACAGCCACCTATGCGTTATAGACTTATTTTGCATTGAAATGCAAATAGGTTGATAATGCTGTAATTGCAACATGTGTTATTTTTATGCTGCAAATTTTATTAGGGAGTGATAAAGTTGGTGTTTTCTACTATACCTGTATTATCAAAATATTCATTGTTAATATTTTAAACCTATAACACCGTGCTACATTTTTATTATTTGTGTTTGATAAGAAAAAAACAAGATTTCAATAGTTGGGCCAACTGAAGTGGGAAGGGGCTCGTACATAAATGTTCTAGCTAGTTAGTTGTGTTGTGTTTTAAATAAATCAGTGCATTTCTCCTTGTGGAATCGAGTGTTTTTAATCCACACGCAAAAGAACCCATAAAAACTTTACAATATAATGAAGGTTTCCCAGTTACCCTAACTACCTCTGTATACGCAGAATTTATATGCAACGAAAAATGATAGACACCCATTGGTGCATGACACCCCAAAACATCTTAAATCAACAATAATATGGGAAAGAGGGGGTCCATCGTAAAACCAACAAAGTAGCAAACTGTCCAAACATACCTATTTCATTTAAGTTAGTGGCAAACAAGGGGTTCGAAATGTGAGGGTTGATGAATCACATTGATGATGGAACGTCGTGATTTTGGAATGATTGAACGTGTACAACACGCACCATTCTGGACATCGCGTAGCCGATATATGAAAAATGGGAGCGGACTGCTGGAATTTAACGTATAATCATTTCACATTTCGACTCGTACGTGTGGGTGGTGGGTTAATTTGAAAAGCCCAACCAATCAAACTGTTTTATTTGTTACTTCAGAGAAGTTTTTCATTAATGGACAATTCCTTATCGGCAGCACATATTCTTAAGTTACCTGGCAAAAGTGAGGATCAGGTCACAGAGATGTGACATACTCTGTTCTGCATATAATAATACAGATGTGCAAATGTAGACTATAACCACAAGGCTAAAATTTTATTTTCAAAAATTCAGTAATTCTATTAAATGCTTTTTCTAGTAGGTTTTCACAGCTTTCTCAAAATTCATTTCATTTGACGTTTTATGGTAGCAAAATGAAAAATTTTAACTCATAGTATGTGATTGGCTCCATATACAGGGTGTTAATAAAGTATGTAGACAAACATTAACCATCGTATCCCTGGTCAATTTGAAGACGAAATTTCCATATGAACATGGGTCCGCAAGCTAGATCATATTAGCACTAAAAGAAATGACGATGTTCTAAAAAATTACGAAAGAATGGAAGGTATTTTATTTTAATTAGGTATGTCCTTTGGTGAATATCACATGATTTACAGTTGTTTTCAGACCCTCCATGAACCTAGATACGGATAATGTTATCCAGTATTTTTTTAAAAAATAGCATGAAATTGATTTGTTCTGATCGCACTGCCACGCTCTTTTTTTTAATTAAAATCACTTTTCAATTTTAAGCTAAAGTTATTTTTCTCAATTGACGCAATGGATGATTTAAAAAAAATAGGGGGTTACTGAGGCTAAAGCCGTGGTTTAGCGTTGGCAAATTAGGCCCTATGCTCAGGTACACCGAAGAGTTGGGGGGTATTTTTTAGGGCCGCCAAAACTGGAAGATGCCTTGGTGTTGAAAGGCACTCTTTAGCCCAAAACCCCAAGAAAAAAAAACAAAAATACATACAAACAATAGATTTTCTGTGTGGGTAAATAATTGCTAAAATTAACATCAATACATTGTATTACATCTACTAACGGCTAACAACCAAAATTTAAGCCAGCCAAACTAGGAGATCTCCCTTAGTGCGAAAGCTTATTGACTAACTAATTTAAAATGGGCGAGGAAGGCTTCAAAACCGATGACGTAAGAATCCCTATGGTGGAAAAAGGATCTCTGTTCGGAAAGAGGTCCCCGATAGAAAACGTGTCAATGGATATCTAGTAGGGAAGATTCCCCCAAAATAATAACCCTAGATGATGTCGGGTAGGGTTTTTCACGTGGTTCCGTCTAGCGAAAAGTGCGACTGAAGACAATAAGATCCTAGAAATTGTAGAATTTCTCGGGTCCAAGGGTAGACGAAAAATAAAAAAGATGCAAGGCACTCACAACAGGAATGACCCAGGTAATTATCTATGAAATTTTCTTCCTCAATCCAACGAACATGCCCCAGGCAAAAAAAGAGGAAAATTTCAGGTCTTCTGGCACTAGCGGAAAAGAACAAGATGTCCCTCCGACAGTGGAAGGAAGTCCTCTCCCAAAATTTAATTTTTTCGACTTGACATTTCCAAATATAGTTGTACGCCTGACCATTAAGAGCCAAACATTGTCGGCTAATCCCAAAATGAGAAGGTTCCTAATATAAATTCAAGGAAATATCGTGAATAAATGTGGCAACACTGTCATATCTGCATATAAATTTGATTGATTAATAAACATAAGGAAATACTGAAATAAAATTGGCAACTATGCGGAACAAGCGAGGTGTGCAAGTAGTTCCGTACGCAGAATAGTACCTCGACATCAGCGACATCAGCCTTTGCCTTTGGAAGATTTCAGAAAACAATAATAAATTCATCTGACTATAAAAGAAATATATAGTTCAATAGGTGAGTAATAATATTTATGCAACACAAATAGTTTTCAATTCAGAAGGTGATATCAATTTATAGATGTACATTTATTTATTTATTTATTTTTAGCTCCGGAGTGACAAACCGGATTGTTGTTGGGATGTGAACAAGTCTCCGAGGCGAAAATTTCGAGATTGAATTGATTTCTTGACGGTGGAAGATCTAGCATGGGATCAAAGCAACCGAGTTATTTATGAAAATATGTGGAGATGAATACTAAAATTATTACTCATGGTGAACCAGGGAAATTACTAGGCAACACAAGAAGAAATTGTCCATATCAGGGTGAGTAAATTCTTCAATTAATTACCTGAATGCATGGAAAATTGACTACATTCATATTTATAAACTTAGTGGTAGAAACTGTAAAGATGATCAAAATGGAGTGCGATTGCTGTACGTTAAATTTAATAATTGAAATTTTTGGATTATAAAATAGATCAGGATGGATTATGTTTAATTGATTGAGAAATATTTGGTTTCAGTTCCCAAATTGTTCAGTGACATGAAAGATGCTGACTACTATATACAGGCAGCCAAACGACTACAGAAGAAAAACAACGGATACAAATTAAAAATTATAGTTTTTCCGTGGTATTCATGTGCTATGTTTGTTATTTTAAATAAACATGATAATAGGTAAATGTCTGCGTGTTATTTATTTTGGTTATGAATTACGTGAGAAAAATATAGCTAAATACACTGTTAAAAACAAGCCCTATCTTGGGAAATGGCCAATGGGCCGGTCTAGTCATTTTTGTCAATAAAATTGATTTAATAATATACTATGAATAAAAATAATATGCTACGGAGATTATTAGATTAGATTATCGGCTTTTGTTTCTTCCTTCTCAAGTTCTTGCTGCATTACTTCAAATTAAACCTATGCGACAACAACAACAACAACAAAAAATATATGATTCATCGGCAATAAAAGGCAACTGTTACAGCACTACTTTTAATTTGACCTTCTAAATAATTTTTTTTCCAAAAATACAGGATAATACTATTGTCATCCACGTTCATATTGAGCCTCAGCAACTTGTAAAACATGAAAATTTATCATAGGTTATACCAACTGTTAAAGTTTGACTACATACTTTATTAGCACCCTGTATATGGCTGAAGTAAACTCTAGCGCATATCGCAAATATTTCATTTCTTATTTTAACATGAAAGATTAAGATGTAGATTGTACGAAAATATCATTTTTCCTTCAAGGAACCCGACGCTTGCTATTTTATAGAACTTCAAAGTTGCATTTCGGGTGGTATATATATATATATGTTTGTGAGTTACTCCTGGTATTGTAGACAGTACAATTCAAACTTCATTTGCATAAATCATTTTAAACTGATGTTCCGGTCACCACGGTGGACATTTTCAAAGCTTACAAATAAATATCAATTACAATACATTTCATATTTATGTCTTCCAGGTGACGTTTTCGCTAATATACAGCGGGTTGCGATAACAGCCTGAAAGCTCTATCATTCCAATTATTTGACAACACTGCGTAAAACCAGCAAAGCCGTCTAGGGTAGACATTGTCGCTCCTAAAGGGTGGGCCAGACTCCCCCAAGCGACAAGCGAGCATAAGGATATCTATTGTTTTGGGTGAACTAGACAGGTTACCCCCGTTCATCGTCCCGAAAACGCCAAACGTCCCTGAGAACGCTGAAGCCCACCCAGAACTGTTGTGGGGACCGGTTGACTGTGCTGCAATCTTCGACTATTAAACTAGTAGTACTTCGATACCTCAAGGGTAGTAATAATGTAAGACTCGACAGTTTGGCCTTTAGACGGCAAAATAAAACAACTGTGCATTCAGGATCCAATAACAATCCATAACAACGAACTGGAAACTAAAAACCTTATGGTCGATCAGTAGGTTTGGAGAATATCAATAAGACTTTCTAAACAAAATCGGCCATAATTTTCAGAGGGACTGAACAGAAATTATTGTCTAATATTATATGCGCTGACTCCTTTACCATCCTTTTGTAATTGTTATACTATGTGCAACATTAAGACTTACTCCCATTCTACCATATTCCCTTATTCCCATACACGTTCGCTGAAAGCTTGATTCCTTTTTTTATTATATAGCCTTCATTCTACATTCAACAGGTCTTGATGTTGCACAGTCTACTTTATATATTTAGTATCCTTTCTCGACCAAATTAAGATTTCATGGCACTAACAAATGTTTGTGTCCCTTTGTAAAATCAGCGTCTCAAATTGCCCTATTGTATTGAGTTCCGTTCATTTATGGTCACGGGGGTTAGTAATGGAGCTTTTGTATTGGGAAAATGCTTAATAAAAATTTAAATTCCAAAAATGGGACCGTGACACCGTTGTTTGCATGGTCATTCTTGAAAACCTCGTCTCAAATTACCAAAGTACGAGGGGGTAGCCACAAAAAACGGAATTATTTTTTAAAAGCTATTTATCTTCAACTTTTTCACAAACTAACCTCATCGACAACTCATGAACTGCTCATGAGTTGCGCTGTACGCCCCTATTGGCAGAAATGTGTACTACACAAGCTCCGACCATTGCAATGCTATTCCGGTTATTTTTGGGTAATTCCTCGTATACTTAGGTTTCTTCTGCGGTATTGAGCACAGGAGGGGTATTTGCAGCTAGGCTATCATGATACCGAGAAAAAGGATGAGAAAGGCATCTTATGTTAACGCCAAAAGACATTTCCAATGAGTAGAGAAAATGACACTGATTAACTAAGTATCAATAACCAAGTATGTCCGAAAATTGCAGATAACCCCATTGTGCTTAGCACGGCAATGCTGGTGGGTCACAGAATGAAAATAGAAATTTTGTATAGAAAAGTATTCTTCTAATGGCCATTTTTATATAACTTTCTTGTAATTAATTGAAATTTAGGGTCTAAAGGAACAGTTTCCTGTTATAAAGGTAGAAGGAAGTAAATTTTTCAACAACATAAATTCCGATTAATTACATGAAATTGAAATTTAGGTTTGAAGTTGACGCCAAAAGGTCCATTTTCCTACTCAAAATAAGCAGGATACAATTTACAATCTCCATATTCGTTTCACACAAAATTTTCTCTGACTGTTTTCTGGAAGGGTTTGCAGCACCGCTTAAAAGTCGCAAACACAAAAGTATACTAAGAACACCCAGTTTAAATGGTTTATTTTAATAAAATTTTGTATAAGTACTTAATGAACCATAATAAGTAAATGATAAAAATTTCAAAATGATTGCACTGCTTAAAGCCCTTTGACCTTTAATAATGTGTGGATGCACCCTGATGTGCTACGAATTCTCGAACGCGCCTAGGCATGCTTCTGATCAGGTGGTCGATGTCCTCCTGTGGTATCTCATTCCAGGCAACCACCAACTCCTCTCGAAGTGCTTCTAGAGTCTGAGGAGGACGTTGCAAATTGAGCAATCTCCTACACATCATATCCCACACGTGCTCAATTGGGGATAAGTCGACAGATCTTGGTGGCCATGGTAACAATGTGACATCATTATGTTGAAAGAAGTCTATTGTGACTCTTGTAACATGTGGTCCGGCATTATCTTGTTGGAAAAATGGATCTGCCAGGGTGTCAAGATAGGG
This sequence comes from Acanthoscelides obtectus, assembly GCA_963669975.1. Taxonomy (NCBI): domain Eukaryota; kingdom Metazoa; phylum Arthropoda; class Insecta; order Coleoptera; family Chrysomelidae; genus Acanthoscelides; species Acanthoscelides obtectus. The sequence continues at coordinate 107,559,055 of CAVLJG010000001.1, forward strand.
TAAAGATGGGGTTCTAGAACTTCGTGGATATAACGCTGCGCGTTCATGTTACCTCTGATGAAGATTAAAGGTGAACTGGAACCATAAGCTCACCCCAAACCATAACCCCAACAGTGTGATGATCATGTCTTTCAACAAAAAACTGTGGATTCCTCCTTTCACCACGTCGCCTTCTAACCCTGACACCGACGTAATCGCCTTGAGTGGTGCAGACAACGGTCACTCTGGGATCAGGAATGGAACAGTATTGTCTTTAGTGACGAGTCTCGATTTTGTTTAGGCATGCACGATGGTCGTGCCAAGGTTAGAAGGCGACGTGGTGAAAGGAGGAATCCACAGTTTTTTGTTGAAAGACATGTTCATCACACTATTGGAGTTATGGTTTGGGGTGCTATAGCTTATGGTTTTAGTTCACCTTTAATTTTCATCAGAGGTAACATGAACGCGCAGCGTTATATCCACGAAGTTCTAGAACCCCATCTTTACCCTGGCAGATCCAACTTTCCAACAAGATAATGCCCGACCACATGTTGCAAGAGTCACAATAGACTTTTTTCAACATAATGATGTCACATTGTTACCATGGCCACCAAGATCTCCCGGCTTATCCCCAATTGAGCACGTGTGGGATATGATGGGTAGGAGATTGCTCAATTTGCAACGTCCTCCTCAGACTCTAGAAGCACTTCGAGAGGAGTTGGCGGTTGCCTGGAATGAGATACCACAGGAGGACATTGTCCACCTGATCAGAAGCATGCCTAGGCGCGTTGGAGAATGCGTAGCACATCAGGGTGCATCCACACATTATTAAAGGTCAAAGGGCTTTAAAGCAGTGCAATCATTTTGAAATTTTTATCATTTACTTATTATGCTTCATTAAGTACTTATACAAAATTTTATTAAAATAAAACCATTTAAACTGGGTGTTCGGGTTTATATGTCACTTAGTATATGTAGTAGAAAACAAATTTGCAGCATAAAAATAACACATGTTGCAATTACAGAATATAAACCTGTTTTCATTTCAATGCAAAATAAGTCTATAACGCATAGGTCGCTGTGAAAAATAGAAGCCATGACAATTGTTTTTATTAATCACAGTTGTCAGAATACGTTTAAATAATTTTGGGTAGTTAAGGTTTTCAAAATGGGTAGAGGAAAGGTTATTAGTGAGAAAATTCGGTTACTGATAATTAATTTTTTTAATTCCGGGAAATCAAACTGAGGAATTGCAACTTTTTTAGACTTATCGCGGTACAGTGTGAGAAATATTTTTAGAAGATATAACGTAACTGGTTCAGTTAATATTAAGCCACTATATGTGAAAAAAAGTAATATCACAAATGCCGACCGGAGAGCATTAAGAAGAATAATCGTGCGTGCCAATTATTTACAATTAAGTGCTAAGGAGAATTTCGAGGTCCACAACCAGAGAGAAAGTTGAACAACTTGTTTATAGGCCAAAGAAAAGCCACTATGAACTCCACTGCAAAAGAAAAGTCGGCTTAGATGGGCTAAAGAACATAGACAATGGACACCTCAACAATGGTGTGCAATAAAATGGAGTGATGAGGCCCGATTCGAAGTTTGTGTTGGTGACAGTCGCAGTAGAGTTATTCACAAAAAAAATTAAGCATTCCATGTTGTCTGACTGAAGAGAAAAGTGAAATTTCCAGCATCCATTATGGTCTGGGGCAGTATGTCATCAAAAGGTATATTTTGCAATTTTAGAAGAATCGCTTTTACCAGTGATGGAAGAATGTTTGACATCCGGCCAAGATTTTGTGTTTCAGCAAGATGGTGCAGCGTGCCATAACTCAAAAAAGGCTATAAAATGGATGGAAGAAAATAATGTACCACTTTTGAAATGGGTTTCTAGCAGTCCAGATCTGTCACCTATTGAAACTTTGTGGCACGAGATAAAAAAGGTACTACGACAACATCCTACTCGTACAATCACCGAACTGAGACAAAAGCTTCAAAAAATGTGGGATAGTTTTACACCAAATTTTTGCCAAAACTTGGTTAACACTATGCCCCAAAGAATTTCAGCCGTAATAAAAAATAAAGGTGATGTTACCCAATGGTAATCTTTCAATTGTGGCTTTGTTAACTTCGCGCATTTATTCGCATTATTCGCACATTGTTTGTTTGTTCTATTAGTTATAGGTCTAAGTGATTTCAAATATGTATTTTTTACGACTAGAGTGTATCTAAAATGTTTTTGAGAGAATAAATTGTTTTAGAAGTAAATAGTTTCGTCATGTTTAGTTTATAAAGGCATATTTTGGTAGAAATCTTGAACTGGGCCAATTGAAGTGAGAAGGAGCTCGTATATTCCTATACTACCTTGTAGTCCAATGGAAATAAACATTATTTATTTATTAGGTAGGACACCGAACAACATCTGATCAGCTATCCTGTATTCACCATATAAGGTCTATCAAAATAAAATAGCACAAAATTCTATTACCGCGTGCATTTACTCTTCCTAGTCTGTATACTTCTATTAGAAACCACCCACAGGTTTGTCACCATAACACCATTACGCTTGAAAACTCCTTATTGTCCGCCCGAGACGAAAGAAGTCCATTGTTGCTTGAGCGTGTAAAAAAGAGAGCAACCTGTTCAGTGCACTCGCTGTTCCCTCTTAGCTTGATTTATAAAGTGTGTCTGAAATTTATTTATCAGGTAGTTGTTTCGCAAATATATGGCGTCGTTCGTTTCGAGCAGTGCGGCTATACGTTTCCGCCACTCTGTGCCCCACTTATGTGTCTGGCAAAATCGGAGTTGCATTTACTGAACATATTGCGCAGATTGAAATAGGAAGTTTTCTGTGAACCGCAGTTGGGAAGCTATCAGAAGCGCTTATCTTTTTGAGCATTTGCGCTCTGACAAGTTTCTGTTATTCAAGACTGTCCGCTGTGACATCTTTTTCATTATTTAGCTTTTACAATCTTGTTAATAATAGTGAATTATTCAATTGCAGAAATGGCAGAAATGCATTAGGTATATGACCTTGCCGGCGGTAATGGTGAACAAGCCAGACGGACTTATCACCAGAGGTATCCCGATCGTGCTTTGCCAGATAGTCGAACCTTTTCTAATATTCATCGTCGTCTTGCTGAAACTGGTTCTGTCTGAAAAGGAACATCTGAAGGTCGATCTCTGAGTGTGAGAACACCTGAAATTGAGGAAGCAGTGCTACACAAAGTCGAAGAACATCCTGAAACGGGTACGAGGAAAATCGCTAGACACTTAAATATTTGACTTCAAAGTGTTTGGAGAATTTTAGTGGATTTTTTGTTATATCCTTACCATATTTTAAGAGTACATGCATAACTTCTCATTGATTTTCCAAGGCGTGTGACCTTTTGTCAGTGGTATCTTCAAGAAATTACACAACATCGACAATTTGAATCAATGATTCTGTTCACGGACGAAGCTAATTCTTCTCGAAATGCCATTCAGAATTTCCACATTAATCATTTGTGGGCAGAAGAAAATCGCTATTCCGTAACCGAAACCCATTTCCAACACCAATTTTCGGTTAACGTATGTACAGGAATTATTGGCAACCACTTTATTGGCCCATTCTTCTTGCCGGGGCGACTTGACGGACAGACTTACCTCAATTTTTTTCAACAACAGTTGGCTTTGCTGCTTGATGATGTTCCGTTAGTAATAAGAAGCAATATGTGTGATGGTGCACCAGCAGATTTCAGTGTAGCGGCTAGTAATTATTTACAAACTGTTTATCCAAATCGTTGGACTGGCCGCGGTGGGCCCCAAGAATGACCACCAAAGTCCCCATACCTCAACAGTTTAGATTCCTTTTTGTGGAAGCGCGGAAGCATGCATACTAAGTGAAGGGGGCCATTTTCAACAATTTTTGTAATCATTTCGTTGGTTTTGATGTTATGCTTATGTTGTTAGTTGTTGTTTGTGTGTTTGATTTTTCCAATTAAATTAATATTAATTTTGCAAGTTAGACAATAGAAGGGTTTTTATGTTTTTACTCAAAAATGGCGCATCGAAGGAAAGAGAGATCATTTGTTTTAAATTGAACGGGCAATACAAAAATAATTTTTATTTGGCAAAAAACCATTGACGTACCATTTTTTTCTTAAAAAATATCGAAGTCAATACCCGTACGCACGCCACTGTTAAAGCTAAAAATTATTATTGCATTGAAAAATATGCAACTTTATTAACTATCACTACGTACTAAATATCAGTGAAGTATCTGAAGCGGTTCTGACAATATTAATTAATTTCCATTTTTTTTCCCTAAAACTTCAACGCGCTTTTGTAAGGAAACATTTTTGGACCATAGTTTATAAAGCAAACTAACATTAATTTTTCATGTAGATTGATCCCCTAAAATATTCGCATATAATTAAGGAAAATATACAGGTTTATTTTGCTATATATTTAATTGGATCTTTAGGGAAAGGCACATACCTAAAATATTCAAACTAAGCTGAATAACACCAATTTACAAAGCAGGAGATAAACTAGTGTTATCCAATTATAGACCTATATCGCTGATATCATCGCTAGCGAAAGTCTTTGAAAAAATATTAAAAAAGCGAAGCTACCTACAAAAAATAAAATTTTGTCTGATAATCAATTTTGCTTTATCGAAGGAAATTCGACTCAGGATGCGATAGAATATATAATCAGCAAAATAACTAAGCATGTATACTAAGTGACATATAAATCCGAACACCCAGTTTAAATGGTTTTATTTTAATAAAATTTTGTATAAGTACTTAATGAAGCATAATAAGTAAATGATAAAAATTTCAAAATGATTGCACTGCTTTAAAGCCCTTTGACCTTTAATAATGTGTGGATGCACCCTGATGTGCTACGCATTCTCCAACGCGCCTAGGCATGCTTCTGATCAGGTGGTCAATGTCCTCCTGTGGTATCTCATTCCAGGCAACCACCAACTCCTCTCGAAGTGCTTCTAGAGCCTGAGGAGGACGTTGCAAATTGAGCAATCTCCTACCCATCATATCCCACACGTGCTCAATTGGGGATAAATCGGGAGATCTTGGTGGCCATGGTAACAGTGTGACATCATTATGTTGAAAGAAGTCTATTGTGACTCTTGCAACATGTGGTCGGGCATTATCTTGTTAGAAAGTTGGATCTGCCAGGGTGTCAATATAGGGTAAAAGATGGGGTTCTAGAACTTCGTGGATATAACGCTGCGCGTTCATGTTACCTCTGATGATGATTAAAGGTGACCTGGAACCATAAGCTATAGCACTCCAAACCAAACTCCAACAGTGTGATGAACATGTCTTTCAACAAAAAACTGTGGATTCCTCCTTTCACCACGTCGCCTTCTAACCCTGGCACGACCATCGTGCATGCCTAAACAAAATCGAGACTCGTCACTAAAGACAATACTGTTCCATTCCTGATCCCAGAGTGACCGTTGTCTGCACCACTCAAGGCGATTACGTCGGTGTTCTCGAGTTAAAGGGAGGACCCAGTGTGGCCGGTATGAAAACAAGCCAAAACTTCTCATTTGTCGGTAAACACTTCGCATGCCAATAGGTCTTCCGTGTTCTGCAAACCATTCATTTGCAATGGACCTGGTAGTGGAGAAACGGTCCCTTAAGGCCAATAATCTTAGGCGGCGATCTTCACGGTCTGTTGTTCTACGGCGGCGTCCAGTGCCCCTTGCTCTTTGCGTACGGCCTTCTCGAAGCCATGCCTGACAACACCTAATCACAGTGTCTACACTTCTTTGCACTCTAACTGCAATTGCCCGAAAAGAAAGTCCAGCTTCCCGAAGTCCCACTATACGGCCCCTATCAAACTCACTAAGTTGACGAAATCGTACAGGTCTCCGTACTCTAGGCATCGTAACCGATCGTAAAGGATGTCAAGAACCAAAATCCGCCAACGTTGATTCTTTACTGCGGCTGAAATATTCATTTTTAGAGCGTTAATGAATTAAAAAAATCAGTATAAAAACCGGAATGTCCAACTGATAAGGCTGAAAATTTGTTCACTTGTTATTTACAGTAAGATAAATACATTCAAAAATTTTTATTAAAATAAAACCATTTAAACTGGGTGTTCGGATTTATATGTCACTTAGTATAGATGAAAATTCTCCTTGTTTATTTACTTTCATAGATTTAGCTAAAGCGTTTGACACAGTCAGTCACAAACTACTACTGGATATACTGGTCAGTATTGGATTTAGAGGAAATTAATTTAACTCTATGACAAGTTACCTATCTGATATTTTACAACGTTTCAGTATAAAAGGTTGTGAAAGTAACTACAAGAAAGTCAAATACGGCATTCTCCAAGGTACGGTCCTAGGTCCAACATATATCTACCAGAACTATATAAACAGTTCAAATATATACGTACAATATACAATAGTAACTTTTATTGATCATACTTTTATCATTCATGCATCAGATACATGGAATAATACTAAAACAGAGGCTACACTTAATATCGAACATGTAAAGTCTTGGTTTGACCACATTAATTTTGATAAATCACTTTTTATCCCATTTGCGTGCAGTATAAACTCTCTACCTAAATATAACACACCCACGATAAGGGCAAAATAAAATGAAAGTTTAACGGTAAATAAAACAAACTGTATTCAATGTCTAGGAGTATATATAGACAGCAATTTAAGATGGAACATACATATATCACACACAGTTAAAAAAATAAAAACCATACTATATAAATTAAAATACTTAAAAGCAATGTTAGATATCAAGTAGTTAGAGATAATATACTGCTCATTAGTACAGACTCATACCAACATACACAGCATGGGGGGAGCAAGTAATCCTCACATAAAACCATTAGAAATGATCCAAAAATCGATTTTGGAAGTAATATATAATAAACCATTGCGTTACCCAACTTTTACAAGGAAATGAATAAAATTCTTTGACATACGACGGCAGTATTTCTGTCGAATAATACTGTCTCAATATAAGAATAGAAATAACAGAAAATTATTAACTCAACACAAATATAAGACACGTAACAGAAACATTATAGAAGTACCAAAACCGGACAAAAATATAATGCAAAGATCGTTTGTATTTCTCGATCCCAGATATTATAGAATGATACCGCAGGATTTGAAGCAACCTAACTCCTTGGAGTTATTCAAAGTAAAGCTGAAAGACTGGGTTAAAGGGTTTCCACCAGCAAGAGCGCATCAATATGTTGATGTAAACTGTCACGTATTCCTGTTAAGGGGTGATAGATTAGGTCAAAAGCAACCGATTTTGTTAACCATTTTTGAGTTATTTGAATTTTAAGTTTTTTATTTTTTATTCCGATTTCAGACGGTTAAAATTGAAATACAAAAAACTGCATGCTTGATTTTGAGTTTTTTGTTATCGTCGCATAGCAGACATTTCAATAGTTCATAATAAGTACCTAATCAAATGTTGAAAAGCTACAAACGTTTTAAAATTACGCTTTTTGAATGTATCATTTTCTTTTTTTTTTACTGACTTATTTGATAAAAAATGCAATTTTCTGTAAAAAATCTCCTAGTAATGAAATGTGCAAAATATGTAAATAATATCTCTATCTAACAAGCTTTCATTTGAGGTATCAAGTACATGCAGAGAAACAACAATGACACCCAAAGAGGCTGGATTTTTAAGGAATTTGTATTACCTGTTTAAACAAGTCGTTACTGTCCTATGTTTTATGGCATCGGCTCGACCAGGAAGCGAGTGAGAAGAGCTGACTTAGTGGAGGAGTCTAGTTACGCTGAGTGAGAATTAGGTTTAGGTTGGTATGAACTACTGCGTACGCGCACACGTTTTACGCACGATTATTATTTTCCCAGTTCATTTCGAGTGGTTTCTTTATCATCATAGCAGTCGCAGAAGATCCGCCAGGACCTCGCCATAGCGAGCACGGGCAAACTTTTACAAATGAAGAATACGCAGAAATAGTGTTCTGTTATGGACAGCTGCCCGCCGTGAATATCGGCAACGTTTCCCGAATCGCCGAACACCTCTGTGTTTGACTCTGTATATCGGCGCATCCGCCAAACCGGACATGTTCAAAAGCAACATAGTGATGCTGGTCTACCCCGAGTCTATGCTCCTGAAGATGAAGAGGAACGCCTGCGTGTGTTTCAGGAAGACCCTACTACGTCTACGCGCATTGTGGCTGCTCAGTTGGGTATATCACAATACAAAGTATGGCTTAATGGGCATACTGCAAGATTATACCCTTATAACTACACGCCTGTGCATGTGATTGAAGAGGGCGATCCTGCAAGACAATTAGATTTCTGCAGGTACATGTTACATGCAGATACAGAAGATCCAGACCATTTTAAGAAAATTCTGTGGACCGATGAATCGAAGTTTGATAAGGACGGGATCACTAACTACCATAATGCTCATTACTGGGCTGATAAAGAAGCTTTAAACCCCTGAAAAATAACACCGACGGGGTCTCAGAGCTGGTTTTCAGTCAATGTGTGGATGGGCATCATTGATAGATATTTAATTGGACCTCATTTTCTGCCCGCTAATTTAAATGGAGAAGTGTATGAAGAGTACTTGAAAAATCACTTGTTTCCATTAATGGAAGATCTCCCATTGGCGAAGAGACAAAATATGCGGTTCCAGCACGATGGCTGTCCCGCACACTACAGTAGATTAGTACGGGCGTATTTAGACTCTAAATTTTCAAATCAAAGGATTGGCAGAGGCGGGCCCATTGCCTGACCAGCAAGAAGCCCAGATCTCACACCGATGGATTACTATTTGTGGGTACATATGAAAAGCCTGGTGTACGATGTTTCGCCCGTACCAACGCGCGATGAATTAATTACAAGGATAATCAGTGCAGCTGACCAAATAAAAAGCCGCTTAACAACTAGAGTTACCAAAAGTGGATTACGTAAGAGAATGCGTGCGTGTATTCGTAACAGGGGATCACAATTTGAGCAAAATCTGTAGAATACTAAAGGACATGTAATTAAATAATACTGTAATTAAAATAAAAGCCTTTTGTTTATCCTACGTAATTATCGTTCGTACAACTTTTTTTAATTTTATGTCTTTTTACTTGAGTTAGTTGTAACTTTTATACCTTAAATTAATGAAAACTTTTTGGATAGAGATAATATTTACATAATTTGCACATTTCATTACTAGGAGATTTTGTACAGAAAATTGCATTTTTTATCGAATAAGTTAGTAAAAAAGCAAGAAAATAATACATTTAAAAAGCGTATTTTCAAAACTTTTGTAAGTTTTCAACATTTTATTACTTATTATGAACTATTGGAATGTCCGCTATGCGACGATAATAAAAAACTCAAAATCTAAACATGTAGTTTTTTGGTATTTCAAATTTAACAGTCTGAAATCGGAATAAAAAATAAAAAAAATAAAATTCAAATAACTCAAAAACGGTAAACTTCTGGATAGGACAAAATCGGTTGCTTTTGACCTAATCTATCACCCCTTAACAGGAATACGTGAAATTACAAGTCACCCTGTATAAATGACAATATGTAAGGACGAGGCCACTCATAAAGTTTAAGCTCTTATATAGGTATATAATTAATATAAACAACAAAATAAGTTAATAAGAATCAGTTTCATGGTAATTACATGACAGTTCAGTGTATATTATATATCAAACTTTTGTTTGGATGTATACTGTTGTAACAGTGATTGGGCAAACGATTAGACTTCATACTTGATAGAAAATGTTTCTTTTTTTTTGCTTATTATTAGGCAAATATTTTAAACTCACGCACAAAGTGTGTGCCTTCTGTGAGCGCTAGAATATTCATTTGCTAACATATTGTGTATTTTTATACTGTGTAAAATGGAAGATAAATATTATTATTATGTAAAAGAGTCATAAATTATCTATTATAGTCGTAGTCACCGTTCTTGGCTGGTGAAAGTAAGACTACCAGTATCTCTTCATATATCTTCAGCTCCCTCATACATACGCACACAACCTACCCCTGTGTATGAACGTTTGTTCGTGAGCTCAAAGACATACGTTTTTTAGTTGTACGTATTCGTCTCGGAAAATTTGTCGTTACGTACGAGTCCCCATATTTGTCAGAGTGACAACTTACTTGAGATCAGTGTGCAATTCGAGTTGTCCTGCTATCAATCTTCAATATAAAATTGCGCAATGCCCACAAATTCATCACCCTGTATATTTGTGCAAGTTTGGCTTCAATTTTTCATAAGCTTTTCTTTGATACTAGACACATAACGGTTTTTACGACTGTTTTTTCGGTTATTAGCAAGTCTTTTATGGAACGGCTTAATTCCCTAAAATATCGCATCATCCTTGGAAACAAATAAATTGTTGATTTGTTACAAACTGTCAAAATTAGCTTTGTGAGCATTCAAATAAAAACGTGTTTGAAAATGATTTTTTCTAAAGAACAAATGGTGAATATGGTGTTCGTTTTGGGCAAAGCCCAAAGAAATAGTTTCCTAGCGTCTCGCATTTATAAGCAGCAGTACCCTAATATGCGGGAAACAGGCCAGACACATTTTCCACACTACGAGAACGTTTTGAATCAAGTGGAGCAGTGGAATATAGTAAAAAATGTTTAAATAATCCAAGTGTCACCAATCACGCAAATCAGTTGGAGGTTCTATTAAAGTTGCAGGAAAATTCCCATTGAAATGCACGGCAGGTTGGAGCAGAAACTGATCTATGCAGAGCTTCTGTCCAAAGGATCATTCACAAGCATAGGTACTATCCATATCACCTATGCTTGCATCAAGGTCTTCGTCCTCAGGATTCCGCAGCTCGAATGGAGTTTAGTAGAATAATGCTAAATAAAGTGAATAAAGATACTACTTTCCTGGATAAGGTTCTTCTTAGCGATGAGGCAACTTTCAACAGCATAGGTGTTGTCAACAGGCATAGCATACACTATTATGCGATGGAAAATCCTTACTGGATAGGCAAATAGATTTCCAAAATAAATGGAGCTTGAATGTTTGGGGAGGAATTATTGGCAGACAAGTTATCGGGCCTTTCTTTTTCGACAACAGATTAACAAGTAAAGAAAACTTGAATTTTTTGATCGAGCATTTGCCTTGCTTTTGGAGGATGTCAACCTGCAAACTCGGATGCATATGTACTTCCAACATCACGGCGCACCTGAGCATTATCATCGTGTGCGTAACTATTTGGACACCTGGAGTAACAATCGTTGGATCGATCCTGATGGGCGTACCTATATCTTGGCCTCCTACATCACCAGATATGACACTGATTGACTTCTTTCTATGGGGCTACGTAAAGCAAGAGGCTTATAGATATCCTCCATCTACCACGGAAAATGTGAAGGAAAGAGTTAAGGTTGCTTTTCTGAACATAAGGGAACACATGCTGAGGGATGTGCAATGGTCATTTATCCAAAGACTACGGCTGTGTATTCAACATGGTGGAAATATTTTCGAGCAGTTTTTGCAGATTACGAGTACTGTTTTCGATTGTTTGGTTTCGCTTGTCTTAGACGTGTACCAAACTAATTATTGCCAAAAGTCATGAAACAACTTTGTGTAAACAAATACCAACACCATGAGAAAATATACACAGATGAATCAAAACTTGACAATAGACTAGGAACAGCTGTTGTGACATCCACTACTACCATTAAAATGAAATTACCAGACGAAGCAACAATTCTAACAGGAGAATTATATGGAATATTAGAAGCCATGAAACACGTACAGAAGCACAACACCCAACGAAGCCTCATAATAACTGATTCTCTAAGCTCGCTTCAGCTTATTGAGCAGATATATACGAAAAACCACCTGGTGCACCAAATTAAGCAGATTCTCCACTCATTACAAGCAGACAACCACGATATTGTATTCGTATGGACTCCTTCTCACGTTGGTATCCAAGGCAACGAAAAAGCAGACCATCAAGCTAAACTAGCAGCAAACTTGGATCACACATCAACCATAAACATCCCAGATACAGATATAAAATCTCACCTTAAACAAAGAGCTATTCAAACCTGGAATACCAACTGGCAGAACAAAGCAACAAAGCTGTTTGAACTGAAACCTAGATTCGGACCATGGACAACACACACAACAAACAGAAAACACCAAACAATCATCACACGACTCCGTTTAGGTCACACCCGGATCACCCATGGACATCTCATCACGCAGGAACCAGAACCCATGTGCGAAGTGTGTGAAACCCCTCTCAGTGTCAAACACACATTAGTGCAGTGCCCTTTGTTAGAGCACTATAGAATGGAATGTAACCTCACATCATCAACCATGTGTGATATTTTAGCACCAAATAGTAACATAAGCAATCTATTACGTTTCCTACAGCAAACTAATGTATTATTTAAAATATAGCATGTAAGCCGTACCGCTAATGGCCTTTAGGTCGAAGCGGGTAATTATTAAATAAAAAAAACTTTGTGTAAATTTGGTTATGGACGCAGAGATATAAGGCAACCAGATCCTATTCAGCGTGTGTTAAAATTATTTGTCGGCAGATCACATTTTCAAAGACGTTGCAATATCTAAAACGGTTTCCCAGAAAATGAAACAGTAACAGCATTCATGTCAAAGTTGTATAAATAGAATGGAGCAAAATTCTTTGAATGTCGATTTCCGAGGAGATAGAAAATGGCCATAGAGAGTTTCCCTGAATACCTCGTCGTCCTTCACAGGAGGTAAAAATACCACGCGATGCTTCGAGGAATGTGACAAAAGATTTCCCCTGTACTAGCATGCACAACGAGGAAAACTTGGTTTGAGTGAATAGAGCTTTCTGATAGATTAAACTGCTGCACAGATACATACAATGAGCGTAAAGGCATCGCAATTATCTAACAGCACATCAGTTTGTGAGGATTTATTTGGTGAGTGTTTATATACACGACGAGCCGTATGTCCTAGGCTGGCCAGAAATCCGGGAATGTCCTGGATTTTGCATCTTATCCCGTGTCCAGTAATAAGACTTTACTGTCCCTGATTGCGAACACCTACTATTTTTCCACAAAATTACCAATACTACACGTAACGTACGGCTGCCAAGTGCAACCAATTACATTCGTGATACTTAATTTTCAGGTTAACGTTTTTTTTCAATTTTTATTACGGTACAAACTGTATTGTCTATTAAAGTATAGATTAATCAATGAATGTAAGCGAGGTGCTCAATTTTGGTTACGTTATTGTAATATTAAAAAATATATATGGTAGCTTTTGAGAGTCAAGTAACTTTGAAGTCTTTTAAAATATAACAATGAAATATTGTTGAGGACTAATTAAAATATATAGATATATATAAAAAAGTTTGACATTTTATCTCTGTTGACAGCTAACAAAATGTCACTTTATGAAATTACTTTTTTCCAGGGAAAAAATTGGCACTTTTTTCCCGGATATTTTATTATACAATAAAGTTACATTTCTTTCACACCAAAAGTACTATTATTAAATGTGCATTGCATGAACGCCACGTTCCTTAAACTATTCAGTACAACAGTCGAATTTTCTTGTGTTTAAATTGTATTTTTCTGTCAACACAACTCCCGTTGGTGTACTTGGTCGCAAATCCGGTGTTATTTCAGCACTACCACACGTCCTAAACACTTTTATTAGCTATTTCTGTCCTGTGTGCTACCGATTCCCTTTAGCGACCGTTAATAACTTCCAACCGCCATGTAGCTTTAATGTCATCAAGTCTCCCCAGATTCAACTAAAAGTGTAGCAGACAATCTTCGAAATGAATTACCTGTATATGAGCTAACAATTTCAAGTTGAAGAAAATTAGCCACTGTTTCGGGAACCTTGTAAAACTGGTTTTTACCCACAACCTGATTGATAGATTTTCCATTGTGATATGCCTAAAACAGGCAGCGATCCTTTGCTGCTGCTGCTGGACGAAGGGCTATGCACATTCGCTAAAATTTAATATATTTTTCAGTAACTACAAATCTCCTGTTTACATCATTCTTTGTTTCCTTAAGTTTCACAATTGATAACATTTCCGAATCTTCAATATCACCTAATGTTACCTGGTTGATTTCACAAATTCGACAAGTTCCTGCACTCCCAAATACAACAACAACCTTGTCCACTAAATAAACTTCATCAGGAGCATTATTTAAAAAATCACTGATTTGTGTACTCTCAAAAATCGCAACTTTCTTGGGCTTGTAACCGTTCTCATTTTGTTTCAGAAATGTAATTATTTTGAAATATTTTAAAATGTCTATTATTGGATCGTAACATACTTTTAATCATTGAATAATTAAACCACACTGTTGATGGCCTTTGTTGTTATGTAAATACCGAAAAATAAGCCAGTAACACCGTCTCCGACAAAGAGCTGCATGTTTTTTTTCATCTTCCATTCCATGAATCTTTAATACGCGGTTTCGTAAATTTTCCGCGATTTAGCTGGCAATAATTTTTGTGATGCTACTTTGGCTACTTCTACTAATTCCGGTGAAGTTAACCTCTTCAAGGACATAGGCACAAATGTGTACGTTTAAACAAATACTGCGTAATTTAAAAACTACGGCTTTCCTTCAGGGCGCAGTGGCCACAAATGATGCCATTTACCTTATAAAGCGCCTAAATAAGGGTATGGACGTCTCGCTTTGCCAGGCTTCAGTTTTTTTATGATTCTGAACTGAGCCACATGAAATGAGCTTAGGTGTATAGTTTTGCGTTATTTTTTGTGAATTCAATGCGATAACTCGCGTTAAAAAATGGGTAAGTTATATTTATGATATAGAGCATTGATATATTTATGTATTTGTGAGTGAGCTTGTCTATATCTTAGAAAAAAATGAGAACACGTGGTGTCCACATTTGCGTAAGTTGGGCAGATTTGTACGTGCATTTTTTGATTAGTTATCGGAGAAGATTCTGTAGACTATAGTAAAACGGTTTTGAGTGCAAAATTTTGAATTTTTTTTTAATATAATTGCTTCTATCGTTTCTAAAAACAGCTATAAGTATATATGTGTGGATTTTTTATGTAAAACGATACTAGTTTTGCACATTACGTTTAGTTTTCCTGAGAAATACCTACTTTCCTAATTTTCAGATACACTTCCAGAAATTTTCCCAAAATGGTTTTACGGCAAAAATAAAAAAAATAAAAATTTTGGATATGGTACAAAATCCAAATAGTTCGGACCTCGAGGAAGTCGAAGTTGATGATTCAGATACAGAGCAAATAGGAGCAGCAATAATAGACAACTCCGAAAGTGCTACTTCCAGCGATGGATCTTCTAGTGATAGTGACGATGACTTGCCCCTGATTCATTTCACTCGATGGCCAAATGTAAAACTCCAGAATAAACAAAAAGCTAGATTTTGGGTTGCGGAAAAAGACAATGACTTTGCAAATAATGCAACACCATTTTTATCTCACCATCAAATAAACATTGACGGTGAAACTCCTTATGCTTTTTTAAGGGAAATTTTTCCAGATAAACTTTTTGATCACATTGCAGCCGAGACTATACGATATGCTGTACAATCCGGGAAAGAGTTTTACGTTACTTCCGAGGAAATTAGGAAATTTTTTGCTATAAACGTAGTTATGACTTATATAAAGTATCCGTCTTATAGAATGTAATGGTCTTCGATTTCTGGATTACGTTGCGATCTTATAGCTGATACAATGGCGCTAAAAAGGTATGAAGATATCAAACGATATTTGCACTTTATAAACAACGAAGACATTTCACCAGAGAACAAAGATTCGTTTATCAAAGTACGGCCATACCTGGATGCCCTTTTAGAGACATTTGCCACGTCATGTACTCCAACTGAATATATGGCTATAGACGAGATGATTATTCCATTCAAAAGTAGAAGCAAAAATAAAGAATATATAATGTCAAAACCAAAAAAATGGGGATTCAAAGTTTGGCTGAGAGCGTCTGCTGATGGCAATGTCTCTAAATTTGAAATGTACGTCAAAGGATAAACCAAAATCGGAACTTGGAATAATCGGCGATACTGTAGCAAGAATGTGTGCTGATATACCTGGAAAAAACTACAACATTTTTCTAGATAACCTTTTTACGTCAATTCCGATTATTAGTTACCTAAAAAATAACCTTATTTTTGTTGTTGGAACAGTTAGATCTAATAGAATACATAGGTGAGGCTGTAGGAAAACTAGTGAAGGAAAAGAACTTTTGAAACAAGGGCGAGGTGCTGTTTCGGTAGCCACAGCTTCTGATAATATAACAGTTAGGCGATCGGCTGATAATAAAATTGTTCATATGATTTCTCGTTTTACTGGAAAGGAACCACATGACACAGTAAAACGTTGGGATAGAAAAGAACACAAATATATTGAAGATCAAAGACCTCAAGCAATAAAACAATATAATCGCTTCATGGGCGGACTTGATATGGCTGACCGCATGGTGGAGCACTATCCTCATGGCACAAAGAACAAAAAGTTTTACATGCGGATAGCATTCCATTTTTTGAATGTTAGCACGATCAATTCTTGGATACTGTATAAAAAATCTAAAAACAATAAAATCCCCTTTGTTGAGTTCAAGGCGTCAGTATCTAGCACAATTTTGAAGATGAATGGTAGCGCGCGAAAAAGAGGCAGGCCTCTTAGTGAGGTGCCAATGCCTCGAAAAAAAGGGCTTTTATAAAAGCTGTATCTGAAATACGTACCGATGGAATAGGACATTTTCTTGTGAAAGTTAACTACAAAAATCCACCTCGTTGTCACGACAGAAACTGTAAAAAACGCACAAGTTATGCATGTAAGAAATGTGAAGAAGCTGTTTGTCCAGAATGTATAGAGAATTTCCATAACTAATGTACCTACATAATAAGTAAATGTATATGCCTAACAATACCTCAAACGGCCATTGGCCACATATGTATACACAACAGTTTTGCCATTTTTTCCAACAAAAAACATTAATAACAGAAAATAACGTTTATTATAACTTTTAAATGTTAATTAAATACATAATTAATTTTTTTCGGCGTTTTTAATTTTTGTTGGAAAAATCATCCTTGAAGAGGTTAAACAAAACTCGGAATCAGACATTTTTTACTTTATAGTATTAAATATAACTTCTAAACAACCACTAAGTTCAAATCAAATCACAAAATTAAATTGACAGCTACTTATTTGATTACTTTAAAGGTTTCCTTAGCAACGCAGGTCTAATTGTCGCTATAAGTACAACATAGCCTATTAATTTGAAAATTCAAATTTCACATCGATAGTTGTCTGACTTAAATATTGTAATAATACAATTTTTCAATATAAAGTCGTCGTTTTCCCGTCACAGAAAAATACTAGATTTTAGCTAATCTAGTACTTTTTCCCTTCTATGATAAATAACTATGTTTGTCCTTGAATTGCCCGGAAATGATAAGCCTGTAACTGGCAACTCTAATGGTGCCGGCAATACGCAAAGAGCATCTTTTTCAACACGCATCTTCGTGCAGAAAGTAACACTTTTCCGCACTCATACCTTGCGAGAAATGAAATTTTAGAAGAAAGCGACGCCGGCGGCCCTAGTTCTGCTTCGAGAACGCCTACAAGTTTTCATAACCCAAATAGCTGTTCTTTTACTTTTAATCTTGTTAATAATTATTATAAATGAATTATTGATATTGTAATTGTTGATTTGTTGATTTTACATTTAATAAATTTCTAATAAAACATAGAACGTATTTAAAAATCTGCAAGTGTATTTTTGTAAAGGTATCACTTTCCGTACTTTTCAGGCAAATAATTATTTCAAAACTGACTGAAAAAGTTCGTATTATAGCTTGCAGTTTGGAAAGTAAAGGCCCTGTTTTCTTATAGTCGATCGCAGATGACAGCTTTACTGTTTTAGGACGACAAGATGGCAACACAGAGAAGAAAAAAATTAATAACAAGCATTTGTTTAGCCGTTAATAAAAAAAACTGAAAACTAAATTTATTTTTCCGATTAGATATAACGTCGTTTTATGCTTTTCAATCTTGAAACGACAATAAAGCTCCTTCGTCTTAGGTTTTCAAGAGAAAGCATGTCTCTCTTGCTGTAAAATGGCACACGCTTTATTTTGAAGCATGAATCGAGAGCGCTTCATTATCGTTTAAAGGTTACGGTTAAGCAGAATATTACCAATCAGAAAAAAATATTCTCAGTGCCACCCAGAAAAAAAAATTGTCAAAGAGGTAGCCTTACTGACACAACCTCCTTCCAAGCAACTCGAACCTCGTGGATTAACTGTGGCAGATTCTGTGGTGGATGGTGCAAAGTGGATAGTCTCCTCCCCATCACATCTCACACATGTTCGATGGGATTTAAATCCGGTGAACGGGGTGGCCACGGCAAAACATTAACGCCTGCTTCTTGAAGAAAGTCTCTAGCTTGACGAGCAATATGGGGACGTGCGTTGTATTGGTGACATAGAACGTGTGGACGGCCCTCTACATACGGCAGTAAAGTGGTTTGTCAGTTTGGCAGTCATATTGCCTTGAAAAAAGGGAAGGGGTGATCGGCTACCTTAGGCAATATACCCCCAAACCATTATTTTAGCAGTCCTGTGTACCTGCCTCTCAACAGCAATCTCAATATCACGCCGTCCTCTACGACCATCGTGCGTAGCTAGACAGAATCGCGATTCATCGCTGGAGATGACATTATCCCATTCTGCCTTCCAATGTTGCCGTAATCTTCTCCAGTTGAGACGCTGACGACAGTGGTTCGCAGTCAGAGGAAGCACTAACCGTGGACGGTATGAAAAAAGTACAAAGGCTCGAATGCGGGATAGAGTGCGCTATCTTCTCCAAAACTTTGTGTAGCGACCTGACCTGTAGTAGCAAAACCGTCTCGGAGGGCTAGTTGCCTGAAGCGTCTATCATGACGCTCTGTGGTACGCCTCGGTGGACCAGTTGGCCTTATTCATATTCCTCTACCTTCTTCTATCCACACACGACAAACACGCGTTACCGTCATTGCAAAACAATTAACACGGCGGACAATTTCACGATAGGACAAGCCAACATCTCGATAAGCAATAATTCTACCCCTGTCAAAGTCGCTAACATGGTTATAGTTTGAACGTCCTTGAACTCGAGCCATTTTATTATGCTTAACACTAGTATATGAAAGGGCAACGACTAAAAGTATCTGTACTACTCAGCTCTCAGAAACTGCTTTCTTCACAAAAAGTAAGAAATAAAATTTTAACAAGGGTAAACAAAAACAAAGACGAAACGCATGCTTTTAATATAGTCATTACCTTGCCAAAAACACAAGTTTAAGAAATTATTTTTTTCTGGGTGTAACACTCCTAATATCAGTGAGTATAATTCCTCACCTCATTTTTATTACGTGGTATAGATCAATATAAATAATATATTACGTATGTAAATACGGGAGATATCTTATATCTATAAATCTACTTGTTTAATTGATCGAAGAAGTAAAACGGGATTACTGTGGAAGTGATAATTCACCATTTTACGGAGGTCGCTATGTTAGATTTAAAATATGCCACTTTGTTTATTGTTTCTCCAATCAGGCCCTTTCATTTGACACCGATATTGTAGGGGTTACTATGGAAATGTAACATCCGCTATATGGGATTCAAAATGATAGCATTTAATTTGTTGTATATTGCCATGACAAGATACACGTTTATACAAAAGTTCACCTCATTAAGATTTGTCCCACACTCCCACACTAACTAGCTAACAGGTCAGTTCAAAATCTTTTGTAAATAAATATATTTTCGAAGAAATGCTACCAATTTCCTGAAAAGCTTAAAACGTCCGGTATAAAAAGAGTAAAACAAATATGGCAGACAAAGCAGACTTTTCCTAAATTCGTATCCAGGATGTGTGTGCATGCATATTTCATGGGTGAAGTCGGTGGATTTAATAAAATATCCTGGATAGGGTGATCAATCATCGTTGAAGGCGAACTCCTCGAACTCCCGATGTCGCATTCCGAATGTTTTTGACATCCGACCCCGGCCTTCAACAACCTCCTTTACGGTGTGCCAGCGTCAGGTTTTCACTGCGGTAGACAATTAGAAACAGACATAGGAGTCGTGAGAATGAATACAATTACGAATTACAATTTAAGGAATTTCGAGCACTTTTAGGAAATTAGAGGCATTCCGGTTACCATAAAGAGCCAGTGCATAGGCCGCTTAAACGGGTCCTTAGATCACAAGCCTCACGCTTTTAGCGAAGTTGAGAATCGCCTTGAGTCCACGCTCCTTCAGGTCCTGAGGGTCCAACGTAATGGACCCCAGTATAGTCTGCATATAGTAGTTCAGAGCTTCACAGCAAGACAAAACTTGCGCCGAGGTCTCTATCCTCTACCCCGCAGCGCTCACAGAAGGGATTCTCAGCCACCCCCATCACGTGGAGGTGGCGCCTTAACGTGTTATGGCCCAACAACAGTCCCACCAGCGACCTTAGGTTGGCACCATCCAGAGATAAGCAGAAACGTCCATCCTTCGCACTGGGCCCTTCAATGAGTTCCGTGGCGGAGATGTCTGGAGATACTTATCCATTTCTGAGAATGTTGTCTTGCAATCCACGTCTCCATCTTCCGGTCACTGCTAAAGCTGGCTGATCCTGTCTTCGCCAGAGCATCCGCCTTCTCATTGCTCCTTATCCCAGCGTGCCCCAGTACCCAGATTAACGATACCGGATGCTTCGCTGCGAGGCAATCCAGAGCCTCCCTGCATTGCAATACAAGACTCGAAGTAATCTTACAGGCACTTAGTGCCTTCATTGCAGCCTGGCTGTCGGAGATTGTTATTCTTCTCCTAGGCCCACCCTCCTCCAGAATGCGAGATCCGCAAGCCAAAATCGCAAATATTTCCGCCTGGAAATAGTGGTGTATCCACCGAGAGGCAGAGATAGCCTAGTTCTAAGCCCAGAAACCCCAGCACCTGAGCCCTCTTCGGTGACCGAGCCGTCCGTGTACCAAACCTGCCCGCTCACTCCGGAGATTCCCGAGCTACCGGCGTCCCACTCCTCCCTCGTTGGATACTCCACAATAAACTTGCAGTTCAAGCGATTTTTAGGGGTAATACGATCACCCCTACTTAGAAGGTCGGGGATCTCCCTTTGCAGTTCGACTAAGATGGCAGTATGCCCCTTGACAGGATTCAAGAAAGCCCAGCTGCCCTGACTACACAGTCGATGAGCAACTACTCTCGCTTCACCGCGGATCACCAGATCCAGCGGTGGGAGATCTAACAGAGCTTCCATTGAACGCTGAATTTTATCGAGTTAGGCCTTAGTCGTCTCAGTTCTAATACAAAGCCACCAGACCAAGGAACTGTACAAGAGGGATGGACATACTATCGTCGTGTAAAGCCAGTATACCACGTTGGGTGTGAGCCCCCACCTTACATCGACAACACGTCTACAGGCCCTCATTGAATTGCGAAACTCGCTAAACTTGTATTCAACATGCTCTCTCCAGTTCAGTTTGCAATCCAGTATAATTCCCAGATATTTCACTGATTGGGATAGAATTAATCTAGTCCTAAAGAAGGTTGGCATGACCAGCCCGTCAAGCCATCTTTTCCTGGTGAATAGGATCAGCTGGGTCTTTCCAGCATTAACAGAAAGATCGACTTCCCTGCACCACGATTCCACAAAGCGCAGAGCGCCCTGCATATTTTCAGAGACTGTTCAACAAAAACGTCCCCTAACTACTATGCTTAAGTGATCAGCATAGGCTTGCACGTAGACACCCACACAGCTGAGCCTAACGAGGAGTTAGTTCACCACGATGCACCACAGTAGGAGTGACAGAACTTCGCCCTGAGCCTCTGGCTACGCTGACGTGATTCTGCATAGCTGTTGCTACCGACCCTCCAGAGTAGATAGGACCCAATCTATTAGGATTTATCCAACCCCATGCCTAACCAAGACATGTCTGATAGAGTCGATTCTAGTGCAATTAAATGCACCTTCAATGTCCAAAAAGGCCACGAGTGCCACTTCTCGCTGATCTAGAGTCTTCTCCAGCCTACCGACCAGATTGTGTAAGGCCAGGTCAGTCGATTTCCCATCTTGGCATGCAAACTGATTTGCATGAATGACACACCTTTCCACCGGGCCATCCCTTAAGTATCTATCAACTATCCTTTCCAATGTCTTAAGCAAAAAAGATGAAAGAGTAATCGGACGCCATTTGAAAAGGAATGTAATCATTTTAATTCTACGCACAAATATTAACATTGTTTATCAGAATGTTGAACTCAAACTGTCATCCTCATCACTTGTATTATTCTGGCCAAATTCAATTATCAGTGGTTGGACTTGTCTTCCTAAAATATTATCGAGATCCCACATCTTTGTCTCGTCTTTTGTTATAACATGCCGAACACACTTGTCCCATTTCTCGGCTCCGATTCTGCTTAGGGCTTCATCAAAAAGTACCTTGAGGTCTGCAAATTTATACGTGGTGTTATGTTGTGCCACAAAGTTTTTAACATCCGCCCATACGAGCTCGATGGGGTTTAAGCTCACAGTGATATGGGGGCAGACGAAGGACTGTTTTGTTATGGCTTGCTGCCATCTCATCGACTGCATATTTTTCGTATGCAGCCTTATGCTCTTTGACAATTTTCAATAGCTGGACTCTTAGCATTGAGTCTTCAAAGCTGATATTCTTTGCTCGCAACCAATTTTGTATTTCAACTTTTTTCGATGACGTCGTTGGGATTTTCTCTATTCGTCGAGAATGGTATGGCGCATTGTCCAGTACAATTACTGAATTGTTTTCCAAGTATGGTAGGACATTGGAAAACCACTTTTCGAAAGATTCCCCGTTCATTTCTTAGTGGTAATCACCTATTTTCTTTGACTCGAAACACCACGGCCCTTCAGCAACAAATCCATTCTCATTACCAATATGACAAGCAATTAGACTTTTTCCTTTACCTGGAAGTGAGAACTGGTATGTAACAGGATAAAACACCATAATGATAATATACACACTTCTCTACTTGCTGATACGCAATATCTATTTGAGTATGAAATCGGATTTTTCGGAAAGAATAAACTGGCCTCCATCGAGATTTGAACTCGAGACCTTTTGCTTTACGCGCAGATGCTCTGCCACTGAGTTACAGATGCCTGATAGCCCAGATGGCAGAACTTCAATGTAAGATACAAGGTTCTGAGAATCTGGTTCGCCAATAATACGATGTAATTCAGATACAAACAAAGCACGCGCAGTTTAGTCCGGAAACAGAAGACTGTTCAGCCAACAAACAGACAGGCCGACGTAAACTAGTGTCATGAATGTTATTTTAAATTCGGAATTCCTGGTCTATGCTGGGAAGTAAAATATTGTAGAAACAAAATGATTTTAATTAAAAAAACATGCAAGCTAAGAAAAGCTAACGTTTTCTTGATTATATCCTGAAATATCAGATTACTCTGAAAGACAAAATAATTTAAAGGATGTTCAAGTATCTTTTGTACTAGTATCTTATAAGTTAAGATTAAAAGTTTATCTGGTAGATTTTTTAAGCCGGTGGAGAGTCAATCTAGAAATGCCCTCCTAGATGAGGTCACGGTTTCATCGACCCATACCTTAGGAGTAGTATGACCAGCATTAACCCAGGTTTCATCCAAATAATAAATTGTCCTTTTTTGCTCCCTATATTTTTTGATTTTGGTCAAATATTCTCTTTTCCAGATTATGAGTTCTTCCCTATCCAACAGTAAACTATTGCGACCTCGTTTCTTCCATTTGAAATTTAAATATTTTAACAATTTATTAAATGTAGACCGCTTGAAACTTGGCAACATAGCATCTTCATTTACTTGTGTGAGTACTTTTTCCACCGTGGATATTTCATTTCTAAAAACGTATTAATGCACTTTCCTCCTTATTGCATGTTTATCAGCCTCATCTATCGATTTTATAATGCTTGGACGATTTTGATTTGTCTTAGGTTTGGAAAATGTATGATTAACTTTATATTCCCTCAAAACATTAAAAATCGAAGCGCGACATACTCCAACTCTATCAGCAACTTTCGAAGCGACGTCTTCGACCGAGGATGTCCCATCTTCCTCTATCTCCTTTTTGAACACATTCAAAATAACCTCTTTCATCTCGATACTCAAATGTCTTCTTTTGGATCGTTCTCTAGCCAGTCTCAAGCAATAACTCACAGTCTCGTCAGCAGTATGTGAACTGGACATCTTGGATTACAGATCACAGTAATATATAACAATAACAAATGAAAATAACTATAAAAAATCCAGCAAATACAATAAAAACTTAAAGAAAGCAAATGAAAACCGCGAAATGAAGAAATACTAAAAAAAGCAGGATGCTCGCGAACACGCCACGCAAACGCCTGATTGCGACCCTGTATTACGGCTGCCCCCGTACTGATGCGGCAGCGGTACGGCAGCACCGCGGCGCACCAATGAATTGACCAATGAGCGCTGCCGTGTCCACCTGTTGCTGGCCGATCACGTGAATATCACGATTGGCGTTTGTTATGTTCAACTCTATCTTGGACGTGGTTTTAGTTTAGGTCCTACGGTTTTCACCGGCTGGAATTCAAGGGTATCCGAGATCCAAAGAAATCTGAGCGAAAGAGATTCTTGGGTTCTAGTTAAGCATTAAAATGTTAGTGTTAAGCTCCTCATAAGAAAAACCTTCATGGGCTGCCACTGCAACCCCCGTGAGATGCGTCTTCAATAAAATACACCCCACCAATTGCCTGCAACTTATTCATTTATCCGCATGTGCCCTTTGTGACGTCGTACGCACTTTTTAAATAGAATTTAGAGCAGTTTCAGGGATCAAGGAAGGAGGGTGGAACTTTCTCAGTGGAACGAAGTAACTGTGAATGTCATGGGTGATAGTATAAGGGGTGTATGTCTGTGGCACAACCATAAAGAATTAGGATGATTTATACTTTCAACAAAGAACGACTTAAATAAATGAATTTGGGGATGCTGCTGTAAAAGTTACTGTCTAGCATGAAGAGAAGGGAACTGATGTTACTGCTTTGAAAATTGACGGTTAAAAAATTAGTATATGGATTCTACGTTAAGGCTCGATTTCACTCACCATTGGAGCTTAGACCGGTGGGAAAAGACCTTATCGAAATGCAATTTGACGGAAGTTATCAAAGCTATCTGAATATCAATGATTTCTATAGAATTATTGAATAAAATCGTGAAAAAGCGATTATATTATAAGCAAGAGCACTTTTTGATTCCAACATGATACTTTTGTACAGAGAAAACAGGACAGCTTTCATATATTTTGATTTTTCTTATGAATCTACATATAATACATCGGTTATCCCTTTAGCCAATGGAAATGCAAGAAATAATGGGTCGATGTTATAGTTGTTAAATTTTATATCAGGTTTCGACGTTTGTTAATGCATGGAAATCTCGAATTTTTTAAGTTCAATATACTGAGCGTTTGTGACTTACGATCTTGTCATTCTTGTCACCTAGATTGCAGCGTTGCCAGCTCATCGGACCATGTTGCTACCTCTGCTTTTTTCCTAGAATATTATAAAAAAAGAAGCTTTAGATAAAATATTGAGGAATACCAGTGGAGATATATAATTGAGACGTAGCAATGTTTCCCAAAAAACTAAAATGAAGCTTTTACACTTTGCGTCGCCTGGCGTCTATGCGGCAGAACGTTAATGTCTCTGAACCCTGTTATAAACGCTAAGTTTTATAGGATAAAGTACTTTTTGAATACAATTCTTCCAACAATTGGAAAAAACAATGTTTTATTATATAAATATGTTTATTAACTATTTGATCTAAAATTACATGATCATTAATAGGAGAAGTACGATTTTCATTTTCTCTGCTCTTTATTAGGGGAATATGGTTTTTTAATGATTGCATTCGTACTTGGGCGAGGAAAACCCCTAGAAAACCTCAATCGTCACTGCTAAGATTAATTGTATTAGCTGAAGAAAAATGAAGTCGTTCCACAATTCTGGCTTCATTTGTACAATCGAAAATCGCCAGAATGCCACAGTTATCAGTCTAAAAAAAAGTAGCATTGAAGTAACGGTTTATACGAGGGTCATTTCAATGACCTATAATAGTTCGATATAAATGGTTTGAATGTAGTGAGTCTAAAAAATCGCACTATTTCGATACTGTCATCGCAACAAGTTAACATAATGTGACTGCGCTATGAAGACCTGAACCCCCCGTCCCCTCTCCCGAGCCCCGCAAGCAGGTACATCCATCACCTTTGGCATCGCTACCATCAGGTACATATGTATATTCTGGTTAATAGTATGAATACTAATAATTAATTATAATAGCAATCGACATTACTTCAACAACTTGATTCGGTCATCTCTTATCTCATCCAGACTTGCAAGAGAAAATTTTCAGATCCGTCTCTGTCCTCATACCTCCGATTCTCGGTTTTATAGCCGTTTTATGACTATCAGCAAAAAATGTAAACGAATACAATATCGTTGTCGTCTACTATACAACGTTATTAAAATTCTCATTTATTTAAAAAAACATAGGATGTCAACCCTAACGCACAAGTGATGAGTATGCAAGGCTCACCTAGTTTGCTGCACAGATTGGTGCAAAATAATGGTTTGTTAAATTGTGAAATCCGCCCTGAGTGCATTTTTCGTTACGCCTCATAAAAAGCAATATGCTAAACTTTTGGTACTTCACACGCCAATTTGCGAGACAGTATCGTGATACAAAAAAATCGTCTGCAGCTTGAAACCAAGGATTCTGGTCGGAGAATCTCAATTAATTTGCGCAAAACTGCAAATTGAAGAAAACTAGCACCAGATTTTGGGATCGTTCCTTGACGTTTTGTGCGGTACATATTGAAGACCAAAATTGATAATTTACATTGTTTTTGTTTTTTATTAACTGACCAAGGATTAATTTTTATTTTTTGAACGCGGAAATAAATAATTATTTCAGATATTTTCCTCAATTCCATGTCAGTAAACACCTCTGTAAAAACAGCAGCAAGCTTAACGTGTTCACTTTGCCCGAGTCTTCCTTATCTTTGCAGAGGGGCTGTGCACCCCGTGTGTTGCCTTGTCAATCCGTCACTGTTGAAGGCACTTCATACCCCTGGGGTCAACGCCGTGCCAGAGGGTCGAAGCGAAGACAGCGCTGCAGCTCGTCCCCCATCACTCTTTGAGCCTGCGGCATGCGTCGAACCCAATAGCAGGAACTCTCTAATCGGTCATCAATCAAAAACGGACTATTGACTGTATCATCGGGGTGCAGAATATGGGGAGAATATCATATAGGTATCTTTGTTTACTCTCCATTTATTTTTGTAACAAAGATTGGTTCTGTAGATGAGAACTTTTTATACATTTATGGAAGCATTAGCTGTAATACAGGGTGACGTGAAGTGAACGATTTTGTTTCCTTCATAACTTGTTTTTTTTTCTAAACGGATGTGGACTCACTTGATGGATAGAACTTAAGCAGTAACCATCATCAATATCAGCATCGGTATGGTATACTTTTAGTTAGTAGCCTTTCCTTGCCAAGGTCTTTGCTGCTAACTCCATCATGGACGAACGCCAGAGTGTCCAAAGGTGTTCGCTACAATATGCTGGAGGTAACCCTCAATCTTAAGACCGTAGAAAGGGTGCCCTTGTCGCTTGACATCAACAAAGTTTCAGCTTCAGACTTGGTTTATATTGTTCAAAAATCGACTTAACAGAGTTTCTTTGAGCAGCCGCTGTGTCCTGGTATTTGGGCTTCTGCCTGCGAGGCTGCGTGTAAAAAAAATTTGGAGACAGATGACGGAGAACAAGCATGAATATGGATCTACTGAAAAAATCAATACTTCAGTGCACGAAAAATATAGGTGTCACTGCCGTCTATGAGTACCTTAGGATGGATTTCACCAGGATTGTCAACTCAACAGTCCGTTGTTCTCCACCTATAGGATAACAGTCCATCAAATACAGCGAATGAGCTTCAAGTTCCAATCAACAAATTTTAGCAACCAATAGCTATAAAATGTTGAAAACAAAATACTGTCAAAGTCATTGAAACATCACCAGCTTATTGAATATTAAGAAATTACATATGGTTTAGTCAAAATTTAAAAAAGTGTTCAATTTTTGAATAAATTCATGTTTATATTATTTTCTTCAATTGATATGCGATTTTACTGATTCAACATTACCTACCGTGTGTTCTTTTCTATAAACCTCTTGCAGATAGCCATTAAGCACCTACTTGATGACAGGCTCTACCAAAAATTTCATAGATATTGCTCGTTTCCAAACATTTATTCATTTACTTGCCGTTCATCAGTACCATTATAGCATCGTCGATTGATATTCCCACAAAACCATTCAGGATCTTTGATATCCATACATACATGGTCAAACATTTTTGGGTTGTTCTATAACTGAACAAACATCCACACTATATTTACAGCGATTAAGAAATACTCAAATATATGTCGTAAAGCTACCGGCAAACTAAAAACCTGCAAAAAAATAGAATTTGCAATAACTTTCTTGTTTCATTGAGTACACATTCTAGGTTATATTTATATTAGACATTATTTGATTAACAGCTGATTATTACATTTCAAAACTTCCCATCGAGTGACACATGTGTGGGATCCGTCAAGCCTTGGTCCCAGTGCTGTACGCTCCGCCAACTGTTGAAATATACTCTACTATACTTTATGAGACTATCCTTGGATTTTTTCCCAAAATCGTTGAACACTTGAAAAAATGCAAATGAAAATTTAACATTATTTCCAGGTCGCCGCAACATAGCTCCGTCGGTACCTCGGCTTATACATCTTGACAGTAGGGATGTTCGATACGACCCTATATTTAGAAGTATCGATACTTTTGCTTCCCATACCCGATATTTTGGATCGATATTTTTATATACGACACTTGGTGTATCGATGCATCTCACGAGTATCGTCATCTTTCGATCCGGACTGTGTCAGAAAGAGTGACTAACTTCAGTTTACTTTTCTTCTTTGTTTCCTTCCTGGATATCGATAGTTATATTCCAATATTTTAGAGTATCGATACTTCCTAAAACGATAAGAATCGATACATATTGATACTTTCCGTGGATGTAAACATCCCTAATCTTGACAGCTTGTCGTTCTTGTCAACTGGGCTGCAGGTTGCGGTGTTGCCTTTACTATCTTACATTTTGCTAAAATCTTATGACAAATAAAAGCTTCAAATGAAATATTTACGAATATGAACGGATATGCATAGAATTTAGAATATAAATTCATATTGCAAATTTTAGATTGTCTATGCATGGACTTGGACCGGATTTTTCGGTATTTTTACCGAAAGGAGAATATTTACCGATAACATCATTCTCCACGATTTTTCAAAGTAATTTAAATATTTTTATACTTCCCGAAAAAGAGCTGAAACCAAAAATAAAGCTAAAAGTTACACACTCAACAACACTGCAGATGTGCAGATCTCTTTAAAATCAATTGATATCCCAGACGTATTATAATAATAGAAATAATAAGAAAATATAACAATGTTTGGAGATATATTTTCATAAATAGGTATTTTTGATTCTGACTTATAATATCTAGACGATGAATAATAGGTGGATGCGGATACTTTTACAAATATCGATGTCTTAGGACCCAGATATGCAGAATGTGCTTTTTGTTTTCATTTGGTTTGCTAGATTATAAATTGGCAAAAATTGTTTTTGATGTAACAAAGGATTGTGAACCAGTTGAAATACGTTTTATACCCTTTTTTTTGCAAAATAACAAAAACCGGTTTATTTATACAGGTACGTATTACGTACAACACCCTGTACGTGATATACAGACAAAACTAGATTGCCCTTCATGAAGAGTCGTCAAAAACAGTTAAAAATATCCTACCAAATATAATAGCTAGAAAATCGACCTATTATTTCTCTCATTTTCTTTGGTCCATTTAAATAACTGACCGAGTTTTCTGAAATGATAAAAATTTTAAATTCTGTGACAGATCATAATTCTGAAGCACAAAGACATAATATTACATCTATAATGTACCCTTATTTATAAGGCAACCGTTTTTTCACGACTTTATTCAATATTCCAATAGAAATCAATGATATCCAGA
The DNA here is from genome assembly GCA_963669975.1 of Acanthoscelides obtectus. Classification (NCBI taxonomy): domain Eukaryota; kingdom Metazoa; phylum Arthropoda; class Insecta; order Coleoptera; family Chrysomelidae; genus Acanthoscelides; species Acanthoscelides obtectus. Next base: position 107,589,255 of record CAVLJG010000001.1, read on the forward strand.
GAGCTTCCGTCAAATTATTTTTTTTTATATCGAAGTAACCGTGCCGGCAGAAGCCTAAATGCCGGAACACCGCGGCTGCTATGGTGCCGCCAAAGAAATTTTATTAATACGATTTTTGAACTGCCTAAGGTTAATAGAACTGGGAAAAGCTTCCTCTTGTAGATTGTTCCACAATCTCGACACAAAAGCGGTCGTATCGGCCGGTTCTGGATGTACAAAGTTCGACACGGTTAGGATGGGACGCCAAAGTCAGGCGGGTCTGTCTGGCAGGCACATCGCGCGACGGCATCATGGAAGAGAGCTCTGAGGAGCAAAGCCCGTTGGGGTAACGGTAGAAAAGAGCCCTCTTAGAGAAGAGTCATCAATCAGTCGGACCGCCCTCCTCTGGACAGCATCGAGCATGGATAATGTAGTCGGGGCGGCAGCACCCCAAACGTGTGAGCAATACTCGAGGCTTGGCCTTATCTGGGCCATGTATAGAGTGAGAAGGTCATGCGGAGAAAAGTACTTCTTAACCCTAAGCAAATAGCCTAGCTTTTTCCCAGCAGCTGCAGCTATTGACGAGATGTGTTCGTGTCAGATCAGGTCCTCGGTGATCTGGACTCCGACCAGCCGAAATGAATGGCTCTTTGGCAGAACTCGACCATCCATCGAAAATGGGTGAGCGCAGGGACGCTTTTTATTCATCAAAGTACAGTACTGCGTCTTGGAAGCATTGAACTGTACAGGATTGTTGCGTGCCCAAGCAGTGATAGCCTCCAGGTCTCTTGTCAGAGAGGAAGTCATCGCTAGCCTTCTTTTTTCCAACTCAGCGACAGAGATCGGCTTGTCACTCTGAATTCCTGCATGTAGAGTGCTGTCATCAGCGAAGCTGTGGATTGGGTTGATCGTGCAGGGAAGGAGGTCGTTGATATGTAAGAGAAACAGTGTCGGAGCCAAGACCGATCCCTGGGGAACACCCGCGTTGACGTTGTGGGATGAAGAAGGAGAACCCGTCAATTACGACGGATATCTTGCGGCCAGAGATAAAGTCAGCCATCTACAAAGCTTTCCTGGGAGGCTATAGGATGGAAGTTTGCTTAAGAGGGCAGCGTGCCACAGCTGATCGAACGCTTTCGTGATGTCAAGAGCAACGACATGAGCCTCACCATAAGACTGGATGAGTTTACTGCACAATTAAGTGACATAAGCTAGGAGGTCCCCTGTGGATCGTTGGTGCCGGAAACCATACTGCCTGTCGCTTAAAACAGAAAGCAGAGCTATAGGCCTGTAGTTGTAACAGTCGGTCTTAGATCCCTTTTTTGGGATGGGTTGGACATGAGCAAATTTTCAGTTTTCTGGGAAGGTGCCGGATTCATAAGATATCTGGAAGAGACGCGAAAGAACTGGAGCAAGCTCCGGTGCACACCTCTACAGTACAATGGCAGGAATCAAGTCCGGACCAGCTTTGTTGATGTCGAGCGACAAGAGCACTCGTCTTACGGTCTTATGCCTGAATGTTACCTCCCGCATAGTGTAGGAAGCCCCTTGAATTGACGGCACTTGGGTGTTGGGGGGGACGTCCATGGTGGGGTTGGCAGCACAGATCTTGGCTAGCACTTCCGCCTTGGCCTCTGAGTTGAAAACAATAGTTCCATCCTGACACGTAAGTGGTGGAAGGCTACTGTGTGAGAAGTTCTTTTCTATCTGCTTGGCCAGCGTCCAGAAAAACCGACTGACATTGCGCTGCGACATTACCCTGTGCCTAACTTTTATATCGTACTGGTTTTTGGCATTGCGAACCGCTGCTTTATATTTGTTTCTGGACTCAACGTCGGCTTGTCTGTTCTCCACAGTGGGGTTTTGTAAGAAGGTTCTGTGTGCCTTAATCTTCTGCATTTCGATAAGGTCTTTTCCTATTAGTCCAACTGACCGTCAAATACTAATGTTGGCAAAATTGGCCCTAAATGTCTATGTTAGGAAAGGCGACCAAATAACGGATAATTTTCCTGCACCAAAAAAGTGTACGTATACTGAATGTTTACCCTACCGCTACCGTTCGGTGTATCTAATTAAGTCCGTTACAAAACACCGTTTCGCAGCTCTATTTTTCGAATTCAACTGGCTAATAATCCCGTTGTCGAAAGCTCTGAAGTTGGAGTTCACAGCAGTACAATGCTACTGTTGGAAAAAATTCTGGCCTTCAGTTATGGACTTGTCGCTCGTGATTGGTAATTAAACGGAGGAACATGGCAGTGTTTAAACAGGAAAGTCTACTTTTTGCAGTTCAGTGACAAGGTCTTTTATTGTTTTATTTCCAAGTCGTTCGGAGTGTTGCGAATCATGCGAAGGGAAAGTTTGTTTTTGAAGCTTCCGAGAACAAATTTGAAAGAACAAACATTGACGATCAGGAAGTCAAATGAGGTTGCCCTTTACCATATCTGGATGGGTTCCTTTAATATAAGAACATTTTTTTAGCCTTTTTATTGGTTTTGAAAATTAGTTGCTGTTCTATAAGTAATTTAAAAGCAATCCAACAGACCCTGTTTTGCATATCATTAGAGTGGAATTGCATTTCAATCCATACACAATGATCACTTGATAGTCTTATAATGATTATACATTTTGTATCGTTAATAACTATTAGAAATTCGATGGTCAATTTTTCTCGCAAATATTGCAGGATAAATGTTTGAGCAAACTGTATTTTGACGTTCCTTTTTTTGTAAAATATGAGTAATTTTGGCTGGACAAAAAAACATCAGTTTTCCATCCATACTCTAGAGCAGAAGCTCTCAAACTCATTCCGTCAACCATCCACTTTGAGAATTAATAATTAGTCTGTGCCTCCTCCCCCCCCTGCCTCCGAAGTAAGTTTAATTTGAATATACCTCATTTCAAGTATTTACAAAATTAGCCGTTCCATCGCTCGCCTCCCCAATTGGTTTTAGGTTCTTTCAAGTGCTGCTCTAGAGGGATGCGCATTAACAAAATAAATAACAACGCTTCAAAATAAACTGAGAGGGAAATACTGTTCAGTATCTTGTTTTTCAGATTTTGAATCACCGATAACCTGGAAAAGGTCAACTTCAGGAGGAGTTTATTAAGGATCTTTGTTGTTCAGAATGATCCTACAATCCGAAAAAAGAATTCATCCAAGGCGAAAGAAACGTGTCTTCTAATTTGAACTTTTAAACAGGTTTACACGTATTTACTGTTGGCAACTTCTTGATGCATTAAGGAGCATCCAGTAAACAATTTGAAAAAAAAAAGAGTCGGAAAATTTCCCGAACGAATGGAAGGCTTGTCTAGCTAGTTCTCCACAATTCCCAGTGTGCATGTCCATAATGGCAACTCATACCATGTAAATAGAATATCTCTTTAGACTATGAGGAAGTCCACGGTCACGGCAACCTATTAGCAAAGGCTGAAGCTTACCATACATGATTATGTGTGTCAGTATTCTTCTCTACATAGACTGTGTAGCTAGGTTTTCATACGCAGCACATACCACCAACCCGGTGCCTTTGCACAAGGAAGCCTCAAAAGTAGAATATATTGGCTTATACTGAACGAGAAACTGCATTTCTATTAGAAAATTAATAAGGTTTGTAGTCCACATTTGCCATATAATTTATCAAATATCTACATAATATGTTGGGTGGATTTGAAGTTTCTTATTTTATTACATTACATTAATATGAAATCGGATGTTTTGTGGAGCTTTGAATTTCTATGTCAGTCCGTAACACCAAAGATGCATTTAGTATCAAATATGTGAGACGGGTGGATCTGATTATCTAAGCTTCGGGAACAAATCCAACGCACTACAAGCAACAATCAGTATTAAAGACAGTTTTTCCAAGTTAACAGTTTTAGACGAAGCGTCACGGAGTTGCATTCTCAAATTTGGGGCCTATTTGGATACTACTGTTCTGTGTGACTGGCTGTAATTTCCTATTTTGAACTAACAGCATCCGTTTGAAGCTACTACATACATACATAGGCCAATATTGTTAACTAGGATGAGGTGCAGTTGAAGCTGAATAGGTTACTTAACGATGGCGTTACAGTTTCTTTTATGGTCAACTAAAAATTAGCTGCATCTTGTTAAAGTAAATAATTACAACGTTTTTCTTATTTAGAATAATAATTTTATAGCCGTTCTTCAAAATATCGAATTTTAGTTTTAGTAGTAAAACACTTCTCCCGGTCTAATAATTTTCTGGTAGAAAATCGTACCCTACTTTATATCTCGTTCGAGGTCATTTTTATAATTTCTGTCTACCGTAAATACGAGAGCTGAAGGTGACTTAGTGCTATTTATGGTGCTCTGGTGTAGGAATTCCGCGGCCACTACCCGAGTTTGTGAAATAATTTTACACCAAGAGCTTCAGATTTATCGGGTGGTGGAGTTTTTATTAGAAATCGCCCTCTTGGCGTTTTTTTTTATTTCAGCCTTTTTCTCACCCTCTTAGGTATTTAGCCGTAGACATAACTACACTCAACTATCGAGCTAGTAAGTGACCATTTTCTCCAAGCCGCATGTTCATTTCCTCAACATTATTTTTAATTCTATAAAGGGGAACCATTTGCAGCGATAATCCGAGGCGAATTTAAGTAGGACTCACGCCTGTGAGGAGCAGTTGCCCATTTTTGTGAACCCTCAATGTTCGAAGTTAATATGATTTTTTTCTTACTTTGCCAGGCCTGTCTTAATCTCGTACGAACTGACAACACAACCACTTCGTTCAAAAATTAAGGATGAGACTATCCATAATTTTATTTTGTGCCAGTTTAGGCGTTCTTACAGGTATGTAACATTAGGATTACACTTTAACCATTTAATTATCCATGCTAAGGTCAAAACGGAATTCGTCAAAAACTACTTATTTAGTAGTAAAAAGAGGGAAATGTTTTGGATTGCTCATTGGTAACATTTATATATTTGTTTTGTATAACCCTACATACACTGAGAATAATATAGCGTTATTTTTATATGGCGGTAGCTTCTGATATTGATTGTATATTTACTGAAATTTGAGTGAGCCTTGCACACGAGGTAAAATATTCCTATGATTCTCAAATAATATTTTAGTTGCGTTAATTAAAGGCTGAGGAGGACATGAAATATTTTACCTCCGTGTCCTTATGCTTTTTCTAGGTATTTGATTATTTTAGTTTAGTTCAGGTCAAATTAAAAATTTGGGTATTGCTAGTGCAATTACGATTTTCCTTGTACACCGTCACTGAACAGCAACCTTGTTTTAATTGTAAATTTTTGAATTGATCCCAAGACTAACATGGTCCCATGTTAAATTTTTTATTCTTGGAAGCCATTTAAAATGGAGGATTAGTATTCAAAACGTGATTTCGAGTTATTTTTTTAACTAGTATTTTTTTCTATTTAGGTTCTAACTGCGCGTATTGAGTTGCATCTGAGACTTCCTGCCCTCCCTTGGTTGCCCACATGAGATAGCCAATCACGTGCCTAGATGGTTTTTCTTTTTTTATTTTAATATTTACTGGACGGCAGTTAGTTGGGTACACTGGCGGATTTAGAGGGGGGCGCGGGGGGCACGCCCCCCCCCCCTAGACGTCTGACATTTGCTTTTGCAATCTAACACCATTGTGTTACTTTCTGTCACATCATGGTGACAGAGGCATACTAAACATAAGTTATAGCTATAGGAACTGAGCATTATGATTTTTTGGTATCCTTTGGTATTCCAAATGCTGTCCCTCTTTGACATCACTTGTTTACAGCACAACTCTTACGATTTATACGTATATACGAGTATTGTGACTTGTGACAAATCTAATTCTGGGTAATATATTAGCTATACAGATTGCACTTAAAAAGTGATTTATGTTCTGTTTGTTGCTCAATAGTAATTTGAAAAGTGTGTAAAGCTTGACTGATTTTGTTCGGGGTTGGTGCTGCAGCGAAGCACTATGTTAGATGAATGCGTAAAGCGGAAATAGACATTTATGAGATTTGTTAACAAAGCAAAAAAAATTTTTAATATTTGAATCTTTAATATTATTACACTAGTTAATTATAAATGCCACGTACTTATTTTGTTCTCATATAATAAAATATTGGCTTTCTGAGGATTTCTGAGCAATTTCCACGTTTTTTTTTTTCAAGCTGGCAATAATAGGATAAATTCTAGAAGTTCCACTGAGGTTAAAAAATGACCAGCCCCCCCACCTAGACGAAATCCTGAATCCGCCCTTGGCTGGGTAATACAAAATAATTTTCTTTAGCTTGTCCTCCAGGTCTCGTATTTTTTATTTCTTTTGTTCAATAAATGTTTGTGTACCTTGTGAGTTTGTATCTCCTTTAGCGCCAGAAATTCAACACTGGTGACTTATTTCTTTTCCTAGTGCTTGGAGCTAGGTGACGCCCATACCAGAACCAGTTGCATCTAAAATCTAGAGTACAAAGAACCTCACCCTGAGGTCTCATATCTACCGACTAACTTTGTTTTCGCTGCATAACAATGGCTCAATAGCTTCCGGCCTGTAGATATGTAGAAACACTAAGTGATACAGCTATTGGATGCCCATGCATCTTGCTATATGGGAAACTGTTTAGTTTAGTTAGTTTTGCCTCCCAGTAAAAATAATTAACTTTACATGAGTACACTAATCTCCAGATATTCTCAATACAATAATGATATGCGAATATCTAAGTATAGACTTCGATATTTTGCAAAAAAAAGGCACGCCAATGGTTTTTTACCAAATAAAAATTATTTTATGTATTATTTTTTTATATAAATGGTCTCTCTTGAATTGTTTTCCTTCGATGCTCCATTTTTGATTACAAAAATAAAAAATATTGCCTAATTTGCCAAATTATTATTAATTTAATTGAAAAAATTAAACACATTAGGGGTAACGAACAACAACAACTGACAACATAAAAATAATGTTAAAGCCAACGAAATGATTACAAAAATTGTTGAAAATGGACCCCTTCACTTAGTAGGTATGCATACTTCCGCCCTCCTTCTCATGGTATTGCGCACTCGTTGAAATATCCCTGTATAGTATTTTTTATCCTATCACAAGCTGCAACTATTATTTCTCTTAATTCCTCTACAGTGTTAATGGGACTTGTGTACAGTAGTGTCTTAAGATAGCACCACAAAAGGAAATCTAAACTGTTGAGGTCTGGGGACCTTGGTGACCATTCTTGGGACCCACCGCGGCCAATCCAACGATTTGGATAAACAGTTTGTAAATAATTACGAACCGCTACACTGAAATTCGGTGGTGCACCATCATGCATGTACCACATATTGTTTCTTATTACTAACGGAGAAGCGGAAAAGGCAACTGATGTTGAAGAAAATTGGGGTAAGTCTGTCCGTCAAGTCGTCCCGGCAAGAACAAAGGGCCAATAAAGTAGTTGCCAATAATTCCTGCCCATACGTTAACCGAGAAATGCTGTTGGAAATGGGTTTCGCTTACGGCATAGGGATTTTCTTCTGCTCACAAATGATTATTGTGGAAATTTTGAATGCCATTTCGAGAAAAATTAGCTTCGTCCGTGAACAGAATCATTGATTCAAATTGCGGATTTTGTGTAATTTTTTGAAGATAACACTGACAAAAGGTCACACGCCTTGGAAAATCAATGGGAAGTAATGCCTGTACTCTTAAAATATGGTAAGGACATAACAAAAAATCCACTAAAATTCTCCAAACAATTTGATGGCAAATACTTATGTGTCTAGCGATCCTCCTCGTACTCGTTTCAGGATGTTCTTCGACTTCGTGCAGCACTGGATTTCTCCCGGTCAATCTGCTCCATAGAAGGCGAAGACGGTCCCATCGGCCGGAAAGGTCATGGCGACCATTTTTTGGGATGCGAACCGCGTCACCCTCTTGTATTTTTTAGAAAAAGACAGAACGATCACTGAACAATATTATAGTGAGTTATTGGACCGCTACAACAAAAAAATTGATGGAGATACGGCCATATTTGATTGAAAAGAAAGTGCTGTTTCACCACGATAACGCACCAGCACATTCATCCGGAGTTGTCGCCGCCAAACTGCATGAATTACGTTATGAAGTGCTGCCGCACCCCCCGTATTCACCCGATCTGTCCCCCTTCGCCTTTTTTATGTTCCCTGACATAAAGAAATGGCTCGCGGGGAAAAATTTGGCTCAAACGAGTAAGCCATCGCCGAGACCGGCGTATTTTGGAGAGTTCGACAAATCCTATTTTTTGGAGCAGTTAAAAAAACGGCAGAAACGTTGGGAAAAGTGTATCTTTCTAAAAATTGATTATGTTGAAAAATAAAAAGAAAGTTTTTGGAAAAAATGGTGTCTCAATTTCTAACACGTGTACTTATTGAACCGCCCTCGTATGTCTTCGAACTGCTAGTTTTCGCGTCACGGACAAACCTCCCACCACAGAAGTCAGATCGTGACATGATCAGTCAGATTTTTTTGCCAATGAGTACGTTTTATTAGAATATATAAAGTTCCTGTTTGTATCATTTCGAAGAATAAACTCTCATTTATGCAAGACATTTCATAGAGCTCCGGTTTCTTCCTTCTCTTCAGAGAATAATGCGAATGTCAGTCCGAGACGTCTACATTCACAAAATATTTGCACTAAGAACCTCATTTCAACTAATTTGTGATTGTTCAAAGCTAGATCAGATAAATGTGCTAGATTCATTGCAAAGTTATTGCTTTAGCTCTTGCCATGCTCATTCAGTTTAACAAAAAATGTAAAAAACTTCTTGTGATTGCCAGAAAATGCTCCGATGATCGTTGATTTGAGTTGATCCCCCGTCTCCAATACGGCTTCATGTCGCATCAATCCGATCCATAGAAAAATATCCGTCCTGTATTGTGTCGATATAGAGTGTTTGTCACCAGACAACACCAGCTAACATGAAAACAAAGGACGAACGGGTCAACGTGGGGGACGATAATTAATAGAGGACCGACAGGAATGGTAATTAAATCTCGCTTTGGCTTGACCCACACTCTCTTCGCGCTATCCGCTTTCTGTGTATACAACAAACATTTTTACTTTGCTATTTAACAGCACAACACAATCAGCATCGGTAACGATCCCCATCTATATACCTACGTCACGCTCAATTTGTGCCATTAATTGGAAAGCCTATGCTGAAAACAAGTCCGACCAGCAGGAACCACGCTGGAAATACGAAGGTGATAAAAGTTCAAACATGTACAGCCCTTTCAAGACAAGCTACGCTTAAAGGATCCCCCAAACCAACGCGATTAATCCGCTGCGATATTCGTGGCGATATAATTCGCTGCGAACATCTGAGGGACTTTCATATCGAAGCGAAAAGATCGCAGTGGATTGGCAGTACACGGTGTGCCCTCATGTTTTGATTGGAGATGAAGGATTTGCCCTCAAACCGTACCTAATGAGACCGTTTCCATATAGACAGTCGAAAGCAGACGCTAGAAAATAAAAATATAATACTGGACGCGGAGAGTAGTGGAAAGTCAAAAGTGGAGAATTTTTTATAGGCCCATGGAAAAGAAAACAGATACTACAATTTTAATAGTAAAAACTAAATGCGTTCTGCATAATTTTTTACGCAGTAAGCAATGTGACGAACAGTATATACACCTTCTAGACGAAGATCCAGATCCATCACAAGCCTTTATCAACATCGAAAATGATCCAAGACGTGCAACGAATCTGGCATTTTCTACACGAGAACAATTTGTTGACTACTTCAACTCCTAATATTGTTGGACAAGATCAGCTTAGTTAAGCCATTCATAAATAATAAACGTATTATAATAATTTCTCAGTAAAGAGTAACTTACCGGTGTCATTCAATTCCACTCCTATCTCATCCCAGATTTTGTCTTTTTTTCGAACATTTTTGTAGTCCTCGTTGTTCAAGTAATAGCGAATTAGAAATTGTTTAATTATTTCCAGAAGTTTTTCAGTGTATGCTTTGCGACAGCGATAAAAATCGTGCAAGCAGCGAATTAAAATTTAGTCGCTGCACTGTCGCACCGCTGTGAGCGAAGTTGACGCACAGGTCTGTTCTTGTTCATTTGCTTCTACGAGAAGAGTCCCTGGGCGACAATGTCGTCGTGAATTAATCGCAGTCGCTGCGAAATATTCGCGTTGGTATGGGGGATCCTTTAAGGATTTAAGGAATTTCGCTTACAGCGCTGCGACAGTGCAGCGTCTAAATTTTAATTCGCTGTTTGCACGATTTTTATCGCTGTCGCAATGGCAAACACTGAAAAACTTCTGGAGATAATTGAACAATTTCCAATTCTCTATGACTTGAACAACGAGGACTACAAAAATGTTCGAAAAAAAGACAAAATCTGGGATGAGATAGGAGTGGAATTGAATGACACCGGTAAGTTACTCTTTACTGAGAAATTATTATAATATGTTTATTATTTATGAATGGCTTAGCTAAGCTGATCTTACATCAACAATATTAGGAGTTGAAGTAGCCAACAAATTTTTCTCGTGTAGAAAATGCCAGACTCGTTGCACGCCTTGGATTATTTTCGATGTTGGTAAAGGCTTGTGATAGATCTGGATCTTCGTCTAGAAGGTGTATATACTGTTCGTCACATTGCTTACTCCGCCAAAGCAAGATACAGAATTGCTTCTTCTTCACCTAAAGAGTACATGTTTTAATTTGATTTTCAAGCTACACTCTCACACCGTTCACTGCCAATCCACTGCGATCTTTTCGCTTCGATATGAAAGTCCCTCAGATGTTCGCAGCGAATTTCGCGAGAATTACATCGCCACGAATATCGCAGCGGATTAATTACGTTGGTTTGGGGGATCCTTTACTCTTGGAATGCAAATATTTCAGGCCAACTACGATTTGAGGTAGATTTTTTTTAAGCAGCTGATATCGGAGAGGTTGTGTATTATTTGCGCCAGTCCAGCGTCCAAGCAGTTAAGAGAAATTATGAAACCCAGTTATTGCTGCTTCTTTTTCACCTATGTTTTGTGTATCCAGAACAAAAAGGAAAAGTTATTTTTTTTAGTATTAAATAAACGCAGGCCAAGTTTTAGTTATAATATACCATTCGTGGACGATTGGGCCAACCTGTATAACCACTGTGATGAATTTACTAGAAAATGCTGCCACGCAAAATTAACCGAACTAAATTTTATTCAAATTAAATTTAATATTAACTTTTTAACCGTTGCATCAATTGGGTTAATTTTTTCGTCAAGTTGTAGGCAATTTCATTGTTCATCATGATCGACTGCCGATCTTGCAGAGAAATTGAAAATGTTGTTATACAGGGTGTAACTAGAAGGTGCATTTTGCCCTAAACTTCTGAACACCCTGCGGAAACATTGGATAACTGAATAATGTGTCTTCGTATAAGAATTTTAAGCCTCAACCTTTCTCAGCAGTCCTTTTTTATTCATGTCAATATCTCAATTCTTGAAGAATATATGCTGTTTTGAAGAAAATCATGCGAATCATAGCCATAAACAATTTAATTTAAAAAATTACAGTGACAACATTGATCAGGAAACTATGCGAATCATAATCATGAACAATTTAACCTAAAAAACTACAATGACATCATTGGTAATTAGAAATTGTTACCAAAAGCCAGTATTTCCTCGCCTTGATTGAATAACAGCTCCCATTCTCTATGGCGTAGACTCAATTAAACTAGCTATTGTGTCTTGGAGTGTTTGCTGTTCACCAGCGCCTGTTCCAACGCAGCCACAGTTTGAGATTCTCCGTAGTTCTGCCTACGCCTTCGTCCTAATGTATAAAAAATGTGCTCAATGGTGTTGAGATCCGGACTCGTTGGTGGCCAGTCTAGTACTTGAATTCCAACATCGTTGAGGTATTGCCTGGTCATTCTGGCTATATGCTGCCGAGCATTATACCGCCATATACCATCACTCCTCCACCACCAGTTTGCCCTCTAGGAGCGAAACAGCTTCGAGCATAGCGTTCCCCACGCCCTCTCCTCTCTTTGGCGACCATTAGGTGAATATCTCGTAAGACGAGACTCGTCTGCAAAAAAAACGTTTTTCCAGTCGTCTATATCCCAATCTGCTTGAGTTCGATAAGATACCAAGCGCTGCCTTCGATTACCTACATCTAATAGGGGACCTGTAGCAGATACACAAGATGATTGGTTTCCTTCTCTCAACCTTCGCCGTCCTTTCTCGAAGAGCTTGAAGTCTCAGAAATCGAACTTCAACTAATTTTGCTGCTTTCCGTCTTCCCTGCCCAGGTCTTCTTGAGTAGGGAACAGTGTCTCTAAATCTTTGTATCGCATCGATGCCGCACTGCGTGGAACGGCAAGCCTTTCTACGATATACCGCATAGGACGACCATCTTCCTGTTAAGTTACTGCTTGCGCTACTTGTTCCGCACGCGCATCATGTAAAAAACGTTAAAAGAAACATATATGATATCAACTTACAGACTAGGTAGCTTTTAGGGCGCAAACAGTCATTCCACGTTTGCTAAAATGGGATCGTTGTGAACGTCCATCTATGGAGGAATCACTCGACTAAACTACGCACTATTGGTTGCATAGTCTTGTGAGGCTGAGTTATCCAGGTCTGTACTTTTTTTTTATCTAATGACGTCTTACCGTGGGTAAGACGTCAATGATTTTATCTCTGAGAAGAAAGTTGGTAGAATAGCAAGAACGCATCTGGATGATTATGTGAACTGGTCTGCATGTATATAAAATCAGTGATATGGGTTGTAATTCGATAGTGTACAGTGAATATCATTATTTCTTATCTCTCTCATTTTTGAAATTCAGCAAATGTGTATATGTAATTTCCAGAATGGATAAGAAAAAGTGGATGCGCAACTAATTTCTAGCTTTTAATCTTATTTAAGTGTATTTGAGACAAGAACCCAACGTAATTATCATCAACACATACAACTTACAGCTTAGACCTCCAGTAATACCATCTTAGAAGCATATTATACATCACATCAGAGCAAAAGATTGATAATAAGCCTCATGACGTTTAGGCAACACGTACAACTAAGTGCTAAGTTAACATGTTGTAGAATAACCTACATAATGTAAAAAAACAGCATAATGTCAAAAAAAATCGGCATAATGTCACTTTTCAAGATACGTGATACCCGTGCCAGTGTCATTTTTGTTGAGTATTGCTTGACAAGAATCTTTTTGACATGCCATAAACATGCTAACAGACACAACCTACTTGAAACAATTTCTTGTTTATGGCCATGATTCGCATGATTTTCTTCAAAACCGCATGTATTCTTCAATAATTGAGATATTGACATGGATCAAAAAAACAACTATTGAGAAAAGTTGAGGCTTAAAATTCTCATACGAAGACACGTCATTCAGTAATCCAATGTTTCCACAGGGTGTTCAGAAATTTAGGGCGAAATGCACCTTTCAGTTACAGACTGTATAACAAGAAACGTTTTTAATTTTCTGCAAGATCGCCAGTCGATAATGATGACAACGAAAGTACCTACAACTTGACGAAAAAATTAACGAAGTTGATGCAAAGGCTAAAAAGTTATTTAAAATTCAATTTGAAAAAAGAATTGTTTTGTCCGGTTAATTTTGCGTGGCAGTGTAGAAAAGAGAAAAAATAGAAATACCTACTCAATTAATGAGTTAAACATTTATATTCCTATTTTACGAGCTACAGCTTAAGCGGCTTCTTGAAGTTTGACACATGACGAACTTTAATGATTATGACACCTCATGTGTCAAAATTCATTAGGCCGTTTGTCCTGGAATTCGTGCGATACAATTTCTTGAAAACTTACATACCCACGCGCATAACCTTCCTACTGAGAGTAAAAACATCGATGTTTCGATCTTTCGATGTTTTCTAATACGATGTTTTTATACATCAATATTTTTTTCTAAAACTATCGATACATGAATGTTTATCTTTCAGATATTTGCGTCTGTCTGGGGTGAATATAGTTCTCATTTTCCTTCGAAGCTTTTTGCACAACAAAAATTTGCAAGTTTCACACCGGCACCGAATTCAGAATCAGACAACGACCTCGATAAATAGTAAATCATATTTCCCGCATATTAATTTCATAGATCGCAACGCTCATAAATCACATTTTAAATGCATTTTCATTCGAGTGCGCTCCTGATGGATTTATTGCATTAAAATCGCTTTTCATCTGCGACAAATGTTTCCATAAAAGAGGCGCGAATGAATGCATTAAAATTTCAACATTTAGAGGTTCATACTTGACGTGGATACATAGGTGAAAGAGGAGTTTGCGATTCCATTAGCAGGTAAGTTTGTATATAGGTTTATCTTTGGTAAAATGTTGTCTCTTAGTTTTCGTGAACAAAGCAATTTCTGAGAGCTTAGTAGTACAGATATTTTTAGTTATTGCTCTTTCATTTACTAGTGTTGCGTCATCAGCGGAATCTCCTGAGACTCCGCATTGCACACCAGCAAGTTCATATTAAAGACCTCAAGATGCGCAAAGGACCTGGAGAGGATCGAATCACTCGTAAGGCGCTGAAGCTACTTTCGCGGAAGTCCTTAACTTATCTCATGGCAATAATCAATGCCATGATAAGGAGCCAGCACTTTCCAGCTGCGTGGAAGGCCGCTGATCTCATAATGATTCCAAAGAAGGTGGGTTCGATATTCGCTCAGGATTACCGCTCCATTAGTCTACTGTCAGCTCCTTCTAAGCTCGCTGAAAAGGTGATTCTACGTCACCTTGAAAATTTCTTGTCAGACCACAATGTGATTCCAGACGTGCAATTTGGCTTTCGGTCTGAGCAGAGTACGAATCTACAGACCATTAGGCTTGTTGAACGAGTAACCAGGGGGTTCAACCGCAACGAAAGTACTTGCATCTTTCTTCTGGATGTCTCAAAGGCATTTGAGAAGGTGTGGCACAAGGGCCTTCTCTACAAATTGATCCATAAGGGCTTCCTCTTCTGGCTCCTAAAACATTTGAAATCCTTCCTCGAGGGTAGGAAATTTCGGATCAAAATTAGTAACGTTCTGTCGACAACACGGCCCATCAAAGCCGGTGTCCCTCAGGGTTCGGTTCTTAGACCAGTCCTTTATTCACTTTTTATTCTGGGGACCTAGTTCACGACAGGCTGTGAAGTGCAGTGGACGAGCTATTGGAAAACTAATCATTCGGAATCTATTGTACTAAAAAACGTAGCGGCGCCACGTCTGATGTTACATCAAATGGAGCTCGGGTACCACAAGAAGGCTCTGCTAGGTATCTCTGTGTCACTCTTGACAAGGGGATGACCTGGCAGAAGCACACTGAAGCGTTAAAAGCTAAATTCCAAATCTCGTTTCGGCAACTCTACCCTATGCTATGTAGAACACCAAAGGCAAAATGTCATAATGTCATCTTCAGCGACGAATCGCGATTCTGTCTGAGGCTATTGAATATGGTAGCCAATTACGCCTTCTCTTTGTTCAAGGCAATATGACTGCTGCGCGTTATGTTAATGATATCCTATAAACCACTTTACAGTCGTATCTACGGACTTTCTTCAAGAAGCAGGCGTTAATGTTTTTTGCCGTGGTCACCCCAATCACCGGTTTGAAATCCAATCGAACATACGTGAGATCGGATGGGGAGGAAACTATCCGCTTTGCCAAAAAATCAAGTACAACAAATTATTTTTTCTGGATGTAATACTTCCAATGTCACCGAGTATGCGCGGTGACATTTTTGCGTCCAGTATCAGTATTGTAATCGCGAAAAATGGAATATTGTTTTTTGGACGCTAATGTCACTTCTGACCATCTTGTGTCTGTCTGTTCTTCATTAATCTTTTCCACAGTATTACTACTTAGCGAAGGACGGAAAAACTTTGTGGTTTCCATCCAGTAGATGTAAAAAACAATAGAAACAAAAATCGCGCAAACTCCGTTTTTTGACGTTCCAGATGCTTTTGATCATTTCCATCAACATTTGTGTAGGTTTAAAAAATTGCGACTGGGAGTTGCAAAGGGTTCAATTTGATGGCGATAGTACACCTAAAAACCATATTTGTCTGACGGCTTGAGTTCAATGTGTACGAAAGACATGTGTGTATAGGAACATAAGTCAGAAAGAGATAGAAGCCAGCTCATCGCCACGTTGCCCAGCAGCGATGACACGGGAATCTGCCGCGTTGCGAATATGTTACACCAGTTTCTTGAATTAAGATCCATATTGAAAATATGCGTTAGTTTATCCTTTACGCCCAAGTAATGGTTTTATTTTGAGAGTACACATTTTTTAATTGTGAATTGTGTCGGATCGATTCCGAATCGGTCCTAACGGCACTCTATTTTAGGTCGAAATCAAAGATCAGAATCGCCACAAATTCTGCCAGATTGCATCATTGGTTCGTTCGGCAACACCGCATCTTGTTCATTCCAAGGCAAAGTATCCACCTCCATGATCATGGTGTCACGATTTTGGTCAATGCACATCTAGCGCTCGTAAGGGAGTGTCATCCTGCTTCAAGATGGCAGACAATGAGAATTTGTATTGCGTAACGTTATTTGTATTGCGTAACGTTATTTGTTACACTTTCCGACCGCTGCGCTATATACGCTTCCAGTCCCGGTAACTCTATGGACATCTGTCTCTGCTGACGCTGGATCAAGGCTGGCTGGCGTGGTTCAGCAACGTTGCCAGATGGTCTATACTGTCAGGAGGGCAGGAGAGAAATTTCTAGATTGCAGCGTTATCATATACCTAGCTGGAAACTATGGACTAATATATCCGTTTTCCTCAGAGGGTCTGACTTATGCTGAACGTAATCTTTTATGCAGATAATATGCTACGCCGATGACGCGATAATAATAGCCGAAAATGAAGATGACCTAGAAAGTTTAATTAAAGAATTCGAAGATACGGCGCTCATATACAACATGGCGTTTTCAACAGAGAAAACTAAATCAACAGTGATATCAGCGGAACCGAGACGGTGTAAACTGGTCGCAAATAACAAAATGATAGAACAAGTGATGGAAACGGAATACTTGGGAATCAAACTGTCAAGCTATGGAGAAGTGGAAGAAGTACAAAAACAAGTGAACATGGCGAACAGAGCAGCAGGATGTCTCAACAATACAATCTGGAGAAACAAATACTTCACAGCGGAAACGAAAACTAGGACATATAAATCAACAATAAGACCGATAATGACGTACACAGCGGAAACAAGAGCAGATACGGCGAAAACCCAAAGATTATTGGAAACAGCAGAAATGGAAGTCTTACGAAAAATAACAAACCAAACTCTAAGAGACAAACTAAGAATTGAGGAAATACGAGCGAGATATGGTATAGAGGAAACAAACCTGTGGACCAAAAGAAGAAAAATAGAATGGAATCAACACATAGAAAGAATGACAGAAAACAGAACAGTACGAATAGCAAGAGACAAATCGCCAAATGGAAGAAGATCAATGGGACGACCGAGGAAGAGATGGTCAGACAACATCAATTGCGACTAAAAGCCGAAGTAAAACAGGCATGAGCCTATGAATAAAGTAGGAAAAAGAAGAAGAAGAAGATAATCTTGTATGAACTGGTGACAGCGTTGCGTGGTTTTCCGCGATCTTAGCGCTACGAAAAACCATACAAGCAGTTGTTACAACACACTATAATTGTCTAAAAGGATCGGAAAGACAGACAGGTATAATAGTATGTGGCAGGAAAATGTGACATTGATGTCCGAGCACTTTTATATATCCTGAGGCGCATAGCGCCGAGGAATATGATATTGGAGGATGATAATAACCTTCATCGAGTCATGTATAGATTTTTTTACTACTAACGTTGATATATTACCACATTTAAGTTAACCAGACTTTGAAACATGGCGTATCTGAGTATTTTTTTGAACGTCCGGCAACGCTGTTCGCATAAATCACACCAAAGATCTTCATCACACACGATGCATGGAAGAGGCTGTTGCTTCATGAGTCCGGCAAAGATAGAAGTTGATACGTACGTTGACACACAATTCGTTTCCCATTTATTTTTAAATGTTTACACTTACTTATCAAGAAGCATGGGACATCCAAGGTGTCAAAATGATGAGATAAATAAACACAAGCAACAAAAATGATTTCAGTTATTAAATAGACTCTATAGTGACTTATAATAATCAATAGTTATTAGAGATATTAGATGGAGGAAGTTATGTGTCAAGCAAGCCAGAGATGCCCTACGTCAACGCACACATTTATTATTTACCTCATTATTTACCTTGTTTATATACCGAAGCAGCCGCGCAGGCAGAAGCCTAAATGCCGGGACACCGCGGCTGCTATGATCCTATGATGATCCCAAAGAAATTTTGTTAATCCGATTTTTGAACTTCCTAAGGTTATTAGAACTCGGAAAAGCTTCCTCTTGTAGATTGTTCGACAATCTCGACACCCTCGGGACAAAGGAGCGGTCGTATCGGCCAGTTCTGGATGTACGAAGTTCGACACGGTTAGGACGCCAAAGACAGACGGATCTGTCTGGCAGGCAAATCGCGCGGCAGTATCACGTAAGAGAGCTCTGAAGAGCAAAGCCCGTTGGCGTAGCGGTAAAAGAGAGCTGCAGCACCCCAAGCGTGTAAGCAATACTCGAGGCTAAGCCTTATCTGGCCCTTGTATAGAGTGAGAAGGTTATGCGGAGAAAAGTACTTCTTAGCCCTAAACAAATAGCCTAGCTTTTTCCCAGCAGCTGCCGCTATTGACGAGATGTGTTCGAGCCAGATCAGGTCCTCGGTGATCTGGACTCCGACTTGTTGAAATGAATGGCTCTTTGAAGAGAGCTCGGCCATCCATCGAAACCGAGTGAGCGCAGGGACGCTTTTTGTTCATCCAGGAACAGTACTGTGTTTTGGAAGCATTAAACAAGATTTTTGCGTCCCCAAGCAGTGATAGCGTCCAGATCTCTCGTCAGTCGACGTTAGCCTTCTTTTTTCCAGCTCAGCGGCAGAGATCGGCTTGTCACTCTAAATTCCTGCATGTAGAGTGCTGTCATCGGCAGAGCTGTGAATTGGGTTGACCGTGCAGGAAAGGAAGTCGTTGATATGTAAGGGGAACAGTGTCGGAGCCAAGATCGATCCCTGGGGAACACCCACGTTGACGGTGTGGGATGAAGAGGAGATCTCGTCAATTACGACGGATATTTTGCGACCAGAGATAAAGTTGGCCACCCATCTGCAAAACTTTTCTGGGGGGTCATAGGATGGAAGTTTGCTTAAGAGGGCAACGTGCCACAGCTAATCGAACGCTTTTTGTGATGTCAAGAGCAACGACATGAGCCTCACCATAAGACTGGATGAGTTTACTCCACAGTTGCGTGACCTTACTTATAACAGAAAGCAACGATATAGGCCTGTAGTTGTAAGGATCGGTCTTATAACCTTTTTTGGGATAGGTTGCACATAAGCAAATTTTCAGTTTTCTGGGAAGATGCCGGATTCACAAGTTATCTGGAAGAAACGTGAAAGAACTGGAGCAAGCTCCGCTGCACATCTCTTCAGTACAATGGCAAGAGTCAAGTCCGGACCAGAGGCTTTGTTGATGTCGAGCGACAAGAGCACTCGTCTTACGGTCTTATGCCTGAATGTTACCTCCCGCATAGTGTAGGGAACCCTTTGAATAGACGGCACTTGGGCGTTGGTGGGGACGTCCTTGGTGGAGTTGGAGCAAAGACCTTTCCGCCTTAGCCTTAGAGTCGGATACAATCGTTCCATCCTGACACAAGTGGTGGAAGGCTACTGTGTGAGAAGTTTCTTTCAACCTGCTTGGCCAGTGTCCAGAAAGACCGACTGCTATTACGCTGCGACATTACCCTGAGCCTAACGTTCATATAGTGCTGGTTTATGGCATTGCGATCCGCTTCCTTGTTTCTGGACTCGACGTCGGGTTGTCTGTTCTCTACAGTGGGGTTTTGTAAGATGGTTATGTGTGCCTTGATCTTCTCCTGGCGAGCAGTGTCACACGATTTGTTGAGCCAGCCGTTGGACACTGATTTAAGTACTTTCACTGTATGAGGGATATATATTCGTCCATTCTGACGTGGAACAGATAGTCGACGCATCCATGTCAGTGGAACAGACATCTCTCCAAGGAAAGGTAGAGAAGTCCCTGACCCCTCCTAGTCGACATGTGCGTAATGCCAAATTGTTCAATTATAATTAATAAATATAAATTAAAATAATGATAATTATCATTATTTACGTATTTGTACTTTGAATTTGGTCACCGATATAGCGGAAATGTCACTAAACAGTCAATTCTACGTATGTGGTTTCGTTTTACGACCGGAAGAACATGGAAAATCATCAGCATTGAGACTACAGGATAAGTTTCAGATGTTACATTAACGATTTCTTTATTAATAAACGCATGCTTTGTCTCTATCGTGTTTCAGACTATCTAAACGTGTCAAATTTAAATTCACCAGCAAAATAGTATTTCTTTGTCACTGACGTTACCTACATGTTACCCGTTACCTACATCATGTTCTGCGAACCTTATTTAATTTTCTCCGTCAGAATATAGAACAAAGGAAATGACACATGCAACGAAGCATCAAGCTGTTTAATATTCTATGTTAGAGGTTCATTATTGTATAGATTCGGTGCCTCTACGTCAGTCTGTCCTTATATACAGAGTGTCCCAACCGTGCGAGGACGGAGTATTGCTCCTAAACAAAAACTATTCAAAGGAAGAATTCAATGGATTATGATATCTGGAGGCATATTTCAAAATATTCACAATTATGAAGCGTGTCCCAATGTTGACCTACATGTTGATCTTTTTTCAATAGAATTATCCACTTTTTATTACATATTCAAATAGACTCTATCAAGAGAAGTAGATTGATCTTACAAACTTATGGGTTTTAATAATTAGTTGATGAATTATTGGGTATTTTATCTAAAAAAAGATCAAGGTTTGATAGTCTACGTATCTTAATAGTTGGAGTTGTGAATTTTGTATCAAATACATGTTATTAATCTCAATTTTAGCCTAATCCATCATTTTGCGAATTTTTTGAATGATCAGTAAACGGTGGTCAAAAACGCAAAATGTACTTTTTGCAAGATAAATTAAATGGAACACCCTGTATAATTTTGCTCAATCGGATCCACATTTTAATGAGCTTTTTTTATATAAGGTTGTTACCAATTTGTTCCGACGGCTTCTACTTTATAATTATTTGTTTGCAAAAATTGGATATTTCTCTATTCAAACAAGTCACATCATCCATGAAAACAAAAAATAAGTGAAGGATTAATGACAAACTGTCAATGAAATCAGGCTTTCATCAAAACATCAAGTAATTCAATCCTTTTGTGTTGTAATTCGTTATTACAGATTGATATAATATAAAATTAATATTTTAGGTGTTATAGGTGTCATCAAAAAATTAATTTTATATATCATTCTGTAATAATGAATTGCAACACAGAAGCCGATTACTTGCCTTCTAAATGAAAGCCTGATTTTATAGACAGATCGGCTGTGATCCTTGATGACACTGGTAATAAGATCATAAAGGAAAAGCTCATAAAAATGGTGATCCGATTGTGGAAAAATATACAGGGTGTTCTATTTATTTTTTGCGAGAAAATAGGTATATTTTGGTTTTTGACCATCAGTAGCAGTATCTATGATAAAATATTTTTGGCACAAACTCCAGTTATCAAAATAGCAGGAACGCAACACTCTCAAACGTTAATGTTCTTTTAAATAAAATACCCAATAGCTCAACAACTAATCATCATCAGTATGTTATATCAATCTGCATTCGAAAGAACTATCCGAATACGTAATAGAAAAAGTAGGTCATTTTATTTAAAAGAAATCAACTTTCTTATGAGGGTAAAAATTAGGACCTCTGTATAATTGTGAATATTTTAGAAATATGACTTCCTATGCCATACATCATCTGTAAATATTTTCTTTAAACAGTTTTTGTTCAGGGACAATACTCCATCCTCGCACGGTTGGCACACCCTGTACAAATACTGAGATTGTTACAAAATAGTATATATGTTAAAGGCAATCTGTATAATCCGGTATTCTATACAATACCTAGGTAATGTATAGAATACCTAAAACGTGTAGGTAATGTATTGCCCAGGTATTACTCGTATATACAATACCGAATGCGCAGCCGGTAATGTATGTAAAAGAGAGAACACAGGCACGGGTTTTGCTCAAGGGAAGGGGCGGCTTCCAGCAATATCAGCTGCAAAACAGCTACAAAGCAGCTACAAAACCAAACTGCAGGTGTGTGAATGGTGGTTATCCGAAATGCCTTCCCACGATGAAGGTTAAAACCCCATAAGAAAATGGACGGGGTAGCACCAAAACCAAAACAACTAAACGTAAGGTACCAAATAAAAGGGGTGCTACTCCATAAACTGGTGTTTGAGGGCTTAATATCCCAGAATCTGGGTGTAAACGAAACGACGCCCACACGGCAATCTCCGCAGGAAAGTGAAAAAAAGGTTAATTTTAATAAAGCTGATTTTTAATAAAAAAATTCGTTCATTTGCCCGTCATTTTATAGGTATGCCGGATAACATTGATAAATTTAGACCAAGATCTATTTATTTTCCACATTGCGGGTGGAACAGCAGGTACTCTATACAATCCCTAGAAATTGTAGTCATTACCTAGGTAAAGTATGTAATGGAAATAATATTCATAATATTTCATACATCGCCTGGGCAACCCAGATATTCTATACATTGAATGGGTATTGTATAGAATATTACCGGTAACATATATACCGCAGAACAAAAAATCAGCAGTATATATTCATATATCTCATGTCAACCAGTGATGATCTTTCCCGTATTGGGTATGAAAGTTCAGTGTTTGACTCGATGATATTTCAAAAAGGTAGACCTTTCTTGGCTGAATAAGCCTAAACCTCAGAAAATCGAATAAACACATCGAAACTATATGCAGCATGCCATCATATCTAAAGGATGCCCTTCTTTTTTAAAACAACAAAGTTGAAACCAGTAACCGATGTAACGGAAAGCTATATAAAACTAAGAAGCTAAAGAGAGCGTGTAGGAATAAATAATAGTTTAAAAAACTAGAAAAGCACGCTTTTATCGCTAATCTAACTAAAAAATAGAAAATTATTTTTAATTACAAGAGTATATACGAGGGATGTCTTTTAAGTTTTGCATATGGAACTAAAACAACACGGTAGGTAGTTTTAAATTACTTTATTGTTTTTCGAAGTATTCTCCACGGAGAGCACTGCATGCACTCGAACCAATTTTCGAAGCACTTATTCCACTCGTTTGCTGGCAGATCCAAAACGGCATTTTTGGATGCTTCAACTGCTTCTTCTGGTGACTGGAACCTTTGACCATGCAGTCTGTTTTTAATTTTCGGGAAAGTAAAGAAAACGTTAGGACTTAGATCGGGACTATATGGAGGATGGTCCAATAACCCCACGTTTCGGGGTTGATTTTTCGAAGCTCGGTGATGACTTTTGGCAAACAAATGGTGGTATATCAATCCGCAGTAACAGTTGTTTGCTTATTAAAAGGAACTGTTGCAATATGACTCGTTTTTGACACAAATGTCGCGATCATCTCTTTCGAAACACTTCGAGAACGAATGACTTTTGTTGGCCTTCACCTTGGAACACCCAAACAGCCGACTGTCATTTATTTTCTGGTTCATAACGGTAAATCCACGATTATTCACCACTATCAATGCTGTACACATTTTTTGAGTTTCCGGAATTGTTGCCGAAAACAGACAGCAACTCAGCAAGGCATTCTTGTTGCGATAATTGTATCTGAAAGTTGTAATAGATTATGGCGCAAAAATGTTCTCGGTTGAGTTCCATTTTTCTAATGACTTGGTGACACTTGAAAATTCACTGTAGTGAGAACACTGCACGTATTGTTGTGAAACTTTAAATTTAAGCTTATTAAAGAGTGAGGTTAAGATTCCCCTAGACACTCACATCACTCTCAATAAAACAATCTGATATCAAAATATGTTTTATTATCAAAAATGCTTAAGTAGTATCAATCATTTAGATCATGCACACATATCGGCGAGTACATCGTCAGCAACCTTGGCGAAATCTAAGCTAGACTTCTTTGTAAGAGGATTCTCGCACTTCTTGGTAAGTTCTTTCATGCAATCATAACCATCAGATTTCAGCCTAAAAAATATTAGGAATTGTTTTAAGTATATTGTGGCTTAACGCTTACTCTTTATCTTAAAATAGACATCAGGGCTGCGTATAATTTATAAGTATCTCGCAGACCAGGCGCACAGTTGTCAATGGCAAGGTCTGAATTATCAGAGGTTTCCGTCTTTGAGAATAACTTAGATTTCGTCTACGAAATTTTTGCATTCAAATATTTTAGAAGACAGGCAATTTAAACACCATCAAGACTTTGTTCTTCTTTTCATTTTAGTACCAGATTCTTCTCTCAAAGCAAAGTTGACGATTTTGGCATTTCTGTCCAAAATTCACCTATTCTAGAATGCTTAACTATTTTAGCGTGTTTTACTTCAAATATACAGGGTGGCCGATATGTAACTTTTCATCTTAATCCTTTATTGAAACTTAGAAATTATTTTCATTACATTATCAGTTGTCGGTAAAAATCGATATTTTGGGTATTAAGCTGCAATACTGCATGACTGTCTTTTCAGCGACTTTCATGGTCACTAGTAGTTAGTAGTTCTTGGGTTAACTGAATTTTGTCAGGCCGCAAATGCAAGTCTTTTTTTAAAATAGTGCATAGTGACGTGCGACGAATACCCAGTTTTTGAGAACGATGTCTGGTAGACGTCTCGTCTCAGGGCGCTCCACTACACTTTCACGAACTCTCTCGATATTATCCAAGTTTTTAATCTTGTAAATTCCGAATCGTTGCAACAATCGACTCATTATTTAAGTAAAACATTTTAACAATACGGAGGCGTTGTGGGATCGTGTAGAGCTCTATGATGAAGTGGGCATATGTGCTTTAAACAACTACTACGGCGCCGTCCAATGAAATGCGTGTATCAAAAATGGCGCGTAATTTAAATCAGTCAGTTATACATATATTGGCCACCCGATATAATAAAAAAATTCATGCCACTAAAGATATGTAAAAATTATATTCACTCATGTGGTGACAGTGCGAACTGGGATACAGTTCAGCTTGGTGTTCTCACTGAGCGGTTTTGGTATTATATGTCACTTTGAGCTGTCTTATTTCGATAAACCTTGTACTCTAAATAGAGAAGTATTGTTCAGCTTCCGTTCGTTGTCCACAGAGACCAAGTCATGCTGAAGAGTTGCCAAATAGCACAAAACAGCTGTCGGTCGTCGGACAAACGAAAGCGCTATTGCTTGAATGTCTCTTATTTTATTGCACATTGAGATAGGCTTTTCAGATAGAGATTCAAAATGAAGAATATTTATATGACATGCTATAGTGTTTCGATGATAGGCAGTTGAGTTACAAGCGACACTTTCTAGATAAACGCCCAACTTTGACAGCCTGCCAGTACATCTATTCGTAAGGTATTGTATTTATTTTCAAGGATCATATAGAGTGCGCTATCTATTACTTTTTTTTACCGATAAGTTTATGTGTTACCATGTGAGTAAAAAGTCATGTGGTGTGCATAAATGAACTGTCAAAGGTATGCCATTTATAGGCATGGATTCGTTTATAACACAACAACGCATCTTGGTTATCCAAACTTATTACGAAAACGGTCGAAATATAAAAAATACTTTTCGCAAACTTCGCACTAGTTTTGGCCGACATGGACGTCATACCGAGTCTGGAATTTGTTGGATTGTTAATCGCTTTTAAGAAACTGATTGAGCTGAAGGTTGTAGACCATACCAACATGCTCGTCCAGCTCGTACTCGTGAAAACGTAGCCGCAGTGAGTGAAAGTGTGCGAGAAGATCCAACCACCTCGACTAGGCACCGGTCGCAACAATTGGGAATTAGTGAGACCACTTTACGCCGGATTGTACACATTGATTTACATTTCCATTCATACAAAATCCAACTAACACAAGAATTTCAGCCGGCAGACCATCAACAGCGGCGTGTTTTTGTTAATTGGATGCTGGAAAGAGAAGACGGATTTTCGGCCAAAGTGCTCTTTTCTGATGAGGCTCAATTTCACCTCAATGGGTCAGTAAATAAACAAAGTGACTGTTTGGTGCGGATTATGGGCTGGTGGCATCGTTGGACCATTCTTCTTTGAAGATGCCGAAGAAAAGGCCATCACCGTCAACGGAGAACGTTATCGCGGCATGTTAACGGACTTTTTGTGGCCACAATTGGATCCTATTGGTGCCGACGATCTTTGGTTTCATCAAGATGGCACAACGACTCACACATCTCGCCAAACAATTGCCTTATTGCACACGAAATTTCAAGACCTCATAATTTCACGAAATTCAGATGTCAGTTGGCCCCCGAGATTGTGCGATTTAAAACCTCTTGACTATTTTCTTTGGGGGATTTTTAAAAGGAAAAGTGTATGCAAATGGTCCCCGGACAATTCAAGACCTAAAGCGCAAATACGGACTGAAATTGCGGCCATAGACCCGATTATTCTGGGACAAGTCATTGATGTTCGGATATTGGCCTGTAAACGAAGCCACGGTGGTCACATTACTGATGTTATTTTTCATACATAAATGGCATAAACGAACCTTCATTTATCAATAAAAAAATCGATTTCACCTCGTAAAAAGCGTGTTGATTTTTCAAATAGAAAAAAAGTAATAGATGACGCACCCTATAGTATATTGATAAAGAACTTCACATTAAGCTATCACTTACTTACTCACAATTTTGAATGTTATTTTTACGTTAACCCGTTCAAAAAATTAGGAAAGAGGAAAGCATTTTATGTAGGTATGGTAAAAAAATGTTGAAAATTCTTACTTGCACATCTCTTCCTTGGTTGGAATAAGGTCGTCCTTCATCTTTTCGTTAATTCTCTTGCAGCTTTCAAACTTATTTTCCTCTTCTTCCTCAACGTCGATTACGCAAGGGTTAAAAAGCTCTGAAATTTGTTTAATAATTATTGAAATCAGATTTTTGTGGTTTGTTTATTGATCGCACACATCCATTTGTGGCAGCATCACCTCCATCTACCTATTACAGTAGTCAAGACATGTACTTAATCCAGGTAAAGCCTACCTGTTTATTGCTTTGCAAAAACTACCTAACTGTTTCCTCTTATTTTGACGGCATAAGATATTTTTATGACCCTCGTTCAATTGTTACCATCTACCACACGACCCTTGTAAACCTAATTGTGTCTATTGACATGAATAAACGAATTAGAATTTTAGTTCTGGAATTTATTTAAGGAAAGATATAAAATTATTTGATTTCATTTTTTCTTAGTCGGAACGCACCGTCGCGTCGCTTGGACTGGCAGGACGAAACAGTAGATGAATTTCGCCCAAAAACCGATTTGCACTTCACAGCTTACTTTTTATTATTTCCAAATGAAACTCTTGCAGCGTGCTAAAAACAAAGTCCACAGGGTGGCAGCGATCCACTTTTTCGATTTTATCCACTAGGATCTTTTTAAAATATCAAGAAGTTGAGCACAAATAGTGAGCATTTCAACCCACCATAATTCTTGCGCAAAGAGAAAATTTTGTAAAAAGCTCTGATAGCACCCTAGACAATTATGGCCTGCTTATATCCAGAAAACCATCACAAACTGCAGAACACAAAAGGTAACGGCGAAATGGGTACATTTCACGGGTTATGAAATTCAAATGAAAATGCAGGTATAAAATCTACCAAATGATCGTTCTCAAAAACATATTTCTTTGACATATCGATAATTTTAAAGTTCCACGCTAAATTCCCCTATACTTGACTGGAGTGATATCCGAATTTATTCTTCAATACTGTCGGTAGTTGCAGATCTGTTGGCTGTTGGTGACAAACCTATAGAGCAGGTACTGATTTTTTGAAATCGTGAGCACATTATTCGTCGGGTTTTCGATACTTAAATTTCCTGTAATCACTGGGATCAGAAGCTTCTTAGTAATAGAACGTGTTTCACTGATTTTAACCCCCCCTACCTTTTTAAGTAGTACACCTTTTTAATGTCAATGATTAGGAACCCCTGAAACGTCAAAAACGGAGTTTCAGCAAATTGTTACTTTTTCTTTTTTGCCTATAGCACCGTTGCCACTGGACTAAAACAACAGATGTAGATGTCATATGACTTAAAAAAATAACATCTCATTTTAGAAATTTTTTGCGATTACAATACTTCCTCGCCAATGACGTGGGAAGTAAA
Organism: Acanthoscelides obtectus; assembly: GCA_963669975.1. Lineage (NCBI taxonomy): Eukaryota > Metazoa > Arthropoda > Insecta > Coleoptera > Chrysomelidae > Acanthoscelides > Acanthoscelides obtectus. The sequence continues at coordinate 107,617,599 of CAVLJG010000001.1, forward strand.
ACGGCTTTCAAATCGTGGAGTATCAGCGATCGCGATTATGAGTACCTATTTGCAGAACGACTTATCTACGCGATATTATATGAAATAGGGCCACCAAATTATCTGAATACGTCCTTTCTTAGTCTACGCTTGTTTTGACAGCACGAAACAGTAGACAAAATTCGTCCAAAATACGATTTGTAGAGGTTTGCGCGCTTCGAAATTGACTCTTTAATTTTTGATATTTTTGGAAGAAATTTTCACAGAGTGCTAAAAACAAAACGCCACAGGGTGCTATAGAGCTACTTTTTCATTTTTTTCACTAGGTTCTTTTTAAAAAAATCGCGAAGTTGACCATAAAAAGTGCGTACTTCAACCCATCATAAAACTTATGCAAAAACAAAATTTCAAAAAGTGCTCCTATAGCACCCTGGGCAATTATATCTTCTCAACATACTGTATGAATTTAATTCAAAAATATTGAAAAATGGAGTGTCAGTTTTGAAGCAGCTGAACCCTTGTAAATGGCTTCACACTGCGTCGGAGCCGCCTTAATGAAACTCCGTAGTCAGATCCATGCTTTGGATAAAATCCATCAGCTTTAAAGACTAGGTACTAGTTCGTGTTCATGTAGCATTGGTAGTAAGAACTCATTATTTTTGATCTTAAATAACACATACACATACAAAAAAGACCTGCTTGCATCAGAAATTATTTGAGATGTGTGGTGATCAAAACTCAGTCTACAATCGAATGTTACTCCCAAGTCGCAAATAGTACCACATCGATCAAGAATTGCATCACTTAAAGTGAAATTATATACAGTCTTATTCTGCTTACGTTTATATGTTACAATTTTGCAGTTACTGACATTTAATTGAAGCCTATCCATACTGCGTCTTTGAACGTTATCGACCTGAGATTGTAGATTAGTAATGTTGTCAATTTGACAAAATTCTTTCAAGTCGTCAGCAAACAGCAAAGTACCACATTTAAATTCATCACAGAGATCACTGATAAATGGTATAAACAGGAGAGGGCCCAAGTTTGATCCTTGGGGCACCCCGCTAGGCGGAGTCATGTTGATTGCTCAATTGCCTATTTTCAACTCTTTTTGTCGTAATTTTTTCAAATTTTGGTTAGTTTAGGGTGAGGTAAGGGTTGAAAGTCATTTGATAAAATTGTAAGATTAATTCAGTGTTTGTCCGCTACATGGCGCTCCGTATATGTGTCTTATTCGAAAATTTAAAATACTACGGCATGCTTTTTTATATTAATAGGAAAGTCCAACAAAATGGTGATAACTGCATAACAATATCTTTATTTGTTTTGAAGATAATATATTAAGAAATATGCTTAAATTACAATTTTCAAGCACTGCTGGAAGGGTTTATGCTATGAATAGTTGTGTAAAATGTACCAATATTTTAAGGTATTTTGATTTGAAATTTTTTTTAACGCTTTTTCATAACCGCTAGGGGCGTATCCCCTGACAAACCAGCATTCCTTCTTCAACTAAACCTCATATTTTATCTCAGTTGTTTTTGTAATTAAAACAATTCAGAAGTTACCGTGTTTGTGAGATTAGGTATTACATCCATTGTAATATTATAGCAGCTACGTCCCTTAGAAGAGCGTATTAATATAATCTAGTATTCTAGATCATGGCACTCTAGGACAGAAACAAAAGAACAACCTGAAATAAATTAGTGCAAATGTCAAATGTTCAATGAAAGCGGTTCAAACACGTGACCAGACATTAATAACTTGCCTGGAAGTACTCGAAATCTCTGGAAAACCAAATAGGCTGTTTTTAGGACCGCATACATCTTTTAAGAAAAGAATTTATTGGAAAAGTTTATCCTTTTGCATCTCCGTATCTCATAATTCACACCCTTAGTGAATCTAAATAAGACAAATAGGTATAAAACACGGTAATTTATACATTGTTCATATTGCAAAGCCAACTGAGATAAATATGAACTAAACGGTGAGTCACCCGTTGGTTTCTTTTTGAAACTGGTATTAAAGCTACACTCTTCAGTAATATGCAACACTCGATACTTTATTCAAAAGAACACACCTTCCGATAATTTATGAAAAACAATTTCAGTTAAATGGCTGCCGCGACTGGCTTGAGGGTAGTCCATCCTCTTAACCCAATTGTGAAACACATTTTCGATAGTTTATGGGTCGGTTTCATCAATAGCTTGACGGATAATTTCTTTAAGAACATCAATTGTTTGAGGATCGTCAGTGTAACAGCGGTGTGTAAAAGATCGATTGTTCCACGGCTGGTGTGGCATGTTGCGCCATCTTGTTGAACCAGAGAGATTGGGTACGTGTCGTCTGATAGTGGCCAAAAAAAAACTCCTCAACATGTCTCTATAGCATTCCTCGTTTACCGTCACGCTGTTACCATCTTCATCTTGAAAAAGGTAGGGACCAATAATCCCACTACTCCAAAAGCCACTCCAAACAGTTACTCTTTTTGGATGCATTGATTTTTCTATAACGAGATGTGGATTTTCAGAAACCCAAATCCTACAGTTTTGCTTGTTAACGTAACCTTCCAGATGGATATGGGCTTCGTCCGAAAAGATGATTTGAAGAAGCTACATTTTGAAAGTAGTTTTTCGATATTTCCCACCTTTGTTCAAGATTAAAACGATCCATTACTCACAGCGGAAGTTAGACATGATATATCTGTCAATATGTCCAGCATGGAAGTGTTACAAACTGTCAACATAATATCAACATAAAACAACTGATGGCCCACCCTTAATATAAAATAATTAGGGAAAAAACATTTTCATATATCAGGCGATAGCTACGCCCACTAGCGGTCATAGAAAGGTTCAAAAATGCATGTTAAAGTAAAATATCGTCATTTTACACAACTGTTCAAGGCACAAATCCTTCTTATCCAGCAGCACTTGAAAATTGTAATTTGAGGTTTTCTTTAGATATATCCATAACAAATAAATATATGGCTCTGCGGTTTTAACCATTTCATAGGATTCGTTTTGCACTTTCCGAAAAATCATATCGTTGTCTTTGGAATTTTTGGAAACATCCAAAAAAAATTCTGACATATACACAACGCGCCATGAGGCAGTCACTAACTGAAGTAATCTGGCAAGATTGAGCTTTGTTAGAAGCGCAGGTGATCATTAAACAGCCAAAAAGTTGTTATGTGACTTTTTCTGAAATTACATTCAACCCTTCACCCATCCTAGGCCAACCAAAATATGAAAAAATGACATAAGTAAAAAAGTTTGATAATTAGGATGGAGCTATTTAATCAGTATGTTAATTATGAATTTTTGTTAAAGAATGACGTTTGAACTAGCGAGCCTTTTAGGGAACTAAATTTTGAGCAATTTCTCCTGGCCACTTTGATAATGAGGTCTTTTAACCGATTTAGGTTAAGCGGTTGCCAAAATATAGCTGGAGTCATTTATTATTGGCCCACCCGGTGCTACTGTATTACTACTCGTAAACATGGTTCTCATTAAGGACTTGACAACTTTCTTTTTTAAATAAAACGCAAGCCATTAGAGATATCTCGAAAATTTTCATATAGGATTGAAGTATACTCAAAACATTTATGTATGGAATCGATCTCGTTCATATGTCCACTACGGGAACGTTCGCAGCGATCGATTCGTTGAACCCAATTTTGAATGACTCGGCCACACATTTCGGCAGAAACGGCCGCTATCTCTCGTTCAATATTGGCTCTGAGCTCCTCTAACGACGCAGGGTTGTTGGCGTAGACCAATGATTTAATGTAGCCCCACAAAAAAGTCTAGAGGTGTTAAATCACACGAACTAGGCGGCCATTCGACGCGACCATTTCTCGATATAGCACGTTCACCGAATTTTGATTTCAATATGTTGATTGTTTCACCAGCTGTGTGGCTTGTAGCACCGTTTTCTTGAAACTACATATCATTTATGTCTAGCCCATCCAATTGACCAAAAAAAAACGTTGGAACATGTCTCTGTAGCGATCTCCGTTGACGGTAACGTGACGGTCATTTTCATCAACGAAAAAAACTGCCCAATGACACCACCGGTATGAAAACCACTCCATACAGATATTTTTTATGGATGAAGTGGTATTTCTTGAAGCGCATCAGGGTTTTCATCTGACCAATAACGCATATTCTGTTTGTTGACGAAGCCGTTTAGCCAAAAATGCGCCTCGTCACTGAAGATGATTTTGCGATGAAAATGGTAATTTTCTTGCAACATTTCTAGAGACCAATTCGAGAACCAACGTCAGTTCATATGATCGAACGGCTTTAGTTTTTGAGTTAACTTGATCTTATAAGGGTGCAGGCCAAGATCTCTTCGCAAAATTCGCAATGTGTTCTCTTCGTTTGCGACGGAACCTGGAACGGCAGCAATATTCTCGGTACTTCGACCAACCCATTGTCTCACTGGCACGGGAACATCCAGCACCGAATATGTGGACTCAATTTTTTTTCACTAGACTATGAATTGCTTGTTTACTGGGACGAGTATTACGACTAAAAATTGGCGTTAACGCTCTTAAAGTTGCAGTCACCGACTCGGAATTTCGGTAGTAAACTTTAATTATTTGTAAGCGTGTACTTCACCATAATGAAATCGTTTTCTTTAATGAATATTTTGAAAGATCAAAGTTGTCGAGTCCCTATTGGAAAACCCGATATAAAACCAACCTAATAATTCCTCAACGGTTGAGTTGCAGGCCTGATCCATCAACGCTTGGACCATCTTGAATGTGAGACGTACCAGATACTGATGTTGTTCTTCGACGCAAGGCGTTATGAGATCTATAATTGGTTTGGAACATTTTGGAATTTTTTCCTTGATTACTTGACAGATTGTCTTAGATCCCATTTCTATTTTCACAACACATTCTCCAACTTTTTTCAAAACGTCCTGAAATAAACGAATGATGGGTGCCCGTCTTGTATAATGGAGAAAGCAAAATGATTAAAGTCGGATCTGGACTTACCTCAGCGTCTGTTTTTAGGTTTGGGCATTTCTCTTGGGTCTTATTGAAAATATCACGAGCATCTTTCATATGTTTATTGCCCTTGAATGAAAAAAACTTCTCCAGGAAGTCAAGATCAAGTTCTTCTGACGAAGATTCTTTTTCTTCGGCTAAAATCAATGTGAAAAGCTTGGTCAAAGGCTAGTTCAGAATATTATAATCTGATGGATACTTTTTCAAAAAAAAAAATCTCTTACCGTAAACAACAGCAATGCACAAAAGCACAACGTACAGTTTCATGTTGATTAGTTTAGAGATCACCTTCTCACTAAATATGAGCGTTTACACTTTGTAACCTTTTATATATATGTAAGACTTTGTTTATTGTGTCATTGAATATTAAAATTATTTAATATCATAAGGTCATAGATAAGGTGTACATCGACTACTTAGTTATCGCAGGTTTTTTAAGCTCTGTGTTCAAAACAGACTAGACCAACAGTAACGAATTTTTACCTACACAATGTTGTATACTGTTTTCCATACCAAAGCTTTTGGCTGGCAAAGATTTTTGAACCTTCCTGGAAACGTTGAAAGTCCATAAACCAGATAAATCACATAAGCGGACCTCTGGTCTCATAATTCATCGTAGCCAAGTGTAAATAGTAACCGCAGTGTAGTGCATGCACACAAAAGATTCCCTTTCAACGAATCCACATACTGCATCAAGGATTTTTTGAATAATATTTTCAATTTAAAAAATTGTTTTTTTCGCTCCAAACAATTTTTTATGTATAATGGTACGTTTTGGACAAAAAAAAGGTTCTAATGAACTTTTTTTGAAGTTCATAGTTTTTGAGTTATTAGCGATTTCATATTAGAAAAGGTGCGACATGATTTCTGACCCCGTGATAAAATATGAAAGAACAAAAATTTTAATGTTGCCAAAGTACTCAAATAGTATTTAAACGTCAAACAATGAAATTCCAAAGCATTCCAGGGGTCTGGTTATTGTTAAACCTTTGCCTTTCGGGCGCTTAATTTATATCCTGTGTTACGCGAGAGAAATGCGATATACGAGGGATGTCTTTTAAGTTTTGCATATGGAAATTAAATAACACGGTAGGTAGTTTTAAATGACTTTATTGTTTTTTTGAAGTATTCTCCACGAAGATTAATACACATCTGCATGCGCTCGAACCAATTTTCGAAGCACTTATTCCACTCGTTTGCTGGAAGATCTGTTTTTAATTTTCGGGATAATAAAGAAATCGTAAGGACTATATGGAGGATGGTCCAATAATTCCACGTTTTCTTCCTTGTTTTTTGGGCTGTGTGCGAGCTTGTATTGTCTTGGTGGAGGATGATTCTTCTTTCGGGGTTGATTTTTCGAAGCTCGGCGATGACTTTTGGCAAACAAATGGTGGTATACCAATCCGCAGTAACAGTTCTTTGCTCATTAAGAGGAATTGTTGCAATATGACCCGCTTTTAACACAAATGTCGCGACCATCTTTTCCAAAACACTTTCGAGAACGGATGACTTTTGTTGGCTTTGGCTTTTCTTCACCTTGGAACACCCAAACAGCCGACTGTCGTTTATTTTCTGGTTCATAACAGTAAATCCACGATTCATCATCACTATCAATGCTGTACACATTTTTTGAGTTTCCGGAATTGAAACAGTCAAGCGTTTTTTGATACCAATTAACCCTGGCTGCTTTCTGCTCTTCAGTCAACAGGTGGGGTATCCAACGAGAAACTAATTTTCTTACTCCTAATTCTTCATGTATTTTTTTTTTGATTTGAGGTCTTTGAGATCTTCAAGGATGCCTCAATCTCGCGATATGTCACATCTCTATCTTCAATGATGAGTTTGCGCACAGCATCGACGTTTTCCTGGGTGACTGCCGTTTTTTGTGCACCCACCCTAGGATCGTCGCTAAGACTCACCCGTCCACGTTTGAATTCTCCATACCAACGGGAAATTGTCGACTGATGTGGCGCTTCGTTGCCGAAAACAGACAGTAACGCAGCAAGGCATTCTTGTTGCTAAAGTTGTAATAAATTATGGCGCGAAAATGTTCTCGGTTGAGTTCCATTTTTCTAATGACTTGGTGACACTTAAAAATTCACTGTAGTGAGAACACTGCACGTATTGTTGTGAAACTTTGAATTTAAGTTTACTAAAGAGTGAGGTTAAGATTCAGTACTGACGCGGCCTACTATGTTTCTATATGCAAAACTTAAAAGACATCCCTCGTATGGGCGGCCGCCAGCTTTTAGTTAGTATTGTTAGCAAAAAAAAAAACGAATCAGAATATTTGTCATGGTACATGCGAAAATACTTCCTGGACTATGGGAATCAAAACTTGAATGATGATTGACAATTTTCGTTCGCGGTCGGGTTTCGGCACCTCGGCTGTTCTTCCACTAAACCCTTGTGTGACATTGGATAGAAATTTATATTCGTGTTCACCAAAAAATGTTGAAATGAAACAATGTAAAAGGTCAATACTAGAAACCATTACAATTACACATGCAGGAGATGCAACTTCAAATGTAGTTTATACTTCTTCAGAGACATATTTTTCAAGTCGTTTGGTAGAGAATTGTATAAAGAGATTGCATCAAATGTGAAATGACTTGTGAATATAGAAATCTTGTGTTGAGGCATAATCAATACTTCTTGAAGACGAATAATTATATTGGGGTGGATTTATAATGAGGAATTAACATTCTGTACAAGGATGGAGGTTTCTTGTTGAGCATTGTTTTATGTACAATTGTAAAGAGTAAATGTTTGAACAGGTTCTTAACTGTTCATGGCAATGATATGGCCTGATGTGTGATCATATCTTGCTAGATTGCTAATCAAATGGCAACTATAATTTTGGATTGTCTGCAAACGTTTGGTTTTAGTCTAGGCAGGGTTAATATGATGACATACAATGAAGACTTTGGAATGAACTGGTCTTTCATATATTTTTTTAAACATAGACAATATGTTTTTGTTGGCCTTAATGCTAAATAGCAGTTTAGTTACACGGTCGAAGAATTTCAAGTGTGACTTGTTGATACAACTATGCATGTTTTCCTTAAAAAAGCTCGATTTTGTTTTTAGGGAGACTAAAATTCAGAGCATTTTCCTTTGCACAATTAAAGATTACCTCTAGTTCTTTGTTTTTAAAAGTGGTAGCTTCATGATAATATTCGTGCAATGATATATATTTGGGTATCGTCGGCGTAGGCATATTTTACAATTTTGAACAACTGTGATCAAATTTGAGGTGTCTGATGTGAATAAAAACAGAAACATTGTGGTACGCCAGATTTGATTAGCTCAAGTGATGAAATTTTGTCGCCAAATGAAACTTGACGTCTTCTCAGAAAGTCCTAAATAGTTCAATTTTGATAATAAGTGCTCATGGAATATTGTATCGAAACCTTTAGAAAAATCAAGAAGCATTAAAAGTGTAGCATAACCTCTATCAAACCTGTGATGGTGTCATCGATCTATTTATCTCTCCTTAAATCCAGACTGTTGATCTGGAAGTCGATTAATGATAGTTAAATGAATATTAAAGTGAGAAAGCATGACATTTCCAAATAATTTGGATAAAACAGGGAGATGACTGTAATGAGGTTTATGTAGTTTGAGTTTTTGGGATTTACTTTTTTTAAATCTAATGATTTTCAACTACAACTTTTGAACGTATAATTAAATGACGTGTAGCACTACAAAGTAAACGTTCTTCACTTTTAAAGCGTTCGTTTTTTTCACATTTTTTAGTCAATAACAAAATGAGACTCCGTAAAAAAATTAGAAACACATTATTTTTGTTGTCCCGTACGTGTCCGAGTGATTTTAGACAAAAAGGATATGTTAAGCCCGTCTTTCACTGTACGAAATTTAATACATAATTCTGTTTGTCGAAGAATCTGTTACCACTTCCAACTGTCATTTTTGCAATACCAAACGTCTATTCTAACCATACTCTTTGATGCGGTTTGGAACAGATGTCTTCTTATCAGTTTTACCGCCAGCTTAGTGGTTTTGATGGCTTTGTCCTACTGCTTCTTCGGTGTCTTGCTCATCCCAACTCCAAAGTCGGTATTCAAATGATTTGCATCGCTAGCCTCAACTGTACAGGGTAACCAACTAAGAATGCGAGGTCCTGTATCGAGGAACCTATCCATTGTAGAGGTTTGCGGCAAAAATACTTACTAAAACGACCAAGACAAATTTTGTTTACAAAAAAATACTTAATCTTTGAAATCGAGAATAATCTAAACCTTTCTTGTTTGACAATTTTTGCTGTATTTCTAAAAATCAAGTGGTGGGGTTGAGCCGATTTTAACAAACTTGGGCTAGTTCAAAAGAGCTATTCTTGGGTTACAAATCCTATAATATTCAAAGTTTTGTTCGTTTCATATGTAGGCGCTAGGGGGCTTTTTTCGTCATTCCGTCAGAAATGCTTGACTTTCTCAATAAAACTAAATACATTGGTATGATTTTTTTTTATGAAAATGTAGCTAAATGATGTCTAAGCAAGATCACGAAAACTCCATATCGCTATCTTGTCCCTAGCCTAAAGTTAGGCCAAAGAAAATTTTATACGGAAATCCTTTAATTTTTATTTCTTTCACACTAAATTTTCTAGAATTTTATTATTAAGTTGTGACCCTAAAGAGGATCGATTTAGAAAATAAAGGTATTTGAAGCCTCCGTAAATGCTCGAAATGCTAACCATCATGCTCTATGTATTCCTGAAGACTCTCATGGGTAGACAAAACTGCAGCTTCAATTCCGGCTCTCGGTATGTTACGTATTGCATTACGAATCCGGTGTATCATATCTTTTCTGGTTGTAGAGCACACGATGACCTTTATCCGTCTCCATAAATAAAGATCAAGACAAGTTAAGTCTGGTGATCGCGGAGGCCATGGAAACGCTTCTGTTGAGATACTGCATTAATATGCTCTCGCCCAATAATGTACAATAAAAATGCGCGTATACCTCTGCGCACTTTCAGAATCAAACTAACTATCAGGTAACCAAATAAGTTCGTGCGGTTTTTAGTAGAAAAATATTTATTGAGAAACAATAAGACGCTATTTATTAGTCGAAGTAATTACCGTCACATTCAATGACCTCTTGCCAACGTGGAACCAATTTTTGTATGCCGGTATTGTAGACCTCCCTGGATTTGTAGTAAAAAAATTGGCGGACTGCATTTATTACACCAACTCGAGTTGTGAACTGTCGGTGCCTCATAGAGTTGTCAAGAGACAAAAAAAGGTGATAATCACTGGGCGAAATGTCGGAAGAATATGGCGGGTGCGGTAACGTTTCCCAGCCGAGTTCATAAATTTTTTCTCGGGTCACTTTTGCGGTATGACGCTTGGCGATATCCTGCAAGAATATCGCTTCCTTCCGATTGATCAAAGAAAGCTGTTTCGTCGAAGCTGCTCACAATACAAATTAGCAGTGACGGTTTGACTCCTTTCTAAAAACTCATAATGGACAATTCCAGATGCTTTCCACCAAACACACAACAAAACCTTGTTTGTATGCAAGGAAGCCTTGGGCGTGTGTGGTACCGAATCAGTAGGCGACAGCCAATGATACGAATGCTTAGAATTCGAATACAAGATCCATTTTTCTTCGCAGGTTAATAACCGATTAAGAAACGATTGACTAGCGTTGCGCGAAATGTTTGATGAACAAATGGTATGACGACTAATTTGTTATCATTTGTCAGTTCATGTGGGACCCAGTTGCTTAACTTCCACGTCTTTCCTAGCTGATGAAGATGCAAACGAGTAGATTCAGGTGTCAAACTGAACATTTCTGCAAGTTCTTGGCACGTTGTCCTGAAATTTGCGTCTACAACCTGTCGGAGATCCTCGTTGTTCATGATTTTTGGTCTCCCTGAGCGTGGTGCATCACTCAAACTGAGATCTCCCGAAGAAAAATTTTTGAACCACTTCAGTGCTGTTCAATCACCAGCATCATATCCGAATGCGGTACATGTCTTTCGCGCAGCCGCTGCAGCTTTTGTACCAAGTTTGTACTCATACAGTAAACAACTTCGAATTACTGTTTCATTCGTCGCCATTTTCAATTATTAATACTAGGTATCTAACAATTTTCAGCAACTCTTTATGTGTGTGAGAAAAGAAGGATTCATACTAAAGTGACAACAGGTAACAAGTAATCGCTATCGATCAACAAGATCCATGGCAATGTGCGATATCGAGCAACCAGACGAACTTATACTAAGTGACATATAAATCCGAACACCCAGTTTAAATGGTTTTATTTTAATAAAATTTTGTATAAGTACTTAATGAAGCATAATAAGTAAATGATAAAAATTTCAAAATGATTGCACTGCTTTAAAGCCCTTTGACCTTTAATAATGTGTGGATGCACCCTGATGTGCTACGCATTCTCCAACGCGCCTAGGGATGCTTCTGATCAGGTGGTCAATGTCCTCCTGTGGTATCTCATTCCAGGCAACCACCAACTCCTCTCGAAGTGCTTCTAGAGTCTGAGAAGGACGTTGCAAATTGAGCAATCTCCTACCCATCATATCCCACACGTGCTCAATTGGGGATAAGTCGGGAGATCTTGGTGGCCATGGTAACAATGTGACATCATTATGTTGAAAGAAGTCTATCGTGACTCTTGCAACATGTGGTCGGGCATTATCTTGTTGGAAAGTTGGATCTGCCAGGGTGTCAAGATAGGGTAAAAGATGGGGTTCTAGAACTTCGTGGATATAACGCTGCGCGTTCATGTTACCTCTGATGAAGATTAAAGATGACCTGCAACCATAAGCTATAGCACCCCAAACCATAACTCCAACAGTGTGATGAACATGTCTTTCAACAAAAAACTGTGGATTCCTCCTTTCACCACGTCGCCTTCTAACCCTGGCACGACCATCGTGCATGCCTAAACAAAATCGAGACTCGTCACTAAAGACAATACTGTTCCATTCCTGATCCCAGAGTGACCGTTGTCTGCACCACTCAAGGCGATTACGTCGGTGTTCTCGAGTTAAAGGGAGGACCCAGTGTGGCCGGTATGAAAACAAGCCAAAACTTCTCATTCGTCAGTAAACACTTCGCATGCCAATAGGTCTTTCGTGTTCTGCAAACCATTCATTTGCAATGGACCTGGTAGTGGAGAAACGGTCCCTTAAGGCCAATAATCTTAGGCGGCGATCTTCACGGTCTGTTGTTCTACGGCGGCGTCCAGTGCCCCTTGCTCTTTGCGTACGGCCTTCTCGAAGCCATGCCTGACAACACCTAACCACAGTGTCTACACTTCTTTGCACTCTAATTGCAATTGCCCGAAAAGAAAGTCCAGCTTCCCGAAGTCCCACTATACGGCCCCTATCAAACTCACTAAGTTGACGAAATCGTATAGGTGTCCGTACTGTAGGCATCGTAACCGATCGTAAAGGATGTCAAGAACCAAAATCCGCCAACGTTGATTCTTTACTGCGGCTGAAATATTCATTTTTAGAGCGTTAGTGAATTAAAAAAAAGCAGTATAAAAACCGGAATGTCCAACTGATAAGGCTGAAAATTTTTTCACTTGTTATTTACAGTAAGATAAATACATTCACCAACTTTTATTAAAATAAAACCATTTAAACTGGGTGTTCGGATTTATATGCCAATTAGTATATTTGGTTACCTGATATTTAGAACAGGTGTTAAAAATGTTGCACTAAATTTGTTCATTCAAAATTATGTCCTGTCTGCAACTATACATACTTAATTTTGGATGAAATTTAGCACACTGAATTCGGCACTAAATTTCGTAACGTTACAGACTGCCTTTACTTTTCAACACAAACACTTTCGCTGCCCACCCAACAGTTTCAACACCATTCCAATTTCCGAGCATCCCACATCAAATTTGCGCTAAAAGATTCCACTCGCTCAAAGGATGATGGCCAGTGGTCGTTTTGTAGGTCTGTTGGCAGTTTTGATAAAGACGCCAGCGCTAATGATTACTACAGAAAATGGAACGCGGTAGCGGGAAACCACACGGCCTGGAAGATGTTGCCGGTGTAAAAGGGGAGCAATCGCTCCTCTGACGTCACGGGAATTGCGGTTCTGTTTGTACGTTGAAGTTTTTCGCACTAACGGCTTACTTCGACTTGATTGACTCAAGTTTCGGTTGCAAATGCACGAGCAATTTCACCTTCAGTCCTTGTGGAGTCTTGTGTTCTCCAGTCATTTGATATCTTGATTGCTGATGGACCATATGGACAGGTAGGTCTATGATTGGTTGTTCCTGTAGTTTCACTAGTATTTTCTGTTACAAATTTTGTCACGCGCCAAAATCACGTAACCTTTTTTTACTATTTTGATCACTTATCAGTAATTTGAATTTCTCTTTATTGATTATTGAGCACCGATTCCTAGACCAGACCCTTTTTTAATGATTTTCTTTTGGCAAATTCCATAGTTTATTGATTGTACTGGGATTTTAACCTCCAGCGTGGAAAGCCATTGCGGATGATCACCATTCGCAGCCAATTTTGTTAGAAGCCCTTTGAAAAAAAAACTGGAAAGTTTCCCTTACAAAACTGTCCCAACCATACCATTCTTATAAATTAAGAAAATATATAGATAAATCAAAAGATACTAATATAAGTAATAGGTGTGTGCCGGTTCAAAAGCCCGCATACAATGCTATTTATTTTCGAATTATGAACGAATTTATAGAAAATGACGACAGAGGACTGTTGTCTCATCCAGAGGACCGTTTATATGGAAGAAAAAACAATGTAAGCAATCTAACTCTTTTTTTTATTTATTTTAACTATACAAAAATAAAGTTTGGATATTTATGAAAAAACAATTTCTAAAATTAATTTTCTTAATACTATATAGCTTCTGATCTATGAAGCTTTATCTAACTTAACTAGTAACTCTTACAGCTTACAACAAATCAGTCTTACTATTGCACTTTAAGTAGATATAAATCAATTTTTAAAGCACTGGTACAGCTACTGGAAAGTAATAAAACAATATTTTCCCTTTTGGAGTTAGATCTGGGTTTGGTAAGTTTTCCAATATTTGGTCCAAAGGAACATGAAACATCGCTTTCGTCAAATCTAAACGTATGGCGTTTATCGTCACAAATTTTCATAAATATGACGGTCACTTCATCTTCCTCATGTGCCCAGGGGACTGTTATTTTAACAAAGAATGCTTCTTGGCATACAGTCATTCAAGAAGTATACAAAATGAACGGATAGGTATGAAAACATACTTTGTGGGTAGCTATGCTATATAATTATTCACTCAAATCAACAAAAAAATTACTTACCAGTGGACTGTTACAACTATCAACCAAGCTCGACGTTCACAGATAAACTCAGCAGTAACACTAAATAAGCATGACGTCCACCCTCTTACTCTGCAGCTTTGTGAATTTCCCATCGGATGTGCTCGTTTTCACAATGAGAAAAACCGCGCCAATATGTTGTATAATTTTAGCGCCACTTCCAAATTGTGGCAGCGGACTGTACAAAAAATTTGGGGACAACATTTGGCTTTCAGTTTCGTAATTATTTTTTTATCTTAAAATATAATTTTGATTTTTAAAGATACTTAGTATATCCCAGTATTATTTATATATAATTTAATCAGTAATCTACATTAATAGTAACAAACAGACAGGGGACTGTTTATTTAGGTGTTTGAACTGGATAAAATTTAATATTACAGTATTATATAAGAAAACGAACAATGGCGTTTCAAGAATAGCTAATAAGTCATAGTTTTTATTACACAGAACTAAGTAATAATAAGATCTATTATATAAATTTTGCCTGGGACAGCTATTTTTCAGTTAGTGGAGAAATACGTGAGAAATTATACAGTCAATAAACTATGCAATTTGCCAAAATCATTAAAAAAAGGGTTTGGTCTTGGAATCGGTTCTCGATAATCAATAAAGAGAAATTCAAATTACTGATAAGTGGTCAAAATAGTAAAAAAATGGTTACGTGATTTTGGCTACCAATAACCTATAGAGACATGAATCAGACTGACTCACTTAATCAAAGTGAATATCCAACAATTAAGACTTAACATGGCAGTGATTTACTTATCTAAGCCAGGTTGTTCGGATAGTAAAGTTCGAATGACAAAATGTGAACACATGGTGGACTCTTACCACCGGCAGTTTTACGTTTGTCAAAGGGAAGGAATAGCTTCTAACAAAATCGGCTGCGAAACAGCTGCAACGCAGGTACAAAACAAAGCTGGACGAGTGTAAATAGTGGTTCTCCGCAATGCCTTACCACGCTGGAGGTTAAAATCCCATTACAAAATGGATGGGTAGTACCCAAACCAACACAACTAAACGTAAGGAACAAAATAAAAGGGTAGTACTCCATAAACTGGTGTTTGAGGCGTTAATATTCCAAAATGTGGATAAACGAAAAAAACGCCCACACACAACCAAAACTACAGCGGAAAGAAAATGGCGCTGGACCGTCTGCGCACGCAACCCTCTAAAACAAGGTTAAATAAGTGGCCCTGAAGAAGGCACGTTCGACAGAAGATCAAAAGGAACAGATAAAAGCCGGTAAAGGAGGTATCTTGATAGGAAGGTAAACATTCATATATGGCTAGTACGTGTAAAAATCATAAGATGGCGCGCTGGTTGCCAATGGGCAGACTGTAGGCAGAAACAGATCTGTTTACGAGGGATCAACAATATTTTATAAGGAAATTTCTAAGATAGTCGTTAATAATACTATAACATTAGTGTCCAAAAGATATCAAAACCATTCTGAGTCGCTGAGAATGACAGATATAATACGTAAGAAATTATATAATCAATAAACTATGAAATTTGCCAAAATAAAATCATTAACAAAAGGGTTATGGTATATGAATCGGTACTCTATAATCAATAAAGAGAAATTCAAATTACTGATAAGTAATCAAAATAGTAAAAAAAAGTTACGTGATTTTGGCACGTGACAATTTGCCACCCTGATGTGCTGTGGATCCTGACAAGCATTTCCCAAAGTTGTTTAGATGGGAGACAACGCGGAAACGTTCATACCGGTTGATTCAAGTATGGTGATACGACATTTGAACCGTTGAAGATTAGCAGATACTGAAAATGGCATCAAGTAGGTAAAGTCTGTACTTCCCAGTTGAAAAAGGATTATGTCCTACATAAGTTATCTCCTCTGAAAAAAGAGTTAGCGACGAACGGAGAAGAAAATTTAAAGGTTTCAAGACAGTCAAAGAAAGAAAACAATTAATCCACATACCCCACCCGTTTCTGTTGTAGTGGCTAATGTACGGCGAAATCTACACTGTGTAGAACATGTGTAATGTTGATAATAATTTTCTTACCATTTGCCTACTTTTCACACAAACATATGAAAGAAAATAAGGGTATTGGGAGAAACTCAAGGGGAGTTCACCTAGAGGTGTTCTTTCACTCAGCCCTTGCCAGCAGTAGAATACATGCAAAAAAATAGCCGAACCCAAAACTAACGAAAAAACAGACATAGGGTCACGTAAGTTAGAGATAAAGTAATACAAAACTAGTTCCTTAAATTCATGAGGATTGCATAATAGCGAAAATAATTATAATATCTAGCAATAGTTAATTTAAAGCTTGTTTCAAAAAGACATACACTGATAGTACCTATTTACTTACATCATACTATCTTATAATATCAAAACATATACATTATTTATAAAAGTACCTATGAAGTAAAAAATTTATTATATATGTTTATAAAATTGTGTAAGTTGTAGGATGTTGGTATTCGCTTTGTGGTCGCAGTACATTTTGAACTTGTAAAAACCTGAGAGTCGCAGTCTCAGAGCTTCGCTACCTTGCACTGACTTGTTCAATTCGTCACTCTATAAATACGAATGTGGGACAAATACGTTTATTCGTTTCCTGAATCTTGAAAAGGAAAGTGCTAAGAAAATATTTTAAAAAATATAAACAGATAGTATATCATACAAATTATAGTGAGTCAGTGTTATTTTGTTTGAGAGTGCTGGAGAAAAGTAAGTGCATTATTTTTTATTAAATTTTAGTTTTGTACTCGTAGTTAGCAAAGATAGATAAATTACGCCAATCATGACTTTAGTTATTAGTAGTTAAATATTCAATCATGTAAAATTACACGAGTACTCCTCAATAGTTTCTTTTTGTAAGTTTTGGCAATCGGTAATATAATTACAGTGCAATCTCCGTAATTCGAGCTAATTGTTGCAAGATGTTCGAATTATGGAATGTTTTCGGAAAAATCAAAAAATATTTTTAATATACAGCTGCTGGATTTTCTGTCTTATTTAAATAATTTAATTTTGCCCACAGATGACTGATGCCATGTCCAAATCTAAAAAGGAATGTAGACAGTACAGTGTTGATTATTTGAAATTTGGCTTCATTCCATCATTGCCGGACAAACAATCGCCTATGTGCCTTTTGGGCAATGACGCTATGAAACCATATAAACTGCAAGATCATCTGAGAAGATGCCACCCTGATAAAACAGAGAAAGATTTGAGATACTTTCAAATACTCAAAGATAAATTTCAGAAGAGACCTACACTGGACAGAATGTTCGCTTCGACGTCACACAGAAACGATGATGGTTTGCGGGCGTCTTACAATATCTCGTTACTTATAGCAAAATCCGGAAAACCGCATACTATCAGAGAGAAGTAAATTTTGCCAGCCGTTGAAGAGGTTTTAAAAACTGTTTTACACAAACCTGCATCTGATATCATTAAAAGAATTCCCTTAAGCAACAATACTGTTGAAATACGTATTGATGAAATGAATTCTGATATTGAAAGCTTCTTTTGTAATTATTTGCAAACGACCCATTTCTCTATACAACTGGACGAGTCAACTTTACCTGATAATACAGCATTATTATTGGCAATGTTCGTTTTATTATGAATCAAGAAATCAACGAAGATCTGCTCGTCGCAAGAACTTTGACAACCGACACTAAAGGTGAATCAATATTTCATGTTTTGAAGGATTACTTCATTGAAAAAGCAATGCCTTTATCAAATATAATATCAGTAGCTACAGATGGAGCACCTGCCATGGTTGCTAAAAATTTGAGTATTAGATTGCATGAATCACTTCTTTTAGTCATTGATGCAGTAAACCGAATCCGAAGCAACGCGTTGAATACGCGGTTATTTGCGCAGTTGTGTGAAGAAAATGACGAACACTTCATCAATTACTCCTTATCACTGAAGTACGCTGGCTGTCGAGAGGCTTATGTTTGACAAGATTTTTTGCACTTTTTGAGACTTTTTTAGAATTTCTGGATACTAAAGATAAAATTTTAAAAGAAAATTTAATGAAGAGGAAAACAGACATCGCCTATTTAACAGATTTGTTTACAAAATTTAATATGGTTAATTTGCAATTACAAGGCGACAGTTCAAATTTGATTAAAACAAAGTCCATCTTATCAGCGTTTCTTGCCAGAGTTATGCAATGAAGCAAAATATTGGACGGGGCGAATTTTCTCAGTTCCCAATTTGTCACAGAGAAGCTGCCAGGAAGACGACGTTTCAACTTACGTTCAACATTTAAATGCCCTCTATTCAGATTTTGAATCTAGGTTTGAGGATATTTTGACTATGGTAATACCACCGTGGATAATTAATCCATATGGTGACATAGAAGAAACGAATGTCATAATACAAGAGGAACTGACTGAACTAAGTACAAACGAAGAACTTAAGGTTCAGTTTAAAAACGGATATCAGCAATTCTGGCTGCAAAACAACATACCCGTTACTTATCCCGTATTATGGAATATAGCAAGGAAATTTTTAATTTCCTTTCTATCGTCATACCTAGTGGAAGGGGGGTTCAGCGCTGTTACCAATCTTCTAACGAAAAAAAGAAACAGACTTGACATCATTAGCCGAGGAGATTTAAGATTAACCCTTACAAAATTGACGCCAAAATGTTGATAATTTATTATTAAAGCATCAGGTTCATCCTTCTCACTAAAAATATTGACTTATTGCTTATGTTATTTTATTTATTGTTTATTTTATGTTTATTGGTGTCTGACCAATAAATGCACTCATTGGGAATAAGTGCCCGCATTGATTTTTTTAAAGAACCCCCCTTTATAGGAAATATTTAAAAAAAAATCTAAAAATTCAAGGATAGGTACACACTAAAATTCGTAAATTTTTTGCCTATTTTTCGATAACTTAAACGTATAAGATGCGGAATTTAATCAAACTAACAGTGAAATTATTGTAGAACATACGTTTATGTTATAATTAATAAACGAACTCGCTTATTGTACTATTTTAAGTAAAAAACTTTTTTTTTATTATTTTTCACTTTTTTTTATTTTATCCCTCTTATTTTTTTTTCAATGCGGGCACTTATTCCCAATGCGGGCACTTATTGGTCAGACACCTGTTTATTTAATGTTACGTATATTTTACATAACAGATACAAAATTTTATTTTGAGTAGTTTTAATTTAAATTCAATTAATAAATGTATAAATTAACATGTATTTTTACTTTAAGTGTTTAACACTAAACTTCACTGCAGTTAAAAATTTACAGGAAATCAATATCAAGTAAGTAGGGGGTCTACCCAACACGGAAAAACATGGCAAGGGGTCTACGACATAAAACAGTTTAGGGAACTCTGTGTTAGATGGTATATTGATTAACTGTTTATATACTGAGTGATAAAAAAGGTAAACACCTTCGTATGTTTACCTGATTTTAATAATTTTTGGCATATATTCTCCGTGTCCCTTACTAGTAAAATGAAAAAACTTTGTGGATCTGCAATCTCGACCAAAACCCGTCTGTTGGTGTATCGGATGCGCAGAAAAAGAATATGATGTCACTTTTTAAGACATACGTTTTTTGTCACTCAGTATATGTAATGAATTATATTCATTTTCGTTACTTTGTTTTTTGAACTATTGCTGTGTTTTCGTCATCGTACCAATTTAAGACTTCTCTATTTCTTGCGCAACATACTACAAACTTCCAATGCAGGAATAATCAACCCCTATGACGCCACTGAACGTGACGAAACACGAGACAGAAGTTGAATCAAAGTAGCACGTCGACATAACTGAACGTCAGCATTCAGCCTCAAAATCCCATTCGCAAAGCGAGTTAATTGCAGAGAAACGTGGGTAGGTGAAACATTATCTTGGAGGAGCATGTCGTTTCGGGTTAGCATTCGCAAATCGGGACTTAACTGCACCCTACCGGCTTATCTGCAATTAACAAATAAGGTAACATGAGCAGCCATGCTGCCTCAACTACAGACCTACGTGTCTGGCTTATTGCCGAACCTTACGGGGTTATCCGAACACGAAGCTGTTCCTCTAGTGATGTGTAGATGTCCCATTTTCGATGATATTACGAGATATCTCACTTACTAGTAAAGACTAGTTTGTGAAATTTTCATAACCCGTTTCTGTGATACAGGGCGAAATTGAAAATATTGCTTTTTTTGGACCCACTCCCGTATGTCCGTTATCCTTTAGCACAGTGGCCGCCAACCCGTCGATCGCAACTCAACATATTTTAAAAAGGTGTAAAAATCATAGGAAATTCTGAAAATTCTCATAATAAACACAAGCAGTGGCAACACTGCGGTGAGCGATCTGTTCGAAAACGATCTCGAATAGTTTGAACGGAATAAATACGACAGTGCGCTCAGTTTGAAACTGAACGGCTCAAAATTCAGCGGTTGGGTTACAGATGGCCTGCAATTAAAAACATGGGCACTAGTAAGAAGAATTTCGAAAAATCATTCCCATTACGCTGACTTTATATTTGCTATTTCATGTCTAATAAGCGCTATGAGGTTTTTGCCGTGAATGACCCTGTATTCATACGGAAATGCGGACAGGCAACCCAGTTGCATGAATCCGCTTGCCAGCCGACTACACAACGTTGCGGATTAAGGATTAGCAGGATACTGAGTTGCATAAGTGATGTATACACTACCCGAGAAAAGTTAGGCCTACCTTAGCCGGACTCTTAGAAATAATCAAACCTCATAAGGTCGTTTGGTGGGCAAAGAAAACGTTCAATCGACCCTTTTGATCAGTTCTACTTCCTACGCCGCTGCGCGAGGGAGTATTAAAATCGCGGAAAATTTCGAAAATGAGATAATTTTTGGATGTTATATGAAACGAAAGTCCATGTCACTCATTTCCGTGGGTCTGTCTGTTTGTCGGTCTGTCTATGAGATAAGGTTGCTGCTACGCCAAGGACGGAAAAGCTTTATAGTTTTTCGGTCCAGTTGCGACGCAGCTAGCAGCAAAGGCACGAAAAAATAGAAATTAGTTTTTCCAGCGGCTCCTGATCAATTGCAAAAATTTGTTTGTAGGGATTGATATTCGTGGGTTGGCGGATTGTAGGGGGTGGGGAGGGCATATCTCATTTTTTTTTGCCGCAGTATAATTATGCACAACTCAACAGTAATTTTATGCATCTATCAGTTTACCCTTAAAACAGATGAATATTTACAAACGCTACACGCGCTAGGTCGAAACAACGTGTCAATCACTTTCCGAGGTTCTCGATCTCGAGATATGATAGGGTGGTTGGCGCTTATGATATATTTGACTGGTGTGGTTCACCAGCGTTGCCAGACGTTCGATACTCAGGGCATGGAAGAAACTATCATGCTCGTTACCAAATGGATGGGAACTATGGAGTATGGACTAATTGTATATGGGCCTGTCTAGCTGACCTGAGAAATTTAATATTTTTTTGTTTGTAGCTAGCCTAAGGGTGGATTTCACAATTTAACAAACCATTATTCTGCACCAATAGGGTACGAGTACTAAACAGTCCGTTAAATATACCCAATCAACCTCAAGATCGCTCCGTCAAATTTTTGGCAGCAAATAGCATCAAAGTACTCAAAACAAAACACTGTCAAATATAAAGTGACAGCTTGCCATTGAAATCTTTTCAATTTCTAAAAATGCTTGATGTCTGAGTAAAATCTATTTTTCCATGTTTACTGAAACTTTTGTAATCCACATGTGATTATATCACCTACTGTGTGCTTATAGTTTATCCTATATTTGCAAACTTGCACTTCCAAACCCTTACATGAAAAAGCCTTTTCACTCAAATTTTTGTTAGGTGTTGCATTTCAACACATTCATACACTTCTTTCCAGTTCCTCAACGATGTTTTAACCCCACTGGTCCGAAACTGTTCAACAGTTTCAACATTCATACATACAATTGCAGTTGCAGTTTTTTGTTTTAATTTCAGTGTATTATCAGTCGCACCATCGGTGATGGTACATTCAACATAACCACGTATTTAGGGGTTCGTGCAGATTTAACGTGTACACGACGTCATCATTAGGCGCTCCTCTGGCGATGTCCGATTGCGTTCAGGTGCCTTCTGCAGGTACCTCTTCACCACGGTCAGGAGTTTATACCAGCGCGGCTCTCGTTTTTTTGCTCTAGGCATGGCCATCCTCAATTAATCGCGCAAAAAACAAGTCCAAGGCAGAAAAACACACTCGAAGACGAACACCAAAACAAATCTCTACCGCAAATTCGTCAACAACTCAAACAAGAACAACAGATGATTCACCGCCTGGCTTTGACCGTAAATCGTCGTGGAACACGAGAGACCACAGAATTATTATAATTACGTCAATACGAGCATAGAACAGTATAGAAAGGGCTATCCAAGAGTAAGGCGAGTTCCGAAACCACCCGAATCATGTCAAAAAATGGCTGTGACGCCACCAAAACGTTTGACCACCACTGGAAATCACTAGCTGGTTACCATCTGGCGGCGTAACATGTGGAGGACACTGGTGTAGAAACAGCTGATACTTAAATTCGGTTACGTTAAGTCGTGCATGAACCCGACATTATTTTTCAGTAATTACTAATAATTTTAGGTCTATGTCTACAGTAATGGCATCATGCACCTCGGAGATGTAGGGATTAACATGTTTTACACATATCGGTGTTTTAGGATGAGGACCACATACTGTTTTAATTGCTTTGAAGAAATTCATTAACCTATGAATTTATAACAAATGATTACTATTATGATGTAAAGAGAGATGAGGAATTGGTTGGAATACATTTTATATTCTATTTTCTTGCAAATTCGCACAATTCAACAGGTACGTGTAGCTATAATGATCACACATACACACAGTATATTGAACTTAACAAATTTCGAGATTGCCATGAATTAACAAACGACCAAACCTGCTGCCAAATTTAACAGCTAGAAAATCGACCTATTATTTCTCCCATTCCCATTCGCTGAGGGGATAACGGATGGTCAAATTTACACCTATAACATAAATCAAAATACATGAAAGTTGTCCTGTTTTCTCTGTACAAAAGCATCATGTTGGAATCAAAAATGGTCTTGTTTATAATACAGTCGAATTTTGACGATTTTATTCAACATTTTAATAGAAATCACAGATATTCTGAGACCTTTGACCTTTCCGTCAAATTGCATTTCGATAAGGTATTTTCCTATTGGTCCATAATAATAATGTTGGCGAAATCGGCCCTAAAGGGATTAACTTGGGCCGAACATAGACCTCTATGAACTGATGACCACTTTTCGCAGGAAGGGCAAAGTTAGCCTGCTTGACGCCTTTTTTTCAGATACCAGGAAGTCGGTTGATTCATATTTCTCGTCTTTATAGTTAAAGGCCTATATAGGTGAAAAGATCAATGGGTATTATCAATATGAGATATGTATGTTTACACGGAAAGCTTCCATATCATGATCAATACAATGTTTGTGATGTTGCAGATTTTTATACAGCTAGCGATTACAACTCAAGTAATCAAGCTATATTTGCTTATTATGGTTAAGACGGTACATAGAAGATTACTTAATCGAAAGATAATTTAACATTTTATTGGCAAATATGTAGAAGCTGACATGCATAATAAACATATTTTGATAAGCCGCAATGACAAAAATGCTCATTGATTCCTATGTGGAAGTATGTGTATCTAACTGATTGAAAAAATAGCTCGTGTTTTTGTTTTCCAAATCCAGATCTTTTTTGAATCAAAGTCGATTAAAAACGATATACGTTTGAACTCTATTCATGCTTCAACTGTTTATTAAAAGTCGTTTGAGAGTAAAATTTCATTATTATTGGGTAAGGAACAGAGAAGAATGACATCAAGTAGAATGACTATGGTATCTTCATCATTGAGCGGCTTTAAAAATCCTTGCATCTTGACATAAGATTCAAGATTAGAATTAGTATCAGTGCAAAATAGTGTTGTTGATTTAAATAGATTGAAATTATGACCATCTGAGTCAACTTTCGTACACTATTTCCCGGCCATGTGAACCCTTACAGTTGGAGATGCTATAAAATGTATATAATTAAATTGTTAATACAAAATTGTATTATATTTTATTTCATTATACATGTCGCATAACATCTTTTGTACGCACTGGTATCATTACACCGTCGCGCGTCGTCCACGATCTTGATGACAGCTGGGGCACCGATGACGTTGGTGAATTTGGATTGGACCAAAAAAATTATTCTTAAAACAATGCTTAACGAGGTTGTTTCAAAAAGTACCGCGAATTTCATGTTTTTTTCAAGAATTGTTTATTTGTTCAAGAATATCTAATGGGTGATTTTTTTGCTAGTATCTTTTTGGCAGCACTGCTTTTGACAGATGACGCGTGAATCGTGTCTTGTGTCATTGTCAAACTTGTTCAGTTTGGTCTATAATTTAACCATGAATCGACTTACGAACGAACAACGCTTGCAAATTATTGAATTTTACTATCAAAATTCATGCTCGGTCAAGAGAGTGCATCGAGCACTGCTTCCAATTTATGGGCAATTTGGTCGGCCTACTGAGGGAGCTATTCGGAAGCTTGTGACTAAATTTCGAACCCAGTTTACATTATTGGATATTAAACCACCAACACGCAGATGTAGAGTGAGGAGTGAATAAAATATTGCGGCTGTATCCGCCAGTGTTAGTGATGACCGTGAAATGTCGATTCGCCGCCGTTCGCAGCAATTGGGCCTCTGTTACTCCACTACGTGGAAAATTTTGTGACAGGATTTGGGTGTAAAACCTTATAAGATACAGCTGGTGCAAGAATTGAAGCCACACGACCTCCCACGACGTTTCCAATTTGAATGGGCGCTGGCAAAGTTGGATGAAGATCCACATTTTTATCGAGAAATTGTGTTCAGCGACGAAGCTCATTTCTGGTTGAATGGGTACGTTAACAAGCAAAATTGCCGGATCTGGAGTGGAGACCAGCCAGAATCATTGCAAGAGCTACCAATGCATCCCGAAAAAGTCACTGTTTGGTGTGGATTATGGGCCGGTGGCATCATCGGGCCGTACTTCTTCAAAGACGACAATGGCCGGAACGTAACTGTGAATGGCGAGCGCTACCGTGCGATGATAACAAACTTTTTTTCGTACTGTTAATATTGAGTTGAAGATAGATACTTTTAAAATAAGTTATAACATCACCGTATGGGCATATGACTGTCTATAATATTTCATCGATTACAATGAAAGTCATATCCACTAAGATATTGGCGCAATCAATTTTGCTGTCGTCCGGCATTTTTCCACTTATGTCACGCCATGACGAAGGGTGCGACCAGGCGAAAGCACCTCGATATCGTGACCCGTCGTCATCATGATATACTGTGCGAACCATCTATCGATAATATATCATGTTTATGTGTATATTCTAGTAGATTACTTAGCTTCGTTTTACTTCTTAGTCTACGGCACATTTGGCGAAGTAAAATGACTTCGATGTACAGGTTGCAACGGAGAGATTAGTTTTTGCATGTGGGTAGTTTTTAGGGTGATCGAGAGGAGGCATCAGAAGTCCTATTTTCTTATTCCACGTAGTTAGTTAATTTCCAGACATGAATGTTGTGTTGTCTATGTTACTCACCAGATCGGTGCAAGATCAACATATATATTCGCTGAAATCCGCCCTTCCCTGAAATGCCTAGTCAGTCCCCGTATTGCCGGCAAACACCGTAAGTTTGATTATTACAACGTTTGACTAAGCATTTCAGCCATTCCCTGTAATGACTGAACAATTTCAGTCAATTACCGTAACAACCACATAAACTTCGTTACTGCATTCGCCTATTTTAGTCAATACAGTGCTGCTCCAATGAAGTACATAATATAACAAGGTACTATTTTATCAATGATATTAAAAGAAAAATAATCAAGCATGAATTAATCTAAAAGGAAAGAAGAATAGATTAGAACGTTGTCTTTATTAATACATTATTGTGGACATTATTCATTAATGTACTGAATCAACAAAAAATATCCTGAAACTATCGAAGGAAATATAAAACAATAAATAAACATTTAAAAAAAATGCAGAACCGTGAGTAGTGACAAACGAATAAAAGTTACATAGAATTATCTTATATTTTATATTATTTCAAACATTATTTGTTAGCGCATGTTAGACTCATATTGAATTACAAAGAAGTTTTTTTTAAACAAACACATCTGTTGGATAAACACTGCTTTTCGCTGGTTTACAGGAACACTTAATGTCCTTGGCCTCCCTCTAGCGAAAGTGACTGCACAGCTTCACGTATTCATAAAACTTTTTCAGGCATAGCTTTTATTTGTAATGAATTTATACGAATCGATATAATCTCCTAATGGCGAAACGTGCGTCTAGGACCTGTATTGTTGATATAAATAACTCCAGTGTGGACGAATAATATATTTTTTAATCAATTATTTATATACGAAATCCGGCAACAATGGATGCTGCTATTGAGCAAGCTTACGTACGTTATAATTTAGGTTATGTTCACAAAATTATAAAAATTAACTCACCTCCTTTAACTCATTTGTATTCCATGGATTTTTCTTATTCACACTCTCATAGTAGTCACTTAGTTTCTTTTAAAATAATTCTCAATACTGCAGCATCTTTACAAACGCAAAAAGACGATGTTTATACTCAAGGGAATGAACACAGAAATGGTACAATGAATGACTGAATCAGGCAAATGCAGTAAAGAAGTTAATGTGGTTGTTACGGTGTTTGACTGAAGCCGTTCAGTCATTACACGGAATGACTGAAATGCTTAGTCGACAGATACACCGCATCGCTGAAGCAGGTTGATTGAATCATTTAGCAGTAGATGGCTTGTGGACTAGTACAGTATTGACACTAGCAAAAAGGGACAAGTCCCCATGTTTCGCCTCCTCACCACTACTACTACTATTCCGCGTAGGGTTTCGCGTAACTTTATAAATTTTTTAGGACCATCAGCATCCTATCAGTGTAAAGATCCATTCGCTGATATCAAAGAAAGACGAACGAATATTTGTCATGACAAGCTTTGAAAACTTAATAGCCCAGTAAATGAATAATTTTGACCTGACAAAGATCCCACTATCGATGAAAATTTCGATTCAGCTTTTTGCAATAGTGTTCTCTAGGCTGAAGCAAAGTTCCGAATTCTGCGGTAAGCAAGAACTCTTAGTATTATTTGGAAAACTTTTTTATGTTCTTGTTACTGCATTTTAAATATTGGAAAAACAAGACAATTTTGTAGCTAGACAGGCCAGAAAAGTTGTGTGTACGATATTTTTATATCTAAGATCGTTTATGAGGTAAAGCAAATTTTGTTAGAGCTCTTAGAGTCATGCGCACATCCTCTTCTTCGGGTTAGAGGCATATGACTGATAAAACAGTTTTTGAGTCCTGTACTTGAAAGTTACACAAGGTGTAGAGCAAAAACTGAATTTTAACGTAAATGATTTAAAATTGCTCTAAAAAATCTAGCTTGTGGAAAAAATGTGTTTGAGTAAGAACATCATTTTTTGAAGTTGGGCGCTATTTTAGGGTATACATCTTTTCAGAATTATCATAGCAAAAAAGGATTGTAGATTTTTGTTTTCCATTTGTTGTGTGAAACAACTACACTGAAGAGCAAAAATTTATTCTTTTCATAAAAGAAAATATAAAGTCCAACTTTTTCAGATATATTTTCAAGCAGACTTTCAGGACACGATTCAGCAGCATTTTCAACGGAGGTAAATATACTGAGTGAGAAAAAAGGTGACGTATGTTTATCCGATTTTAATAATTTTTTGCACATATGTTCAGTGTCCCTTACTAGTGAAATGATTGAATTTTCAGCTTGATTCGTCAACCGACTGCAGAAGCTGCTTCAAAAATGTGTCAAGGATCAACAATTTCTTATACACTCATTGACACGCCTGAACATCGTGCTGATAATATGGTCGATATCATGTTGGGGTATATCATTCCAGGCTACCACAATTTCGTGAGTACGAGCTGCTAAAGTCTGTGGAGGGTGTTGCAAATTGAAGAGCCTGCGACCTATCATGTACCACTTGTTGTTCATGGCAAGATAAATCGGTATGTAAATGAATTCTAATAAACATACATAGGTTTTTACCTTTTTCTGTCACTCAGTATATAAAGCATGAATTACAACAGCATTAAAAGCTGACACTATATTTCTGCGAGGTACTGATTAGTTTTTCTGTACATAATATTTTGTGAGGTTTTGAAGAAAATGTGTGCTATCTTACCGAACTATATGGGCGCACAAAAGCAGATTACTCTCAAAAAACTATATGCATCTCCAACCTCGACCAAAACCCGTCTCTTGGTGTATCGGATGCGCAGAAAAGAAATCTGACGTCACTTTTTCTCTGAGATTAACAAGTCCCATTTTCTTACTCCAAATAAGACTTCGCGACACTTCACGGTTTTTTGTATGCCAAGATTCTCAATAAGTATCTCCAATTAGCCTAACTGACCAATTTCCATTCGATTGTAATAGCAGGTTCTGCATTGCAAAAGTTCAAAATATGCCAGTTGACAGTATACAAGTTGATTTATATTTATTTATTTATTTTTATTTTATTTATTTATACACTACCCAACAGCAACAAAGCCAATTACAGAGTAGGGCAAAGTCCAAATATCAAAAATACACAATATCTTACATATTACACACAAATATAGGAAGTTCAATCACAAGGATACTATATACAAATATTTACAAAAATGGCAGTGTAGATAAAAAATTAAATAGCAAATAGCAGGCAAGACATCATAAGGAACCACGCAGCAGACAAGACATCAGAGAAATATATCTATACTAAGTGACATATAAATCCGAACACCCAGTTTAAATGGTTTTATTTTAATAAAAGTTGGTGAATGTATTTATCTTACTGTAAATAACAAGTGAAAAAATTTTCAGCCTTATCAGTTGGACATTCCGGTTTTATACTGTTTTTTTTTAATTCACTAACGCTCTAAAAATGAATATTTCAGCCGCAGTAAAGAATCAACGTTGGCGGATTTTGGTTCTTGACATCTTTTACGATCGGTTACGATGCCTAGAGTGCGGAGACCTGTACGATTTCGTCAACTCAGTGAGTTTGATAGGGGCCGTATAGTGGGACTTTGGGAAGCTGGAGTTTCTTTTCGGGCAATTGCAGTTAGAGTGCAAAGAAGTGTAGACACTGTGGTTAGGTGTTGTCAGGCATGGCTTCGAGAAGGCCGTACGCAAAGAGCAAGGGGCACTGGACGCCACCGTAGAACAACAGACCGTGAAGATCGCCGCCTAAGATTATTGGCCTTAAAAACACGGAAGACCTATTGGCATGCGAAGTGTTTACCGACGAATGAGAAGTTTTGGCTTGTTTTCATACCGGCCACACTGGGTCCTCCCTTTAACTCGAGAACACCGACGTAATCGTCTTGAGTGGTGCAGACAACGGTCACTCTGGCTTCAGGAATGGAACAGTATTATCTTTAGTGACGAGTCTCGATTTTGTTTAGGCATGCACGATGGTCATGCCAGGGTTAGAAGGCGACATGGTGAAAGGAGGAATCCACAGTTTTTTGTTGAAAGACATGTTCATCACACTGTTAGAGTTATGGTTTGGGATGCTATAGCTTATGGTTCCAGGTCACCTTTAACCTTTATCAGAGGTAACATGAACGCGCAGCGTTATATCCACGAAGTTCTAGAACCCCATCTTTTACCCTACCTTGACACCCTGGCAGATCCCACTTTCCAACAAGATAATGCCCGACCACATGTTGCGAGAGGAGTTGGTGGTTGCCTGGAATGAGATACCACAGGAGGACATTGACCACCTGATCAGAAGCATGCCTAGGCGCGTTGGAGAATGCGTAGCGCATCAGGGTGCATCCACACATTATTAAAGGTCAAAGGGCTTTAAAGCAGTGCAATCATTTTGAAATTTTTATCATTTACTTATTATGCTTCATTAAGTACTTATACAAAATTTTATTAAAATAAAACCATTTAAACTGAGTGTTCGGATTTATATGTCACTTAGTATAATTGATCCGCAATGTCATTCGCTTTACCACATAAGCTATACAATGGAGAAAACTTTAAGATTTGTTCTAGGGGTAGGCAAACGCGGGACAAGGAAATTAAAATCATGCAATATATTGCAACAATCAATACGATTGTGCAATATATCAGTCACGAACTTAACACTGCACTTATCACGCCTCTCCCTAAGACTTTGAAAATCAAAAGCTTCTTCTAAAGACTCTTGTGGATAGCCAATCGGTGGGTAGATGCCATTTTCCTTAAAGTATATTGAAGCAGAAGCCTAAATACCCTGGCATCGCGGCTTCATTAAGGGGCTTAAACATACCTCGTTAATCCGATGTTCGAACTGCTAGTGGATCTAATGTTCTAATGACAACGGAGCAGTCATAGTTCTGGATGTACGAAGCTCAACACAGGATGAAAGACCGAAATCAAACGAGGGTACCTATCACGCTCATCGCACGATGACATCCATAGAACAGGGCTCTGAGGAGCAAAGCTAGTTGACATAGCGGTAGAAAAGAGACAGATAGCTGGTCGCCCGTGCGAAAGGGTTCCGAGGCCGTCCGTCAGAGATGAGTGATCGTTCACTCTGACAGCTCTTATCTGAACACAATCAAGCATGGGTAATGTAGTTTGGCCGGCAGCACCCCAAACATGTGAGCAGTATTCAAGGCCGGGTCGTATTTGGGTCTTGTACAAACTGAGGGGGTTATGTGGATAACAGTGCTTCCTAGCTGTTTCCCCGCGATTGACGAGATATGTCTGTGCCTGATCAAGTCTTCGATAATCTGAACTCCGTCTATCTGAAATGAACGGCTCTTTGCTAGAACTTGGTCATCATCAGAAGTGAATAAGCGCTACGGTACTTCTTGTTAATTCTTTGGAAGCATTAAACAGTACCAGATTGTCGCGTCCCCAAAATCTCCAGATCTCTCGTCATAGAGGAAGTCGCTACTATACTCTTTTCTCCAGCTGACCGGCAAAGATCTGCTTGGCACGCATGTGGAGTGCTGTCACCAGTAAAGCTGGTATACGAAAGGAGATCATTGCGATGTTACATAATAGAAATAATGTCGGGGTCAAGACCGATCTCTGAGGAACACCCGCGTTGACATTGTGGAATCAAAAGGAGAACCCGACAATTAGGACGGATTCCTTCCGGCCAAAGAGGAAGATAGCCAAACATCTGCGAAGCTTCTCTGGGGCTCACGATATGACTGGAAGCGTTTACTCCGACGATACTCCCGAGTTATACGCCTCTCCATCACTTTACTTATAACAAAAAAACATCACCGTAGCATGGTTACGCCACTGCAATATAAACTTGCATATAAATCTGATCGTAGACGTGGCAAGTGCTGGGGTTAGTGAGAAATCATGCAGCGCATTTATTTTTAAGACACAGTAACCGATCTGCAAGTGTTGTGTGCGAAATATCCTACGCGAGAGACCATAACTCACTACAACGTTTTTCAGACAGCTTTTGGTGCATAGCTGATTTATATCCATTGCCCAGTTATTGTTTTACTGCATCTGAATATGCGAGAGAATAGTGCATAGCCGAAAATCCCTCACAAAGATTACAATGGAATGGTTCACTAGCGTATACTTGATTTGAGAAAATATATGCTCTATGCGGAGCCTTGATAGATATGATAGTTGAGCTAGAATATAAGCTGTTTCAAATTGGATTCCCACCTCTGTAATTAAGAAAATTGCATGGAAGTTTAACAAAATCCTTTTTGTTTTTTCCTTGCTGTGTTTAACAAAATTAAAAAGTGCCTTAACTTCGACACTTTTGCTCTATTTGAAATGGCACAATAAGAATTTCAATATAACGTTTCGCCTCTTGTCCTCAATTATCTACGAACCTCTTCCCACTTCAGTTGGCCCACTTCAAGATTTGTACCAATATATGCCTTTATAAACTAAACATGACGAAAGTATTTGCTTTTAAAACAACTTATTTTCTCAAAAACATTTTAGATACACTCTAGTCGTAAAAAATACATATTTGAAATCACTTAGACCTATAACTAATAGAACATCTGAACAAATAAACAATGTGCGAATAAATGCGCGAAGTTAACAAAGTAACAATTGAAAGATTACCATTGGGTAAAATCACCTTTATTTTTTATTACGGCTGCAATTCTTTGGGGCATAGTGTTAAGGCCAATTCCCATCTAGGCAGCATCGAGCGGCGCGACGCAGAGCCGAGCGGTGCAGCCAAATGCTGCTTACAATTGTCTACTTGTCATTCAATGAAACCGTTTTCACCTAAGCAGAGCGGCGCTGCGCAGAGCAGAGCAGCGCGACACAGCAAAATTTTAATTCCTCGTGAAGCATTGACTCGCAGCATTGTCGCTACACATGCGCGGCTCTACTTGTTGACGGACACGTGGGAATAGAAGGTTTCGCATGCAAGCAGCAACTAAAGTGTTTCAAATAGTAAATTCATACGAATTACAAATGTTATCAAATTCTTCGTTTAATCTGGGAACACAAACTCCAAGTGAAAATCAAATACTGTGTCTCACAATCAACCACCAATGCAACCTCATCAGGCAGTACCAATTCAGCCACCAACGCAAATTCAGTCACCTATGCAGAATCAACCACCTCTACAAACTCGACCGCCAATGCCAAATCAAACATCAAACCTCTATACAAGACGAATCTTCTTCATTTTGTGAAAACACTTCTACATACTATTCACTATTTGGGTCCCACTTACCTCCTAATGAAAATCCAACATTACCTCACTAATCATGCCAAAGATATATTTAAGTCATTTAATTTTTTGTTAGTGAAGAATTATATTTTTATGTTTTTGTTGGCTGTGAGTTTGTTTGTTTTCTTAGGATTATTTTGTTAACTAGTGTTCTTTTTCGAATCAGTAGTATCAAGCGTATATTAGCTTCTTTTGTTGCGTTAATAAAAAACAATATTGAAATATTTCCCTCAGTTAAAAATAAATGTATAACACAGATTAAATTAATTATTTACTTACCTTAGAAAAATTATCAGTCTCTCGTGTGGACTGATGCTTTGCCGAAATTTTGTATTTTGCTTGGTTAATGGAATGCGCAAGAGATCTAATAGTTGGTTAAATTTTTCTGAAGACATTCGATAGTACTTGTAAAATTTCTGTTCACCTTGCTGGAGTCGTCCGAAAAATGTATGGAATTCGCCTTCATTCAGCCTTGCACGAAATATGTCATGGACCCAATATTTCCGCTTGCTTTTTTTCTATTTTCAAGTTCATGGCATACAGCTGCGAGAAATATAAAATCGTCTGATGACGAAGATGATGACATCTTGACGGCTAGATCAAAACTACGCGTCGCGTATGCTGCCTCATGCTGTTTAGGTGGGAACAGATACATAAAAGCGCTGCTTCATGCTGCTCGGCGTCGCTCTGCGTCGCGCCGCTCGATGCTGCTTAGATGGGAATTGGCCTTTATTCTTCTTAATGCTCTTCGGTCGGCATTTGTGATATTACTTAATATTATCTGAACCAGTTACGTTTTATATTCTAACAATATTTCTCACACTGTACCGCGATAAGTCTAACAAAGTTGCAATTTCTGAGTTCGATTTCCCAGAATTAAAAAATTTAATTGTCAGTAACTGAATTTTCTCACTAATAACCTTTGCTCTACCCATTTTAAAAACCGTAACTACCCAAAACTAATTTAAACGTATTCTCACAGCTGTGATTAATAGAAACAATTGTCATGGCTTTTATTTTTCACAGCCACCTATGCGTTATATGCATTGAAATGAAAATACGTTGATATGCTGTAATTGCAACGTGTTATTCTTATGCTGCAAATTTGATTAGGGAGTGATAGAGTTGGTGTTTTCTCCTATATATTATCAAAATATTCATTGTTAATATTTTAAACCTATAATACCCTGCTACATTTTTATTGTGTTTGATAAGAAAAAAACTAAGATTTCAATAGTTGGGCCAACTGAAGTGGGAAGGGCTCGTACTCTATTCTTTCTTATATATGCCATATTGTATTTTTGCACATGTAAATAGAATGTTTCATTCTGATTCCAAAAATGTATATGTCATTGCCACATCCCATTTATTTAAAAAAATAAATTCCCAAGTAGGTCTTGAACTTATCATCTTCAAAGCCAACTAAGAGAATATTAATCTTTTTGAAATAACGTTGGTTTGGTAATGTCAATGTATGACAAGTTATACATTTTTAAAATCAGAATTAAGAAGGATAGTCTCCTACATATATTGAAATTCTAATTATGCTATCTAATAAAGGCGAAAAGATGGCAATGTACTTTTTATTTTAAAGTCTCAAATAAAATAAAGACGATTTTGGGCAAATTCGTTTTCTTATTCGCTTACCTTTTGCGAGATTCCACTGGTGAGAGTCAGGTTTGACTCACTCGGTTGACAGTGCTTTTAAGAAAAGTGAGTCTATTTTCTGAGGTGGGACACGTTAGCGATTAATCCGATGCTTAAACGCTGTATTTTAGCGTGAAAAATGTCAAGATGTCAGCTCGGTGCCATCTTGGAACATTTTAATTTTAGTAGTACTTCATAGCCTTGAAGTGCAATTCATTATTTTTTAAAATTATTACCTGGAGGACCACCAAAGTTGAGCGCTTTTGTTGTACACTGAATCGCCCATGACTCAACATCTAATCGTCAAAACGGTTATATCAAATCTTATCTTTCGATAGTTTATCTAGATGTGCGATTACATATGGCACATTCCGATTAAGAAAGCTTGCATGTGGCTTTAGCTTTCGCTGATGTGGCTATCGACTACCAACATGCTATACAAAAAGGACGATTTTATATGAATTAAAAAGAATTACAGAAAAATTAATTTAAAAAATAAAAAAATTAAGGGACTTCCGTATAGAATTTTCTTTGGCCTAAATTTCAGGTAGGGAACAAGGTATCGAGATGCGGTTTTCATGAGCTTGTTCAGACATCATTTAGCTACTTTTTTTTAGACTTTTATTATTTTTTTTTTTTTTGAGAAAATTAACAATCTCTGTCGGAATGTCGAAAAAAACCCTCTAGCGGCCACATGTGGAACTAGCAAAACTTCAAATATTATAACATTTGTAGCACAAGAATCGCTCCTTTCAACTAGCCCAAGTTTGTTAAGATCGGCTTAGCTGTTTCTAATATGCAGGGTGTTTTTTACGGAATCCTTTGAATACGCCAAACATCAGGTATTTTTTTGTTAGATTAATATAGCTAAGTTCACAGAAACATTACTTTCTTTGATTGCAAGATTGCAGTTACGCCGCCTAGCCCCCATCTCAGAAACTTGAAAATATTTTCCAGGTTTTTCTCTTGGATGTTTTAGTAGTAACTTTACTACAGTACGTAGCATTCTTAATTGGCCACCCTGTACAATAAGGTATTACATTGTATACAAGTGTAAAGGAAGCAGATCAACAATGGCTTTCTATGCAACTATATATATACAGGATGTCCGCAAAGTTGGGGTTTTCCTTTACACGACGTGTAGATCTTGAAAACATAAGCAATTTTTCTTAGTACCATACACATCAATGTCTTAAAGGAACCGAGATAAAGGGCTCTGCAACATCAAAAATATCTGAATACCGTCCTGTAGCCGAGACCCGGGACATCACCCAGTGGTACAAGGTCTCAACCCGACGGCAGAACTGGGTCGGGGTCAGGTTAGTATGCAACCTTCAACCGACGGTTACGGTCACGCGTGTACAGGTAAACGAACTCGTATAATCAATTGCGTTTCAAAAAACAACAAGCACTAGAGACGTGGCCAGAGAAGTGCGAGTATCAAAAACTAAAGTGTGGCAAACGCTGCCTGGAGAGGGGCTGTATCCGTTTCACGTCCAACGTGTACAAGCCCTTCAACCTGACGATTTTCCAGCAAAAGTGCGGTTTTGTGAGTGGTTGTTGCATCAACATGACAATAATCCGGACTTTTTGAAGTGCATATTGGTGACAGACGAATCTACGTTCACGCGGAATGGGGTGAATAACTTTCGCAACACTTGTGTTTGGTCAGTAGAAAATCCGCACGCTGTCCGTCGGGCACATTTTCAACAAACATTTTCGGTGAATGTTTGGGCTGGCATGGTGAACGGTATGCTCATTGGACCATTTATTCTCCCAAATCGATTGGACGGGATGCAATACCTAGACTATTCACGCAACATTTTGCCTTCCTTGTTAGAAGATGTGCCATTAAGTGTAAGACAATCAATGTGGTTTCTGCGTCTGCTCGGTAGCGCTTCAGCTGATTTCATTTTCTGTTGGAGCGGTATGATTTCGGGCAGAGACGTACTTAGCCCTTCTCGTCAACTGGAGAGTGTTTACTTTTTCCTTTATTTTTTTTTACTTGGTCGCCCTCGTTTCACTACACATTACCTTTATTATTTCAAGGGTAGCTGTTTCTGAAAAGGAAAACCCCAACTTTGCGGACACCCTATATATATATATATATATAAAGAGAATATGATCATGCGGAGAAAGGTATATAACAACAAGTAGGAAAATAATGGGCAAAATCCGCAAAAAGGAGGAAAGTGGATTCGAACAGGACTTCGTTTCCTCAGGTTACACCCGTATCCGCATGTGTGGGCATGTGTATCTACTTTTGTAGTTGCATATATGCATTCATTTCGGGCCTGATGAAGCCAACCAGCAGAAATACGTATCGCTCGGGTTACCTATCCTATTTTCTGCTCGAATCCACTTTCCTCCTTTTTGCGGATTTTGCCCATTATTTTCCTACTTGTTGTTATATTCCTTTCTCCGCATGATCATATTCTCTTTGTAGATCCTTTGGGCTTGAAGTACCACAGCAAGTGGCTATAACCGGCCGCGTGGTGGTGGTTAGACGTCTCCTTGAAAATTCGAGGTCGTATAGCCATTTTATACCACAATGTGTAGGTTGGCTCTTGTTGTGGACTTCGTGTGTCGTTTTTTCCCCTCCAACTTCGTTTCCTCAGGTTACAACCGTATCCGGATGTGTGGACATGTGTATCTACTTTTGTAGTTTCATATGTGCATTCATTTCGGGCCTGATGAAGCCAACCAGCAGAAATACGTGTCGCTCGGGTTACCTATCCTATTTTCTGCTCGAATCCACTTTCCTCCTTTTTGCGGATTTTGCCCATTATTTTCCTACTTGTTGTTATATATATATACTTGTTGTTATATATATATATATATATATATATAGGTGAAAAATTAAAGCTTCCGCCTTTTGTTGGGTACTTCGACAAAATTTAAGCAAAGAGGACTCTTTATACTTTTTTTAATTCTCTCTAGCTTTCAATGGACTTTGCCATCATCATCAGGAGCTGCAATTACAATGATAACAGTAGCAACAAAGGTGTAAAATGAATTTAAATTGACTCAACTTACAGTAGTATGTGAGGATGTTGCTAATTGTTGTTTACATATAGGATGAGGGAAACGTCCAGTAACATGGTGAGAGCTGGATAGATTGTACAATGGTCAAAATTATATAAAATATGACAAGAACAAGTTAAAAACAGATTAAAAATTATTTAAAAAACATTAGAGCATTACATCGTGAAGCCACTTGATGATTGCACAAATTAGTGGTCATGGAATAATGAGTGACATGAAACCCTTTGACAGAAGGCCGAAGGATGTCAATGTCAGTGTTGAAAGATGGAACGAATTGTGGGCGTGTGCCAAACGTTGCCAAATCACTTCAGATGATGAGATTTTCAGAATTTTATGTTAGAATTTGTTAAACCGACCAGAGGCAGTTGAATAAACTATATTATTATTAATGGGAATTTAAATTAACAATTATTAATAAATCGTGAGGAGAGAATTATTATATTTTGAGTGGAATGAAATTTACTGGTGGAATCGGCCAAAACACAGATTCTAATTATGGTTGTGAAGAGTTGAAATTTGGGGAGATATGTAAGTTCTCCAATTTTTCGCAGTTTAGCAAATATGAGTAAATGACACTCAGTTGTTTAACATCTGTCTTTTTGTTGATACAGTTGTTATTCATGAAAATGTGGGACATTTCCAGGAATAAACGTTTGGAAAGGTGTTTTTCTTTATCAAGAACTTTGATACTTGTGTAATTCATAGAATGCCCTGTTGTGTTAACATGAGATGCTAGAGCGCATCTTTCAGGATGAAGCCTAGCATCACTTTTGTGTGATGTAATCCTTCCTTTAAGAGATCTGGAGGTCTGACCTATGTATATTTGGTTGCAGTTGTTGCAATTGATGGAGTAGACTGTGTTGGTTAAGCCAAGCAGCGGGACTTTGTCTTTCATTTTTGAAAAAATGCAGTTTATAGTGAGGACGGATTTGCAAGCAATTCGAAAGTTCAAAGTGATGCTAGGCTTCATCCTGAAAGATGCGCTCTAGCATCTCATGTTAACACAACAGGGCATTCTATGAATTACACAAGTATCAAAGTTCTTGATAAAGAAAAACACCTTTCCAAACGTTTATTCCTGGAAATGTCCCACATTTTCATGAATAACAACTGTATCAACAAAAAGACAGATGTTAAACAACTGAGTGTCATTTACTCATATTTGCTAAACTGCGAAAAATTGGAGAACTTACATATCTCCCCAAATTTCAACTCTTCACAACCATAATTAGAATCTGTGTTTTGGCCGATTCCACCAGTAAATTTCATTCCACTCAAAATATAATAATTCTCTCCTCACGATTTATTAATAATTGTTAATTTAAATTCCCATTAATAATAATATAGTTTATTCAACTGCCTCTGGTCGGTTTAACAAATTCTAACATAAAATTCTGAAAATCTCATCATCTGAAGTGATTTGGCAACGTTTGGCACACGCCCACAATTCGTTCCATCTTTCAACACTGACATTGACATCCTTCGGCCTTCTGTCAAAGGGTTTCATGTCACTCATTATTCCATGACCACTAATTTGTGCAATCATCAAGTGGCTTCACGATGTAATGCTCTAATGTTTTTTAAATAATTTTTAATCTGTTTTTAACTTGTTCTTGTCATATTTTATATAATGTTGACCATTGTACAATCTATCCAGCTCTCACCATGTTACTGGACGTTTCCCTCATCCTATACGTAAACAACAATTAGCAACATCCTCACATACTACTGTAAGTTGAGTCAATTTAAATTCATTTTACACCTTTGTTGCTACTGTTATCATTTTAATTGCAGCTCCTGATGATGATGGCAAAGTCCATTGAAAGCTAGAGAGTATAAAGTATAAAGAGTCCTCTTTGCTTAAATTTTGTCGAAGTACCCAACAAAAGGCGGAAGCTTTAATTTTTCACCTAACTGGTCTAGACGACAATGACCACGTCTCAAGTTATATATATATATATATATATATATATATATATATATATAACAAAAATTGGAAAATAATGGTCAAAATCCGCAAAAAGTGGATTCGAGCAGAAAATAGGATAGGTAACCCGAGCGATACGTATTTCTGCTGGTTAGCTTCATCAGGTCCGACATGAATGCGCATATGCAACTACAAAAGTAGATACACACATGCCCACACATCCGGATACGGGTGTAACCTGAGGAAACGAAGATGGAGAGGACAAAAAAAGACACACGAAGTCCACAACAAGAGCCAACCTACACATTGTAGTATAAAATGCTTGAAGTATCACAGCAAGTGGCTATAACCGGCCGCGTGGTTGTGGTTATTTGTCGCCTTGAAAATTCAAGGTCTTCTAGCCATTTTATACTGCAATGTGTAGGTTAGCTCTTGACGTGGACTTCGTGTGTCTTTTTTTTTCCTCTCCATCTTCGTTTCCTCAGGTTACACCCGTATCCGGATGTGTAGGCATGTGTATCTACTTTTGTAGTTGCATATGTGCATTTATTTCGGGCCTGATGAAGCCAACCAGCAGAAATACGTATCGCTCGGGTTACCTATCCTACTTTCTGCTCGAATCCACTTTTTGCGGATTTTGCCCATTATTTTCCTCTTTTTGTTATATACCTTTCTCCGCATGATAATTGTCTCTTTGTAGATCCTTTGGGCTTGAAGTACCACAGCAAGTGGCTATAACCGGCCGCGTGGTTGTGGTTATTCGTCGCCTTGGAAAGTCAAGGTCTTCTAGCAATTTTATACTACAATGTGTAGGTTGGCTCTTGTTGTGGACTTAGTGTGTCTTTTTTTTCTCTCCATCTTCGTTTCCTCAGGTTACACCCGTATCCGCATGTGTGGGCATGTGTATCTACTTTTGTAGTTGCATATATGCATTCATTTCGGGCCTGATGAAGCCAAACAGCAGAAATACGTATCGCTCGGGTTACCTATCCTATTTTCTGCTCGAATCCACTTTCCTCCTTTTTGCGGATTTTGCCCATTATTTTCCTATTTTTGTTATATACCTTTCTCCGCATGATAATTTTCTCTTTGTAGATCCTTTGGGCTTGAAGTACCACAGCAAGTGGCTATAACCGGCCGCGTGGTTGTGGTCATTCGTCGCCTTGGAAATTCAAGGTCTTCTAGCCGTTTTATACTACAATGGGTAGGTTGGCTCTTATTGTGGACTTTGTGAGTCTTTTTTTTCCTCTCCATCTTCGTTTCCTCAGGTTACACCTGTATCCGGATGTGTGGGCATGTGTATCTACTTTTGTAGTTGCATATGTGCATTCATTTCGGGCCTGATGAAGCCAACCAGCAGAAATACGTATTGCTCGGGTTACCTATCCTATTTTCTGCTCGAATCCACTTTTTGCGGATTTTGCCCATTATTTTCCTATTTTTGTTATATACCTTTCTCCGCATGATAATTTTCTCTTTATATATTTTATATTTATATTTTATTTTATTATTTCTCTTTATATTATATATATGTATATATATATAAATAGACATGATTTAAATAGATTTGTGGTTTTGTGCTCATTAGTAACTCATCAGTGCGGTATAGGTCTAATGGTCCTGGAGACAGATGAAGGGAAAGCAGACGAGCGGGTATGGTCGTTTGAAAAACTGTGAAAAATTGTGCAGAGGTAGGTGAAAAATAAGACGATCTCTCTTTCATCGTACAGGATGATGATGAGGATCAACTTGGCAAACCATTGATAGCTGGAGATCGTTAGATTTTTCGCCTCCGCCTCCGTCTCCGCATAATATTTCAGGATCTTACAGACCTTAGATAGTCCAAAACTCAGATCCACGAGATATCTTGTAACTTCACTATAGTTCGTTATTTGAACTCTTTCCAGACTGCAGAAAAAAGCAACTTTATTATCCTCTGTTACTCCGTTAGTGTTGCACAACAAGAGAGCCTAGTAATATCAAAGTTGCCGCTGCGCTTTCTATATATACACACACACACACATGTAATAAAATGCATACATCCGTAAGATTATTTTGCATGTCAAAAGAGTTAATAAAATTTGTCCACGTTGTATATGTGTACGCTGAGTATAACGACAGAAAACTCCATCTCGAATGGTAACAAGTAGCAGACGAATGCACGAAATGTAATTTGCTCTTTGCTGACCATCACTTTGTACACACACACGTCATAAGAAACAAAGGAACAGCGGCGTAGTGCTCAGCAGAAGATAACTCAAACCATTCATTGGTAGCTGACGAATAATGTCGGAGCTAAGACCGATCCCTGGGCCACACCCACGTGGATATTGTGTTTTGGAAGCATTAAACTATACAAGATAGTAGGTCTCTCGTCAGAGGGGAAGTTGCCGCTAGTATTCTTCTTTCCAGCTCACCGGCAGTGATCGGCTTGTCGCCCTGAATTCCTGCATGTAGAGTGCTGTCATCAGCAAAGCTGTGGATTGGGTTGATCGTACAGGAAAGGATGTCGTTGATGTATAACTACGACAGATATCTAGCGGCCAGAGAGGAAGTTGGCCACCCATCTGCAAAGCTTCTCTGGGAGGCCATAGGATGGAAGTTTGCATAAGAGGGCAGCATGCCACATCCGATCGATCGATTTCATGATATCAAGAGCAACATGTCACGTGCCAAAATCACTAAACCTTTTTTTACTATTTTGATCACTTACTAGTAATTTGAATTTCTCCTTATTTATGACAGAGTGCCGATTTCTAGGCCAAACCCTTTCTGATGATTTTCTTTTGGCAAATTTCATAGCTTATTGATTGTATAATTTCACAAGAATTGTATCTTTCTTTCTCAGCGACTCAGTATTGTGTTGAAATCTTGTGGACACTAATTTTATAGTATTATTAACGACTATCTCAGAATCTCCCTCACAAAATATCGTTGTTCCCTCGTAGAGTTGGTTTCGCCCATTCCCAAGCAGCACCATCTTGTGATTTTTGAATGTACTAGCCATATAGGAATATTTTTTCCTATCAAGATACCTTCTTTTAAAAACCTGAATGGGGATGTTTGGTTTCCTATCAAGATACCTTGTTTTAAAAACTTTTGTGTACAGACGGGTCCAACGCCATTTTTATTTTCTTCTTTACTTTGAGGTTTTGGTTGTAGGTGGGTCGTTTCGTTGGTAATAATTTCCAGAATCTGTGATATTAACGCCCCAAACACCAGATTATGGAGAAGCATCCTTTACTTTGTACCTTAGGTTTAGTTGTTTTGGTTTGGGTGCTACCTCGTCCATTTTCTAATGGGATTTTAGCCTTCAGCGGCAAGTTCTTTCTGTGTAACATCGGAATACGTCCATTAATGCATGTCCTGAAGAAGTTTGTTCAATATATACTTCCTTTTAGTGGAAAAGCATTGCGGAGAACCACCATTCGCACTCTTCCAGCATTGCTTTGTGCCTGCCTTTTAGCTGTCTACAGCCAATTTTGCTGGAAGCCACCCCTTCCTGTTGACAAAAAACCCTCATGTGAACAAGTAAAATATCTCATTTCAATCGAGTATTTTATAGATATTGATATATTGATTGTTGCTGACTGAAATTCTTAAAGTGTTCTTGATTTTGTTTGGCATTTTACGTATTCAAATATAGGACAGTGCGTACACGACACCTTCTATTGGGCATTACATTACGTCAATCATGATTTTGATTTTTGAGCTGCCATGGCTTTATTTTAGAACCAGGGATAACAATCTGGGGGTATATCACTTTAGTACATTTTTGTCCTTTTTTGCCTTTGGCTTTTCTTCAAGTTTCGAGTGTGTAAATGTGGAGTTCTGACTCAGACAAAGAATAGAGAGTAGATTATCAAGTCTCTCTAGGGTTTTTTATAATATATATAAATATTTTGGAAGACGAGGCAAGGAACCTCTACCTTGTGACGTTCCTCACGTCACTGCCCACTTGAGCGTTTGTGAGCTGAGGACATCTCGGCTGCGCCTAGAGCCGTAACTGGAAGAAGACCATTTTCCAGATAAGTTTAGGTTTAGGCGTTGAAATATTTGTAAAACCTTCGTACGTGTACCATGAAAAACGTTTTGCAGAGTTGATTATCGCGGTCTATTAATTTTATTGTGCGGCAGTTTAATAAAAATATACTTTCTTCTAACTTGCACTCCAGTGGTGGAGCATATGTGCAGCTTTTTTTGATAATCTTTGTGATTCTTGTTTAAATATCTTGTTTGATTTGTGTACAGTTAATTAGGTTTTGTCATTACTGTGAGATTATTTTCTTTTGTGTGGGTGGTCAGGCAAAAAAA
The DNA here is from genome assembly GCA_963669975.1 of Acanthoscelides obtectus. Lineage (NCBI taxonomy): Eukaryota > Metazoa > Arthropoda > Insecta > Coleoptera > Chrysomelidae > Acanthoscelides > Acanthoscelides obtectus. Next base: position 107,661,719 of record CAVLJG010000001.1, read on the forward strand.
TTTCTGATTAACACCTCGGGGATTTGTGACTTAATCCGTCCTAAGTCACTGGTGCTCTTAACCCCCCCTACTCTCCGCTTTATTGGGCTGGGCCTAAATTTGCACGCCAGTAGATAGCTGCTTTGCATTGGCTGACCCTTAGATTTCACTTATAGTGTTTTATTAATTCATTAATGAATTGAAAAAAAGGCTTGGCAAACGACATGAGCCTCACCATATGGCTAAGTTTACACCACAGTTGCGTGACGTAAGGTAGGAGGTCCTAGAAGCTTCCGACTTTTGCACCTCTCTAACACCTTTTTTATAACAAAAAGCAGAACTATTTGAGTGTAGTTATAAGGGTCGGTCCTACATTCTTCTTTCTTTTTTTTGATTGCCTGGAAATGAGCAAATTCCTAGTTCTCCGGGACAGTGCTGTATTCCCAAAGTATTTGGAAGAGACGCGAAAGAATTAGAGCAAGCTTCGTTGCACATCTCTTGAATATATACCTAAGGGCCCATTGCTGGATGCGCTGTGAATACTCAATATTCCGACCACTTGACAGTTGTCAGTGATAATGGTGCGATGCGACGTCTCAGTGCTTAAAGTAGAACATCGAGCGGTTATGGGCTAGAAATTGTAAGGGTCTCCCTATCGTCTTCATCGTGTGATATGACGTCATCAGGTATGTGATGAACTTACTTAAGTGTTAAGATCACACATTAATCATAGACACTAATTTACCTCTAATACTGACTTATTAACATCAAAAACATAAATGTCATGGGGTTGGGCTCAACTGTTCCGCCTCCTTTGAAAATATCCTTGACATGACCTTGCATTGAACTTCAAATGCCCTCATAGATGGACATTTAAAATCAGCAACACAGTAAGCCCTGTTATACTGAAAATCGTTTTTAAATGACGTATCAACAATTAACTATAGCTGATATCCCAGATTTCGAAAACTAACAATATCTGGCATCTCTATTACCTAGCAGTAAGAATCAGTTCTCCATCCTTGTATAACTGTATAACATATATCTTTGAGGCAAACTGGCCTGAGAAGAGACAAAAACGTCTATAGCCGCACGCTGCAAGTGCGGGTTAGCTGCATAAAATATATAAGGGGGTTCACCTCGGCCAGTAATACCCAAGACAGATTACATTCATTACGGACCAGACAGGGCTATAACCAGCCACGGGATGAACTTTAGACGGGTATTAACTCAACTGCACTATTTCCTCGTAGATTTTTAACTTCGAAGACCAGGCGCGGCGCACTTTGTGCATGTCGATGGGATAAATGAGATTCGACTCACTGAGAAATTTAACTGTTATTTTTCATGCTGAAGGAACCTTAGATATAGATCTTAAACAAGAAGCGCGATTACAAAGAAAGTTAAAGATCCGCGTTTTGACCACCAAAGGTTATGTTGTATGAGTTTGTATTCTGTGTCTGTGCTCTGTACTTTGACAAGTGACGGTTGTGTTCTGTGGCGCGGATAGCAACCAGGACAGTACAGCTTAATAGGTACACATAAGAAATATCTTGCGTAAACTTTTGATCTTTAATAAAACTTATAACAGTATAAACGATTATAAAACAGGTTACGTTAAGTAGTTCGCCAAACACGGTAGACCTGACCTGACCGTGAGCCTTTAGCTGGTTCTTCCAAACCAAAGGATGCTTGCAAAAGCAGTGCAAAACTAACCTAATCAGATTAGCACATAATAGAAGTTGTGAATAGGAACCCAGTTACCAGTACAGATGATGGGTGCACTTGCATCAATTATTGTAAGGTTAGGCTTGGAAGTTTGTGTTTTGAACTTAACGGTGTAAATCACAGCCTTCCTTACCAGAGGGTTAGAATGACTGTCAGCTCTTGCACGAGGGATGTCTTTTAAGTTTTGCATTTTGAAACAAAACAACAGGATAGGTAGTTTTAAATGAGAATATATATCTGCATGCGCTCGAACCAATTTTCGAAGCACTTATTCCACTCGTTTGCTGGCAGATCCAAAACGGCAATTTTGAATGCGTCAACTGCTTTTTCTAGTGACTGGAACCTTTGACCAAGCAGTCTGTTTTTAATTTTCGGAAAAGTAAAGAAATCGTTAAAACCTAGATCAAGACTATATGGAGGATGGTCCGATAATTTCACGTTTTCTTCCGTTAAATACTGCCTTGTTTTTTGGGCTGTGTGCGAGCTTGCATTGTCTTGGTGGAGGATGATTCTTCTTTCGGGGTTGATTTTTCGAAGTTCGGTGATGACTTTTGGCAAACAAATGGTGGTATACGAATCCGCAGTAACAGTTCTTTGCTCATTAAGAGTAATTGTTGCAATATGACCCGCTTTTGACACAAATGTCGCGACCATCTTTTTCGAAACACTTCGAGAACGGATGACTTTTGTTGGATTTTCTTCACCTTGGAACATCCAAACAGCCGACTGTCGTTTATTTTCTGAGTTTCCAGAATTGAAACAGTCAAGCGTTTTTTGACATCAATTAACCCTGGCTGCTTTCTGCTCTTCAGTTAGCAGGTGGGGTATCCAACGAGAAACAAATTTTCTTACTCCTAATTCTTCATGTACATTTTTTTGAATTGAGGTTATTCGAAGTTGATAATCGACTATTTCTTCTTAGCAGGAGGTAGTCATTTAAAAATCCCCACAACCTTATTTCAGCAGACATAACATGGGGTTTCCAGGTCAATTTTCTGTTGATTATCAACCCCAAATATCTTTCCTCCAATTGCCATGGTATGTTTCGTTCAAATACAGTCAACTGCCTAGGTGCAGAATGCCTACGTTTTATCAGCAAAACAGCTTGAGTTTTTTGTAGATTTATATTAGTTTTTCACATACAAGAGTATTTCTCCAGCTGACACGCCGCCTCCTGGAGGCGGTCTATAACCTCTTGGGGACTCCTGCCAATGCAAACTACGAGTAGTATACAGTTTGCTGTTTCCACTTTCGTACTGGACGATTCTGGTAATAGATGGCACTGTACGCGTACTGTTATCTCTTATCGATGGTTATGGGGTCCGACACTGAATTTTGCTTACCGGAATGAGGCCTGGCATAGAGTGACTAGTCTCTCACCACAATCATCATCCGTCCCAGTGACTGTTTCCTCAGCCAGCAGTAGCGAGACGACGACTTGAAAACCATCAGACGAATTAAACACTGTTGATCACTTCAGGCAGCAGAGAGCTGTTAACCCTCAGCGGTCAGCGACTAATCACTGCCAAACTACTGTAACATCGCAGCAAGTTTCCCGAGCATCGTATGAAGGCCAGTCTCAAAGAGTATTAAGCAGTCTAATGTCTGCTAGTCAACCCATCCAGAACGGTGATAGCGACAGCGGCTGGAAGAGTGCGACACAAAAGAAAAAGACCAATAGTTGGAGCATATAGTCAAACAAGTAGAAATGTGCCTTCAGCTGTTCCTAAGATGGCAACTCTACATGTGTCCAGGCTTGATCCCACAACAACTGATGAAGCGATGAAAATCTATTTGACACCCCATTTTCCGGAATTTTTAGTTAATAACATAAAGTCGAAATATCCGGAACGTTATGCTTCCTTTAAAATTTCGGTTTATGAAAATAACTTCAGCAATGAACCCAGAACTGAGACCCCAGTAGTCTTTGATCCTAAATTACTTCTGTTAAATCTAAATGGGATAACGTTTGACAAAATTGATGAACTATCGATTGAAATGTCTATGTTCAAAAACTTGTTATTTTATTGCTTTAACGAAACATGGACTAATGGTCAATCAATGTTAAGCTCTCAAATTGATGGTTATGAATTAGCAAGTTTTTATGCCCGAACCTTATCAGAAAAGAGGTGGTGTTGCTATATACATTCGTAAAGATTTACAATACAAGCCAATAGATCTGAATAAATTGTTTTGAATTGGACATTGAAGTCTGTTCAATATCTTGTACCATTTCAGACAAAAAAGATAAGATAATAAGTTGCTACCGTTCACCTAATGTTGTAGGCGTATTTTTAGAAAAAATTGAAGAAATTTTAAATACTGTTTTCGATCGTAATTGTTTATTGCTTGTATGTGGCTATTTTAATTTTAATTGTTATGAGTCAAAATGTATAATTTTTTGAAATCGTGTAATATTTTCTCTATGTTTGGTTTGTATAATAAAGGGGGTTGGCCAACCCTAGTGACAGATACATCGGCCACAAGCATTGACCACGTTTTTACCAATATTACTCAGTTCGTTTCCTGTGTCTATGATAATACAGTTTCAGATCACAGAACGACTCTGGGGGACCTTCGATGCTTGCTCCAAGAAATCGAACAAAATTTACCTGAACAAAAGAAGTTTTCATCAAAACGCAATTAGCAACTGTAAAGAATCTTTACTAAACGAATCTTGGCTGTCAGTTTACTAGCTTTACAATTTCTGAGTCGTTTGGAATTTTTTTTAATATCTTTTTGTACTATTTTAATAATCATTTTCCTTTACATAAAGCCTGTAAGGGAAACGGCTCAAAAAGTTGGCTTACACATAACGTAAGAAATTCAAGAAATAATTTGAAAGATTTATATCATACTTCACAAATAAATCCAAGACAAAAGTCACTGTATAATGATGCTAAAAAGGCACATAAAAAATTGATCAGAGACACAAAAAGATCATTCTACCAAAACAAAATTGTATTGTCTAAAAATACGACCAAAGCGTGCTGGCAAGTGCTCAATGCAACTAAAAATGAGAACAAAGTTCGAAAAAATATAGTTCTACATAAAGATGAAAATAAAAAAGTGTACGACCCCCAGCTGTTGGCAAATATGTTCAATGATTTTTTTAAAAATGCTCCAGATGATATAATACAAAACATTAATACCTCAGATAGTGCACCTGATTTCAAATTTAATGTCAAAAATTATTTCAAACTTTACCCTTATACAGATAATGAGCTTAGTAACTTACTTTAAAAAAAATAAAAAATTCCAAATCTTGCGGTTTTGATGATATTCCCAATTTTCGGGTAAAATCTTATAATAAAACCAATAACACACCTTATAAATATCTCATTTTGCTGCGGAGAGTTCCCAAGTAGGCTGAAACTAGGCAAAGTTATACCAATCCTAAAAAAGCGTAACGAGCTTGATATTTCAAGCTACAGGGCAATCACTGTACCGTCTGTACTTTCCAAAGTGTTTGAATATGCCTTTTGGATAGACTTCTTCTACATCTTAAGAACAACAATATTTTGTCTCAAAACCAGCATGGTTTCACAGGTGGTAAGACCACAATGTCAGCCATACATTCCTTTTATGAGAAGCTTATAGAATACATCGACGTGGGCGAGTGCCCTACTGGGGTATTTTGTGATCTCAGTAGGGCATTCGACTGCGTTGATCACAACAAATTCTTGGTGATTGTTGTTAAATATGGTTTTGTCAGTCAGTCTCTTAAATGGGCCAGATCGTTTTTATTCCAAAGAAAACAATATGTTTCAGTACAACATCTTGATGCACGGAACAATATGAAAAACGTTGTGTCAAGTACGTTAGAGATCTCGATTGAAGGCCCCCAGGGGTCTATTCTTGGACCAATCTTTTTCCTCTTATACATTAATCAGTTTGATAATGTTCATCCAGATACCCAGTTTACAGCATATGCTGATGACGTTTCTGCCATAATATCAAGTAATTCAAATATAATTTTGTAAAATAAATGTAACAACTTAATTAGGAATATCAATACATCGTTTAACCAGTACTCACTTTACTTGAATCCTTCTAAAACAACGCTTATTCGTTTTCATCATGCTCAAAAAACTGTAGAAGAGTTTCAAGTTCGGGTGACGATCAACTCGATTTTAGAGAAGTTAAATTTCTTGGAGTTCATTTTGAATCGAACTTAAATTGGAAGGCCCACTGCGAATTTCTCACATCAAAAATTTACTCTCAAAGCTATGTGTTGAGGCAATTAAAAACCATCTTAACAGCTGAACAATTGATACAAGTTTATTCTGGTAATGTGGATTCGAAATTAAGATATGGAGTATGTTTCTGGGGTTGGTCAACGCGCACTGAAGATGTATTTGTGTCTCAAAAAAGAGTCATCCGATCATTAGCAGGCATCTCACCAACAGAAAGTTGCAAAAAATATTTTATAAGTTTCAACATTTTAACTGTCCCTTCGTTGTATATATATATATGAATTGTGCTTACATGGTTTTACAAATAATGAAAAATTTAAGCGGAATTGTGATATGCATAATTATGATACAATATATAATTTATATGTAAACTTCAGCAAATCAAAAGCGGCATTTCGATCACCTAATAAAATTGGTCCGTTTCTTTTTAATAATTTACCATGCCACATTAACTCGGTTAAAAATATTAACGACTTCAAGTTCCAGTTGAAGCAATTTTTGATAAACAAGTGCTTTTATCGTGTTGATGAATTTTTGAACATTGCAATTTGAGATTAGTTGTAGGTTTGTAGCGAACGAAAAATTGATAATTCCAATACAATTATATATTGTCTGTATGGAAATACAGGTTATTGATATTGATTGATTGATATTGAGTCATTATTACGTTTGACTTAACAAGTGGTGCCCACGTGGCACTGGAGGAAATACCGATATACAGGGTGATGTGAAAACGGGGCGAGGCGACTTCACTTCTTTGCTTCAAGCTACATGGTGGTACAGAGTCAACGGTATGGTTTGAACTACTTACAACGCGCCGGTTTTTCAAAATTGACTTTCAATTATGTTATCCATGAAAAAGGCTTGACGAACTTGAAATAAAGCAATACACTATGGATCAATTAATCAAAGTCGTCGAATCTTATTTTTAAAGTCTGAGACATTAAGTGTAACTACGGTGGCTACTTCACCTTTAAGCTTGGGAAGCCTCTAATTACTGCATACCCAGAGAGTAATGAAACCTATTTTTCGTCAATCGGGAAATTGCGAGCGATATTCAACCAAGTTGTAATGTAGGCTACGTTTGTTCAGACTTAATTGCAGAAATATGTACTTTCTGAACGAATTAAAAAAGTACCACTTTGTCCTCGTTGACCAGATACCACTTTTGGCGATTGTTATCTTTCAATCGAGCACGTGTTTCGGCTTATTATTTACCTTCAATTACCCTTGCACTAGTTACTGTGCTAATCTTCTTAGCAGCGAGTGCAAATCCGCTGGCCGCATACCGGATGCAATTAAGATTTCACACAGATCTCGAGGGCTGCACGACAGAAGCCGGTCGCCAAATCTCAGCTGCCGGGTGCCTTACTTGGACTAATATAGTCAGTGCTTAAGATTTTTTATAACAGCTCTTCGTCTCTCACACACACACACACTCCATTCTATAGAACGGCCCAAGTTAGCAATTTGAAATTAGGGACAATGAAATTAAAGAATACTTCATAAACGTGAGAGTTCTTAACGTATTTGAAAGGGAGGTGATACCACATTTTAAAACTTTTCCCGATAGTACGAAATATTCATTAAATATTTATTCAATATTTAATAATATTTTTATGTTACTTATATATTTGTTATCTTAAACAAATATTTAATGAATATGTGGAATATAATATCCTTATCAAATATTTATTCAATATCTTTCAAATATTTTAAATACAATATTTCTTTTATAATATTCATTAAATATTTACTTTTCAATCAATGGAAAATATTAAGTCTCCATTATTTAGAAAATATTCATTAAATATTTTTTGATACGGCGCATCTGCATGTGATCCCGAGCGACCAATGGCATAATAGCAATCCGACCTGAGCCTACCCGTTTGCCGGCATCTATTTTGCCTGTGAGTTTCACTATGATAGCGTGCTTCCTGTGTACGTCCAAGTGGTACATTATTTGAGTTTTTTTGTGGAAAAGGGAATTACGTACACCAAAAATGCTTTTTTTAGATATCTCAATTATTACTATTATTATTATTATAATCAATCTATTTGAAAAACCTTTTCTTTGAAAGTTAGTCAATGGATCAAGTTGTGCCCTTGGACATTTTTCAGAAACTCATAATTTCTGAGCACCACTATATTTTATATTCCCATAAATACACGTTCTAGAGTAGTTTGGAAGAATATCTCTCTCAAATAAAAGATCACTAGAAAGCAGCTTATGTATTTCACAATACATACTTCATCATCAGTCAAGTTTTTTTTTTCAGAGGAGTGGATTTGCAAGATCCAGAAGAGGCTTAGTATGTTTTTTTAATGATATTTTTCTAGCAAATTAAATCGTTATATCTAGAATGAATTTTCTTTATAAACCCAATTTTATGAAAGCATTCCTACAGATGTTGCTAAAATCACCAATAAAGAATTTTCTTATATACTGAAAATATGTATCAGATTAATGCTTGAAAATCCATACATGTATACAAAAAGTATTAGATATTTTATCAAAATATAAAATTGATGAAAACATCTTTCCTCCCTTTTTTAAATATTTGGAAAAAATATCGCAAAAAAATCTGAATTATATATACTACAAATATCTGTAATGAATACGTAAGAAATATATTTATTAAATATTAAAAAATCTGTCGGTACAAATATTTAAAAAATATTTTTTTTTAAATAAGTAATGAATATTTAATGCTATCGGGGTGACAACTCTCGAGTATTATTTAAACGTGAATCGCTTTTGTACGCTAAATCGCTTATAACTCAATAACTAGTTATCAGGGTTTATCTGAATTTACAACAAAATATGGTACACTCCGTTTAAAAACTTGATAGATCTCGAACTTTCTCAAATGGTCTATATTTTATTACATATTCCGATAGATCATTCCATTTTGATGATTGGTTGATGAGTTATGCGCGATTCGATGGACATGAACGGTCAAGCGGTAAGTAAGGAGCTTCAAAAAGATCACGTGATTTCCATTGTACTTAAAAAAATGTTTCAAACATTTACGCTAAAAAGCATCAATTTCATAACTCTCTGTGTCAGGTTGGAAACGTGACCAGTTGAAAGAATGTATTGCGAAACTCTCGTAACTAACACCTTGTGTAACGATAGACATTCTTTCCCTGCCCTATCGGTCGTTAACGTCCATCTGGCAACGTTGTGTCTTCTCATATCGTCAGACGCGGCATCCCCACCCAAGCACGACCGCAGTATAAGTAGAACAATCAGGTAGGCCGTTATGCCGGACGCTGAGCCCAAATAGCAGAAGGAGACGAGTATCATTCTGAATTTTAAAGACAAATGTTCGGTGAAACCTATGATGTGTCAAATACGGCTAATAGCTGCATAGAATTACCGAGGCTAGGAACGTGTAAATATAATATCACCAAAGAATTAAGGTATGGCCTCCCCCACCCCACTACAACCCGTCACAATCTAATTTTTTTCCTATATTTTTTTTCAGAAATCAGAATCCTCTGAAACGTCAAAAAACGACGTTTGAGCAATTTCTGTTTTTTCGTTTTTAGCCTATTTCTCCGCTGTCGCTGGACAGATCTTCAAAAACTACAAAGCTTTTTCGTCCTTGGCGTAGTACTAACTGTATAAACAGTTCACACCCAAATCCGAGCAGTACTTTCCATTTGTTTTTAGTTGCTTATAATTGACTCATTATGTCAATGAGGTTCATTAAATGGTGAAGGAGCTTGCATATAAAAGTATGCGTCTGTTACTTGAAATGTAATCTCCTTCACCACTTAATAAACATGATTAGTCAATAATAGTTTATTAAAACATAAAGTTTTCAATAACAATACCCCCTGAATGGGGATTTAGTAATCGATGTGTCAAGCATATTTATGAGCTTTATCAACAGTAATTTTCGTTTTTCCGCATTGTTTTTCAGCTCGAAAATTACATATTTAGCACTTTTCCAAATATTATATATATATATATGCTTGCAAATCCGTCCTCACTATAAACTGCATTTTTTCAAAAATGAAAGACAGAGTCCCGCTGCTTGGCTTAACCAACACAGTCTACTCTATCAATTGCAACAATTGCAACCAAATATACACAGGTCAGACCTCCAGATCTCTTAAAGGAAGGATTACATCACACTAAAGTGATTCTAGGCTTCATCCTGAAAGTTGCGCTCTAGCATCTCATGTTAACACAACAGGGCACTCTATGAACTACACAAGTATCAAAGTTTTCGATAAAGAAAAGAACCTATCCAAACGTTTATTCCTGTAAATGTCCCACATTTTCATGAATAACAACTGTATCAATAAAAAGACAGATGTTAAGCAACTGAGTGTCATTTAATCATATTTGCTAAACTGCGAAAAATTGGAGCACTTACACATCTCCCCAAATTTTGACTCTTCACAATCATAAATGGAATCTGTTTCTTGGTCTATTCCACCAATAAACTTCATTCAATTCAAATTTTAATAATTTTCTCCTCACGATTTAATAATAATTGTTAATTTAATCGCCCATTAATAAAGTATAGTCAATTCAACTGCCTCTGGTCGGTTTGACAATTTCTTACATAACACATTTTGAAAGTCACATCATCTGAAGTGATTTGGCAACGTAGCACACGCCCACAAAATAATTCGTTCCATCTTTCTACACAGACACTGCCAACCTTCGGCCTTCTGTCAAAGGGTTCATCTTAGCCATTATTCCATGTCCACCATTTTGTGCAATCATCAAGTGGCTTCACGATCTAATGCTTTCATGTTCTAAAAATTTCTAATCTGTTTTTAACTTGTTCTTGTCACACAGTTGTGTGTATTTTATATAATTTTGACCATTGTACCATTTATCCAGCTTTCACCATGTTACTGGGTGTTTCCCTCATCCTGAACGTAAACAACAATTAGCAACATCCTCACATACCTACTACTGTAAGTTAAGTTAATTTAAATTCACTTTACACTATTGTTGCTACTGTTATCAATGTAATTGCAGCTCCTGATGATGATGGCGAAGTCCATTGAAAGCTAGAGAGAATAAAAAAAGTACAAAGAGTCCTCTTTGCTTAAAATTTTTGTCGAAGTACCCAACAAAAGGCGGAAGCTTTAATTTTTCACCTAACTGGTCTAGACGACAATGACCACGTCTCAACATATATATTTATATATATATATTGAAGACCAGGGCTGCTACGAAGGAAGAAGGACCCCTTCGTAATCAGCGCTTCAAAAATACTCAAATCCGATGCTTGCTTTTCCGGCACCAAAATGGCTGATGGGCTGTGATGTTCTAACTGGATTGCGTTGTATTGTATCTTCTTACTCCTGTTTCCTGTCCTTATCGAAAGGACCTTTCCAGAATTCTATTAGCACTACAGCTTCTAAGACACAGTAGAACGCCCTTCCCCCAACAATAGGCAAGTAATGAAATGCCGGTGCAGAGGAAGCTTGTAGCGCGTATTTAAAAGTCACGTTCCGTTTCCGCACTGAAAGAAACCAGATTTTCTAAAGGAGGGTCGGAGAGAAACTCAGCGGGAGGAGAGAACTTATAGTAGTTGTTCGGGCTGAACTTCAGACAGTTTGTGAATCTTAAACGGGGGTAAACGAATGTGCATATAGGAAGCCCTGCTGGACCATGGGCGTACACGGAAAACGATCCTGAGGGAGATAATTGTCTGCCTTTATTGAGTACAGAATCTCATAATAATAATAAATCGTCTTTAATTAGCGGGCGAAGTTTAGCATAATGCTTCTCTGCCACTTAGCCCCCAAATAAAAAGAAAAACTGAAAAAAACAATAAAAAAACCTTAAATACATTTGATAAGTTAGAAGTTTAAAAATGTAGGTGTATAAAAAATATGATGTATATAACATATATAAGTGAAGGCATTCAATATTTCATGATTCAAAAGTATAAAATTGTAACAGTTATACAAAATAAAGGAATGCTATATTGGAGATGTTTTTGTGTATCAACTAATTTATATACTTCTATTCAAAATAAATTTCTTCATATCGCTCATCCGGAGGAAAACCGTCACAACTCTAAAAATATTAAAATACGCTTTTTCACAAAAACAAATGCTGAATAAACTATATTTTTACTGGAAGCTTCTACTATTTTACGCTAGATGGCGTCGAGTGTCACTTTTCCCCTAACTAAACGTTGATGAGGCTTCTAAACTAGTGTCACTTTTCAGTTTAGGTACAGCTCTCGAAGGCGAAGCATATGCAAATCGGACGAAAAACGTCTTATTTCGAGTTAGTAACAGGAAGTTTCAAACACAGTTCACAGGAAAGCTGTATTATTTTTTTTGTGTCGTTTTCTTGAAGCAAGGTAAGTTATTGGATGATTATTACTTTCAGTCAATACCGTCACATTTTAATATGTGACGGTTTTCCACTATATAACTTGGTCCTGTGCAGCAATATTTTGAGATATGACGCTTTTCTTTGGAAACGATACGAACTATATATCAGTTTCTGTGTATTATTCTGGAAAGTGTCAATATTCTACTAACGATATGTTAAGAGATAGTCACTTTTCTCCTATAGATATATTCATTAAAATTTAGTTTATAATTTTCAACAAAAATTCACTCAATATCGTGAAATATAGCGCTCATACAATCACGTTTACCTACTTGTTACATACAAAATATAATTACCTTCATAAAAGTACCAGTGCTTTTCATTTTTTCCAGTTTTCACTGCTACATCATCCCTGACATCTAATTTGAATCAAAATACCATCAAAGAGCACTTTATATTTTTTCCTTTTCAGAGATGTCTTACCAAAATCGAACGGTGTGGATCATGGAGCAAGCAAGGATTGATCAAAAGAGGCCACAGAAGTCAGCAATTGTAGTGGGTAGTAATCCAGAACAAAGCAACTCAGAAGTTTCGCAAGCATCTGCGGAAAACCCTGAGGTCTTAGTCGGTCAAGCCAACAAGCAAGTTGAAACAAGTAATTCGTTCCACAACAGCAGTACTCAAACATCGATTCTGCAAGTTGATCTACTAGATCAGACTGTTATCGCAGAAAACGAATATAGACAAATACAAAGCTTTAAAGATGAACCAATCCATTTGGTTAGCTTCAACACATTGATCCAGAAAGCAGTTGCAAAACATAAAATAGCCAATCAATCCAGTTGCAGCCTAATAGTTGATACGCAGTCAAAAATATAACATAACACGTCACAAAAAAGTGATGCCAAAATATCGGACCTGCCGCAAAATGTTTTTGATGGGTACTATGAAGTAGGTCCTAACAGTTTAGGTGCTCCTATCCAACAAGAACATACACAAATTAAAACGACGAGTGATGATCAGAGTGAAAAATTTTCGGAGCCATTTGACTCTGACGACTCTACAGCTGATCCTGATTACTTTTCGTCTACCTCTTCCAGCGGTACTGAAACTAACAGTTTATCATCTGTTGAAAATGATATCAATTCAAGTAACAAGAGCGAGACAAAGAAGCATCGAAGGGTAGTTAATTTTAATGACTCTGAAAAAATTGGAAGAAAAAGATTAAGAAATCCTGAAAATTGGCGTAAAAATTCTGCAAAGAAATTGAGAAATTCCGGTAAGCAATATACTTCCGTTTCAAAATCACAGAAAGTAGTAGCAGAAAAGAAAATTCAGCCAGGCTATGGTGATAAATGCAGATTAAAATGTAGCCAAAAAATATCGCATGAAGAACGGCAAAATGTATTTGAAGAATATTGGAATCTTGGTGATTTACAGAGGCAAAGGGATTACTTATCCAATTGAATGTCCTTAGTTAATCCCTAATACAAGAAGAGGGAAGACTCGCATCGTAGTCAAAATAATGCATTCTATTTTGTCATCAAAGAACAAAAAGTAAGGGTTTGCAAAGTATTTTTTAAAGCGACTTTATCTATTAATGATCGACCAATATGAACCGTTTCTTTTAAGAAAATCAAAACTTTAATAGGCATAATAGAGCCGGATTTGCGAGGTAAACATAGCAATTATTTCCGAATACGTGAATCTATTAAAGAAGGCATCCGGAATCACATAAAGAGTATTCCAAAAATTGAAAGTCATTATACAAGATCAAATAACGAGCAAGCAATTTATAGAAGGAGGAAAAACTATTGCAGATTAACATCGAGACTATGAAAATGACTGCAAAGAAAAAGGTTAGCAGAGATTATAATTTCTATGCAAAAATATTCAATCAAGAATTCAATTACTCTTTTTTTGTCCTTTTGACCAATGCGACTACTGCATCAGCTTTCAAAATATGAATGATGATGAAAAAGCACTGTATTCTAAAGAGTAAAACAAACATCATAGGGAAAAGGAATTGGCAAGGCAAGAAAAAGAAAAGGATTAAAAATCAGATAAAGTTGTAGCAGTCTATGATCTACAAGCCACTCTTCCATATCCGAGAGGCAATACTAGTAATTTTTACTATGTCTCAAAATTAAATTGCTACAATTTTACAATATTTGATCTACACTCTAAGGATGTCGAGTGTTATGTTTGGCATGAAGGCCAAGCACTAAGAGGAGCTAACGAAATTGGCACGTGTATTTTCAAGTATTTAGAGATGACTAATATAAAAGCTCAGTCAGAAAACAAGACAGTTGATGTCGTTTTTTATTCAGATAATTGCGGAGGGCAGCAAAATAACAGTTTTATTGTTTCGTTATACTTACATTTCTTCAAATATATCAATACTATAACACACAAGTACATGATAACTGGACACAGCCAGAATGAAGGTGAGCGCATTCCGCGATTGAGCGCAGATAAAGCGCAGTCTGAAATCTGGGCCATTTCATATTCCAGAGCAATATTATGCCATTATAAGAACAGCGAAGAAAACTGGTAATCCGTTTACGGTGAATGAAATCTGCTATGCTGATATTTTTGATTTGATGGCTCTTCATTCTGATTTGGGATTTATCAATTTTAATACAGATACAAGCGGAGATGTCTTTAAAATATCTGACGTAAAAATTGTTTTCATGCAAAAACAAAATCCAGATACAGTTTTTTTCAAGTATTCGTATGATGACGAGTTTAGATCTATAAATATAAAAAACGTAAGGAGAAATTCCAAACCTAGTAAGTGTTCTAACATTTGTAATCAAGTTGCCTTAAAGACCTTTGTCAAAAACCTTGAATTTCGGAAAAAAAAGATTCCCTCTTATCTTTATTCAAAAATCCCAAAAAGGCTACAGTTCGAAGAATTTATTTAGAATATTACAAAAATATTTAATCTACCCTTTATATGTCATATTTTTTCACTTGATTTCTTATATATTCAACTAACCTAAAATGTTCCTTTTGTGGCGAAAATGGATAGGTGACTGCTATAGGCAGAAGAACAACTTACATAAAATGTTTCAAAGAACCAGTTATAGCGCTGAAAAGAGCCTATTTTGAAAAGTTAGTAGTTAAGAGTGTGTTGATCACAAGCGTTTAAGTTAAATTTATGTTTATGTTTCTAACTCTAAAGAATAAAATGTTATTTTCAGTTTTCCATTAAAAATTAAAATCACAATTCTTGTTAGTTTTGAATTGGTATCTACCTTTTTTCCCCAATGTTTTGGAAGAAAAGTGACATCTCCGATATTTTTTGCCTAAATATATATATAGTAAAGGGCTTGCAAAATTGGAAACGTTTGCTTGGCATCAACGTTTTAATAAAAACATATTCCTAGCACTCATGAAATACTGCAGTGCAGGCAGCAGCGGTGGCCGCAGTAGTAGACTCTTCGGTCTCCTGATCAGTCGCCGTGCGCTGTGCGGGTTCGAGTCCCGTCCCAGGAGAAATTTTTCTCTTGGCTATGGATGTTGTGATTGTCCGTAGGTGGTAGATGGTCTCTGACTGTCGAACGCGGAGGTACCACCCGGCGGTTCTCGTAGGCGGAGCCAGAATGTGTGCATGTTTCATGCACACGTGTTCCCTCGCCAGAGTCCGTGTGGCGTCCCCCCTTTTCCAATGTATCCCCCTATAGCCCCACGGTACCCATTGGGTGCTTAGGCCTTAGGCCTTCGTGGTAGTTGGAGTATAAAAAAAAGAAAGTTAAACCGCAAATGTTATAAAAAAACTAAATCAGAATTTTCAAACTGTCCTACTGTGAGATATACGCTTTTTGAGTTGTGACGGTTTTCCTCCGGATGAACGATATGTCTTTTAAATTCATCATATGATAGCAATTTTGTGTATCAAGGTAGTGCATTGTAAAAAATAATTGCGTTGTAGGTGAAGCATTTACGAAAGAATGATGTCCTGTGAAGGGGCATTGTGAGTGTGTCAGTGAATTGAATGTCCCTAGAATGGATATTGCTTCTAGATATCAGCTTATTTCTAAAAAACGCCTGTCGGTGTAAGTAACTAAGTGAAGCTCACACTCAGCAACTTCATCTCATTGAAAAAAGGGCTGATATGATAATATTTTTTCAAATTATTGATCAACCCACAACATGAGTTTTGGATTTCTTGGAGACGTGCTAGATATTTTGAGTCAAGAAATGGAAGAAACCAAATCGCAACAACTAATTTTGGACATTACCAAAGATTCACACAATTTTTTTTTAGTTGTAAAGTCAAGAAATTGTTTTTTAAGATATAATTGACGTAAAATTGAAAAACAACTCTTACTGATATTATTTACATGTGGTATAAAATTTAGACAGTCATCTAAAGTTACGCCCTGATTTTTCACTGACACACTTACTTCTATAGTCTCCCAATTTAATTTTACTTTAAAATTTCTTTTGGCATCAATTCTAAATAGTTTTGGTGAAAAAATGATGACTTTCGATTTTGAAGGGTTGAACTAAAGGTTATGATTTTTTGCATACATACTAATAGATGTTATATCTTCATTTACCTCAGATTCAGCATTTCGAATGTCGTGATTATGGAAGTGACTGTAGATCTGTGAATCGTCGGCAAAGAATTCGGTATTACAATATTTAACAACTGAGTGGAGATCAGAAATATACAAAATGAATAGGAGTGGCCCAAGTACAGATCCTTGAGGCACTCCGGAGGAAATGAGGCACTTTGAAGATAGAACCATGTCAATGTGTACCCTTTGATATCGATTTCCTAAGAGGCTCTGAATCATTTTTGAGGCAGAATCAAAAGAGCCAAAATATTTACACTTGGCTACTAGAAGACGATGATTTATGATATCGAATGCCTTAGAGAAGTCAAGAAGAACTAATATATGGCTAGTCTCTCTGACTCATATACACTACCGTCAAAAGCTTTTCAATTATTGAACGACCTATACCAAGAACTGAGAAAAGAAGAGGTTATAGTAGACTCAAGTCTCTTGTTAGCAAATAAATACTATCAAGAAAGAGTAAATTCGTTTTAACAGAGACCATCTCATACAAATTATGCTGATGTTGTCTGTACAGCATATCTCCGTAAGTACGATCAGATGAGACTAGAAAAACTACATGATGCCTGTGTTTTCTTTATGAAACAGCGCAGCTACATAAATGTTGTTTCTCTATTGCACATAAGTGCATAGTGCCTTTAATGGAACAGGGTATTACAAGGTTCCTTTTATTCTAGTGTAAAGACTGCTGACTAAAAAATGAACTGTACCACAATTACAAACCATGGGATCCCCTCTCCTCAGTCCCCTATCTCAACCCTATAGATTTCTGTGCACTAAGCTTGATCAGACAGTAATAAAGTTCACGAAAGTACCTGAAACAACTTGAAAAAGACGTGTGAGCAGCTTAAAACATCTACTATTGAAGATCATGTCAGTAGAATCCCACGAAGAATCTCAACAGTAACGATTGTGAAGACAGACCTTTTTGTCCAAAGAGATGTGTAAATATGAATTGAGTTGAAAAATTGGTTACAGTTATTATTAGATATACATTCCAAACTAGGATGTAAAATAAACAATCATGGCACGATAATTAATCAGTTTTTCGCTATATGAGCCAGCTGGCATGTTTTTCGTAATTTTTAATCTACCACCTTGAGTCCGGAAACTTTTGAATGGCAGTGTAATACACTATAAAATGTACCTAAATTTGAATACTATAAATACTGCATAATTCAATTTTTCACGTTTCAGACTTCTTAGAAAATATAAAATATTATAGTAATTCTGATAACTTTGTAATGAACCACTTGGAAAAGCTGGTGATGCTCACTGTTTCTCGAATTTTTGTTACGAGCGTTCTGCTACTCGCAGTACGTTACGATTTCATATAGTTTTAACATACAATAAAATGCTCTAATCTACAAACCTCTGATAAAAGAAAGTGGAACATGCTTTTTTGAAAACATTATGGCTTACTGTGTCACCTTGAGGGCATCCTCATGGATGCCTCATGGATCTACAGCACTGGCAGAAAGTGCAGAAACTACAATTTGACCTATATTTGTGTGTGTTTTGGTGTATGAAATGGCAGGGTAAACTTACAAACTTTACGCTATACGGCTTTAATTAGAAAGTAAAACACTAGCGGCCCTTTAGCGTACCGAGGTGAATTTGGTCGGAACAAGTGTTGCATCTCTTAAAAGTGAGCTTAATTGTACCGTCTTTTGGTGTCAGATACGAATTTCTGTTTTTGGGGCATGACTAATTTTGTTCTAGAAGGGACGTATTTTCAAAAAATTGTGAGCTCTAGTTCAGAATTCAATAATTAGAGACATTTTCTTTCTACCCCTGAAACTTTCATATAATTCAGTTAATTCTTAGAATATGCTCACTTATGTATAGTGATATGGATTTAAGTAACAGCTACTGGTAGAAAAGCATACTTCAATTAATCATCATACTGAAGTTTTTTAATAATTATAAACGTTGTTACAGTAACTAAGTTTCTGTCCCTAGTTAAATTATGTCCTAATCTCACTTACCCCCTGTGAAGTTTATTTGGCGTAAGGAGCTTACAATATGTCACTAGTAAGCATTTCATTTGTTGGACCAAACAATTATGACACAAAAAAGTAAATGACAAAACAAAAGAGGATAAAAAAAGAATCGAACAAAAAAATCATTAACATTTTTTTAAGGTTGAGTTAAAAAATACCTCTAGGGTAATACTCCACCTTTTCAATTTTGCATTTTTGTGGTTTTCAGGATATTGTTCTTTTGTTTTATTTTGTGCATGCAAAGTTGAATAAAGAAGGCACATTATTATTATTACTATTATTATTATTATTATTATTATTATTATTATTTAAATTACTCTCGATCTCCTCTGATCGGATAGTACCAGCCACCGGAACCCAACAAGGGTTCTGGGGTTTAGCTGGCTCATATGTTAATACTCTTCTCAGAATGTGGGCTGATCCTAGCAGTGCAATCTTTTGCAGTTCATATACGTACCTATATATCTGGCTTTCCTAGTATTTGATCTAAGTACGTATGCATTCCCTTTTTAATTGCTCCCAATGAGCCAATTATAACTGGTATAACTTTAGCTTTTACTTTCCATATGCGCGGTACTTCTATCTGTAAATCTTTATATTTTAAGATCTTTTCTGCCTCCTTGATAGTAATGTTCTGATCGTCTGGGATAGCTACGTCCACAAGTATGCAAGTTTTATCTGACCTATTATGAATGACGATATCGGGACGATTAGCTGATATGGTGCGGTCAGTTATAATTGAATAGTCCCACAGTACTGTGCATTCGCGTGTGTTGATTCCCGGGGGCGGGTTATGACTATACCATGTTCGAGGCACGTCAATCCGGAGTTCTTTACAAACTTTCCAATGAATATATGTAGCAACCCTATTATGCCGATGTAGATATTCAGTTGCTGCCAGAACTGTGCACCCTGTAAGGACGTGCTGAATTGTTTCCTCTCTTGTGTTGCACCTTCTACATCTGCTATCGACTGGTTTGCCCAGAATCTTGCGCTGGTGGTATCTTGTGTTTAGGGCTTGATCCTGGGCTGCTATGAGCAAACTTTCGGTTTCTCCCTTCAGATCTGAACTGTGCAGCCAAGATAGCGTGTTCTGTCTATCTATGTAAGGCTTTTCCAGACTATGGAAGAATTGACCATGAAGTCGTTTGCGCTTAATTGATTCGCTTCTGTGCTCTTCAATGTTGTTTCTGAGAGCAAGTTGTTCGCCTGTTGTTTCGACTTCGGTTGGAGCTTGTTCCTCAGGGAGATACTTCGCACGGACACCTTCAGATATTTTTAGCAAAGAGTATTTTGCCTTATTTGCTTCATGTTGTTTCACCAATTGTATCATACGGTCGGTGTTGTTTGAAATGTATTTGCTGAGATTGACGATGGCAATGTTGTACGCAGATTCAATCTCAACTAGTCCACGACCTCCATTCCTTCTTTTTACATAGAGCCTATCGACCTCGGATTTGGGGTGGTGCATACCATGCATGGTGAGTATTTTGCGTGTTCTTCTGTTGATTTCTCTAAGTTCCTCTCTCCTCCAATTCAGTATGCCAAAACTGTATGACATTATTATTATTATTATTATTATTATTATTATTATTATTATTATTATTATTATCGGCATGGTGATGGATTGATGTATATGGACTTTTCGTATTACTTTTGGATCTACTTCCTGTCCTACAAATACTGCCATTGTTTTTTATATCAGCTTGTATGACTGGGATCGGTCTCTTAATCTAGCAACATCCTTTTTTCCAGGTGTGTCGCAAGTTACGCACACGATATATGGCCATTTATTCAAATAATGATCGTTGAAACTAAACATAAGCCGCGATGTGTTTATGAGTTTATGAACAAGGGGGAGGTGGATCGGCACTACGGCTTAATTGCTTATGTGCATGGCGTTATAGCTGCTGTAGAGGAATCGCCTGATGTCCTTCTATGCTGTTTGCGCTCCAGGATTGATTAACTTTTAATCTCCATGCATTGTCGCCTGCACTTTATTCAGAGAGGTCAACCGCTGTGAGTAATTTGTACCGGGTGGGACGATACAGAAGGACACTGCTCAACCTAGAGCTATGGGTTAAAAATATTATGACGAAAGTGACCAAGTGAAATTACTAGAAATTATTTTCAACTTCGTAAAATGGCCGCTAGGACAGGTCATTCCAATTTCGAAACTTCGTCATTATTTTGCAAAAATTATTATTTTAAAACGTTCATAAATGTATTCCTGGAAAGAACTATAACGATTAGTTACAAAAAGTATTATACAGGGTGGCCAATATATAACTGACTGATTTAAATTGCGCCCCGTTTTTGATACACGTATTTCAGTAGGTGGAACCGTAGTAGTTGTTTAGAGCACATGTGTCCAATTCATCATGGAGCGCTACACGATCCCACAACGCGTCCGTTTGTTAAAACTTTTTACTTAAATAATGAGTCGATTGTTGCAACGATTCGGAAGCAACGACAAGATTGAATGTGCCCAATGTCAACACAATTCGTCACTTGGTGCTAAAATTTGAACAAACAGGTAAAGTTAAAGACTTGCCAAGGTTCGTACTCCGGAAAATATCGAGAGTGTTCGTGACTGTGTACTGGAGCGCCCTGAGACGTCTACCAGACATCGTTCTCAAGAACTGGGTATTCGTCGCACTTTATTATGCACTATTTACAAAATTCAGTTAAACCAAGAACTACAGCCTAGTGACCATGAAAGTCGCCGACAATATAGTCATGCAATATTGCAGCTTAATACCCAAAATAACGATTTTACCGACAATTGAATAGTTTTTACAAGAAAAGCCGTATCCCCGGCATATAAAGAAGTCGAGACATTTGGCCATTTTACAGTTGCACCATTTACAAAAACATACGTAGGATCAAAAATACTACCTTGGGAAACACTGTACATGATTTCTTCGGATTCAGACATTTGCATACCATTACTTTTTAACAAAGCCCTTTGAGTCCGATTTGATACATATGAGCGCAGCTAGTCATTAGCGCACCCTGTAACACTATAACTGTATAATTTACTCATAAAACCACGATGTGTAAAGGCATCAAAAGCTTTGTTCAAGTAAAAAAATAATGTAGCTACTTCATCTTTATTTTCAAATAAAACTCATAAATCAATATACATATTAAATATATTGATTTACGTCAAAGCACACCTGGACAATTTTAGTTGTATAAATTTTCGAATTTATAATACCAGAAACAGAGAAGTGTTGGAGATGCCAGCACATAGGTTGTCCAGAACGAAGGAGAGTCCCAAATACATGGCTATGAAACTCTTCAAAAGACTACCCATTGACTTTAAATCACTACCGCTGATATTAGAATCAGGCAAATTTTACTTGATAAAGCTTTCTACTCTATAGAAGAGTTTTTAATGTGTCATCTTTTTTTAATTGTTTTATTGTATTGTTCAGTTTTAATGTGTTATTTTAATTCGTATTCATGTTTATATACTTCGTGCTTTTATTTGATGGTTTGAATGTTATTTATGCATGTATGCAATTCCGTTTATGCTAATATTCAATTGACTTATCCTATATCACTTTGTGATCGACAGGATGAATAAATTATTATTATTATCATTTCAGCTTAGGTAGTTGGAAAACCGAATTTCTCAAGCCATTTCACGTTCTCGACCCTTCATCTCCACTAAATTGCACAAAACCGAATCAGCTTTAATCCGGCAATTCTCAGTTGGCCAGAAACAGAAGGCTCATTATTATTCAAATTAATATTATCCTTTTCCTGGAAGGAATTATCGGTGAGTGTTTAAGAGCTTCAGCTTCAGTGCTGCTTCCAAATTTCCTCCGTCGACTGTGGCTCTTGGCAAACGTTCAACCGAGTCTTATTCAAGTAGCTTTATTAGCTTGATTGGAAAGGCGCTCCTTGCAGCAGTAAGTGTATTGGGCTACTGATTCGATTAATCTTGTTTAATGAAAAAATAGAGTCATGTATATTGTAACTCTCTCTTTAATATCTACGTAATCATACAAACTTTCGGAGTACGGACCTATACATATAGTTTTATGATGCTATCAGTTCATAGAGCTCTATGTCGGGCACAAGTTAGACCCTTTCAGAAAATTTAATGGGTCAGGTCAGTCAAACAAGCCCATACAATCATTTCATAATCCCTACGTTTGATAATGTTGCGCTTTAGAAATTTTTCAGCTTAACCAACCGACAGTACTGACCACCTGATAACGTTGCTATGACAAACCTTGTCATTCGCCATTCAACATTCTCGCCACCCATCGATAAGATATCGGCGAGAGCTCAAGGTAGGTTTATGCACATTCGTTTGCCACGCCTTTTTTGGTTAATTAATAAAACACAATGATAAATACTATCTAACGGTTGGTCCAAGCAAAACAGTTGTCTAGTGGCGTGTAAATTTAGGCCCTAGCTCAATAAAGCGGAGAGTACGGGGGGGGGGTTAAGAGCGCGACTCAGGACGGATTAAGCCACAACTCCCCGATATGTTAGTCGGAACTTGTTTTGCTTGACCACCACGCAAAAGGAGAGTCTAACAGAAATGACGAAGTTTAAGTAACAGTACACACAGAAAGAGCCAAATATACTAAGTGACATATAAATCCAAACACCCAGTTTAAATGGTTTTACTTTAATAAAAGTTGGTGAATGTATTCATCTTACTGTAAATACATACGTAATAAGTGAAAAAATGTTCAGCCTTATCAGTTGGACATTCCGGTTTTTATACTGCTTTCTTTTAATTCACTAACGCTCTAAAAATGAATATTTCAGCCGCAGTAAAGAATCAACGTTGGCGGATTTTGGTTCTTGACGATCGGTTACGATGCCTAGAGTACGGAGACCTGTACGATTTCGTCAACTTAGTGAGTTTGATATGGGCGGTATAGTGGGACTTCGGGAAGCTGGACTTTCTTTTCGGGCAATTGCAGTTAGAGTGCAAAGAAGTGTAGACACTGTCGTTAGGTGTTGTCAGGCATGGCTTCGAGAAGGCCGTACGCAAAGAGCAAGGGGCACTGGACGCCGCCGTAGAACAACAGACCGTGAAGATCGCCGCCTAAGATTATTGGCCTTAAGGGACCGTTTCTCCACTACCAGGTCCATTGCAAATGAATGGTTTGCAGAACACGGAAGACCTATTGGCATGCGAAGTGTTTACCGACGAATGAGAAGTTTTGGCTTGTTTTCATACCGGTCCCACTGGGTCCTCCCTTTAACTCGAGAACACCGACGTAATCGCCTTGAGTGGTGCAGACAACGGTCACTCTGGGATCAGGAATGGAACAGTATTGTCTTTAGTGACGAGTCTCGATTTTGTTTAGGCATGCACGATGGTCGTGCCAAGAAGGCGACGTGGTGAAAGGAGGACTCCACAGTTTTTTGTTGAAAGACATGTTCATCACACTGTTGGAGTTATGTTTGGGGTGCTATAGCTTATGGTTCCAGGTCACCTTTAATCTTCATCAGAGGTAACATGAACGCGCAGCGTTATATCCACGAAGTTCTAGAACCCCATCTTTTACCCTATCTTGACACCCTGGCAGATTCAACTTTCCAACAAGATAATGCCCGACCACATGTTACAAGAGTCACAATAGACTTCTTTCAACATAATGATGTCACATTGTTACCATGGCCACCAAGATCTCCCGACTTATCCCCAATTGAGCACGTGTGGGATATGATGGGTAGGAAATTGCTCAACTTGCAACGTCCTCCTCAGACTCTAAAAGCACTTCGAGAGGAGTTCGTGGTTGCCTGGAATGAGATACCAAAGGAGGACATTGACCACCTGATCAGAAGCATGCCTAGGCGCGTTGGAGAATGCGTACCACATCAGGGTGCATCCACACATTATTAAAGGTCAAAGGGCTTTAAAGCAGTGCAATCATTTTGAAATTTTTATCATTTACTTATTATGCTTCATTAAGTACTTATACAAAATTTTATTAACATAAAACCATTTAAACTGGGTGTTCGGATTTATATGTCACTTAGTATAAAATAAGATATTAAATTAATCACAATATATTGATTAATAAAAAAACACACATGTGCTCCACTACTGGACTGCGAGTAATAAAAAAAAACAAGGATGTTATAAACCTTAAATACAACCTGACAAAATTAGTTTTCGAGATAACCCCGCGAGACGTCTACCATGGTATACGCCCGAAGTATTTACAGATATTTTGTGTCTAAATATTAAACTTATATGTAGGTCTTCTTTGCGCGGCCGAGATGTCCTCAACTCTGGTCAAAAAGTGGCCAGTAGTGGGCACGTCACTCGGCAGGGGCTGCTTGCCTCGTTGTGAAAAATTATGGTAGTAAAAAAAACCCTAGAGAGAGAAAGACTGTTTAAAAATCTACTCTACTCTCTGTCTGAGATAAAACTACTTATTGAAAACAATCGCACTTGAAGCAAAACTGTGTATATTTTTTTGTACAAGAAAAGTAAAGCAACGGCAAAAAAAAGAAAAATGTACTAAACCCTTGTTCTAAGAAGTTATGGCAGCTCAAAAATCAAAATCATGATCAATTTAGGTACTGTCCCCATACGTAGAATTCCAATAAAATCAAGAAGTCTCTAAGAATTTCAATAAGCAATAATAAATGTATAAAGATCTATGAAATTGTTAATTGGAATGATATTTTACCTGTTCACATCAGGGTTTTTTTTTCAAGAGGATCGCGTCCACCAATTTGCAAAACTGCAACAAGATGATCTTCTGTTTCTATTGACTAAAAGAAAGCAGATATTGAACGAACGTCATCAGGACACGCATTAAGGCACGTGGTCCGAAGCTATATAAAAAAGAACTTACCGCTGGGGGTCAAAATCCCATAAGAAAAATGGATGACGTAGCACCCAAATCAAAATGACTAAACTTAAGTTACATAAAAAAGGGTGCTAGTCCATGCATTGGCGCTTGCGGCCTAATATCCCAGAGTCCGGAAAATGACGAAACGACCCCTGCATCACGACCTCAACGGAAACAGAAAAGCGAATCACGCTGAACACGTAACGTTCTAGAAGAAGGTATCTTGAGTTGGCTTGAAGAAGATACGTTTTATAGGAAACCAACTAACGGAGAAAAACTACAGAGTTTTTTTTTGCTGATCGTCAACACCATACTGAATCGCTGAGAAAGAAAGATATAATACGAGTGAAATTATACAATCAATAAACTATTAAATTTGCCAAAAGAAAATCATTGAAAAGGGTTTGGCCTAGGAATGGGCACTCTATTATCAATGACGAGAAATTCAAATTACGGATAAGTGATAAATAGTAAAAAAAGGTTACGTGATTTTGGCACGTTACACGTTCAGTTCCGTGGAGTGACCGTATAGAAAATATTTCTCTGTCATTCAAGTTTCAAGGGCGAATATACGGAGAAATCGATGAAGTATTTAATATGTCTAACAGGCGCGTAGAATCAGTGAGATTGGAAGCGTATAAATATACTGCCATCAAAAAACTGAGTCACTCTCACACGCCCCTCCCCAGTTTTCCACCCTTCACAAAATTGTTTCAAAATGCACAAGGCTCTCCGAAATGTCAAAGAACTAAGCTTGGGCGACTTTTATTTTCTCTTTTCGTTTTTAGTGCTAACTCCGCCAACGCTAGACCAATTTTCCTTTCGGTGATGGCGTTTGGCAAACAAATGGTGGTATACCAATCCGCAGTAACAGTTCTTTGTTCATTAAGAGGAATTATTGCACAAATGTCGCGATCATCTTTTTCGAAACACTTCAAGAACCGATGACTTTTGTTGGCTTTTCTTCACCTTGGAACACCCAAACAGCCGACTGTGGTTTATTTTCTGGTTCATAACAGTAAATCCACGATTCATCACCAATAACAATGCTATACACATTTTTTGAGTTTCCGGAATTGAAACGGTCAAGCGTTTTTTGACACCAATTAACCCCGGCTGCTTTCTGCTCTTCAGTCGACAGGTGGCGTATTCAACGAGAAACTAATTTTCTTACTCCTAATTCTCCATGTAAAATTTTTTGAATGAAGGTCTTTGAGATCTTCAAGGACGCCTCAATCTCGCGATATGTCACATGTCTATCTTCAATGATGAGTTTGCGCACAGCAGCGACGTCTTCCTGGGTGACTGCCGTTTTTGTTGCACCCACCCTGGGATCGTCGCTAAGACTCACCCGTCCACGTTTGGATTCTCCATACCAACGGAAAATTGTCGAAAACATACAGTAACTCAGCAAGTCATTCTTGTTGCGATAATTGTCTCTGAAAGTTGTAATAAATTATGGCGCGAAAATGTTCTCGGTTGAGTTCCAGTTTTCTAATGACTTGGTGACACTTAAAAATTCACTGTAGTGAGAACACTGCACGCATAGTTGTGAAACTTTGAATTTAACTTTACTAAAGGGTGAGGTTAAGATTCAGTACTTACGTTCGATCCGCGCGGCCTACTATGTTTCTATATGCAGACATCCCTCGTACATGTCATATAAAACCAAAAACCATAGTATCTCATTTTCTAATTTTTTCACGATAACAATACTTAGGCGACTTACACACCAAAGCCGAGCCGAGCCGGGCAGAGCAAAGCGATGCGATGCCGAGCCGACCGAAATCTGCCTACGTTCGCACTGAAGCCGATTCGCTCTCAGTAGGTTTTCTAGCCTTGTAGTGAGATGTGCTTCCCCTCAGTTCAAGTTGAACCAGTCTCATTGTCAGTTGAAATTATTCAGTGCAATAATGTCAGCCACTTTGATGATGATGTTACTAGATAGTTCCGCACTTGATGAACGTGTGGTAGAAAGAAGGCGATACTGGACTCACAATATCAATAAAGATCACGAGACCAGCGGACAGTTCGTAACTCTATACCAGAAACTTCGAGAAGATGAAGAAAGGTTTTGGAGATATTTTAGAATGAGTACCGATACAATTGATTATATACTGGAATCCATTTGTCCACAAATCCACAGAAGAAACACAAACTACAGAAGAGTTATTCCATGTGAAGAAAGGTTGATGGTGACTATTCGGTAAGTGACCAAGATGTCAATAACTTTAACCTTCATTTTTTCTTTATCTACAAGTGTAAAAGGGTGTAAAAACAACATAGTAATACGTTTTAAAAATTGTATTGATAAGAGTTCAGTACAATTCGGATATACTACAAATATATTTAATCTATATTCTATCATCGGTGAAGCTAGAAAATAAAGTTGAAGCATCCCCTGGATTGGTCAGTGTAGACGTTGGTAATATGTAGTCAGTATAATTTATAGATTGCAGACTGGTATTATTGGGTTTTTGGTTTTTATCAATTTCTTTCATTACAATTTCCATAATTTTGTATCTCAGGAACATTTGTGAATTTATAGGGAGTCTGTTTATGGGGTCTTTGAGCCTCATCAGAAAATGATAAGTTGTATCTTTCTCGTCTTCTTTTTTCGCCATTGATTTCATGATGTCCAGTTTTTCTTTTTTAATATGCAGCCTTTCACCTTCTTCTGCTGCAGTGACTTTGCGTTTTCTACCTACACTTGAACTTAAAGAACTAGAAGGTGCAGAAGATATAGAGACATCAGTTGGCGATTCTGGGCAACTCATCACCCCTCCATCAATAGACTCTGTTTCACGCTGTGACTCTTCCTGAGTGAAATACGAGGAGTCACTTTTAAAGTTTCCTTCCATACTTCTAGAAGATAGGGCTCCTCGTCAAAATTCCATGTTTTTGAACCATTTCCATTGGGGCTTGCATGGTGAGCCTTGGGCGTCCCCAAATTTTGGTTTGCATTCTTTCTTTAATTCATTCCGAAAACCGTCCCTCAAATGTTTCCATTTCTTCTGTGCTATAATATCTGCAACAAACGAAAAATAATGTTGTTGAAAATTGTATTCTTGTTCACAATAGACATTAAAATTTATATTAGAGTTGTTGAGTAGCACATTTGTTCTAATATAGAAATTGTTTTCAGGTATCTATCGACAGGATTATCCTATGGAGCCATCAGTGATGCATTCAAAATTGGAACCTCAACGGTTCACTACATTATTGCAGAAGTTTGCACAGCAATTTGGGACAAGTTAGCATCGATACACATGCCGGAACCTACAACTAATTTGTTTCTGCGATCATCTACTCTTTACATGCAAAAGTGGAATTTACCCAACTGCGTGGGGGCTATAGACGGGAAGCATATTCGTGTGAAATGCCCTGCTAATTCAGGAAGTATGTACTATAATTATAAAGGGTACTATTCAATCGTTCTGCAAGCACTTGCTGATGCACAATACAGATTTATTGCGATAGAAGTTGGTAAACAATCTGACGGTGGAATATTTTCCGAAAGTACCCTTTATCGCCGATTAAAAAATGGTACTTTTAATATGCCAGCAGACACAGAATTGCCACAAACAAACATAAATTGTCCCTTTATGGTTATCGGAGATGAAGCTTACCCTTTGACTCCTTGGCTTATGAGACCTTCCCGAGGAGGGAATTGGACGACTTGAAACGAACATTCAATGAACGCTTGTCAAGAGCTAGAAGAGTTGTGGAAAGTTCGTTTGGAATTTTGGAGTCTAAATGGAGGTTACTCCAAAAACCAATTGAAACAACCCCTGATTTAGCTGACAAAATTGTAAAGTGTATGTGCGTGTTGCATAACATTGTTATCGACAAGGACGGAATGGACGAATTGATGCTCCACGAGATAGACCAACAATCGTCCAATTTCGGTGAAACTGAACAACTGTCTCCAACTGTAAACACACGTTCTACAAGACGTGCACTGACAACGCGGCTGGCATTTGCGCAATATTTTTTAAATCATCCAGTGTAGATTTCATTTTGATGTAACTTTTCGATTAAATTCATATAAAAATCTATATTAGGTACCTACCTGTTGTGTTGCATTCAGCAGCTACTTCCTTCCATAGATTTATTGCAACATCCCTATCCATGTACTTCTTTTTGGACTGATCCCACAACGGAGGTCCTTCCTGAATAGAACTAATTAGTAGTTCAACATCAACACTAATTTATGTTTATTTTTTGAAGTGACAACATGTAGAACAAAAACCACTTGACGTGTTTTAACTTATTGGAACGCCGAACTAGACTGGAAGGACGCCGAATCCGCTTAGCCGAAAACGCTCGAATTGGTGGTACATAGCAATGCTCAAATCGGCTCGGCCTCTCCCGGTCTCGCTCGGCGCGGCCCGGCGTTCTGTTTGGAAGCTCCCATTCAAATCTTGCATATTTAGCGTTTGAGCGATTTCCGTCCGGCTCGGCTCGGCTTTGGTGAGAAGCCCCACTAACTCATCATTTCATTTTATCTACATCAGAAATAAGAAACTTGCCAAATTCGTTTCTGGGCGAGCACAAACAAGTAATGCGTTCTAGGATCCATATTTAACACATTCATGATAAGTTCCGTTTCTTTTTTTTTCCCATAATCACGTTTGTCTGATGTCAGTTAATATGAAGCAACACGTATACGATCGGTGACCACGTTCAAATTTATTTGTACAATTTTAACAAACTATTGAACAAACTACGAAAAGGTTATATTTTTGTTCTGAACAGAGTAAATTTAGATTCTCTTGAGTTCAATCCTTACAGGAGGCAGATTGTGTGTATGTATGAATGTATGTGTGTATGTATGTAAAGGAATCTTTGAGCATAATTTTCACTAATTTCCAGAAGTTTGATCGATCTGAAACTTCGCACACGTACCAAGGACCAATGCGATAATTTTATACAGTTTTCCATTCTCCTTATTAGGATCGCCAGGATTGATATATTATTTTATAGATCCTCTTTAGGGGAGTAAGAGAGATAGAGCCAGCGCGCGATCTGCGCATACGTGCAGGTTGGGACTTACTCTTTGTTCACTTGAGCACGCGGCACATCACAACGGAGGCAGATACTTTTTCAAGGTAGCGCATTCTCACCTTGCTCATTGCTATTAATCCTGAGTTGGGCTACGACCGTCCACAAGATGCGAGGTTGTCCAGTTGATCATGCAGTCATTTATCTAGGCTCGCGACTGCTGCTGGACAAGCTCAGGTAGCACTTAGTCGTGTAAGATCTTTAGACGGTATTCGGATTGAAGAACTTGATTGCTCTAAGTTAACAGTTAAAATCCCATGCAACAGTGAAGCTTTAAATGAAATGATCACCCAACTAGCAAAGTAGTACTATTAGCTTTTGGTAAAAGAACCGTTCAGCCATAAAAGCTCTCTATTGTTGTTGCCTGAACACCAAAATGCTGGCTTAATGTTGTGTGGAGTGCAAATTTGCTTTCTGCAACATATTTGCTCTAAAATGAGGTGTTTAAAATATTCTTATAGCATAGTTACACAACACCCCAACTAACAATTATCACTCCTATTAGAGTTGCAAGAATGATTATACAGTATTCCTTAAACAGCATTGTATACTGTAAGAACATTGGCAAAACTCTCTTAAAACAGCTATACAAGCGGAATGGGCACACCTAATAGGACACTTCAGTCATTTAAGAGCTTAAATAAGGGCTGCAGGTAACAGTTATAAAACAAAAGTGTAAGCCTCTTGCAGCCGCTATAGGACATTTTCATCAGTGCAAGATTCAGTTTTGGTCAACTATACAACTATTCTGTTACGTGATTCTACTTTATTGCCACCAAACTATTTCTTATGTATTGTATAGACGAAGTGAAGAATATATAACTAACACATTAGAGTCATCTTGTTTACTTACATATCGGCCATTGTGAATTTCATACACAGGTAGGTATATGGTAAACTTCTATACTGTGATATAGGACTATTGAATTACTTGCCCAGCAAATTTTATTGTGATTATCGTGCAAATTAGTTACCCAATTTCTACGGGCTTTGTATTTGATTCATATTTTGACAATGATTAAAAGTATGTCTAGATTTTTAAGATGGAAAACTGAACTTATCTGCGTTAAATCTTCCACAAATCCTATATTTAGACACAATTACACTAATGTTTATCACTTTATATCTGTAATTTCGAACTGAAACATAATTATTTAAAATTAAATAGAGGAATAAATGTTTACCCAACATGGCGAGTGGTTGTGTACAATCATGGCATCGTCCATGTTGTCTTTAGGTAATTAGAATATTTTGGTCTTGCCTGCAGGTGTTATACAACAATTTGACAAATGTCTGAAATGAAATACCGACAGAGTCGAATGATTTACCCAGAATTTGTACCAGATCTATATCTTCTGTTTGAGCAGTTGATAAAACCTTTTGAACCAATATGCATGCGTTGTTTGTCTTAAAACGTTGATTATGGCATTTTAGCATTTTACAAAAATATGACAGCAGAAAGTTAAGTTATAGTGAAGTTGTTTACCAACATATTTAGCATATGTACAGCCTTTAACAGTTGTATAAGTGCTTCCGTTGGGAGCAATTTGTTGGCTAAAGTAGTAAATTGCACAGCAAAACAACAAGGCTCGGGTTTGTTTTATAAACGTTACCATGGATGCCACAACACAACAACCATTTTGACTAACGTGCAAATATGCCGTATAAAATAGTTGTATAAACTTTTAGGCAACAGTTAAAAATTTGCAGTATAAGGTGTTGTATAACTATGCTATAAGAGTATTTTAAACACTTCATTTTAGAGCAAATATGTTGCAGGAAGCAAATTTGCATTCCACACAACATTAAGCCAGCATTTTTGTGTTTAGGCAACAACAATCGAGAGCTTTTGTGGCTGAACGGTTCTTTTACCAAAAGCTTATACCACTACTTTGCTAGTTGGGACCTTATAGGACAAATTTTTAACTGTTGCATAAACGTTTATACAACTATTTTATACGGCATATTTGCAGGTTAGTCAAAATGGCATCCATGGTAACGTTTATAAAACAAACCCGAGCCTTGTTGTTTTGCTGTGCAAATTTACTACTTTAGCCAACAAATTGCTCCCAACGGAAGAACTTATACAACTGTTGTTTAGTAACTGTTAAAAGCTGTATATATGCTAAATATATAGGTATACGACTTCACCATAACCTAACTTTCTGCTGTCATATTTTTGTTAAAATGCCATAACCAATGTTTTAAGAGAAACAACGCATGCATATTGGTTAAAAAGGTTTTATCAACTGTTCAAACAGAAGATATAGATCTGGTACAAATTCTAGGTAAATCATTCGAGTCTGTCGGTATTTCATTTCTGACATTTATCAAATTGTTGTATAACACCTGCAGGCAACATCAAAATATTCTAATAAACTAAAGACAACATGGACGATGCCATGATTATACACAATCACTCGCCATATTGGGAAAACATTTATTCCTCTATTTGTAATTAAATAATTATGTTTCAGTTCGAAGTTACAGATATAAAGTGATAAACATTAGAGTAATTGTGTCTAAATATAGGATTTGTGGAAGATTTAACGCAGATAAGTTCAGTTTTCTATCTTAAAAATCTAGACATACTTTTGATCATTATCAAAATATGAATCAAATTCGAAGCCCGTAGAAACTGCGTAACTACATTGCACGACAATCACAATAAAATTTGCTGTGCAAGTAATTCAATAGCCCTATATCACAGTGTAGAAGTTTATCATATACCAGTGTATGAAATTCACAATGGCCGATATGTAAGTAAACAAGATGACTGTATTGTGTTAGTTATATATTCTTCACTTCGTCTATATAATACATAAGAAATAGTTTGGTTGCAATAAAGTAGAATCACGTAACAGAATAGTTGTATACTTGACAAAAACTGAATCTTGCACTGACGCAAATGTCCTATAGCGGCTGCAAGAGGCTTACACTTTTGTTGTATAACTGTTACTTGCAGCCCTTATACAACCTCTTAAATGACTGAAGTGTCCTATTAGGTTTGCCCATTCCGCTTGTATAGCTGTTCTAAGAGGGTTTTTACAGTATAGAATGCTGTGTAGGGAATACTGTATATTCATTCTTGCAACTCTAATAGGAGTGATAATTGTTAGTTGGGCAGATTACGAAATGGTTCGAAAGACATTTCAATACCACATGTCCACAAAAAACTAATTGATCAATCGAACTGAAAAATGAAAAATAAACAATAGTTTAAGAAAACTAAATACACGTTTTTATATCTCACCGAACTGATAAGAAGAAAATAATTTTTAATTATAAAAACATTTAATATATCAAGCACCCCACGCTTTTAACTCTGAATTGAATTACTCTCTTCATAACTTAAATTTCATTATAATTTTATTTTAAGGTCATTAATTATGATTAATTGTTCGACCATCTACTACTGTGATATAAACTGTTTGTAATTAAAAATTATTTTCTGCTTTTTAGTTTGGTTAGCTATAAAAGCGTTTTAATTTGTTTTTTTAAACTATTATTTATATAGGTATTTTATACATTGGATGCAAAGTATAGACATACACCTTTATACCACCGTTATTTCCAAACGGATGTCTCATTACAGAAGATTGTGCATTGATCTGCACTGATATCACGTTTCTAGTTTCTAAAGAGGGTAATGAATGAAGCTTGAAGTATAAAAAAAGAGTATTTATTTTCTGCCCAATGCTTAAAGCATGATTATCAGCATCCTCAATATTTCATATCTTAGTTAGAACTATACTACCCACAACACTGAAATTAAAAGTACTGTTTTTTTTTTCATTTCATTGCGTATTTCCATAGGTCTCTATACCTCAACCTATAACTGTTTCCATCGAATAATTCCAGCATTCTGAATACAGCCTTAACCTAATTTCCTTCTGCTTCCGTAATATACACACACTGTTAATTTTTCCGATCATTTATCACAGCGGCCGTTGTTTGCCTTTACTCGCCCTTTTAAATGCAAGCCGTGAAGGTTTTATAGTAGTTATCGCAACCGTATCCTGATTTCGATTAGAAAGACAACCCCTAAAGTACATTACATGAATAAATGATGATTTTCCTCACTTCCTACTGCATTAAGTGCAGCCTGTTGAGAAGTGACAACACTGCAGTGAAAAACTAGTCGTACAATAATGGAAGGTCGAAAGCATTGTCTAGAAATCGACGTATTTTATCGCCGATGTAGCATGACTCAGTCTTTTAGATTTACGCAGTAACCATGCGATGTTATGCCAGTTCAAGGTCAAATCAATACATCGAAAACAATTTTCTCTAATGAAAGCATTTGACAACACGGTTGTGAAATTTATGGGGATAGCCCAAAGGCAACGTTGAGTATGACTCTGACCATGACCGTCTAGGTCATTGATTCCCAAAGTGGTCTATATCGACCCCTAGGGGTCTATGACAACCTGCAAGAGGTATACGTCAGCGAAAAAAAATTTGGGGGTCCATGAAATGAATATGGGGGTCCGCGATAGTGGATCTCAACACATACACTGATAGTACCTATTTACTTACATCATACTATCTTATAGTATCAAAACATACATTATTTATAAAAGTACCTATGAAGTAAAAAATTTATTATATATGTTTATAAAATTGTGTAAGATGTAGGATGTTGGTATGCGCTTTGTGGTCGCAATATATTTTGAACTTGTAAAAACCTGAGAGTCGCAGTCTCAGAGCTTCGCTACCTTGCACTGACTTGTTCAGTTCGTCACTCTATTACGAATGTGGGACAAATACGTTTATTCGTTTCCTGAATCTTGAAAAGGAAAGTGCTAAGAAAATATTTTAAAAAATATAAGCAGTATATCACACAAATTATAGTGAGTCAGTGTTATTTTGTTTGAGAGTGCTGGAGAAAAATAAAAGTACATTATTTTTTATTAAATTTTAGTTTTGTACTCGTAGTTAGCAAAGTTAGATAAATTACGTCAATCATGACTTTAGTTATTAGTAGTTAAATATTCAATCATGCAAAATTACACCAGTACTCCTCAATAGTTTCTTTTTGAAAGTTTTAGCAATCGGTAATATAATTACAGTGCAATCTCCGTAATTCGAGCTCACTGTTGCAAGAAGATATTCGAATTAGGGAATGTTTTCGGAAAAATCAAAAAAATATTTTTAATATACAGCTGCTGGATTTTCTTTCTTATTTAAATAATTTAATTTTGCCCACAGATGACTGATGCCATGTCCGAATCTAAAAAGAAATGTAGACAGTACAGTGTTGATTATTTGAAATTTGGCTTCATTCCATCATTGCCGGACAAACAATCGCCTATGTGCCTTTTATGCAACAAAGTTTTGGGCAATGACGCTATGAAACCATCTAAACTGCAAGATCATCTGAGAAGATGCCACCCTGATAAAACAGAGAATGATTTGAAATACTCAAAGATAAATTTCAGAAGAGACCTACACTGGACGGAATGTTCGCTTCGACGTCACAAAGAAATGATGATGGTTTGAGGGCGTCTTACAATATCTCGTTGCTTATAGCAAAATCCGGAAAACCGCATACTATCGGTGAGAAGTTAATTTTGCCAGCCGTTGAAGAGTTTTTAAAAACTGTTTTACACAAATCTGCTTCTGATATCATTAAAAGAATTCCCTTAAGCAACAATACTGTTGAAAGACGTATTGATGAAATGAGTTCTGATATTGAAAGCTTCTTCTGTAATTATTTGCAAATGACCCATTTCTCTACACAACTGGACGAGTCAACTTTACCTGATAATGCAGCATTATTATTGGCACATGTTCGTTTTATCATGAATCAAGAAATCTACGAAGAACTGCTCTTTGCAAGAACTTTGATAACCGACACTAAAGGTGAATCAATATTTCATGTTTTAAAGGATTACTTCATTGAAAAAGCAATTCCTTTATCAAATATAATATCAGTAGCTACAGATGGAGCACCTGCCATGGTTGGACATTATCGTGGATTTATAAGCTATTTAAAACAAAATGTGTCAGGGGTGTTAGCAATACATTGCGTCATCCATCGACAACATTTAGTTGCTAAAAATTTGAATGTTAGATTGCATGAATCACTTCATTTAGTCATTGATGCAGTAAACCGAATGCAATTGTGTGAAGAAAATGACGAACACTTTCATAAATTACTCCTTCACACTGAAGTACGCTGGCTGTCGAAAGGCTTATGTTTGACAAGATTTTTTGCACTTTTTGAGACTATTTTAGAATTTCTGGATACTAAAGATAAAATTTTAAAAGAAAATTTAATGAAGAAGAAAACAGACATCGCCTATTTAACCGATTTGTTTACAAAATTTAATATGGTTAACTTGCAATTACAAGGCGACGGTTTAAATTTGATTAAAACAAAGTTCATCTTATCAGCGTTTCTTGCCAGAGTTAAACTAATGAAGCAAAATATTGGACGGGGCGAATTTTCTCAGTTCCCCAATTTGTCACAGACAAGCTGCCAGGAAGACGACGTTTCAACTTACGTTCAACATTTAAATGCCCTCTATTCAGATTTTGAATCTAGGTTTGAGGATATTTTGACTATGGTAATACCACCGTGGATAATTAATCCATATGGGGACATAGAAGAAACGAATGTCATAATACAAGAGGAACTGACTGAACTAAGTACAAACGAAGAACTTAAGGTTCAGTTTAAAACGGATATCAGCAAGTCTGGCTGCAAAACAACATACCCGTTACTTATGCCGTATTATGGAATATAGCGAGGAAATTTTTAATTTCCTTTCCAGCGTCATACCTAGTGGAAAGGGGGTAAAGCGCTGTTACCAATCTCCTAATGAAAAAAAGAAACAGACTGGACATCATTAGCCGAGGGGATTTAAGATTAACCCTTACAAAATTGACGCCAAATGTTGATAATTTATTATTCAAGCATCAGGTTCATCATTCTTACTAAAAATATTGACTTATTGCTTATGTTACTTTATTTATAGTTTATTTTATGTTTATTGGTGTCTGACCAATAAATGCCCGCATTGGGAATAAGTGCCCGCATTGATTTTTAAAAAAAAAAAACCTTTATAGAAAATATTTTTTTTGTTAAATTATTCTGAAAATTCAAGGATAGGTACACACTAAAATTCGTTAATTTTTTGCCTATTTTTAGATAACTTAAACGTATAAGAAGCGGAATTTAATCAAACAGTAACAGTGAAATTATTGTAGAACATACGTTTATGTTATAATTAATAAACGAACTCGCTTATTGTACTATTTTAAGTAAAAAACTTTTTTTTATTATTTTTCACTTTTTTTTTTATTTTATCCCTCTTATTTTTTTTTCAATGCGGGCACTTATTCCCAATGCGGGCGCTGATTGGTCAGACACTTGTTTATTCAATCCTACGTATATTTTACATAACAAATACAAAATTTTATTTTGAGTAGTTTTAATTTAAATTCAATTAATAAATGTATAAATTAACATGTGTTTTTACTTTAAGTTTTTAACACTAAACTTCACTACAGTTAGAAATTTACAGGAAATCAATATCAGGTAAGTAGGGGGTCTACCCAACACGAAAAAACATGGCAAGGGGTCTACGATACAAAAAAGTTTGGGGAACTCTGGTTTAGGGCAAGGAAGTACTTTTCTCCGCATGGGGTGCTGCCGCCCCGACATTATTTATGCTCGCAGCTATCCAGAGTAGGGCTAACCGACTGATCGATGACTCTTCTGTAACAGACAGTCTCGAGACCTAGGACGGCGGGCCGTCGACGATCTGGATCTCTTCTACCGCTACACCAACGGGCTTTGCTCCTCAGAGCTCTCCTCCATGATGTCGCCTAACTTCGGGCTCTTATCCAAAACTGGACGATACGACCGCTCCCCTGTCCCGAGGATGTCGAAATTGTGGAACAATCTACAATAGGTTTTATTAACCTTAGGCAGTCCAATAGTAGCCTAGATGGGCTTCTGCCTGCGCGGCTGCTTCGGTATAATAAAAATACGAATGTGATCTTGACCTCAAGATCAGGGTCGTGTCAATCTTAAATGTTCTTCTATGTCCAGATCACATTCGAACCTGAAATTTCCAGCTTCTCTATTTCCAGTATTAAAATGAGACGTTTCCTTTGGAAATTTTGACATGACCTTGACCACTGGCCATGGTGAAGGTCCACGTCATCTTTGTATCCCCATAAACCACACATCTGTACTGTCTGACATTTTTGCTGGCGCAAATTGTTTTCGATGTCTTCATTCGACCTTGAGGTGGCCTTGATGGCAATGATCATGGCTATAGCCAAGATAATGGTCGAACGTAATATTTGCTTTTCGATTTCGATGTTAAAAAGGGAAGGGTTTATTTGAATATATTGATTTGAATGACCTTCTAGGTCGTAGCTAAGGTCGTTGTCAAGGTCACCATTATTTTGCCTCCTCGAAACCCTACACCTTTTATATGTAACTTTTTTCTAGAATGCGCAGTTTCCGAAGTATCCAGGTGATGTTGCAGTTACAGTAATCGTAAGGTCTTTTTTCGCTATTTGCCTAAGTATGTTACTATATAGTGTGTTTATTAAATATGCACCATACATTTTACAGACGTTTCTTTGAGAAATTTTAAGAGGAGACATATAAACATAGGTCCGAAAATTCTTCATTTTCAAGATAGAGGGTATTGAAATTTAAAAAAATGGTTTTTCGTAAATATCTTAAATACGCTTTACCTAATTTTGTTGTAATTTGGAAATGGTATTTATAACATGAAGGAGCTAATTTAGCCCTAACTCGATTGGTACCAGTGACGTCACGAGCGAGATCTGAACGACTATTTGTGACAAAAAAATGTACGCCACTCACTTCTGTGCAATTTTTATTGCGTCCTTTAGGTCAAGCAAATAGAAATGCCAGTTTTTTCTCTCTCTTGAGCTTTTTCATATCTTACTTAGTTTTCGGAAAAAAAGTCCAGCTTAATTGCATATCCCTGAACCACACAAGGAATACGGAGAAAAGTTTCTTTTGGAAGTTATTTTTATAATTTTTTATTACTAATTATGTAGCAACAACAACAAATACTAAATAATATTACCATAACTAGTCATAAGAGAATAAGAATTCAAAATAAACTTTCGCCATATTTCTTGTGGGATCCAGGGACATGCAATTAAATTGACTTTTTTTCTCGAAAACTAAGCAAGATACACGAAAATTCATTAGACAGAAAAGCTCTAATTCTATCTGCTTAATCCAAAGCACATAATAAAGAATTACACAAAATTCAGTGGCGCACAAATTCAGTCAAATTAGGGCTAAATTAGCTCCTTAATGTCATAAATACCACCGCTAAATTACAACAGAATTAGGTAAAGTATATTTAAGATATTTACGAAAAATTATTTTAACACCCTATATCTTGAGAACGAAAAATTGCGGGCCTACGTTTATATGCACTCTTTGTCTTAAAATTACTCAAAGAATCGTCTGTTTAATGTATGGTTCATACTTAATTATACTGACTGAGGTAAATACCTAGGTATGTTTATCCGATTTGAATAATGTTTGGCATATATGTTCAGTGTCCCTTACTAGTAAAATGAATAAATTTTCAGCTTCATTTATCAGCAGACTGCAGAAGCTGGTTCAATAATGTGTTGAGGATCCTCGATTTCTTATATATTCATTGACACGCCTGGACATCGTGCTGATAAGGTGGTTGATATCCTGTTGGGCTACTGGAACATCATGAGTAAGAGCTGCTAAAGTCTATGGAGGGTCTTGCAAATTCAAGAGCCTGCGATCTATCATGTCTCAGACATTTTCAATAGGAGATAGGTCAGGCGATCGTGGTGGCCAAGGTAAACGGTGGATGCGATGTTGATCCAAGAGGCTAACAATGCTCTGGCAACATGCGGTCTGGCATTGCCTTGCCACAAAAAGGCTTCTCAATAAGCTATACAAAATTTAACATTTAAATGACACCGTAAGTGTATGAAAAACGAATGCTTCTTCATCACCAAACAGTACACACAGCAATCACAAAAAGTTAACAAAAAAACCTGACCATTTTATCACTTGTTGTTCGTAGCAAGATAAATCGATATGCAAAAAATAAAAATAATCATACGTAGGTGTTTACCTTTTTTTGTCTCCCAGTATAGCACCCTGTATAGATAAATGTGATTTTCTGAAGATGGTTTAACGTAAAAAGCTGCCTGTGATAGAATGGACGCTACCAGCAAAAGCTTCCCTTATCAGAGCTGTCCAATATACGGCCTTTCTTGCGGCCCGCTTCACGGGTCATGTATACGTATATGTATACCATATAGTATAGTATATACCTATTAAAACTCAGTAATAATGTTATATAGAAAGATTTTATAATGCGGCCCTCCAAACTGCATTTTTTTTGAAGTGGCCCTTGGGCTACATTAAGTTGGACAGTCCTGCCTTAAATAATAGATCTTTTTCATTTATACCGATACCGATTCGCTAGTTTCTATTAATATGCGCATGAGACAAAATATGTAGGTGGTCTTTCGTATATTGTAAAAATCTGTTTAAATATTCGATTTTCTCAGGGAGATAATTTAATGGCTTCCCTAAATGAAAACTCGTGCCTGTCATATCCAATATTTCGTTCCTGTGCCACGCTCTTTCTTTTTTTTTAATTAAAATCACTTTTTAATTTTGAGCCAAAGTTATTTCTCTCAATTGAGGCAATGGATGATTAAAAAAAACTAGGGGGTTACCGAGGCTAAAGCCGTGGTTTAGCGTTGGCAAATTAGGCCCTATGCTCAGGTACACCGGAGAGTAGGGGGGTATTTTTTAGGGGCGCCACCAGCTTTTATCCGCCAAAACTGGAAGACGCCTTGGTGTTGAAAGGCACCCTTTAGCCCAAAACCCCAAGAAACAAAAACAAAAATACATACAAAGAATAGATTTTCTGTGTGGATAAATAATTGCTAAAATTAACATCAATACATTTTATTACATCTACTAACGGCTAACAACAAAAATTTAAGGCAGCCAAACTAGGAGATCTCCCTTAATGCTTATTGACTAACTAATTTAAAATCGGCGAGGAAGGCTTCAAAACCGATGACGTAAGAATCCCTATGGTGCAAAAAGGGTCTCGGAAAGAGGTCCCCGGTAGAAAACGTGTCAATGGATCTCCAGTAGCGAAGATTCCCCCCAAAATAAAAAACCCTAGATGATGTCGGGTCACGTGGTTCCGTCTAGCGAAAAGTGCGGCTGAAGACAATAAGATCCTACAAATTGTAGAATTTCTCTGGTCCAAGGGTAGACAAAAAAAAAAAGATGCTACGCACACAACAGGAATGACCCAGGAAATTATCTATGAAATTTTCTTCCACAATCCAACGAAGATGCCCCTGGCAAAAAAGGAGGAAAATTTCAGGTCTTCTGGCACTAGCGGAACAGAACAAGATGGCCCTCCGATAGTGGAAGGAAGTCCCCTCCCAAAATTTAGTTTTTTCGACTTGACATTTCCAAATATAGTTGTACGCCTGACCATTAAGAGCCAAACGTTGTCGGCTAATCCCAAAATGAGAAGGTTCCTAATATAAATTCAAGGAAATATCGTGAATAAATGTGGCAACACTGTCATATCTGCATATAAATTTGATTGATTAATAAACATAAGGAAATTCTGAAATAAAATTGTCAACTATGCGGAACAAGCGAGGTGTGCAAGTAGTTCGGTACGCAGAATAGTACCTCGACATCAGCGACATCACCCTTTGACATTGGAAGATTTCAGAAAACAATAATAAATTCATCTGACTATAAAAGAAATACATAGTCCAATAGGTGAGTAATAATATTTATGCAACACATATAGTTTTTAATTCAGAAGGTGATATCAATTTATAGATGTACACTTATTTATTTATTTATTTATTTTTAGCTCCGGAGTGACAAACCGGATTGTTGTTGGGATGTAAACAAATCCCTGAGGCGAAAATTTCGAGATTGAATTGATTTCTTGACTGTGGAAGATCTAGCATGGGATGGATGCAACCGAGTTATTTATGAAAATATGTGGAGATGAATACTAAAATTATTACTCATGGTGAACCAGGGAAATTACTAGGCAACACAAGAAGAAATTGTCCATATCAGGGTGAGTAAATTCTTCAATTAATTACCTGAATGCAAGGAGAATTGACTACACATTTATAAACTTAGTGGTAGAAACTGTAAAGATGATCAAAATGGAGTGCGATTGCTGTACGTTAAATTTAATAATTGAAATTTTTGGATTATAAAATAGATCAGGATGGATTTAATTGATTGAGAAATATTTGGTTTCAGTTC
Organism: Acanthoscelides obtectus; assembly: GCA_963669975.1. Taxonomy (NCBI): domain Eukaryota; kingdom Metazoa; phylum Arthropoda; class Insecta; order Coleoptera; family Chrysomelidae; genus Acanthoscelides; species Acanthoscelides obtectus. Next base: position 107,704,776 of record CAVLJG010000001.1, read on the forward strand.
CCAAATTGTTCAGTGACATGGAAGATGCTGACTACTATATACAGGCAGCCAAACGACTACAGAAGAACAACGGATACAAATTAAAAATTATAGTTATTCCGTGGTATTCATGTGTTATGTTTGTTATTTCAAATAAACATGATAATAGGTAAATGTCTGCATGTTATTTATTTTGGTTATGAATTACGTGAGGAAAATATAGCTAAATACACCGTTAAAAACAAGCCCTATCTTGGGAAATGGCCAATGAGCCGGTCTAGTCATCTTTGTCAATAAAATTGATTTAATAATATGCTATGAATAAAAATAATATGCTACGGAGATTATCAGATTAGATTATCGGCTTTTGTTTCTTCCTTCTCAAGTTCTTGCTGCATTACTTCAAATTAAACCTGTGCAACAACAACAACAACAAAAAAAATATATGATTCATCAGCAATAAAAGGCAACTGTTACACCTGACTCGCAGCTGGATTGTTAATTAAAAATAAGCAAAGAAGACATTTCAACAGATCCTAAATAACATTAGAGACTCCTTTAAATACAGTTCTAGACGAGTCTTCAATTTGATCTTAAACCATATGAAAAAAATTCATTACAGCTTGGAATCATGAGGATGAAATTCATAATATTTTGTACGTTAAATCATTGGCCCACGTGTTCTTCACGTACAGCTATTGATACAGTCACAAAAAACGTTCTCATCTGTTAGCTCGACCCGATTTGTATTTCTTTTTCTTTCCGGTTCAAATCTATCACTGTTTGTCATCAATATTCAAGGAAGTAGATCGTTAAACACAAGGCAAACTTCGTGAATAAGAAAAACAGTCTCCTGTCGACTCCGATAATTCGTAATTGCCAGCTAAACAGCTAATGAAAAACAAGCAAGTTAGAGACATTAAGGAAGCTTAGAACAACTTAGCAACCCTCAAAGAATACCAGACACTGCCTCCAATGCAGTAGCAACAGCAGTAGCAGGACAGTCTTTTGTTTTATCGTCTCGGAAAGTCATTAGAGACGGTTTGCACCAAAAAGTTCGCAAGCACTTTCAGTTTGTTGGAGGACCGGCATTGTTTCAGCTATTAATTTAGCCATAATACAGAGGGATTTGCGATTGTAAATTACGAGAATGCACCGGTTCCTAGGATGCGCCATTGTTGAAATAAAAGGCAAGTTTCAGACGGTACTTGAGAAAACAGTGCGGTATCAATCATTCTCTCTAAAGTGGTTACAATGGACAGGTTCTTCAGGAGAATTAGAATTTTAAATTCTAAACCGAAGGGACTTTCTAATTGGTTATAATTGCATTATAAAGATAAAATTATTTATTTATTTATTTACCAGTAGATAGACTATCCGAACGGTTTATTACACCATTTAACGGATAGGGACACAGAAATCAATTTTAAGAAAAAATTGTCCTAAAATAATTTAAAATTGCCAAATACCTTAACCTACTGTTATGTAAAATCTTTTTAAGCTACGCAAATTACAAAAGAACAAATCTACAGCGTTTCTTGGACGTTCATAGTTGTTACATACTATAGTAAGTGACATATAAATCCGAACACCCAGTTTAAATGGTATTATTTTAACAAAATTTTGTATAAGTACTTAATGAAGCATAATAAGTAAACGTTGGTTCTTTACTGCGGCTGAAATATTCATTTTTAGAGCGTTAGTGAATTAAAAAAAAGCAGTATAAAAACCGGAATGTCCAACTGATAAGGCTGAAAATTTTTTCACTTGTTATTTACAGTAAGATAAATACATTCACCAACTTTTATTAAAATAAAACCATTGAAACTGGGTGTTCGGATTTATATGTCACTTAGTATAATTATTTAAATAGTTTTTGACGCAATTTTGGGCTTGGCAACATCCAAATTCATTAAAATAGATCTAATTTGAACAAGAATATGCAATATGAATTGAAATATTGTCTGAGCAGATACAAAGATAGTTCCGGGACTAATTATAAAGACACAATTTCAGGCACAGCCAAAACATCAATAAAGATTATTTTGGAACATCTTTACGATTCAGTCAGAATAAACATTGCTCTGCCAGTGCTCTAAAACAAACGAAGATCCACCAAGATATGTCCCATGGGGTAACGAGAACGTGAAGGGTAAAAGTAGAGGGTATAGATGAACAGGGGAGCTGCACCACTTCGTATTAGGGAAGTTAAATATGTTTTTTAACGATAATGGCCGAGATGGCGGAGATTCATTTTTAGAGAGTGAAACGTGTTTGCACAGAAACTAATTTGAAATTCTGATATGGCACAGATAGAGATGGAATTGGCAATTTGTAATAAAAGCGTTATACTCGCAGCACGGGGACGCTTCGCAAACAATGATTCACCAACGAAAATTTAGTAAGGGTTATGTGGATATTTTCCTGTATCTAATGGGTGATTGTTTTGCTAGTATTTTTTTGGCAACACTGTTTTTGACAGATGACGCGTGAATCGTGTTTTGTGTCATTGTCAGACTTGTTCAGTTTGGTCTATAATTTAACCATGAATCGACTTACGAACGAACAACGCTTGCAAATTATTGAATTTTACTATCAAAATTCACGCTCGGTTAAGAGAGTGCATCGAGCACTGCTTCCAATTTATGGGCAATTTGGTCGGCCTACTGAGGAAGCTATTCGGAAGCTTGTGACTAAGTTTCGAACCCAGCTTACATTATTGGACATTAAACCACGAAAACGCAGACGTGGAGTGAGGACTGAAGAAAATATTGCGGCTGTATCCGCCAGTGTTAGTGATGACCGTGAAATGTCGATTCGCCGCCGTTCGCAGAAATTGGGCCTCTGTTACTCCACTACGTGGAAAATTTTGCGACAGGATTTGGGTGTAAAACCATATAAGATGCAGCTGGTGCAAGAATTGAAGCCACACGACCTCCCACAACGTTTCCAATTTGGTGAATGGGCGCTGGCAAAGTTGGAGGAAGATCCACATACATGCAATTAAACGGTTTTTGTTTATTTTTTCCGAAAACGAAGTTAGATAAGAAAAAAAAACAAGAGACAAAGAAGCTGTATTTATTGATGCTTAATCAAACAGCAAATATTAAAGTTCCAAAAAAGGCAGAGACATAAATTTTGTGCCAATAATATTTGCTAAGGTGTCCCATGGGACGCCACAGGACCTAATAATTTGAATCTATTTAGGTCGGAATTAGCCTATTAATACAACAAATAATATTGCCAAATTTTAGCAGAACCAAGTAAATATTTTCTAAGATAATAATGAAAAAAATTCAAATCTATCAACCTGTATGTTGAAAACCCTGCATTTACGGACCAATGTTCAAAAAACTTTTTATCATATCTTTTAACAAGCAAAATATCTCCATCTGTTTTTCTAACACCTCGTATTACTTTGTTTATTATCTTACTGTGTTCTCACCAGTAATTGATATATCCATTGATGATGTATAAATAAATAATGCCAGAGGTGTCACTTATGCTTGTCCCTGCTTTATACTTAGCTTCACTCCCTCTGTTCGTTTGATTCCCCAAGGAAGCCGTAAACCTCTACCTGTGTCACAGACTGCGGAACGTTTGACCACTTTATTTTCGGAAACCAAACATTCGTTAGCGTTGCCTTCCTTTGGTCGGAATAATCCAGCCTGTCATAAAGTTTATAAATCTATGCGGTTTGGCGCCATAGTATTTCATAACGACCGAGAGCAGGGGGGAAAGGCCAATTTATGGAAGGTTGGGTCGTGTTGAATCGAAATCAGGGACAGGAGCTAAGTAGAAAAGGAGACTAGGAAACAGATTCCATCATACAGTTCCTTTTAAGTTATGTTTAACATAGTGACACAAAAATCCTGAAACAACTCTGTATTTTTTCGGGTAAGGTATTTTTGGGAAATACCAAGGTCAGGTCAAGAATTGAACGGTGTCCTTGAATCTAACCTGACATTCACCTTCAAGGTTAATTCATGCTCAATTTTGTTTTATCAAATATAAACGTAAAATGTGTATGTTCAAACACAATTAGAGACCAAGGTCAGGTTGCCTACTAAAGGTCAAATGAAGATCAGATTTGTGCTGATAGGAAAACTTTGTTTAATAAAAATCCCTATTTTTCATGCCGGCAATCGAAAGAACGGAAAATTTCAAGTTCAAATAGGAATTGAGCAAGGTCGTAGTGACCACTAAAGGTCAAATGGGGGTCAAATGTGTACTGCTAGGCAAACCACTATGCATCTTAGAGGATCAATGATGAAAATATCTATCAAGGGGAGTTCTTTAATAAATTTTAACGAGTGATCTTGGATATGACTTTGAACCGAGGTCATTTCAAGGCTTCTTTTTTCATACAGAAACCCCCAGGAGCAAATCATTTGTAACGAGCACCGTAATTCCCTCGTTGAAACTTACCCAAGGTCTACTTAATTTTTCCAATGGAACCCCCTATTTTACATTCAAGTACGTATTGAAACTCAAGATCAAGATGACTGCTGGAGCTCAAATAGGTTAAATAAAGGTCAAATATGTAAGGCTAGGAAACGTCTAGATATCTCGCAGAGATGTTGACAAAGATAACTGGTAAGGTAACGTCTTTATTCAATTTTCACAAGTGGCGGTGATCTTGGATCAAGATCATTTCAAGATCAAGTCTAGAGAGCCAAAAATTTTATGATCAAATGTGTATTAGAATACAAGGTCAAGTTGACCACTAGAAGTCGCATAAAGGTCAAATCATGTATCCTGCTAGGAATATTTCTAGAAATCTCACCCGAACAGTGACGAAAATGACTAGCAATATCAAATCTTTTGGTAAGTTTTAGTCTTGATCTTGAATCTTAATACATATTAAATGTAAAATAGGGGTTTCCATTAAAAAAATTACTATACTTTGGGAAGTTTCAACGGTGCTCGTTACAAATGATTTTTAACCGATACTGTTCCTCCGCTTTTCTATTAAAATAACTTGACCATGAATTGACCTTGAAACTGGAGTTCAAGGTCAATTTGAAAGCCACCGTTGAATTTCTTGCTGAATGTTATTGAAGGCCTTACCTTGCTCATACCCAAAAATACCTTACCCGAGGAAGTCGTTCCGGGACTTTTTTGTCAAAATGTACTACAAACCTGACCGTGATAGTTATTTTCATCACTGATCCTGTGAGATTTATGGAGGTATTCCTAGCAGCAGACATTTGATCTTCATTTGATCTTGACCTGAACTTCGACTTTAATTGTGTTTGACCATAAAATTTCCTGTTCTTTCGATTACCGGCATCAAAAACAGTTTGAAAAAATAAAGTTGGCAGTAAATTGACCTTGAAAGTGAAAGTCAAGGTAAATTTCAAAGCCATTGTTGAATTTCTTGCTGTATGTTATTGAAGGCATTACCTTGCTTATACCCAAAAATACTTTACCCGAGAAAATCGTTCCGGGACTTTTGTATCACAAAAACGTTATGCTCGTATCATTTCACAAAAGCATGTCAAGAGAGCCTTATTCATGTATCCTTAGCAACAGCAAATAACAGCTGATTATCTAGTAGCACTCAAAAATATTCCATATCGACAAGTGACACTGAATTCTATTGGATCTTTCAACGCTAGATCTGTATACAGAGTCGCATTTGTTGGGGTACGCTACATATTCATACTTCCTAACAACGCGTTAATTCAGCAAAGTTCTTTCACACATGAGAAAAAACGTCACAAGCAAAACGGTTGCTAGTGACCATGACTATATTTCAAATCAGGTAGGAATAAAACAGGATAAACAGTTTCTAACTATGTTAAGTATAAACAAATCTAGATACGGTCCTGAGTCTCGCCCCATTCACACCTGATTCATTATTGCTAAAATTACAAACTCAATACAATGATATTACTGCTGATCAGATGTTCTGAATAGGCAGCAGCGGTGGCCGCAGTAGTAGACTCTTCGATCTCCTGATCAGTCGCCGTGCGCTGTGCGGGTTCTAGTCCCGTCCCAGGGCAAATTTTTGTCTGTAGGTGGTAGACGGTCTCTGACTGTCGAACGCGGAGGTACCACCAGGCACAATAGAGGAGTCCGGCCACCACCACGAGTAAGCTTTGGGTAAACGAATGACGGCGCTGTCTTTCTGCTAATCTTGTTTTTTGTGGAATCTCTTTTAAATTTTTGTTGCGAAAAAAATGCAAAAAATTGCCGTTTCCATTTATAAAGGGTAAACAAAATTTTCACAAACAAAGACTTGCTTACCTAGATTTCTTCGTAATTGTGATCAATTGGTCCAGGAAAACCATGCACTGGATCAACCAGCAATTTCGTAGAGTTATTAGGGATACACTGAGCTATGAAAATTTCTTGTAACATTATCCTCCTTTCAAAATTTAGCAAAAACGTGGTCGATTTAACAAATAAATGTCGAAAAAACTTTTTTGAAATCAATATTGCTGGTAAACATATGTATTTTGAGATGTCCTCCGATTTTCTCTACGACTACTGGTTGCAGAGATACCCGTGGTGGAAGACAAATGATTCTTTTAATTCGCAGTCGAATATATCCGTAAGAAATTGATAGAGAGAAATGTTAAAAAAGGATATTGATTGATAAACAGGCTAATCAATCAATGCGATGGTTTGACTTAAAAAAATACCAAGCTTGTGAATAAAAAAATAAAAAAAAATATTCTCAAATTTTATTTTGCGCTGTCCTTCAGGATTGCATACAAATCGTCTCTGTAAAAACGTTTGGCTCATAATTTCTAATTTGGGAATTTCTCTCAGCTAAGCTAACCTTAAAAATATCAAAAATGTTTGATTTTTTATTCATTCCATTTTATACCAAGAATGCTTTGATATCTCCTTATATGTTAGCATGTCAGTCAACGAACTTCATGAAAAGTAATGCAGCATTTACTGAGATTACGCAATGAATAAACTGAAGATCACAGATAAACAACAGATACATTCTTCTCAAAAGCTTACCGAATCCTAATCTAAACATTTAAGTGAAGTAGCTAACAGATGTCGACTACGCAACTTCAAAATGCATTAATTTCAACCAAGCATACACAGGTTATGAATTTAGAGACGCTTTGGATATCGTCGAGAATCCTAGAGAGAGATTCACGGAGAAACATTCGAATTGAATTTTAAACAGAATGATAAAATATACTGGTAACATAGAAAAAATAACACCCGGTAATAGTCACAACATTTTTTTTTATACATGTCTCTTAGGGTGGAGTAAGTAATTGATCAAAACTTCAGGAAAATCCGTTGAAAGCAATGTAGAGAATTAAGAATTTCTTGGGCCTCCATGGGCATGTTCCTAATCAGATGATCAGTTTTCTCTGGAGGTCTCATCCCACGCTACATAATGTCCTAAGCGTGTTGGATATATATTAAATAATTCCAACAGTTAACCGACAATGAGTTTCCACAGAAGATTAGTTTTCACCTCGTTGAGAAAGACAATGGTATTTCATTCGAGGTCCCAATTGAGCCGTTCTCTGCACCAAGCCAGGCGATCACTTCGGTGCCTGGGAGTGAGAGGTAGAATAAACTGAGATGGACAATTAATAATAATAATAATAATAATGTTTATTTGCAACATACAGTTAGGTGAAAATAGTAGCAAAATACCCTGTGAGGTCTTAAGTCACCTGATTCACGAGCCCTTTGTACTACATTAACAAAGGCATGAGGGGTTGGTTGCACTCGATTGGGAAACCGATCCGCATAAATCTGTGATGCCGCGGCAACATTTTGTAAAGACTCCCACCGTAAATAAGAATCATGTCCACAAGTTCAGCATTTTCGTAAACATGTGCATTTTTTTATTTATTTTGAGCCACGCAACAAACACACATTGACTGAATACAACTGAATAAAATTGTATTAAAAACATCGTGATAAGCGTTTCAAATTCTTTCGCTTTTTTGTTTCCGATGCGATGAACCGATAAGGCGGATTATATCCGTTGTTGCCAAACACGAGCACATAATATTATTATTGAAACAGGGCGGTACTCAAACTTCTAAAGGGCTATAACTTTGTTACTTTAATTTTACCAGAAAAATGTTAAAGGAAAAAAATATCTCTTTTGATCAGATCTACTCACTGTTAAAATAAATGACTCAACTTCGAAGTCACCCTGTATATATAAAAAGAAAGATCTACCTTAGAAAGCCTCGAATAATACATGGATAGTAGAGTTATTTTTTCTTTTTCATTAGTCTGGTCGCTTGTGCCTCATTTACATTAATGTGCGCTGAAGTGTTTTTCAAAAATAATTTTTTCATATTTGATTTTAGACTGGTTTGGATGCAGAATTTTAAAGTCATTAGGAATTTGATTGTAAAGCCGATTAATGTTGTATGAGAAAGATCTACAAAAAAGAGAAGTTTGATGAGGAGGAGGTGTTATGTAGCCTAGAAACCGCAAATTTAAATTATGAACATCGGTACGAAAAGTTATTCTATTGAATAAATATAGTGGTTGGTTAGAAAACATAATTTTGTAAAAAACCAAATCATGTAAAACTCTTTCAAACTTACGTATACCATAAATAAATCGTAGGCAGGACTTCTGTACACGTTCAATTCTATACATGTCAATCTTGTCTAAACAAAACCCATTAACGCTGTTACAAAAATTAAAATGGCTGAGTACTAGTACTTCACAAAGCAATATTTTAAGTTTAAGAGGGAGGACATATCGATGAGCATATGGAACTTTTAGAGAAGCATAAGCTTTCTGGATACATTTATTAATATGAGGATTAAATCTTAGATATGCGTCAAATTCTACTCAGAAATTTCTCACAGTGGCAGAACAAGGTATAGATTCACTTTTTATTTTGACATAAAAAGTGTGTTCAATATTGTCTTTCAATCTGCCAAATAACATGAGTTGTGATTTGCTTGTATTAATCTGTAGACCATGATTTTCCGAAAATACAACTAATCTTTCAGTATCTCGATTAATAATGTCCAATGCATCATGTGTCTCATTAGGATTAAAGGAAAAAAAGCTGAGTATCGTCAGCATGCAAATGTACCTGACAACTTCGGAGACATTGGGAAAGGTTTGAGGTATAAATATTAAAAATCAGAGGTCCCAAAATGGAGCCTTGTGGAATACCCGATGGGATGACATCTTTGGAGGACATACCTTCTGTTTCTGCATATTGTGTTCTGTTAGTTAAATAGTGGCACATAAGCGTGCTAGCAGATTCGGAAAACGCTATAGAGTGTAAAATACCAAACAGCATTTCGTGATTTAGTTTATCAAATGCCTTGGAGTAGTCTAAGTGCACGAGAGCGGTTATTTCTCCGGAATCTATTGCTTTGAAGATGTCGTCTTTTATATTTAACAGTGCAGTTTCGCAGCTGAATCCTTTCCTAAATGTCGATTGATGGTCTGGTAACAAATTGTTCTCAGTAAATAATCTCTTATTTGTTGGACCAATATAATCTCCATTAGTTTTGATATCACTGGTAAAATACTTAATTTCAGACTTCTTTGATATTGGTATAATTTTGTCAATTTTCCATGGAAATTCTCTATCTAAAATACAGGAGTTCATTATATTTGTAATGTAGTGGATGATTTTATGGGAACTCAATATGATCATTTCAAGATTTAGACCATCAGCACCTATGGCAAGCGATTTAATTCTGAGAAGTGCATTTTTAACGACATCCTGAGAAACTGCGTGAAATTCAAAAAGAGTGTTGACGTTAGTACGCCTATTGCTGTACTAGTAATCCAAAGTGTCATAGTCTATTGATGAGCTTGCTCGAGAGATCTGAAAAAAATGGTTATTTATGTCATCGAATTAACAATTCGCATTGTAATGGGCTTTGCATGCTCTCAAAACTATTGGTCCGTAATTGACCTGGTGGACGAAAAGCGATTCCGCTTAAGGCGATGACCTTGGTGAGGGGCCGTTCTTTTAACACACCATGTGCCTCTGTTTATTCGTGTACGGCCTTCCTGATACTCGACAATAATCATCACCACACTTAGACTGCTGCCTGGTGCCTATTTCTCTAAAGGACCAACCAGCGTCGCCTTTGTCAAACTCTCTAAGCTGTTGAAAACGCTCTCTTCTTGTCACAGATTAAGTGTTGTACCTACAAAGCACAAATCCCGAATACTTACATTTTTTAGGTACAGACGATGTCACAAGGACCACTTTATTGATATGGTTGAAAAGCTGATCGTTTTTTGCTCTAACCTAAGCAAACATATACTTATAAAATGTTTCTATCAAAATCATGACTATTGGGTGTTCTTTATTCTATGTTAGTTAGTATATATACAAGTCTATTGTATGATTCTATTTGTATTTCAGTACCAATATACAAACGTAATATACTCAGAAAATACGAGCTGATTTTTCCATTTGGTACCGATGTGCGAGTTAGAGGCATGTTCGATTTTCTCAGGCTTTCCACACTAAAACAATTCCTAGTCATGCTCGCAGACAGCCACTTAGATATTACCAGTGGCGGGTCCAGGACGGGCGTTTTAACCATTCTGAGCTAGTAATGAAATGTCAGTAACGTACCCTTGAATTACCTTCAAGTGGAAATTTGCAACAACATTTGCATTCCACAGTACGATGTAATTCTCACGACAGGTCTTCAACTTGTTCAAACTTGTTAAGGTACTCAAATATACTAAGTGACATATAAATCCGAACACCCAGTTTAAATGGTTTTATCTTAATAAAAGTTGGTGAATGCATTTATCTTACTGTAAATAACAAGTGAAAAAATTTTCACCCTTATCAGTTGGACATTCCGGTTTTTATACTGCTTTTTTTTAATTCACTAACACTCTAAAAATGAATATTTCAGCCGCAGTAAAGAATCAACGTTGGCGGATTTTGGTTCTTGACATCCTTTACGATCGGTTACGATGCCTAGAGTACGGAGACCTGTACGATTTCGTCAACTTAGTGAGTTTGATAGGGGCCGTATAGTGGGACTTCGGGAAGCTGGACTTTCTTTTCGGGCAATTGCAGTTAGAGTGCAAAGAAGTGTAGACACTGTGGTTAGGTGTTGTCAGGCATGGCTTCGAGAAGGCCGTACGCAAAGAGCAAGGGGCACTGGACGCCGCCGTAGAACAACAGACCGTGAAGATCGCCGCCTAAGATTATTGGCCTTAAGGGACCGTTTCTCCACTACCAGGTCCATTGCAAATGAATGGTTTGCAGAACACGGAAGACCTATTGGCATGCGAAGTGTTTACCGACGAATGAGAAGTTTTGGCTTGTTTTCATACCGGCCACACTGGGTCCTCCCTTTAACTCGAGAACACCGACGTAATCGCCTTGAGTGGTGCAGACAACGGTCACTCTGGGATCAGGAATGGAACAGTATTGTCTTTAGTGACGAGTCTCGATTTTGTTTAGGCATGCACGATGGTCGTGCCAGGGTTAGAAGGCGACGTGGTGAAAGGAGGAATCCACAGTTTTTTGTTGAAAGACATGTTCATCACACTGTTGGAGTTATGGTTTGGGGTGCTATAGCTTATGGTTCCAGGTCCCCTTTAATCTTCATCAGAGGTAACATGAACGCGCAGCGTTATATCCACGAAGTTCTAGAACCCCATCTTTTACCCTATCTTGACACCCTGGCAGATCCAACTTTCCAACAAGATAATGCCCGACCACATGTTGCAAGAGTCACAATAGACTTCTTTCAACATAATGATGTCACATTGTTACCATGGCCACCAAGATCTCCCGACTTATCCCCAATTGAGCACGTGTGGGATATGATGGGTAGGAGATTGCTCAATTTACAACGTCCTCCTCAGACTCTAGAAGCACTTCGAGAGGAGTTGGTGGTTGCCTGGAATGAGATACCACAGGAGGACATTGACCACCTGATCAGAAGCATGCCTAGGCGCGTTGGAGAATGCGTAGCACATCAGGGTGCATCCACACATTATTAAAGGTCAAATGGCTTTAAAGCGGTGCAATCATTTTGAAATTTTTATCATTTACTTATTATGCTTCATTAAGTACTTATACAAAATTTTATTAAAATAAAACCATTTAAACTGGGTGTTCGGATTTATATGTCACTTAGTATACATCAATAGTTGAAAATCTCTAAAATTTATAAGATTTTCAATATGTTCAAATAGGATTTAAAGAAACCAGTTTATAGTGTAACGAAAACACCGTTTTACTGTTCAAAGTCTAACTAAGTGAATAATTTATAACAAATTTATAACTATACCGACTGGACTATTATTCCATCTTAAATCAGCGTTCGTCGTCGACTAGATCGACTGTAACTGCTCTTGTGCCATCTGGTCGGGTATTTATACCCCTATTGACAAGTCGAGAACCATTCCAGCGTTTTCCAGTCAGAGTCGTGATCTTCCATGGAAATTTATGCTTGAATCTTGGCCTAACCGTTTTTAGATAACGCCGCAAGCGCTCAGACATGGTCGCGTGACTGGTTGCCTAAGCGTCGATTCTGCAAGGCTTAAGGTCCCAGCTATACGACGGCCCTACAATACTTTCGACATTTTTAAAATCTACATGATTTCCAAAACAATAAAAATCAAAATACCTAAAATTATGTAAATTTTTATAAATTTATGAGGACCTGAATAGTATAAGAGTTTAATGGGTTTGAAGTGAGTGATATCTACGAAACAGAAAACTTGCGAGCAGGTGTTAAAGACTCATACTTGATTTGAAATGATTATTTATTCTTAAACAATGAACTATAGTGGATAAATGATTGCAATCATGTCAGATGATTCGTTTAATGCTTCCTATACCAGAAAAATATTTGATCAAATTTTCATCTTTGGAGTTTGTGGTTACCTAAACGCACCACAGTAGCTGCAGATGACGTTTGATCCGTTCATCAATATTACGCAATATTAAATTTGATGGCATCTTATGGAAAATACTTTTTAAACGGCATCCACATTGAAACACATATTATCCTGAGCAGCTATACATTATGTATAAAATAAATATTTGGGCGGGTATACTTGACGATCAGCAGGGGCGGCTGGCCCTTAAGTTCTGCAGAGCTGCAGACCTGCCAAAACTTTTGTCTTAACAGAAAACACCAGTAGTAATTTGATTATTATTTATTTTCCATGTTATCACACAAATAGAAACAATACCGGCCTGCCCCCGCAGGACACGGCGTCGAGTCTCGTTTGTACTCAGAAAGCATTATAATCGACTTGTCATTTTCGTCGCGACCGCAGCGTAACATTATTCATGGGCCACTTGAAAAGGCACTGTTTCGACAAAAGCCGCACGCGCTTGCTTATGTCTCTCTCTACAAAATCAAATGCGTCAACATCGGAGGTTGAGCGAAATTTCTCAACATTGAAAAGAATCAAGACCTTTTTTGGAAATACTGTGACCCAGGATCGCCTTACGATAGAAAATTTCAACGGGAAGGTGATCGACAAATTTGTTGCCAAGAAGGAGTGCAGGATCGAACTGACATAAAAAATAGATAAGTTAGGATTTGCAGAACACCTGCTTTATTTTGCCACGAGCCGCCACTGAATAGATATGTTAATGATTGCTTTTCTCTACAGCATAGAGATAAAATACGATGAATATTATACTGAATAGTCTAGAAAATGTTATACCCCCAATCTTACACGATAACGAGACGCCCCAGGCATATGTATCAGAAACATCAAGGCGGGAAATTTTATCGACGGATTTACTGACAATCCCTTTTTTAAATTTGAATGTTTAGGATCTACTTCAGCAGCATTTCATGTTGTTTCATATTTTTCAGACGGGAATTCTATATTAATAAAGACTGTCTGTGAGTTTTCAGCGTGCAAGTTGTGGTTAGCGCAAAGATGAAAGCTGGATAGCCTTGCTTGTAAATGATACGGATGGATGCAACCGACACCGGATCGTGAGCGTTTTGGAGGTAAAGCAGCAGTTATGTCAATCGGTGACTCCAAGGCATTTGACCAAATAAATCACGAGTTGTTAATAGCGAAGTTGGAGTATTAAGGCATTGAACTTTTTTCGTCAAATTGATCACATTGTGTATCAATTGATAACAATACATCTAGTTTTCTATAAATTTCACATGGAGTTCCTTAGAGTCTGCTTTGGGTCCCTTGACGTTTTTAATATAAATATGTTGGAGATCTACACAAGACTGTGAGTTCCTGTGAACAACAGTCTTTCAAAGAGGATATTCAACTTGTTCACTATTTTGATACTGTTGATATAGAAATGGCGCAGGTAGCAATAAACCATGATATTCAAAAGTTGGATTTCCGAATAACCACAAACTGTCAATAAATCCTAGTAAATCCCGCCTTTTCTTTTTGTGTTCAGATCGTAAACCGGAAATCAACTAGTTATTAAAATTGGATCTCAAAGACGGATTGCAAACTAAGAGTCACCAGTCATGTCTACAACCTTTTAAGGAAAACCTGTTTGAACCTGCGATCACTATATGCCACTAAAGCAATTTTTAGTTTTAAACTAAAGCACAAATTGTGCTCGTCTTTGGTTATGCCCATTTTCAACTACTGTGATATTTTATATTATCCAACTCTTGATGTTATTAGTAGAAGTCGGGTTCAAATAGTGCAAAATAATTGTGAAAGATTCATTTGCGCGTTACGACGCAGACTTATGTCCTAAAAATACCAAAAAATGCGGGTCAAGTCCATGCAGAGACAATCTGAATTCTATGCATATCCGTTCATATTCATCAATATTTCATTTGAAGCCTTTAATTGTCATAAGATTTTTTGCAGAATGTAAGATAGTGAAGGCAACACCGCACCCTGCAGCCCAGTTGACAAGAACGACAAGCTGTCAAGATTAGGGATGTTTACATCCACGGAAAGTATCAATATGTATCGATTCTTATCGTTTTAGGAAGTATCGATACTCTTAAATATTGGAATATAACTATCGATATCCAGGAAGGAAACAAAGAAGAAAAGTAATCTGAAGTTATTCACTCTTGCTGACACAGTCCGGATCGAAAGATGACGATACTCGTAAAATGTTGTAAGTCGGGTTCAAATAGTGCAAAATAATTGTGCCAGATTCAGTTGCGGGTTAAGACGCAGACTTATGTCCAAACCTATATACCTAGGAGAAAAGGTATGGGTATGTATATACATGATAGATATATTAGAGTTCCAAATGTGTTAACAACTCCTATTCACCCTACAGCTTTATTTCGAAGTTATTTCAGATACAGTGCTGAAATTTTATGGAATGCTCAGAGTCGTGAACTTAAAAACATGTCCCAAAATTGCTTCAAATCTCAAATCAGCTTTGATGCGTAGTTCGAACGTGTTACTCCTACCTTTGTTGGTAATGTTTTATTTTCTTTCTTGGTGAATATAGTAAACTTTTGCGCGACATATATCTTTTTTGTTTTTTATATCTGCTACCTAACTTTTTTTTCAATGGGTGTAAATGTAAGAGTATCGTGTTGCTAAGCTTCGGCACCAGTTGCAATTTTTTTCTGTATTGTTCCATACAGTTTGAATAAAGACGATAAGAAGATGAAGCGCGATAGGTTATTGGATATAACCTCCCTTGCTCGGTACCGGTCGATTAGGTTGCATTCAATGGGCATGTGTAAAACAATGATTAAGCCCAGGTCCAAATTTCGGATACGTCGCGCTTGATAGGATTGCTGTCACTATCACTGTGAAATATATATAAAATTGGGCTTAAAAATATGCATTATGAACATTTGGGGCTTTTCGCGCCACTGCCGATAAAGTATATTAACTGCAAAATGAGATATTATATATTTTTTGAAGTTGCATCCTACCTACATCACGAAAAACCATGCCTCTCATTTCCGACGTGTTTCTGCCCTTTAGTCTTTTGCCCGTATATAACCTGGAAGCTGACGCTCACATTTTGATGAAACTTTCAAAAAGTATGCCACCAAGGGCTACCAAAAGCTCTGTCGTTTTTGAAAATTGATCCAGTAGCGGAGGAGATTGGGGCAGAAAGCGACAAAAATACAAATCGCTCAATCTTCACGTTCCAGACACCCCTGATCATTTTTGATATTTGGAGATAGGGATTGTAAGGGGTGAGGGAGGCTGTACCTCAATTTTTTGGTGGTACTATTATTATAAACTTCTAACACCAGTAAGTAATAATAATAAAATATTTAGTCTTAATTAGAATCACAACAATAAGGGGACCGTTAGCTACTCTTACACCCACCCATATTGTCTGATGAAATATGTACATACAATACAAAATAAGATGCACACAAACCTGAAAATAAATAAACCGATGTTCAACAGAGTGAACTAATGAAAAATAGAAACAAATCATATTCAATTGACAAGTCTACTCCCTGTTGGTTCACCAAAGAAACCAGATCAGAATCAATTTGCTCAAGAGCGAATTGTTAGATCAATGGCGCGGGTAAGTAAAACACATAGTTGTAAAGAAATTTAAAAAAAATATAAAATGTTAACAGTACCTGCCCTGGCGATTCACGAGTTGGCATTATATGTATTCCGGAATAAGACCAAGTTTACTGTCAACAAAGAAATACGCCACGAAGCAGAGTAATAATATATAATCCAATTTTTATAAATTTAAAGTAGGAAATAAATCGCCAAATATACTTGGTCCTAAAATCTTTAACATCCTTCCCAACGATATACAAGGAATAGCAAATCAAAATCACTTCAAGTATTGTTTAGAAGTTGTTTAATACATAAATGTTTGTGTGATATCTGTGAGTTTATCAGTATGTAAGTGTTGTTTATTATCTTGTTTTAATATAGTTTTGTTATGTCTCTGAATATAGATGCACTCTTGACGGTTTCGATAAAAACTTTTTTTGTCTTAAGAAAAATAAATTATGATTATTATATATAATGGTTGGACGAAGAAACCAAAAAAAACGAAAAGAAAAGATCATAACATCCAATCACAGCAGATCTAAGAGCTGATTTTTAATCAGCTTCCTGAATTTTACAACCACTTTGCTTCTCCAGGCAGGGTCGGTTGGGTTGTACAACCTCACTGCACCTCACTGCATTCCTGTAAAATATTTTCAAAACAATCCGGTGAAGTGCAAAGACCCCTGTAAGGTTATTATTATGCCCCAGATCTCTAAGATAAATGATTCCTCTAGTTATCGATTTACTATGGAAATTAATAGGCGTTTTAGGTCTCATGCGTTTGATAGTCTATAGTTGCTATGCTTCCGTCGGTTGTCCCAGAAACAAAAAGGTAGATCACCCACTGGAAATTGGCGCCTCTTTTTGCAGCACCCTTGAGCATTTTCAGAGTTTTGAACTACTGTCGAATACTTCTACAATTCTCAGAGGGATGCGACAACAGTTCTGCAGTTTTTCTTTTGCGAAATCCTCAAAAAAATGTTTGGGGATGTTAACTTCACGCTGCACCCCTTTTACATATAACATGAGTTCCGAGTTATAGATTCTCAAGGTAGTGAATAGCTTTACAGTAGCTTAATAGTTTTTAGCAAAATGTCGAAAATAAAAAAACAGCATCAACCATCCACGAAAGGATTCACTAATATGTCGACTTAACGCCATAAAATTCGACAAGTACAATGCACTCCAGCACAGTAATCCTTACCCATTCAAGCAAACAAAGATTTTCACTAATTTTAAGAAA
This sequence comes from Acanthoscelides obtectus, assembly GCA_963669975.1. Classification (NCBI taxonomy): domain Eukaryota; kingdom Metazoa; phylum Arthropoda; class Insecta; order Coleoptera; family Chrysomelidae; genus Acanthoscelides; species Acanthoscelides obtectus. Next base: position 107,722,432 of record CAVLJG010000001.1, read on the forward strand.
CTGAAACTAAGAAAGCGTAAACAAATATCACCAACTCTCTGAGTCCTAGCACAGCACCCCCTTTAGATATTCTAACATAACACTCAATACAATTTCATAAGCAGAACTCCGAGGTGCCAGTAGAAAAAAACTATACTTTTGGTTGAGAAAAATGTCGAGAAATACCTTCGAAACTCTAAAAATTCCCACGAAAGTGAAAAAACGCGGAGTTCTAACGCAGTGTCGCTTAAAATGTCTTTAGCATAATGTTCTGTACAATTTCAAAAGCAGAACTCGGAGATGCCATTAGTATCATAGCTGTTTTTCGACATTATTCCCCAGTAGGGAACCCCCGAATTTCGTTTTTGAAACTATACAGGGTGGCCAACTAGGAATACGGGGTACTGTATCTGGAAACATATCCATCGTAGAGGCTTGCGGCAAAAAAATTTCTTACTAAAACGGTCAAGAGAAAAATCTGGAAAATATTTTCAAGTTTTTTCAAATGGTCGCTAGCGAACGTAACTGCTATCACCAATCTAAAAAAAATCACGTTTCTGTGAATAACTATATTAATTTGACAAAAAAGTACCTGATCTTTAAAGTCGAGGATAATGTGAACTTCTTTTGTCTGAAAATGTTTGCTGTATCTCTAAAAATAGAGTGGTGGGGGTATTGAAAGGTTTCCCTAAATAACACCCTGTATCTTCTAAACGGCTGAGCCGACTTTAACAAACACAAGCTAGTTGAATAGAGCTATTCTTTGGCTACAAATGTTAAAATATTGATAGAACATTTTTTTTCGGCAATCCGACAGAAATGGTGAATTTTCTCAATAAAACTGAATGCATTGGTAAGATCTTTATCTTGGAAAAAGTAGCTAACTGATGTCTGAACAAGCTCGCGAAAACCGCATCTCGATATCTTGTTCCTAACCTTAAAAATTTTATGCGGAAATCCCTTAAATTTTTAGTTCTTTAAACAATTTTTTCTGAAATTCTTTTATATTCATCAGAATAAAATCACCCATTTTGGAAATATCTCTAAAACGTGAGCACGAGGGAAGTCTTTTAAGTTTTGCATATAGAAACATAGTAGGCAGCGCGGATCGAACGTCAGTACTGAATCTTAACCTCACTCTTTAGTAAACTTAAATTCAAAGTTTCACAACAATACAGTGTTCTCACTACAGTGAATTTTTAAGTGTCACGAAGTCATTAGAAAAATCGAACTCAACCGAGAACATTTTCGCGCCATAATTTATTACAACTTTCAGAGACAATTATCGCAACAAGAATGCCTTGCTGAGTTACTGTCTGTTTTCGAAGTGTTTCGAAAAAGATGGTCGCGACATTTGTGTCAAAGGCGGGTCATATTGCAACAATTCTTCTTAATGAGCAAAGAACTGTTACTGCGGATTTGTATACCACCATTTGTTTGCCAAAAGTCATCACTGAGCTTCGAAAAATCAACCCCGAAAGAAGAATAATCCCCCACCAAGACAATGCAAGCTCGCACACAGCCCAAAAAACAAGGCAGTATTTAACGGAAGAAAACGTGGAATTATTGGACCATCCTCTATATAGTCTCGATCTAATTCCTAACAATTTCTTTACTTTCCCGAAAATTAAAAACAGACTGCGTGGCCAAAGGTTCCAGTCACCAGAAGAAGCAGTTCACGCACTCAAAAATGCCGTTTTGGATCTGTCAGCAAACGAGTGGAATAAGTGCTTCGAAAATTGGTTCGATCGCATGCAGATGTGAATTAATCTTCGTGAAGAATACTTCGAAAGACAATAAAGTCATTTGAAACTACCTACTGTGTTGTTTTATACACATATGCAAAACTTAAAAGACATCCCTCGTAAGAAATGCTGATAACAAAAGCTATATTTTTTGTTTAAATACATGTTCACTATCGATATATACGAAAAAGGCAGTTATTAATAGAACCAGCACATGGAATTCAACAAAACAAATACCTAAGACCAAAACATAAATAATCCTTGAATTTCCCATAGTTGTCAATAGTTTTGCGTTACTTTGAGCAATTTTTGAGCGCCTACTAAATGCGTTTTACAAACGATGAAGCTGTTGATGCTTGCATGTCTTCAGAATGCCGCAGTAGCAAAGAGTTTGCGATGTTTTTCCAGGATTAGTGATGAGCTTACGAGCCAATGGTCGTTTTCGATCTACGTTTCAACGGTTGAATTGGAGGAACACAAGAAAATACAGGGTGGTCCATAAGTCCTTTGAAATTTCAAATTTGAATAAAATTTAACGGGTGAGCGTGAGCGGCGCGGGCGAGGTGGGGGCAGTATCTTCAGTGTCTGGGAATTCAGTCGCCATGGAGTGTTTCACTGGAGCGGATCGTGCTTTTTGTGTGCGCGCGTTTTATCAAAATAATGATTCGGCAACCATTGCGCGGCGTAAATATCGAGAATACCACAATTTTACAAAGTGTTCAACAGCTCAAACGATTAAGAACTGGATTGCTAAGTTCGAAGAGACTGGTTCGACGTTAGATAAACAGCGGTGGGGTCGACCAAGGATAACTCGTATTGAAGAAAACATCAACATTGTGGCACAGTCTGTTCGTCAAAATCCTACTCAGTCTACTCGTAAGCGTTCCAGTGCACTAAACGTACCCAGAACATCTTTACAGCGGATTTTAAGGAAAGATTTACGTCTGCACGCTTACAAAATTCAGTTAGTGCGGGAATTAAAAGATAATGACGCTATTCAGAGACTGAACTTTGCGAATGAAATGTTGAATCGATTTTCTTCGCTCAATAATGTGTTGTTCTCGGACGAGGCTCACTTCCATTTAAACGGGCATGTAAATAAACAAAATTGCCGTTATTGGAGCCCCGAAAATCCAAGGCGTAAGCATCAGAAGCCCTTACACAGCCCTAAAGTTACAGTTTGGGCTGCTATGTCAGCGCATGGCATCGTAGGCCCTTATTTTTTGAGGACGACAGAGATCGCGCATTAACTGTTACTTCGGAGCGGTATGTAGCAATGATAAAAGAGTTTTTGTCACCAGCGTTGCAGAATTTTCCAGGCTATAATACGCAGACCTGGTTTCAACAGGACGGAGCAACTGCCCACACCTCCAACACTTCTATGCCCGTCGTCTGTCAACTTTTTGCCAGCAAAGTAATTTCTCGAAGAGGAGACATTTCCTGGCCACCACGTAGTCCAGATTTGACCCCAATGGACTTCTTTTTATGGGGCTACCTCAAGAGTAAAGTGTACGACACCACTCCGCGATCAGTTGATGTCCTGAAAGAAAATATCCGAAGAGAAATGGCAAGCATTACAGTGTTGACTTGCCGCGCAGTCATCGACAATTTTAGACGTCGTTTATATGAGTGCCGTGATCGTAATGGATTGCATTTAGACGATGTGATTTTTAAAACATAATTCCCATTCAATAAAGATGATAACAAAATATAATAATTCTTCATAATGTAACTAGTTTGGTTTTATTCCTTTTTTTCCAGCTCAAAGGACTTATGGGCCACCCTGTATTAACCGCGGACTGGGTTATATTGAAGGACATCCTCATCTTAGCCCGAGAGCATTATCCCTTGAGTTGAGCATATCTCCAATATCAGATTAAAAGGACCATAGGTAAGTTCCAATGACCATCAAAACATAGGGATTTATTTAAATTTAACTTTTTTCAGTTTTTGAAAATTATTGAAAATCGTTGGTTTCGTCAATGGTGAGACTCTCTGTGCCGTGCTGCGTACTTGCCGAGTTTTCTAGCGATAAGTATGAATTATGTTCGTGGATGGTTCAGGTCGATATTTTTTTTTATTTTGCAGCACTCTTGCTAAAGACTATTGATAACTGTAGAACTGTTAACTACTTTGTCAATCTTCAGCTCAGAACTGACGTTTTACGTAAAATGTGTGCTGCGTAAAGTTAGTTAGTTTTTTTCAAAATTTGGCATAAAAACTATAGAACTATTATCGCACCCCTTGAGTACTGTAGAAGTATTCGAAAGTAGTTCAGAACTGAAAATAATCAAGGTTGTTGTAAAAAAAGTTACCAACTTCCGGCGGGTGCCTAGATCATCCTGAGGAGTATCGAAAAAGCACAAAACAGCCATCCATAGTTGCCTGTCCCTGGTCGCATGGACGAAACCAGAGCATGTTTGTTTAGTAGTAGTCTCGAGTCGCTGACCCGGAACAGCACCATTGAAGATAATGTAGATATTTCCTAGAACTACCTCACTACATTTTTTCATTGCAAAAGTTGATCATTAATAACGTCACCCATAGTGCAGCGACATTTGCCAGAAAGCGCAAAGAGACATAATTCGTGCACATTTCGCAGCTGCTGAAAGCCGCCTGACGAACAAACCGACAGACGTTCATAACGAATAGGTTCGCCGCTACGTGAACGCGAAAAGTTTCGCGGGTGAAATTTTCATTACGTCGCCGTGCCACCAACTTATTACCCGTTCCCCTTGTTTCTGCAGGGGTAATTAATACTTGAATGTATTTAAGCTGCGCCGCTCGCTAAAAAATGACGCCGGCATTATCATAATGTAGTTTGGACGAGTGTTTCAGCGTAACATTCGCGCAGAGACTGCTGTTCAGTAAGCACCATAGGTGTACCGGAAAGAGGTAAAATTAGGGTGATTTTGCTACGTAAAGGCGTGAATTTTAAGTCTTAAGGCGGCTCCGACGCAGTGAGTTTCAAGTCATTTACAAGGGTTCAGCTGCTTCAAATCCGACACTCTATTTTTCAATATTTTTGAATGAAATTCATACAGTATGTTGAGAAGATAATTGCCCAGGGTGCTATAGGAGCAATGTTTGAAATTTTGTTTTTGCACAAGTTTTATGATGGGTTGAAGTGCGCACTTTTTCTGCTCAAATTCGCGATTTTTTTTTTAAAACAACTTAGTGAAAAAAATGAAAAAGTGGTTCTATAGCACCCTGTGGGGTTTTGTTTTCAGCACTCTGTGAAAATTGCATCCAAAAATATCAAAAAATAAAGCGTCAATTTCGAAGCGCGCAAATCTCTACAAATCGTGTTTTGGACGAATTTTGTCTACTGTTTCGTGCTGCCAACCCAAGCGTTGCGGCGCATTCAGATAATTTGGTGGCCCTATTTGATATAATATCGCGTAGATAAGTCCTTCTGCAAATAGGTACTCATAATCGCGGATACTCCTCGATTTTAAAGCCGTTTTACTTCCCACGTCATTGGCGAGGAAGTATTGTAATCCCGAAAAATTTCTAAAATGAGATGTTATGTCATATGAAAAACTGCATCACTCATCAACTTGGAAATAACCGCTCGGATTTTTATGAAACTTCCACACGGGCTAACTAGTATGCCAACTTTGTAGTTTTAGTCCAGTGGCAACGGTGCCATAGGCAAAAAAGAAAAAGTAACAATTGCGGAAACTCCGTTTTTGACGTTACAGGGGTTCCTTATCATTCACAGAAAAAAATTGTACTGCTTATCATTCACAGAAAAAAATTGTACTGCTTAAAAAGTGAGGGTTGGGGGAAGGTAATTCTAAATGTTGCATCTTTGATATCAGTGAAACACGTTCTATTATTAAGAAGCTTCTGATCCCAGTGATTACAGGAAATTGAAGTAACGAAAATCCGACGAATAATGTGCTCACGATTTCAAAAAATCGTTACCTGCGCTATAGATTTGACACCAACAGCCAACAGAGCTGCAACTACCGACAGTAGGGAAGAATAAATTCTGATATCACCCCAGTCAAGTATAGGCGAATTTAGCGTGGAACTTTAAAATTATCGATATTTCAAGGAAATATGTTTTTGAGAACGATCATTTAGTAGATTTGATACCTGCATTTTCATTTGAATTTCATAACCCGTGAAATGTACCCATTTCGCCGTTACCTTTTGTGTTCTGCAGTTTGTGATGTTTTTCTGGATATAAGCAGGACATAATTGCCTAAGGTGCTATCAGAGCTTTTTACAAAATTTTGTCTTTGCGCAAGAATTATGGTGGGTTGAAATGACTATTTGTGCTCAACTTTTTGATATTTTAAAAAGATCCTAGTGGATAAAATCGAAAAAGTGGATCGTTAGCACCCGATGAACTTTGTTTTTAGCACGCTGCAAGAGTTTCATTTGGAAATAATAAAAAATGAAACGTAAGCTGTGAAGTACAAATCGGTTTTTGGGCGAAATTCGTCTACTGTTTCGTCCTGCCAGTCCAAGCGACGCGACGGTACGTTCCGACTAAGAAAACATGTATTCAAATAATTTGATATATTTCCTAAAATAAATTCAAGAACTCAAATTAAAATTCGTTTATTCATGTCAGTAAACACAATTATGTTTACAAGGGCCATGTGGTACATGGTCACAATTGGATGAGGGTCATAAAAATATCTTATGCCGTCAAAATAAGAGGAAACAGTTAGGTAGTTTTTGCAAAGCAATAAACAGGTAGGCTTATACATGGATTAAGTACATTTATTGTCTACTGTAATAGGTAGATAGAGGCGATGCTGCCAGAAATGGATGTGTGAGATCAACAAACAAACCACAAGACTGAACAGGGGTGTCCAATGATTTTTGTTATTATAAAAATTTACCTTGGTATGCACCCGCAGTCATCCTTTCCTCTTTTAAAGTAGCGCCGTCCACCGTCAAGGGCCAGCCTACCCTCGTTTCCTTTTCACCCCCCGTTACCTCAGCAGATAGTGCTCGTGATTGTAGGAGCCCCGTTAAGTCGGCGGCGAGTTTGCCATCTATGACTGAGACCTTGTGGTACACTGAGAAAACATGGTCAATATAACATTTTCATTACAGAACATCATTTTTTTAATTATTATAAGTGATATCAATAATAATTCTATATCTAGAACTGAAATTCATAAACTCATAAATGCGAACATCAATTAAATACATACTGTGACTAATTTTTGTCCTTTCTTGTCATTTCCATTTTTCAGTTGCAACTTAAAATTATTGGTCCATGCCTTCTATTTGGCCTATTTTAATTTTGTATTTATTCACTCATGTTGTTTGTTCTCTTTGTACATTGAGTGAATAAACATTATTATTATATTATTATTAATAATTAAATCATTCGGCTTAAGCAAACTGAATTTTCTAGTACCAGTTTAACTGGAAATAGCAAATTAGGTATTGACGTGTTCAATAAGTTTAGATACTTTAGTTAATGTAAAAAAGTGCATTCAAAACAATTAAATTCTTTAATAAAAACATTCAAACTGTTTATTTGAATTGCAGACTCGGCCCTTCATTCCAAGAGGAAATGGTGGTGTTATTCCTCTTTACCTTTTTTTTATTAATTAATGAATTTATAAATCACTATAAATGAAATCTAAGAGTCAGTCAATGCTAAACAGCTGTCAAGTGACGGGCAAACTTAGGCACTGGCCCAATAAAGTGGCTAGTAGGGGGGGTTAAGAGCGCCAGTGACTCAAGACGGATTAAACCATAAATCCTCGAGATGTTAATCGGAACTAGCTTTGCTTGTTTTCCACACAAAAGAAAAAATCAAACAGCATTGAAACCTAATTAATTGTACTCAGGGAGCCAAATAAAATAAGAAATTAATAAAAATCACAATGTATTATCAAAATAAGCAGCACATATACTCCACCACTGGAGTGCAAGTTTTAAAAAAAAGATGTTACTCAATACTACCTGACAATAAAATCATTAGAACGTGATAATTAAACCTGCAAAACGTTTACCATGGTACACGTACGAAGGTCTTACAAATAAAGGGTTTACAAACATTTTAACCCCTAAACCTAAACTTATCTGGATGATGGCGCAGCTGAGATGTCCTCAGCTCACAAACGCTCAAGTAAAACACCAGTGGTCAGCAGTGGATAGTGACGTAAGGAACGTCACAAGGTATGGACTGCTTGCCTCGTTCCCAAAATTTACGGTATCAAAACCCTAGAGAGAGAAATACCGCTTAACAAATCTACTCTCTATTCTCTGTCTGAGACAGAACTACTGATTTAAAACACTAAGAACTTGAAGAAAAATCCATGTACATTATCTTTCACACGAAAAGTAAAGCAAGTGCAAAAAGATAAAAATGTACTAAAGTGGTATACCGTCAGAAAGTTATGGCAGCTCAAAAATCAAAATCATGATCAATGTAGTATGTAAGCCCAAAAGAAGGTGACATGTAGGTACTGCTTTATATTTGAATACGAAAAATGACAAACAAAATCAAGAACACTCTAATAATTTCACTCAGCACTAATCAATATATTAATATCGATAAAATACCCAATTAAAATGATATTTTGCCTATTCACACCAAGGTTTTTTATCAAGGGGAAGGGATGACTTACAAAAAAATCGGCTGTAAAACAACTACAAGGCAGCTACAAAACAGAGCTGGAGGAATGTAAATGGCGGTTCTCCGCAATGCCTTTCCACTAAAAGGAAGCAGATATTGAACAAACTTCTTCAGAACATGCATTAATGGACGTGGTCCGATAGTATACGAAAAGGAACTTACCGCAGAAGGTCAAACCTAAACCTAAACAAAATATCCTGATAGTAAATCAAATATTCATATACGGCTAATACGTGTAAAGAAAGATATAGTACGTGTGAAATTATAAAATCAATAAACCATGAAATTCACCAAAAGAAAATCATTGGAAATGGTTTGACCTAGGAATCGGTACTCTATAATCAAAAAAGAGAAATTCAAATCACTGGTAAGTGATCAAAATAGTAAAAAAAAAGGTTGGGATTTTGGCACGTGACAAGCTATAGAGTGGATCAGTTTTGATGATCAAGTGGAATACTCGAGATGAGGCACACTAGGGACCCCATAACCATAGCTAGAATTTTTGTCTGTCTCATTGAAATACTCTGTACAGGTGAGTCACTGTTGACGAGACGGAATGGGAAGAACTGTGAAAATTTGCTTATGCAGCAATATTTAAGTCAATGAAGGGCATTTACACCAAACATGTGCTTAACATAGGCTTGATGTGCTAGGCTTTTCGAAATTATCAAAAGAAATGTCTTTTATTAAGCTGGATACATAGATGCCTGTTTGATGTTCAACGATGGAAGACTGTTGCGTCAGAGGTGTACCACCATTTATGCGATACTTTGATTGAATGTTCTGGTAGATTCAGTATGCATACAGGGTTTGTCCGGAAAGTAATAAGACTGAGTCGATTTAAAAAAATGTATTGAGCCAATCGTTACAATTCTTTAAAAACTTTCAAAATAGGCTCCTTCTGCGCCGACGCAGCGCTGCCATCGCGATTTCCAAGCATTGAAGGTGCCACGGAAGCCATTCTCCGGAATAGCCTTTAGAGCCGCGCGGTGCATGCTGCTTGGATCCCCTCTGTCGCCTCAAAATGCTTGCCTTTCATCGGCCTTTTCAGGCGAGGAAACAAAAAAAAGTCCGGGGGCCACATCTGGGCTGTAGGGCGGCTGCGGAAGCATTGGGATGCCGGCCTTGGTCAGGTAGCTGTTCACAAGAAAGGCGGTCGGCTGCGATGTCTTGTCGGACCCGACTGACCGTTCGTTTGAGGCTTCTGAGCACTTCCACGTAAAACTTGGCGTTGACGGTTTGTCCAGGAGGAACAATTCATGGTGGACGATGCCTTTGATGTCAAAAAAGTATATATATATATATATATAAGAAATAAAGGATCCCGTTGGTGCAGACTTTGTAGTACATATTTGAAAATATATAAATGCATTGCTTAAACTGATGTCAAATTTATTTATATATTTGAATGTATTGAATGCGTGTGAGTGAAATATTATGTTATTATTAGCACGAAAATTACTATTTTTGTACACATGTACAGTTCCAGGTATTCCTATCCCTTACTTTCTGAATTTGACACAAAGAATATCTTCCAGTAGATAGTGATATAATCTGTTTCTGGACAATCAGACAATTACAGTTGGCAAAACATATATAATAAGTTCAGAATCAATGAAAATAAAAAATATCGAATTTTGTTAGGACTACAAAGTTTGAGGTTTTTTTTTATTCTAAAATATGAATGGTCAATACAAAAGTTTTTTTAAAACTCCAAATATTATCCAAATATATCTTTAAATCTAAATAAAGTAATTTATTAAAACTAGACAACTACCTTCACATGAACTAATTAAACAAAAATAAATACAATGAAATTCTGTTAGTTGGAGCAGGTAAACTCATTTTAGTAGTTTATTAATACCTATATTTGAAATAAAAAACTGCAAGGTGATTCCATCTATTACAAATGCCCAACAAAAGCCTCCTTCCACTGTTTATCAAGAGAGACAAAACCAAATAATCGCAATGTCCCTACAGGGTCCTAATTACTACACCGAGATAACCTTGACAAATATTTGTATTTCCTCAAGATGACATTATCTACCCCAGTTTAAAAACAAAAACAAGGCCAATTAATCAAGGAACGTCCTACAAAAACAACTGCGACCACAACAAATTAACAAAGCTACCACCCTTTATCTCTATCGGCCATTTGCCTATATTATTACAAAGAATGCGCTTCGATATCTTGTTCTTGTCGGAACAGCGGTGAAAAATTACCGCAGAATGTCAGCCGAGGATGTTAGAGGAGTGTTTTTGCTCATTTTAAAGATTAATCGTCATCTGGAGACACACTAAAGTCGACTTTCGCTGAAGAAACAAGCACAGAACGTCTTAATATCTTTCTTTTTGATTCTCAGGGCACCTTAGACGTAGCTCATTAAAAAGTTGCATCGCATGGACATACAGTAATTTACTACGAGAATTATATAGTTTGGTATAGCTTTAACAGCAGCGATACAAACGGAGGCGTAACACAAACTCACTCCACTCCCCCAATATTAGAAGAATCTTTTCAACACTGTACCTGCAAGAATTGAACAAAAATCGGTAACGGTAAATTGACGTAGGATTCGCAATTGATTCATCCAACGACTGGATGAGACATGTAAGGAAAATAAAATATTTTGCAACTTCTTTTGGCCCCGTGGTCTCTGATTGTGGCAATTGGGGAGGCTGATTTACAATATGGCAGGCATACAATCATAAACTGGTGCGAATCCCTATATTAGATGTCAAAATAGAACTCTGGTTTACACCCATCGATGTCATTGAAAAACTAATAGCATATCATTTTATTAAAGCTAGTGCAATTTCCGTAAATGAAATACAGATCTAGTTCATCTTGAATTTACTCAAAACTTTTGTCATTACTTGCTGTTATGATGTACGTAGTCATGCCATAAGTTCTGTCCCTCGTTTTCAAACAAGTGTAGACCTGTTAATACTTGTCCGATTGTTTACATTGTGGTGTCAGTTGATTAAGCGCTTTTCGGGTAATTACATATACCTCAGTTTGTATTGATCTCTCGAAGCATAACGATGGAGTGGGGCAAGGCAGAGAACCGTATTGCAGTGATAGCTTTACATAAGTGTAATCACAGTGCTAGTCAGATTTTTGAACTCTTACGCGGCCTTCAAATATCCCGTAAATTTGTGTCTAGGACCATTCAGCGGTACAATGAGACGTCCTCTGTTGATGACAGGCCAAGAAGCGGAAGACCTCGTCAAGTAAGGACTCCAGCAGCCATCAAAGCCGTAAAAGCCAGGATTCAAAGGAATCCACTCCGGAAGCAGAAGATCCTATCCAGGGAAATGAAGATTCCTTTCCGGACGATGTCGCGCATCATTAAACAAGACCTAGGGCTAGGGGCTTACCGGAGACGTACGGGCCAGCGACTTACGGCCACCTTGCGACACATCAGGGCGACAAGATCCAAGAAGCTCTTGGAGAGGTACGCAGCTGGGGGATTCCGAAAGATTTTGTTCACGGATGAGAAAATCTTCACCATAGAAGAAAAATTCAACCGACAAAATGACAAAGTGTATGCAAGGAGTTCACAGGAAGCTTCGGAGATCATTCCGAGAGTTGAGAGAGGCCACCACCCTGCGTCAGTCATGGTTTGGTGGGGGGTGTCCTACGAAGGGGTCACTCAGCTCCATTTCTGTAAACAGGGCGTGAAAACAAAAGCAGCAAACTATCAGAGCGACATACTGGATCCTATCGTCAAGCCTTTAAGTGGTACATTGTTTGCCAACCAACACTGGGTCTACCAGCAGGATTCCGCCCCCGCTCACAAGGCTAAGAGTACGCAGCGCTGGCTGGAAAGCAATGTGCCAGAGTTCATTGCTGCGGAAGATTGGCCCTCAGGGAGTCCGGACCTCAATCCTTTAGACTACAAGTTGTGGGACCTGCTAGAGCAGTTGGCCTGCTCCAAAGCCCACCGTAATATCGAGTCCCTGAAAGCGGATTTGATCCGATCAGCGGCAGCTATTCCTTTGGAAGCTGTGCGTGCAGTGATAGATGAGTGGCCCGCGAGATTGAAGCAGTGTGTGAAGGCCAAGGGGGGACATTTTGAATAAAACTGTTTGATTATGAATTCTAAAAATGTTGTCGAATAAATAATATCTTTCATATAAATATATCTTATCTTGTTTCATTTTTATCATGAGATTATCATGGGACAGAACTTATGGCACGACTACGTAATATGTTTTTGTTTCTTTGTCCATTTACATGCAAGATTCGAAGAAGAGAAAAGAAAACCATGAGATAACTGTCTGCTAGAGCATGGCTGCACTCCACGAGGACTAGAGATAGGAAAATAAGCTGCGTATGGACCACGTATTCGTATGAAACCAATCCAGTCGCCAAGGAGGGCGTGGCTCTCGGAAATCTAGTGGGCATAGAACATGGCGTAGTCCGTCTGCTTCGTGGTTTACGCTCATGATGACAGCAACAGAGAGATACTACAGGCGCAGAACCTGAAATTAATTTCCTGCGCAGTGTACACTCGAGAAAGATACCATATGCGCAGAACTTGAAATTCGTTTGCAGTACAGTTAACTTACATCCCCGCTTTCATCGTGGTGACTTTTGGATGCACCCCTCATTCCATGAGCTTAACCTCTTATCTCTAGTCTAATCAAAGCTGTAAAATATGACACTACTGACAGTTGACGACACTAACAGGATCTCCTCCAAGCGGTGCGATATTTTTACACTGAGTGCGAAACTAATTCAAAATATGCATCAAAGGACCAAGAATTTATTGAAGTGGTGTTGTCAAAAGAATGCATTATCACCATTATCAGCTACGTTCCCAATGTACAAAAGGAACCTGATTTGGTCAAGATTACAGATCAGCAATCTCCTACATATACACTGAATGACATACAGACTGACGAATGAGTTACATACGCAAGGAGGTGACATCACTGACAGCTGTCACCTACAAAGCATGATACATCTTCAGCGCTTATGCTGAAAATGCAAAAGATCCCTACCCTTCTGGCCTACACTGTTCCATGAACGAATACCGTCTCTTTCACCAGTGCTCATTATTATTACTCATGAAGTAACAGCTGATCATCTAGTAATATTTCAAAATTCTCCATATCGACAAGTGGCACACAATTCTGACCTGATTCTGACGAATCCGTCAACGCCAGGTAGACAGTACCGTATTTTGTTGTTTCTTGTTTGTATGCTACAGATTCATTTTGTACTTGCTACCAACTCTTTTATTTATTGTCCTTTGGCATGCAAAAGAATACGCCACAAGCAAAATGGCCACTAATGAGCATGACTACATTTCAAGTCAGGTACGAATCTAATTAGATAGACATATTATTTTTACGTGTAAAATTACAGCTACTGGAAAGGAAAACGCAGTCTACTCTCGCAATCAATAAGTCCCAGATGTACTGCAATATATAATTTTCTAATAAACATTTTTCTATATGTACTTCGTATGTTTTATTTTCAAAATTCCCAAATACTAAAAGAATTATGATATGTGGAGAAGAACTCTGAATGCGGTCCTAAGTTTCACCAGATTATTGCCAGCGTTACAGCCTAATACAAAGATGTCACGTGCTGATCAGCCTTTCACCTCAGTAGACGTCAAAACATAAAGGAGACTCGTGAAATTGGGTTTACATGTCGCACACTATCATTAAAAGGACGACCCATATATCAGGTGGAACACGATGTATTATTCTCAAGGATATCAGCAATGACGTTCTTTGCAAAATTACATAAATAGACACGTGCATTCCATCTATGTGACCATGGCCAACCGCGTACAACGTCTTTTCATAATTTTTAACAATCATCAGGTCTTCTAAAAAATATTCTTGACAAAGACGACATTAAACATCTATGTAAAATCTGATACTATTACCTCAAACAGGAAATCAATCAATTTTTGCTGCATTGTATTGCTTTCAGGTATCAAAAATAAATCAATATTGTATTTTTCTATCCATTTACTATGATTGTATTTACTCAATTTCCGCACTTCAGCAGCAAATATAAACATTTGATATGTTGGAGACTGGAAAGTATCGGTAGCATATATTGACAATTTCTTACCTTATATATTGTGTCCACAGAAACATATTAAGCTAATAGGTATGTTACTGGATAGGTAGAAAATTGAATGTATAGCATTCCGAACAAATGTAATGTAAAGAAAAATATAACAGACATGAAGTAAATGTTTTAGATAAGTATACTAAGTGACATATAAATCCGAACACCCAGTTTAAATGGTTTTATTTTAATAAAATTTTGTATAAGTACTTAATGAAGCATAATAAGTAAAGGATAAAAATTTCAAAATGATTGCACTGCTTTAAAGCCCTTTGACCTTTAATAATGTGTGGATGCACCCTGATGTGCTACGCATTCTCCAGCGCACCTAGGCATGCCTCCTGTGGTATCTCATTCCAGGCAACCACCAACTCATCTCGAAGTGCTTCTAGAGTCTGACGAGGAAGTTGCAAATTGAGCAATCTCCTACCCATCGTATCCCACACGTGCTCAATTGGGGATAAGTCGGGAGATCTTGGTGGCCATGGTAACAATGTGACATCATTATGTTGAAAGAAGTCTATTGTGACTCTTGCAACATGTGGTCGGGCATTATCTTGTTGGAAAGTTGGATCTGCCAGGGTGTCAAGATAGGGTAAAAGATGGGGTTCTAGAACTTCGTGGATATAACGCTGCGCGTTCATGTTACCTCTGTTGAAGATTAAAGGTGACCTGGAACCATAAGCTATAGCACCCCAAACCATAACTCCAACAGTGTGATGAACATGTCTTTCAACAAAAAACTGTGGATTCCTCCTTTCACTACGTCGCCTTCTAACCCTGGCACGACCATCGTGCATGCCTAAACAAAATCGAGACTCGTCACTAAAGACAATACTGTTCCATTCCTGATCCCAGAGTGACCGTTGTCTGCACCACTCAAGGCGATTACGTCGGTGTTCTTGAGTTAAAGGGAGGACCCAGTGTGGCCGGTATGAAAACAAACCAAAACTTCTCATTCGTCGGTAAACACTTCGCATGCCACTAGGTCTTCCGTGTTCTGCAAACCATTCATTTGCAATGGACCTGGTAGTGGAGAAACGGTCCCTTAAGGCCAATAATCTTAGGCGGCGATCTTCACGGTCTGTTGTTCTACGGCGGCGTCCAGTGCCCCTTGCTCTTTGCGTACGGCCTTCTCGAAGCCATGCCTGACAACACCTAACTACAGTGTCTACACTTCTTTGCACTCTAACTGAAATTGCCCGAAAAGAAAGTCCAGCTTCCCCAAGTCCCACTATACGGCCCCTATTAAACTCACTAACTTGACGAAATCGTACAGGTCTCCGTACTCTAGGCATCGTAACCGATTGTAAAGGATGTCAAGAACCAAAATCCGCCAACGTTGATCCTTTACTGCGGCTGAAATATTCATTTTTAGAGGGTTAGTGAATTAAAAAAAAGCAGTATAAAAACCGGAATGTCCAACTGATAAGACTGAAAATTTGTTCACTTGTTATTTACAGTAAGATAAATACATTCACCAACTTTTATTAAAATAAAACCATTTAAACTGGGTGTTCGGATTTATATGTCACTTAGTATATTTATGATGAAAGGTTTAAAACACTGGATATATGAAGTATGTAACCACAATTTATTTGTAGGATAAGCAGGAAATGTCAAAAAAATATAGCCCAACCACTACCGGATTAAGCCAGCGCAAACTATATCAAGGAGCCAAGGGGCTCCCAGAAAAATGTTTGGGCAGGGGGTGGGGATTGATACAAGGAAAATGAGATGCTTGGTGATTGGAAATTGAGAAGACAGGGGGTGGTGGGGTCTGAATCAACGCTTCTAATAGTCGTGGATGTCGGCGATTAAAAACTGACAAAGGCTGCACCAGTGCTTTTGAGAGCGAGACTGTCAGTGAGAGAGAAAGATACTTTGGGAAAAATTGAGATTTTTTCCAGGCACCCCAGACTTTTTTATATTCAAAATAAAAACATCGTAGTCAACTAGTCAAACTCGTTAGCTATTTTTTCAACAATATTTGTCAAAAATTGACAACATCGACTTCACAGCACAACAAATGAAATACTCAGGGCATTACTAGAAAAATTATATTCTTCTCTTTCTCATACAATCTGGTAACAAAAGTAAAGGTGCACTTTTGTTCTTGACATCACATTTTAGATAAATTATAATTATAGTTTTTGGTTGTGTAAATAATGAAATAAACTACAAAGGTACAACATAGTACGAAACAAATTATAAGTCGTGTAGCTATCTAGGTTAGGTACACAACACCCTAAACTATTAATTAATTATTAATCAAAAATAAATAATCAGTTTTACTTTCAGTGAGATCAAGTTCTTTTTATTTTGGTATTTGGCAGACTCTACAGTTTTTGCTAAGACGTCTTTCTTTTCCAGAAGTTTATAAAAGTGGAAACGACTCAAGTTCTTGAAATTATACTCAATTTGGTCAGAGAAGAAACCGTCTTTGGTGAGTTTCTCTCAATCGTTCATCGAATGGGTGATAGATCGCTGGATGCAGGGGATGACTGACCATGTAAAATGTTCATATGTTAATGTATTAATGTTTCACCAGGCACAAAAGATTCACTTCTTCACCAGGTTGATATCCAGTCACACCGGATTGTCTGTTTGCACACGCGCACTGCGATGGCGTCGCCTGGCTGGTTGTACAGGGCGGTGCGTGTGTGCTTGTACAGGGTGGTGCAAGTCATTGTACCGACGTGATACGAGTCATTGTAATGGGGTGTTCAACAAAACATATTTTTGATTATGCGTCTTTCATTTCACAAGATACCTTTAACACAAAAAGGCCCCTCCCAGACGGCCTCAGACGCCCTCTAAACTAGGACTAATCCGGGGAATCCCTAACAGTTACTCTTGCTACTCTTGTTAATCCGCCAGTGAGTCCAATTAAAGATCCATATCAAAAGTATTTTGGAGTGATTTCAAGAAAGCGTTTGTGTGCTCAAGCATTTTTAAATTTACCTCATCCTTATGGGATTTTTTAGGGTATATTAGCATTAGCGTGAATTGTATTCGCAGAATTTTCTGCAATTATGGAAACATGCAATTCAAAGATAAGCTTCCAGCTTAATCTTTATGCGATGAAATTTTGTTTATATTTCTATTAGTATAGTTCATATAAATCATTACCTTTTCATTGTAAAATTGTATATTTTTGCTAATATTTAAAAATAACAATTATTTCCTAAGAATCTTCAACGGTACGCACTTGATATAAGCTATATTGATATAAAAACATTAATAATAAAATTATTAATATGAAATACTTTCAAATTGTAAAAAATGTTGCGTTGTTCAAGACACGTGTGCATGGATAACGCATGGGAATTACCAGTTCAATCTACATTTTCTGAAACAAGTTCAGCTATTTCTCCATATATCCGTGTTGAAATTGGTCTAGTTTTCATTAATTACGTTTTTGTTTTTAATCGGTAAGTAAGCTTTCATTTAATGGGGTGTTGATAAGTAGTCATATTAATATACTGTTGGGAACGTCCCCTTTTTTGTGGAACAGCGTGTTTTTATATAAAGGAAACAGATTACCACTGATAAAATTTGGGGTTTTGTGTCATTATACTAATGGCTCACTTATTTACTTGATAACATTAAGGAGATTAATCAACATATTTTGAAGTGATTTGTGCTTTCACGCAAAAATGATAAACGTGATAAGGGCGGCATAGCTGCTAAATATTCAGCGGATATGTTATACTAGTATGAATATTCTTGAATCCAACTGGAAAATAAATTTATTTATTATATGTACACAACAGATTCTGAGTTTTCGCGACTGAACAGGAGAATCATTACAGTTCCTGGGTGTACGTCAAAAAGATTTTTTGCTTGACGGTCTAAAGCCTCTCGTTCTTATTTCTTAATTACGTTATCCGATGAGTTGTTCTGCCCTTATGCTTTAATCTACGGATCTCGGAGAGTTTTTTTTTCTTAAAATCTATTTTTTGATGAGATATTACGTTTTTCAAATTTTATACATGTGCACATGTCACACATTCCAGTTGCCCTGCTTGTCTGACTGTCTGTCAATTTGCAAATGATTGTGTAATTTTCACACACGAGAAACATTAGAAACTCACAAATTTCGTTATTTGACAGCTTAGGGGCTCCTGCTCATTTTCCGAAAAAAGGGCTTGATATTCTGGGATTAGGAACTGTAGGAGGTGAGGTTTCAGAGGTTTCAGAGGCTCCTAACAATTTTCAGAAAAAAGCATGTTGTTGAAATTCTGGAGTTGGGGGTTGTAGGAATTGGGGAAAGGTATATGGAATTTTTTTGATGTTAATAAGTATATCTATACGCTTCCAACCCCGAAAATTCTATGCACCGTTAGCCATATTCCACACATCATAGATTTCTCCGTACATTTGCCTTTAAGACTTTTTTTTAATTCACATTCTCCTGCTATCTAAGCTCACCGTTAGGCGCGCTGGTCCGGCTGACTAACCTATCCGTAGTGCAGCGCACAGAACAAAGCAGATATAAGAAGGAGCAACGTTGCCAGATGCCTGTTTGACTGACTTGGTCCATTTAATTTCCCTGTTATGCCAGTTCGGAACTGACTTTCTTCTCAAGAGGAATTAATACGTTGACTGCTATATCGGTCTCCCGAGACCGTTATCAAACTTCATTTTGATGCGGAGCTGTTTTTTTCAAATTTCCGTTTTGGTGCGGAATGCATATTTCCCTTAATATACAAGTTATATAATTAGTGGAGAGCGTTATAGGTCTCCGGGGACCTATGTATAATCATACGAACAAACGTGTCTGATCCTGTTTCGCCGTCATTTGTGTACCGAATGCGAACGAGTGAAGTTGTGGGTTCCCTCACCAAAAATGTTTTCTTCTCGCGTTAAACAAATTATGAAAATAACTAAAGATTTACAAAACACTGGAGCAGTGCCCACAAATCCTAGTACACAAGCAAATATACCTGAAAATAAAATTGAAATTGTTAAAGCAGAGTCATCAGACGACGGAGAACAAACAAATAATCCTGGAACAAGTGGAGACGAATCTTCCGACTTTGGGAGTGATGATTCTATCATAGATAAAGAATATTATCCATCTTCATCAAATTCTGATGAAAATCCACATAATCTGTTTGATGATACAATCGAAGGTATATATTTCTAACAAAATGCCTGTTTATCTTAAAATTTCCTGACTTTTATTTTTCATCTAGGTAGTGCCGCCGAGGCCGATGATTCCGATTCAGATACAGCTAATGATAGTGAAGCTTATGACACCATAGATAATGAAAATAGAAAGATGCCGTCTTTTGTGCTGGATACATTGTTCAAGGGCAGTTACCTTTCATCATCTGTAATGAGTGCCTGAACTTAATTTTCACGTGAGTCAGATTCTAAGTCCACTGGAAGCCTACAAACCTTTTGTGACAGATGAACTTTGGCACATCATTGTTCAAGAGACGAACAGATTCGCCCAACAAAGCTTAGCAGGACGTAGTAATTCTAAGTCCAGGTTACATGTTTGGGTGGACACAGATAAAAACGAGCTCATGCGTTTTTCTAGTAATGGGTTTTAACTCGCTTTCGTCAGTTAATTCCTACTGGTCAAAAGATCCTATGTTCAGAAATGAGTTTATCGCAAAGAAAATATCACGTGCTAGATTTCTCCTTTTACATCGATGTTTACATTTTTGCAACAACGAAGACCCACTTTTGTATACTAACGACCGGTTGTACAAAATCAGAACAGTATTGAGAGTACTTAACAGGAACTTTCAAAATGTTCTAACTCCTGGCAGAATTCTGGTTATCGACGAGTCAATGCCTTTCAGAGGTCGATTAAAATTTCGCCAGTATATTCCCAATAAAACGCACAAGTTTGGTGTCAAACTATATAAATTATGTGCTGTTGATGGATACATAATCCAAGTTATTATATATACAGGAAAAAATGAAAAGGTTGAAGGCCAACAGCATTCAGAAACGATGATTTTAGAGCTGCTAAAATCCATAAAAGCTAAAGAACGACATTATCTTTTTGCAGATAATTTTTATAGCAGCTTGCCTTTAGCTAAAAAACTATTTGATGAAATAATTGTCTACTGCTGAACATTACGTGCAAATAGGAAAGGAATCCCAAAATCTTTCCAAAAAAAGTTGAAAAAGGATGCGTTAAAATTATAAAATGGGTTGATAAACGGCCAGTTTTAATGCTGACTACAGATACCACACATATCAGCTCTGTCCAAGAAACTGGAAAAAATCAAGAAAGGGTGAAGACATTCTAAAGCCCAAGTGTGTTACAGATTATAACAAAGCTAAGAAAAGAGTTGATTATAGTGACCAGAGGTCTTCATATCACTCTGTTCTATGTCGAGGCCTGAAATGGTACCGGAAAGTTATGAATGAATTTCTATTTGGAACATTTGTCTTCAATGCATGGATTATTTTCAACCGCATTTCAAAGAAGAAAATGTCGATAACCGAATTTAGGAAAACTTTAGCAGAACAGTTAAGAGATCCTCCTACAGTTGTTTCTGAACCAACAACGCGTAAAAGGATACACACTTTCAGAAAGCGAACTGGCCCAGGATGAAAAAAAAGAAAGATTTGTAAAGGATGCTACCAAAATCTTCGGACAGCACTATCAAGCCGTGAAGCCAATAAAAAAGTCACCAAAGCAACGCGTTTTTGTGACGATTGTCCCGGAAAACCTGACATGTGTCTTCCTTGCTTCAATAAATTACACACATAATGGACACCATTTCTTGGCTTATATCTTTGAATTATATTGTATGGAGTGGCAGAATATCAAAATTTAAAATAAAATGAATATTCCATAGTGTTCTTTTTATGCTTAAAATAAATCTAGCCATTGATGCGGTATAAGTCGTCAGCGACCTACCTAGACTTACGTTCACCTAGAATATATTTACAGATTTCTGCAGTAGTTTTCTGATTCTGGTTTGAACACAAAATGTTAGAGGGCTCTAGGTAAAGACTTGCCTATCGGACTCCGAAGACCGATACCGTGTCAGAATAATAGCATGCTATCGGTCCCGGGCGACTTATATCGCATTGAAGGAATTTCTTTGCAACGCAGTCAACGTGTTAAATTGTGCTGAAATGATGACGCCGTCGCGTAGGCAGTGCAGACTCAACCTACCTGACGCAATTTCTTAGTGTGCAATATCCATCACAGTGCACATTCATATCACGTTTTTAGGAGTCACTCTCCCAGACTATCGCCAAAAATCCCTATTACCGCCCCTCCTGTGTACCAGGCCGGCGAGCAATGACTGTGAAATAATCTCTTTTGTGTTAGGGGGTGGAGGGTAAGACGGCGTGATATATTGGCCCAAATCGGCCCATTGTTTACTGCTGCTGCTCCTGCTGGCGCCTCCACCATATTTCAGACAACGTGCAACGATTCACGGGTGCTTCCGTCGGAAAAGCAAAGGAGGTCTATATCAGCGCGGTCACGCAATATTCGAACATTGTGTGTTGGAATTGGATCAGAAATTGAAAAAACTGGATACAAGACTCATCTTATAAAATCTATACCAAAAATACTCATATTTGCAATCTGTGAAAGTTCTGAAAAGTTTAACGTCGTATATTAATTACACTTTGACTTATAGCTATGGATGCACCAAGTACTCGGTTTGTACCCGGTACTCAACATTCTCTGCCCAGTTTATCGAGTACCCGATTTTGCTGAGTATTAAATTACTTGGCGGGGTTGTAACGCTTCCTTTCCGCAAAAAGTCCAGAAAAGATGGAATGCAATGAAGATTCCAACTTTTCTGCACAATCACAGAAAGGGGGTTACCATTAGCTTCCGGTAGCTCAGTCGGTGGCATGAAGACATCTACAGGCGTGTATATGTCGACCATGGCATGGCTAGAGGATAGAAGAACAAAAAAATTTAACAGATTTTATTTAACAAAAAAAGCATTTTCATTACATTACAATTTTAAAGAACAAAATAAGTTTTAAATCTTTGGCGCTGCTATAAAACTATATATACACTTATCTTTCGCTGGTCCATTTTGACTGGACTGAAGCGAGGATGGCCAGGCGCTTGAAGTGGAGGTCCCAGTTATGAGGGGTGACCTCACATTTAGTGGCTTCAGAACTAGATGTAGGCGAAGTTGAACTTAAGGGTGATAGCGCTGCCAAGGCACATGCATAGGTGAAGTGATAGGCCAAGCAATGCAAAGTCAAAGACAAAGGCAAAAGCAAAGTCAAAGACAAAGGCAAAAGTCAAAGACAAAGGCAAAGGGAAAGGGAAAGAGAAAGGGGGTGGCCTCAATCATTTTGTCCTATTCGGACACACATTCTACAAAATTCTAGCACATGGTGCTATATGACCTCATGCTACAGAGAACAAAATTCTTAGCTCTTGCTAGATCGGCGGCTCAAGTGAAAAGGAAGCGCGAGGAAGATCGCAGATCAGGAACTCCGGATCAAGCGCGCTCCAAGCGGAAAATTTTACAAGTAAAAAAGCTAGAGATGGGATTAATGAATTGCGATTCTGAAATGATAATCGAGAAGTGATTTAATAAATACAATCGGACGGTGAAACCGTTACAGGGTAATTACTTGGACTTAGCGCAAGACACACAACTTGTTTAAATCAACAAATTTTAGATGCCATGTGCCAAAGCCTTGCCGCAAACCTTGATATGTTCTCCAAGGAGATTAACGCATCATAAAAGAAATACCACAAATTATGCCGGAATAAGGGGATTTGGATTATTCTTTTAGTAAATGTCGACCGTCTTCTTCATAAGCTAGTGTATTCACGATATTTTTTATGCAGGAGAAGTTACTAGTAGTTTTTTCATAAAAAATTCATTAAGTCCATGGAGCAGATACCACAGCAGTTCAATCTGAGACCACGTTCTGGTACTGCCTTTTTGGATTCTTTGTTTGATTTTCTAACTTTCATTTGAACTCGCAAAAACAACAACAACCACAAATTAAATTAAACAAAATATGGTAAGACTTGAAAAATAACGTGTGACGATAATCTCTGAACCCTTGCAAAGAAAACCTTCTATGGGTGATTTAGGTTTAATCCTTAGCTAATACATACCAGAAAGACGTAGTAATTTCAAAACCGCATTGCTCGTGCCAGGCACCCGGGAAAGGAACACGGGTAGTGGAGATAAGTAGCTTGGTACATGGAAATTTTGTTAGTAAAGATACCCCACGAGCGATGTGTCAGCGAGTGTTCACGAATTTGAAGTCGAGATTCGAGGAGTGCATACGTCTCGATGGCTCATATCTCAATGACATTATTTTTAGAAACTAAAATTCTCATGTATTTACTTTATTAAAAGTATTAATTATCTTCACTACGCTTTGAAGTTATTTTTCTATATTTTTTCAAAATCCGCTCAACCTAATGGCCCACCCTGTACAAATTACTCCCACTATGCGATCCAGCAGAATTATGTTTCTTTTGTAACCTCCTGCACAGGGAATCTCGGATTTCTATGAGATTTAAATTCTGCGTTACAGGCCTGGACATGGCATCGGTTCTACTAGGTAATTCTTCAAAATTTGAATAGCTTGGGGCCGCGCGTAAAATGTAGGTTTAAGTATATATACGCCTTTAATGTCTTACCAATGTGCTTCTTTGGTCGTAGACATAATTGGAAAATAAATCCAAAACAAAGGTTCCAAAATGTAATGTCAAGATATGGTTTCAATTTCACCTTAATATTGTAGTTACTGAAAGTATACCTAGCTGCTGCAAGACTCGAACATTAAACAAACAAAAATACTTCTTTTTTTGGAGTGCTTTAATTTTTTGGAAAAGTATATAAATTATGCAGATAAGGCCTTTTGAATATAATCTCAATATCACTTAAAGTAGCTCTAATGGTCCAGAGTCAATCACTCCACCGAGTACCTGATACTCGACTTTTTGAAAAAGTTGTACTCGGGGCATCGCCAGTTATATACTGAAAACCAAATTTGTCTATCGGCTTGAGTTTAATGTTTACGAGAGAGAAATGTGTATAGACACATAATATGTTAGGAAGAGATAGAATCCGGCTGGATATTGAAGCTCGTCACTACCACCACCAACAAAATATTGAATTTAATGTTCGAATAGACCTCTTTCTTGGATTTGACAGTAACCTAAGCTATAGTAGCAGCCGATGAGAACATCTTCTGGTGTAACATATTGACAACGCGGCAGATTGCACGTCCTACTACTACTGCCTTCCTAGGCAATGTGGTGATGACTTTCGCTCCTCAGCCGCCTTCTATCTCTTTCTAACATGTGTTGACACACACCTCGCGCTTGAAAATAATATTTCCATACCTTATACCATACCTTGATCGAGCCACATTCAACCCATAGTATATTGGCGTTAGAATTAATTTTTGGATTACATCAACATTTTTGTAATTATTATTCATAACTCCTCCCAAGCCAAAATTCCGTAAAGTAATAGATAAGATAAACAGAGACATAGTTAAGATTATATAGATATGTCTTATCCAGAATATCTCCGTAGTATCTGAATTTTGTCCCAATATATTGTATCTACAATTTTAAATGTTTAACTTATATCAAAATATAGAA
The DNA here is from genome assembly GCA_963669975.1 of Acanthoscelides obtectus. NCBI lineage: Eukaryota > Metazoa > Arthropoda > Insecta > Coleoptera > Chrysomelidae > Acanthoscelides > Acanthoscelides obtectus. The sequence goes on from CAVLJG010000001.1 coordinate 107,747,469, forward strand.
GAGCCTATATTCCCAAACATTAATACGTATCACGAATATAACACTGTACATCAAAATTTAAAAGTAATTAATGCGTACAAGAAAATAGTGATTATAGTTTATTTAAGAAAGAAATTATTAATTACAAGATTACATTACAGTACTTCTGAATACGTGGTACGTACCAGTAGTTTTAGACCCTACTGAGCGGGGCCGTGGCAAATGCTTGTTCCGGAAGTTGTATCCAGAATACAACTTCTTCCCGTTCAAGTGATTGTAAACACGTTAAAGAATACCACAGTACCGATTGCCGGGTGGCGGTACACGTCCGCCAACGGGCCACTTTAGGTCGATCTAATATCAATAACATGCAAAAAGAAGGTAAACAAGGACCAGTCGACCGAGGCGGTACCACCCGCTAGCTTTTCCCAAGGTGTCTTATAAATGTCCGCATGTTTCCACACCTAAGCTCTGCAGTCGGTTATTTTCCAAAACAAAGAAACTAATGATGATGGATTCCTCGAGCACTAAGAATTCCGGACGTAAATTCACTCCACTCTCGGAATGTCCGGGTGGAGGGTGAGCTCAAGGGAACAACATCGAAGATAAAAATTGTCTCATGAACATTTGCGGGATTAACAGCAACATTGATGCTGCCCATCCCTCCTGACGGAGACAAAAATCGCAGTGTCTACACCGATTAACCATCTTAGCTTCCCAAATTACGAGGTGCACTCCAATCTGAGAATGAACGGAAGAGTTGTGGCTTTTGTCCGCAGCAGTCTTTCCTGCTCCAGAGATGTTTCTTGAGAATCAGACTGGAAAAGGACATTCTGTGGTTTCGTCTCAACTCCAAAAACCTCACCCAAATTTATTTGCTGCCTTTATCGCTCTCCTTCTGACCATAACTGGGATGACCTACTTGAATACCTCGCCGTCAAGATCCACTTTCTGAACATCAATCATCAGTTCTTCTCGGTGATTTCAATGTCCATAATGAGCTTTGGTTGGGCTCAAACAAGACCGATGCAGCAGGTCGTGCAGTCGAAGCGTTCGCTCTTACTCAAGGGCTGATCCAGCAGGTCACGAGCCCCACTTTTTCCTCCGCGTCTCGTCATATGCCGTAGTCTGCTGGATTACTTTCTGACCACGCATCCTGCTGTCCTGTCCCCTCTGGGTAACTCAGACCTAGGTGTTGTGGAGGTTAGGTTTCGGTCAGAACCCGTTGTGTCAGCAGAAACTCGTACGGGCCACAAAATTTGGCATTCCGGACATGCCGACTGGGAGGGACTCAGAGACTCATTCTCTGCCTTTCCTTGGAGAGATGTCTGTTTCACTGACGAGGATGCGTCGTCCGATAACCGACATTATCCACGTCAGATTAGAGTAATACATCCCTCCACACTGAAAGTGACTAAACCGGGGTCCAACAGCTGGCAATAAATCATGTGACACTGCTCGCTAGCAGAAGATCAAGGCACACAAAACCTTCTTAGAAAACTGCACTGCAGAGAACAGACAATCCGACGTCGAGTCCAAAAAAAAGGAAGCGGTTCGCACTGCCAAAAACCAGCACGATAATAAAAGTTAGGCACAATATAATGTCGCAGCCCAATGGCGTCGGTTTTTCTTGACGCTGGCCAAGCAGATTGCAAAGAACTTCTCACACAGTAGCACAGCACAGTATCCAAGTGCTTGCCAAGATCTTTGCTGCCAACTCCACCATGGACGTCCCCAACGTCCCGGCGGGAGGTCGGCGATCTAGCTCTTTTCTACCGCTACACCAACGGGCTTTGCTTCTCAAAGCTCTATTCCATGATGCCACCGCGCGATGTGCCTGCCAGAGAGACCCACCTGACTTTGGCCTCCTAACCGTGTCGAACTTCCATAACTGGCCGTCCCGAGGGTGTCGAAATTGTGGAACAATCTACAAGAGGAAGATTCTCCCAGTTCTACTAACCTTAGGCAGGTCAAAAATCGTATTAATACAATTTCTTTGAGATCATCATAGCAGCCGCGGTGTTCCGGCATTTAGGCTTCTGAATACGCGGCTGCTTCGGTATAAAAAAAATTAATTTACATAATAACATAAATGTGCCTTAACTTTTTTACCACATACCTATACAAAAAGTATCGAAGTGGTTGATAGAAACACTAAAAATACCAGCCTGACAGAAAGAGTCAAACCTCAATAGAAGGGCGAACCTTACCAGAAAGTCATTTATTCGGACTCGTGAGAGAATAGGATAGGATTTGTCATCAACATGTTGGGTTACCCCTATACAATTAGAGAAACTTGTACGAACAAACCCTCCTTAACACCTTCTCAGTACTCCAGTACCTTCATGAGTGCTTGAGTATAAACGTATTGTGAGACAGTTTTCAGGCATGCGGAAGAAAATACTCAATGGGTAAAAGAGAACTAACAAATAATTTTCGCTATAAATAAGATTGCCAGCACGTAAAGACTCATTAAATTCAAACTATTATACCTGTTTTAAATTGAAATTCTCCGGAAGCTACGAGGTCTAATAAAATGTTTCAAAAAATCTCAGTGCATAACTTGGTTATAAGGAATGTTCCATGAAACTAACTTAGCGTTATATTGAATATTCTAGCTGTGAGACGAAATACAAGGCATTTCAACTAAAATGTTACTTAAATACTCATTCCTGTTGTATACTCAAACACTGATGAGTTGTAATGGCAAATTATTGAGTTGCAAATTAAAATACATCTCTTGTAACGCATGAAACTTATCCGGCAGTTTTCTTGCTAAAAAATCTCCATCTTTTCTTGCCGTCTCTTTTCTGTTGGCCATTGAAAATGGACAAGGTTTACCATAAACGAGCTTGACTTGTGAACCATCACCGTCGTGGGATGTGTGGCGTACGACTTGGGGGTTTTAGTGAGTATGCCTTCTCTACAGAATCTCACACTTTGAGCAGGAAAGGCCAGCAGGTCCATACTATCAAGCTTTTCTGCCTGAGAGTGGCTATAAAAGCTTTCCAGTGTCAAAAAACTTGTGATGTTTAGATCCAAGTTGACACACAAAGTGTCATTCGTATAGCTGCGGTTAGTAAAAAGCTTGAAAGAATCTGCAACATAAGATGTGGTTAATTACCATTAACAGCCTTACTGGATTACAAGCTGTTAATTTTTCAAGTTTGGTAAAGAAACCAGCAATACATAACGTGACCACATATCCTGTTGTTTGCCAGTGTCCCAGGCAAAAAGCTCGAGGCGCATAATGCATACACAATCGCTAACCCCACCACTCTCCGCTCTTCAGTTGTGAATCTGGAATTCGCCTTACTAATTAACATACACAAATTGCCGTGTCTCAAGCATTTCACAAAGTTTAGCACAGAGGCCTGCACCTCGAATTAAAAAAATTCTCCATAATCCGCATTACCTGTTTTTGAAATCGTACCCAGCAAATAGGTACTTCTACATAAGGTATGCCAATGAGTCCGCATCCCTTAAGGTATCCCCACACCTACGCGATACAGCGATAGCGGTAGCGTCAGCGTTAGAAATCGCATTTAGCGCGTTTTATGAATTTTTATTCAATATGTCTTCTGATAAAGAAGAACTATTATTGGCCTTAGCAGAAGATAAAAGGGGAAAAAGATATGTATTTTGATGATAATCATTAGTTAGTAATAATTAATAATTATGTTTAGTAAAAAAGAAGAAATAGATACATGATATCAATAAAAAAAGAAGGATGTATGGAGAATATCATACTTCAATGCCCGAATTACGTAGACATCCACATCGTTTTCAAGTATACTTTCGGATGACTCTTGATTGTTTTGATGAAATCTTAAATTTAATGCGATCCTACGCCTTTTCCTGCAATTTTTATAGCCTTCGTGACTTAAATGATACAATATTCGGTACTCCTTAACTTGTTCAATTAATTTCTCCGACATGCACATCGTGAAAAACGTGGCGATATGCGATAGAAACCACGACAGCAGCGTTTCTGAAATGAAACGCTCTCAAGGCGATAAACCGCTAGCCACCCCAGCCGCTGGTGTGATCGGTGTTATTTACCGCTTTGAAAACTGAGCACCGCATGGACAGCGGTTCGATTATCGCTATCGCCTTACCGCGTCGGTGTGTGGGCTCCTTTTCAGCTAATCGGTTCGGAAGTTCCTCATGGAGGTGTTTTAGGACCCACTCTCTACCTTCTATATACTACAAGTCTACCAATTGCAAGTGATGAATACGCAGGGATATTTGCAGATGATACGGTTATATTGGCTTCCCATCTGAAACTAAGTCTGAAACATCTCCACCAGTAACTATCAATACTTTACAAATTCCACAATCAAATGCGAAGTATCTCGCAATTAATTCAGATAGAAGGTTGCACATTCTCGGAGAGATTATTGGTAGAAAATCCAAACTGTCATTGGAAAACAAGTTAATTACGAGGGATAATAATAATAAGTTTATTGCAAAAGAAAAAGTATAGCAGTAGTAGATGAAAGACAATATTATACAATAAACGAATGGGCCCAAAAAAGTTTCGCAGAAACTTCTGCTTGGGCATGAGCTCATGTATAAATAACTTAAGACTAAAAAAAAAACATAAAAAAATATATGTATATAAAATTCATTAGACAAGTCCTGGTAAAATTTTTAAAAAGACACAATCGGGACGGAGACGCAAAATCGGAACGTAGACGCAATCGGGATAGAGACAATATTGAAACAAAAGGCAATATTAGGTGAATAGACAAGAACAAAAATTGGTAAAAATAAGTCATAAAATGCAGTAATTCAGGGGGTAAGAATTCAAACAGTTTGATTTATACATTTTTTTTTTCATTTTAAACTTTCAAATATCTAGAGAGATTTCCGCTTTCAGTAGTAGTATATATTTTTGATATCAATCGCTTGATGAATCTTGAGCCTGTGCTGGTCCAAAATCCACAGTCGTAGATGCCTTTTCATAACCTTTGTATTTTTAATATCTTTTATCTGAGGGGGGATTAAGTTATATATTTTTGGTCCTAGGAAAGTGAAACTCCTCTGACCTATGGTCTTTTTAGGCTTTGGTATGCGTACTGAATGATCTTTGGATCTGGTGTGATGGTCATGTGGGAGGAAATTTAATAAATGCTTATGTTTTGTAATATATACACACTCTCAAAATAGAGTTGCCTACAATCACATATCTTGGATACCTTATATATCATATCTGTTGGATAGGTGTTAGTTTTACGGAACATGATTTTAAGAATCCATTTCTGAGTTATTTCTAGTTTCCTGTAGTATTTATTCAACACCGGTCCCCATGCCAAAATTCCATAAGTTAACAACGGTTGTACTAACGTTTTGTATATGGTGCATAAGTCTTTATCAGAAAGAATTTCCCTAAAAAATTTAAATTTTGGTATAAGACATCTTAATCTCTTCGTTAAGCTTTCTATTTGTTTGTCCCATTTTAGGTGGCTGTCTATTATGATTCCTAAGTATTTTATATGATTTGCTGGCTTTAGGACCACTACTTCATCTATGGGTGGTAATTTGATGTGTATGTTAGTGAATGTGGGACTGTTCCTATCATCACATGAAAAAGTCAGATATAAAGTTTTTTCATAATTGATTGTTAATATTTTATTATTGAAGAAGCTTATAATGACTCTGAAATCCTCCTCAATAAGAGTCTTTAAGATATCCCAAGATTTTTCGCTATAAAAAACAGCCGTATCATCTGCGAACCCGATAATTTTACCGTGTGTGTGTAGGTTAAAAAGATCATTTACATATAGGTTGAACAAGATAGGTCCTAAGACTGTACCTTGTGGGATACCGTATGTTACATGATGCAAGTCGCTGATGGAATTATTAACTTTGTTATTTTGCATATGCAAATAAAACAACACGGCAGGTAGTTTTAAATAACTTTATTGTTTTTCGGAGTATTCTCCACGAAGATTAATACACATCTGCATGCGCTCCTCGAACCAATTTCCGAAGAACTTATTCCACTCGTTTGCTGGCAGATCAAAAACGGCATATTTGAATGCGTCAACTGCTTCTTCTGGTGACTGGAACGTTTGACCACGCAGTCTGTTTTTAATTCTCGGGAAAGTAAAGAAATCGTTAGGACCTAGATCGGGACTATATGGAGGATGGTCCAATAATTCCACCTTTTCTTCCGTTAAATACTGCCTTGTTTTTTGGGCTGTGTGGGAGGATGATTCTTCTTTCGGAGTTGGTTTTTCGAAGCTCGGTGATCACTTTTGGCAAACAAATGGTGGAATACCAATCCGCAGTAGCAGTGCTTTGCTCATTAAGAGGAATTGTTGCAATATGACCCGCTGTTGACACAAATGTCGCGACCATCTTTTTCGAAACACTTCCAGAACGGATGACTTTTGTTGGCTTTTCTTCACCTTGGAACACCCAAACAGCCGACTGTCGTTTATTTTCTGGTTCATAACAGTTAATCCACGATTCATCACCACTAACAACTGTACACATTTTTTGAGTTTCCGGAATTGAAACGGTCAAGCGTTTTTTGACACAAATTAACCCTGCCTGCTTTCTGCTCTTCAGTCAACAGGTGGGGTATTCAACGAGAAACTAATTTTCTTACTCCTAATTCATGTAAATTTTTTTGAATTGGGGTCTTTGAGATCTTCAGAGACGCCTCAATCTCGCGATATGTAACATGTCTATCTTCAATGATGAGTTTGCGCACAGCGTCGACGTTTTCCTGGGTGACTGCCATACCAACGGAAAATTGTCGACTGATGTGGCGCTTCGTTGCCGAAAACAGACAGTAACTCAGCAAGGCATTCTTGTTGCGATAATTGATCTCTGAAAGTTGTAATAAATTATGGCGCGAAAATGTTCTCGGTTGAGTTCCATTTTTCTAATGACTTGGTGACACTTAAAAATTCACTGTAGTGAGAACACTGCACATATCGTTGTGAAACTTTGAATTTAAGTTTAATAAAGAGTGAGGTTAAGATTCAGTACTGACGTGCGGCCTACTATGTTTCTATATGCAAAACTTAAAAGACATTCCTCGTAACCTGCAACGCTTCAGTGAAGCCAATTTGGACATATGGCATACAGATAATGTGGCACAACAATACATCCCTCACCGATTCTAGATCAAGGCCTAAAAAAAACAAAAATTGCCTCCACCACACTAGAGGCTGCATCATACGAAGCTGTTGGGTACAGTTGATAACTTTGATCGGGATGCCAGACGCAAGTCCATCAATTTTTTGAACGACAGAAACTTCCCACCATAGACAAAGTATTACAGGAGGTTAATAGTGATGAAGACTTACCTAGTTTCAAAGGGATCACATTCTGTAGTTTACTCAAATGACTTCATTTGAAGTATAGAAAAGGGACAGAAATAGTATTTTGACGGACAGACAAAAGATTTTTATTTAAAATCAATAAAGAAATACCGCGACCAGTCCAGGAAGATTTATTACTTGGATGAAACCTGGATAGGTGCAGGACATACAAAACCTAAAGTATGGGCTGAGGCTACAATTAAATCAGCAAGACAAGCTTTCTTAGATAGCCTAACCAATTCGTCATTTGTGTTGTAAAAATGGTGTCAAGTAGACTGAATCTATAAGCCCACGCTGAAAACTATATTTCTGGTAGATTTGGAACCAACACCTGTTAGATGCTCTGCTTGTATTATTATTAGTTTTCTTGAATATTATATGAAATAATTATTTTCAGGAAAAGGAAAACGATTTGTTATGCCACATTTACAGTGAAGATGGATTTGTGCCCACTGCGCTATGACCATTTGAGTAAAATAAAACGACCGGCTACCATGAAGAGATGGATGGGTGTTCATTTGAAAGATGGTTTGAAAAAACGCTGCCAAAGCTTGACGATAACGCCGTCATTGTACTTGATAATGCTGCATACCACACCAGAAAACTAGAAAAAAGTCCCACAATGCCCACAAGAAAGTTCAACAAGGGCTCCTATCAAAAGACGTTAGTTTCAATAAAAGTATGGTCAAAGCAGAACATGTAGTCAGACAGCACAAATATAAATACAATCTGAATGTAATTGACAAAATTGCTACAAGCCAACATTAGACCGCTTCAAGCCTCTTATCGCTGCGAATTAAATCCCATTGAAATGATTTGGGCAAATATAAAAAACTATATGGCTTCAAACAATAGAATATTTAAATTTTCTATCGTGACGCTTTCAACAGGGTGATGGCAAACCACTGGATAGCTTGCATCCGTCACGTTCAAGAGACAATCGAAACAAAGATGTGGGATCTCGACTATATGATCGTTGTTCAAATTGAACCTTTAATAATTAATTTTTAACCATTCGGACGATGATTCAAGTACTTCCAGCGAATAAAGAATTGTGAAACATATGTGCACTGCTTTTTGTAAAAATAATAATTTATTTTGTTAGATTATTCCGAGACTATTAAGGAAAATACGGACCTGTACAATCTCGCTTTTGGGCATATGTTGTGTTTTGTGCTACGAATGGGGTATACGTTCCCAATGAAGTGATTCCGCGTTGCATCCGTCTCCCTACCATCAAGGAAGTCATCCGCGAATTCAGTTTTAGATACGGAATCTAAATGGTTGAAACACACCCTCATATATAAGCAAGCCGATTATGTGTATCTAATAGTGAGCTGGTGAATAGTTTAAAACGCCATTTACCATCTGAATTGGTGAAAGGTCCATACTAATCGTAAGTGATAACAAACAATTGAATTAGTATAAGATAAACATCACTCACTGGGCTAGAAAAACATGCAAGCAGATCGATGCTTGCTCTTGGGACTTCGATTAAATAATAAAGCCACTTTGACTATAAATTGACTTATAAAATAAATGATCGATAATACATGAAATGTGAAGTAATTCCATCCATTGGCTAAACTCATCAGATTTACAAAGCAAGCCAATAGTAGACAGCAACAGTATTGTTTGTAAAAAAATGTCATGGCAGGAGAAAATGTATTTGCGGAAGACAAAGCATGCCTCAGGGGTCACGAACCCTGCCCCTGACCGGACTACTGCATAAAAAACAAACTGAAACTCAAAATACGGTCCGTTGTGCACTATAATCCAGATAATAGAAATCATCCCCGTTTGAATATGCAGCAACTACAATCTACCTACCGAAATCCAGCAATTTGTTAAATCAAGAACACAAACCGCGAAGGTATTATTAGGCGTAATCCCACACTGGGGTTTCTTGTTTCACGTAAGCCTGCATAAATTCGTTTTAATTTGGAGCGAGATAAGAGGGTAAAATGGGGGAAACGTGCATGTGCCAGAAATTTACTGGGCCAGTTGTAAATATTGTGATAGTTAGGAGTACTCTGCTGATGTCGGATGCATCCCACGGAACAAAGCGTTTTCTTTTTTACAAATCCATGGGCGTTTTATGATTTAGCTTGGAATAATCCACTGTTTTAGATACGTGACGTAGAGAGAAGAACAAACAGTATAAGGAATTTGTTACAACAATTCTTTGTATAGAGTGTTCCATCCGTTCCTTCTTTTTTAATCTAAGAAAAATATACTTTTTATGAGTGAGAAACCGAACTCTTTATTGAAAATTGTTGGTCTGTCTTTGAAATTTATGTATGGAATATAACATCGCACATGTGTCCACCGCGGCTCCGTTGACATGCTATCATCCGAACATCAAAATTTTCGATTACTTTTTGCAGTGTTAGCGGGTGCCCGGTCGGAATTTCGGTGCGAATGTTGCGCTTAAGGTCTTGAATCGTGCGTGGGGCAGTCGCGTACACTTTACTTTTCAAAAATCATCAGCGCAAGTAGTCCAGTAGCGTCAAGCCGCACTATCTTGGAGGCCAATTCAATTTCTCAAAATAATGCGATCTGGAGAAAAGGTCGTTGGCATCAATACCTTCCAATTTCGGTCAAAAAAAAACCGTTATCATATCACGATAACGTTCCGCGGTGAACGTAAGGGCTTTTTCTTCTTCATCATCGAAAAAGAACGGTCTAATGATGCCACCAGCCCATCATCCGCACCAAACAGTTACTTTTTGATCATGGAGAGGTTGTTCATGGGTCTCGTGTGGATTTTCCGAACCGCAAATCCTACAGTTTTTCTTATTTACGTGACCACTGAGGTAAAAATTTGCCTCGTCTGAAAAGATGATTTTAACCGAAAATCTCTCTCATTTTTCAACCATCCAATTAACAAGAATGTACCGTTGCTGATGATCGGCTGGCTTCAATTGTTGAGTTAGTTGGATCCTGTGTGGATGTAGGTGGAGATCAACATGCAAAATCCCCCAGGATCTAGATTCATCAAGACAAAGGTACTCCATTCGAGGTCCCGCTTGATATGCGCTCTGCACCAAGCCAACTGTTGATTTGGCGATGAACAATTCGATTTATAGTAGGCTTTACATGCTCTCTAAACCAATGGTTCGGAATTGACCTTGTGGACGAGAAACGGTCCCGTAGATCCATAAGTTTAAGGCGACAATCTTGGTGTGGGGTCGACATAACCTGTACCTCTAACTTTTCGTGCACGGCCTTCTGGGTTCCATACTGGACAACAAACCACCACCGTATCCAGAATTCTGTGCACTCTGGTGCCTATTTCTTTAAAAGACCAACCCTATCCCACTATTCGCCCCTAACAAATTTCTCTTTACAATGTATTGTCGATAATCAAATGCCAATTGTAGCTACAAATCACAACTATCACTTACTTGCTTTTGTGTAAGAACAGTTGATATTACAAAAACCACTTTATAGATATGGTTGAAGAGCTGATCGTATTTGTCCCAACATAAATAAATATACTCGTATGTTCAGTTTTGTATCTCACTGTACCTTTCATATCGTTTAGTTTTGTATTGTACTGTACATGGGATATTTCCGCGCCAGAATAAAAAGAAGCAGAGTACTAGGTCACCCGTTCATACTACTATCATACTCGTTACAAATATCCACTGCGTAGTTGGTAATTTTACCATTTGTTCTAAGTTGTGGCCTCAAGCTTTCACAACTACTCATCACTTTCTTTCTCGCATTCACTGTTTCCGCAGTCATACATTCTTCTCTTAAACGCTTTGAACTTTCAATTACTCTGCCACGCGCACGTCCAGCTTGCCTTCTCTGACCTCTTTGCATACCTCATATACTTCCCATCCTTTCACACCAGTACCCCACTTTTGCTGCTACTCTCTTAATAGTTTTCATTCATTCTATTTTTTGCTTTCCTCTCGTCATACGTCCACGCAATCTTCCATTCGATCTCCTGTTTTTCTCTTCCTAATTTTGCGTTATCGTCCGTTTTAATCATTTCTGCATCCTACCTTCTTCTAACCATCTAACCCGCATAATCCTTACTTCCATATCTAGATCCCTTATATACCCAATCATTCGTCCATTTATGCATCTGACTGCGACCTGATTGTCTGTTCTTACTAGGTCTGCTAATGTGCTTGCCTCGACGGCCTTTGCACAATATAAATAAACTCGCCCAGCTCCGGATAGAAACATCCAGGAAAATCTGAATACACGCCCACGATAAATAAGGATCGCATTGAGAACTCCTTTATCGATGTAGAAATGTGCTAATTTTGGTTTTTCAGATCCGATTTATAAATGAGTTAACCTACACACCGCGCAGCGCCTGATACTGATGCATGTCGTACTTTCTCACGTTGGGTGCTGGGTCGGGCTGACCCCTACAGATTGTTCTGAACTTCATATCTCGATTATTTTAAGGTTTTAATATGTGTGTTACTAGAAAAACTGCTTACTGTAACGCGAACTATATGCTCTGTAAGGGAGAATCGCAAACGAATATACACCGTGTATATTCCCAGCAATTCTAGACGCGCTGGTATGGTCAGCCCATCCGGTGGGGCGAAAACGTTTTTTCATTGAGACTTTCATCCGGCAGACGCGAGGGGTCAGATGTTTTATTGTTGCCGTTGTGATTGCTCGTGCGTACGGGGAGGGAAACGGAGGCGGACAGATACTGCCGAATTCGTAAATAAATGTTGCTTTTTATAATGGTAGGTTTGCTTTAGTTCAGTCACTACAGGAAAATACTGGCTTCCTCGATTCGGTTAATGTCATCTAAGGGAGTCCCAGTAATGGTGGTGGTTGGTATCCCGCCAATTGATTTGATGTGCGGTCTATAAGGAGGGAGCTGGAGTCAAAGGCTTTTCCTTAACATTAAAACTTGGATCGACCATGGAAAGGTGCGTATACTGTAGTGCACATTTCCTCGCAGGAAATCGTTGTTTTGACGATTACCTGAAAAGGGTAGGAAAGAGAAAGTTCACGAACTGCACATATTCCATCGAAGACGGGCTCTGCAGATAGCATTTCCAGGCATGTACAACCAATAATTGGTTCCTACCTAAAAGCTTCTAAATGCAGACTATAAAAAAAGTTTGGAACGCATCGAATATCTGACGAATGACTCATCTAATCTTTTAAAAATTTGTACGTTTCGAAACAGCGGCGGATGCAAGAAATTCAGAATACTTTTTATAAAACATTATTTGACGTGGACATCATATTTTTCGAAATATTGGAGGTCAAACATTAATATTCAAACAATAAAAGGTAGTTTTTCACCTAATGGCCGGTATCGAAAGTAAATTCGTTTCATTCCTGAGATTCGACAGTCCATCGAGTTTTGTTAGTAGAATTATTGAGAATGAATCATTTAACGGTAGCCAAGAGAATAGAAATTCTAATGATTCATAGCAAGAAGTTTGCGATATTTCTAATAGCAAATATAACTCTACTAACAAAACTTGATGGACTTTTCAATCTCAGAAATGACAGGAAATTATTTTCCATAGCGGTCATTTCTTGAAAAAATACCTTTTATTGTTATTTCGAAAGCTATGAGGTCTACGTACGAAGTATGTTTAATAAAAAGTATTCAGAATTTCTCGCAGAATGCAAATATCGAATAAAATGTACATGAGAAAAACAGTTTGTGAAAACCTGGAAATTTGGCAACATCGCGTTTATCATCAATGGATCCGCCGTGGTTTCTAACCTAAGCCTACTAATTTTTTGAAAAATTAAATGAGTCATTCGTCAGATATTTGATGCATTCCAAACTTTTGTTACAGTCGATATATACAGTATACATAACTACAGATGCATGTGAACGCCGATGAGAATAGGATGCCTAGTACATTTAGTATAAACTTTTAACGCTACGCTACCCACCATGATGGAATTCTGCAAGCATTGCTGTGGCGGTATGCCGCATTCTAGATACTCTCACACTTTTGACAGAAAATGCTGTTGAGCTTTTCTGCCTTAGAAAAAAGCTATGGGAAAACACTAGATCTCACAAGATCCATCTAACAAAGCCTCTGTGGAACCGTTCCATCCTCATTAGGAATCATCAGTACATTGTGAACACGCACTAATGATCTTCGAGAATAGGACGTTACACAAACAACATCATATAACATTTTACTTCTAACGGCAATAGGCAATGATAGAATTCTAATCGCAAAAAATTTGAGAAATGTCTTTGTAATGTATGGGGTGCATACCTACACAACCCAAAAAGAACTAACTCACTCACATCCGTTAGCATGTCTGATGCCTACCTGTCTACAAATTCTTGAGCCCTCTTTAATTGGAAAAGTATCAAAAGGACTTTGACTGATAGATAGATATTTTATTGATCCACAGAACGGGTCTAAGCATGATATAAGTCAAAGCGGCAAACTATACAGTAAGTAAATACATGCATTCATATAGGTAAAAACAATGACATACACATGTATCTGAACGTTGAAATTTACGAGTCCATAAGGTACATACATCCAATGTGCGTTTAAAACAATGTGGAGAAATTAAATAAACAGAAGCTACACCCACACAGCAACAAGAGACATCACGGAATACAATCATAAATTGTCTGCATAGTAATAAAGATTATAAAGATTATGGATTTGTAAAATTGTTGGTCGGGGCAGTATTACTAGTATTCAGTGGCGACGCGTGTTTTTCCTACACTGTTACCAAAACCACATGTGAAAAATCTTATTAAAAAAAGTTTATTTTGAACCTCCCAAATATAAGTTTTTGCTTATTTTAGGTATTTTATTTAAACTACTTTTAAATTAAGGTAAACATTCCTGGACTGAGCGTCTGGAGCACTTGATATACCTCATCGTCTTATGCTATAACTAATCCAAGCCGTCCGAAAAAACAGTCAACGTTTCTAAATGTTCAGAAAATGCTTTATCTTTTTTGTCAATGATTGTTAACAATTCCCTGTAATTTCCTCTATTGTTGGAGTCATTCACTTCAAAATAAGCGGTAATTCCTGTTTTGCCTGAAAACATACGGTATCTAGATGTGTGCTGCCTAATGTTGGACCAGCGAAAGATTGCAAGCCGAAAGAATGCGGACAAAAAATTGCGAAGTTGTCAGATGTTCTACATAAAATGCGGTCCATACATATTAACATATTTAAGATATAGAATTGTTCCGCTGAATTTGGCAATGTAGCTGGAAAACCCAGGCCGCAGGTAAACATCCGGTCGCTGATTGGTCCAAAACTCTTATCTTATCTGAAACTAGAATAACGTGCCGATGGCACGGTCATTTATAAACCTACTCCCATAGGCGTAGGCAGTTGGCAAATACTTTGAAAATATAATTTACTGTTTAGTGGTGATAATGGAATTCAAGCATGGGAAAGTTATTCACAGCCAGGCAAGGGAAATAATAGCAAACGTGATACGTGCTTGCGATGCAGAAGCGGCTAACAATACTTTCGTTTATCCACTGGTAGCTAGAAATGCAAGGGCGGCATATTATACGGGTGTTAGTGAACGAACTATAAGTAAAATTAGAAAAGAAGATAAAGACAGGCAAAATGCAACCTCCACACAGCCTTTAGCTTCTCCCGGAAAAAAGAGATCACGCCCTTCTGTGATCCAAAAAATTGATGGAGTCGATTTTTCCATTATTCGGAGAATGATAGAAAAATTTTACTGTGATTTTAAAGTGGTACCTACTTGTAGTAAACTTCTAATCAAACTGAAGGAAGAAATGGAATTTCCATTTGGTAAAGAATCGTTGAGGCTGCTTTTAAAAGCAAAAGGATTTTACTGGCGTAAATGCCACAACAAAAGGAAATTACTAATGGAAAGACCCAGTATTTTACATTGGCGATACAAGTATCTTAGGTCTATTAAAAAGTTCCGGGAAGAAGGAAGGCATATTATTTATTTGGACGAAACTTGGGTTGATAATGACCTCACTTTCAAGAAATGCTGGCAAAGCGAAGAAATTATGGGTGTCCTGAGCAATATAAGTTCTACAGGTAATAAAGTTTCTTTCACCTCGATTTTGCTTATTATACATTTTTCTCAATTTTGGAATATTCTTAATAAGTGCTCATTTAATTTGTCTAATTGAATACATAATCCCTTGCAAGTATTTTTTTCTCAAAAATATGTTTTTTATACATAGTGATTCAAAAAGGTGTTGGCAAACTTAAAATAACACTAAAATGAGGCTATTTATTCATTTCCAGGACGACTTATAATTGTTCATGCGGGTTCGCAAGATGGTTTTGTTCCTGGAGCCTGTCTCATTTTCAAGGCTGGCTGTGCCACTGGTGATTATCACGGTCAAATGAACCAAGAAAATTTCACGAAGTGGCTTACTGAAAAACTATTTCCTAACATTCCTCCTAATAGTATTATAATAATGGATAATGCACCTTACCATTCAGCTTTGGAAGACAAGCCTCCAACTAGATCTTCTCTAAAAAGAGACATCATCACGTGGTTGAGCAAAAAAGGTATAGAGCATGATCCTAATGCTAAAAAAATGGAGCTTTATGAAATAGCTTGTCTACATAGGCCACCATCTGATGAGAAAAATTATAAGATAGATAATTTAATAAGAAGTTTCGGACACACCCCACTTCGAACGCCACCCTATATGTGTCAGTTTAATCCCATAGAGATGATTTGGGCACAAGTAAAATTTTTCATTAGAAGCCATAATACAAGCGGCGAATTTACTATAAAAAAACTAGATGAAATTTCTAATAAGGCCATCGCTTCAGTAAGTGCCAGTGACTGGCAAAAGGTTATTGGACATGTTATAAAAATTGAAGATGAATATTGGGAAAAAGACAGTCTCATTCAAGAAATACAGGAAGAAATAATAATCAACATAGGAGGTGAAAGTGATAGCAATGACAGTTCCTCAGACAGTGATCATGACTCTAATCAGGATTGAAACTATACTAGATTGGCTACCTTTTAGAATTTTTAGATATTCATTTATTATACTATTGGTTTGTGGCTTTTAGTATCTCAGTAGAAAGTCTAATTCTATGTGTTGTTTATGGGTTATTTCATCAAGAAATTACTTTTTGTTTTCCTATATTTTTCTATTCAGTCAGATATTTTTGACTTGTTGTATTCTATTTTAGAAGAATGCATAATTTGTTTTGCTGTTCAATCATAATGCGTACATAGGAATATTACTTGTTGCCTAAAAAATATATTTATTTTGTTCTCAATATTCAGTGTTTGTGTATATTTATTTCTTATAATGTATGTTTGGTATCACGTCATTATGAATCGCAAAAAAATATTAATACTACCAGTTGTAATAAAATATAAATTCAATTAATAATTCAAGTCTCTCCGATCTCCGCCTATGACTCCATATAAAATCGTCTAATGGTAAGGTTTTTTCATCGCATTTCCCCCTTTCGTCCCTAGCAATCTTTGGCTGGTCGATCAATAAAAGCTTGGTTAAGACACGTTTCGATTCTTTTTTTGCCAAACTGAATTAAATTGGCTACAAATCTCACATGCAACGGAGAAATTTAATGCCTCCTCTTTAGAGCCCTAAACCTATTTAAATCGTTGACTCCGCTTAAGGTCCACCCATTTTTTTGCAACCACATAACCAAGAGTTTCCATATACCAACTTAGTTTAAAATATCAAACTACGTTTTTTTATTCCTTTTTAAAATTATCTAAAATAGGTGTTGGTCTTCCATTTTCAATCATCTCCTATTTTTCCTAAAAATTATACAAGGAGAATGACTTTTCAAGTAGTTGATCGATTACGCAGCGACACTCATCCATGATTAATTTCACGCACACTACAGCCGATAAAGAAAACGGTTACACGAGTGAGACGTGAGTTACCAAATCAAAAAAAGGTAACAGGCCCACATAATAGTCGCAGCGCCCCACGCACTCGGGCGACCGCGATCAGACACGAGCCGGCACCGACGGTCCCCGACGGTCCCCGACGGACTACCAAGTGTATCCATAAATGAAAATGGTAACAACCGACAACCAAGTCGAGGCGAGTCAGCTTCATCATGTTCGCAAAGCCTAGACACTATAGGGCGCATTATTTTCGTGGGGCGAATTTGCTATTTAATGAATTACTATTACATATCGCTGTTGGTAAACAAATAAATTAAATTATTTCACAGTACTTAGTCATTTTATTTTTAAGATTTTTAACTGTTACCAATGGTAACAATGGTTACATTGACACTTCAGCACTGCTAGTATTACTATATGGCAAGCAGACAATTATCTACTATATCACTTTGTGCTGTTATTTCAAAAGATTAATATTGATACGTTGGAAGCAGTAAACCATTACTTGACTCCTTTTTGAGTTCCTTAAATACATCAACTGAACTATATGAAGATTTTCGTTATTAGTGCGTACATAGCCGAAAGGGGGTGGACATCAGACCGACGAAAACGTATATTAATGTTATTTTTTGCACGGTTGGTCGGTTGGTAGGACGGAACGCTCTAGGGCGGGGTAACGACACAGAAGACGAACCCTTGTGGTTTGGGGGTGACTCATGGAGGACGAGACAGGCCGGAGATCGAATGAACTTGGCTGGCGAAATACTGGAATGCTGCCGTGGGGCATACGACGCAGACACATAACTGAAGGGGAAGTCGTTTAAAATTCATATTTGTTCGAACGATATATGCTCGTTTCCTAAGGAGAACGTGCCTTTAGGCTTTGTCGGTTACAACGCAGAACCGACACGTTTTATTAAGACCTCAGACAAAATGCTGGCGATGATAATAATAATAATAATAATAATAATAATAACAATAATCATAATAAAAATAACCGAAAATTAATGTACCCCCCAGCTGTGATAACGATAGCTCATTTTTAAACCTGCATAGAGATAAAATGAGGCAAGAAGCCAAAATGAAAGGTGCTCGGCTCCATAGATATAATGAGACCAGCAAGAGAAAGCAGCAAAATGCTTTGTTCGAGAGAAACCAAAACCAGTTCTACAGATCTATCATCTCAGAATCATCTTCGGAACCCAAAGGCATTAGAGATGAGCGTTGCAATATTCTCTCAAGATGACGTAAGTAGAGTGCTAAAAAATGCTGCTGATTGGAAAGCGCCGGGACCCGACAATATTCAGAACTTTTTTCTCAAGAAGTTCCTAAGCACACATGCTGCATTGAGTCGATCACTTTCTAAAGCAATCACCAACCCGGAGATATTAACTAACTTCTTGACTAAAGGAATAACACATCTTATATTTAAAAACGGCAATCCTGAGGATCCGAAAAACTATAGACCAATTACATGTCTCTCTGTGTTTTATAAACTACTAACAGCACTTTTGAATGACCAAATATATACTCACTGTGAAAGCAACAATATCATTGCTACAGAACAGAAGGGGTGTGTCCGTGGTTCTTTAGGGTGCAAAGAGCAACTTATAATTGATTCCGTTATTACGAAGCCTGTCTGTAAAAATAAGAGAAATCTCCATGTCTGCTACATCGACTACTCTAAGGCGTTTGATTCCGTGCCACATAATTGGCTTTTAAAGGTGCTGGATATATATAAAGTAGACATCTGCATCATAAACCTATTGTCCCATCTGATGATGAACTGGGGAACCTCTTTAAGAGTTAATTCGGAAGACATAGGAGACGTGCGCATACGCAGAGGCATATTCCAGGGTGATTCTCTGAGCCCGATGTGGTTCTGTCTAGCCCTGAATCCACTGTCATCACTGCTGAATAATTCCAAGTTCGGGTATAGGCTCGATGTGAGTGAGCCTACCAGATTCAACCATCTGCTATATATGGATGACCTCGAACTATACACCGAGTCAAGGCAACATCTTGCTTCTCTAGTGCGAACGACAAGTATATTCAGCAATGATATAGGAATGAAATCTGGGTTAGAT
Source organism: Acanthoscelides obtectus (assembly GCA_963669975.1). NCBI lineage: Eukaryota > Metazoa > Arthropoda > Insecta > Coleoptera > Chrysomelidae > Acanthoscelides > Acanthoscelides obtectus. The sequence goes on from CAVLJG010000001.1 coordinate 107,766,723, forward strand.
AAGTGCGCCACTGTCACTGTAAGGAAAGGTAATCTAACTCGTTTGGAAGAAAATTTAGAAAACATCGCGCCTCTAGCAGAAGACCAACCGTATAAGTACCTGGGGATGCACCAAAGTAGGGGTGTGTGTCATTCTACCATGAAGTCAATCTATAGAGAAAAGTACATCCGTCGGCTTACAAAACTACTCAACGCCAAATTAAACTCGCAGAATCTTTTCAAAGCAATCAACAGTTGGGCAATAAGTTCACTTACATATTCGTTCGGTATTGTGAAATGGAGTAATACAGACCTTGAAGAGCTAGACAGAATCACTCGTGTAAAGCTCACAAAGTTCCATTGTCACCACCCAAAGGCATCAACCGAACGGCTGTACCTCCCTCGCGCAGAAGGGGGCCGCGGATTGCTCAACATAACACAACTCTGCAAGTCTCAGGTAGCCAAATTACAAAATTACTTTAATAACCATCTAAGTCCTAAGATAGCTGCTGTAGTGGAGGCAGATGACTCATTTACTCCTTTGAGCTTTCGGCAACCTCAAGCAAATACGGCCTCGGAATCGAATAGTAGGAGGAGAGAACCTATTTGAAAAAGGGATATCTCCATCCAACAACGGAAGGGTTCATAACTGCCATCCAGGACAAAGTAATAAAAACAAAAAACTATGAAAAACATATTCTCAAATCCAACGTCCCAGATGAATGTAGGAAGTGCAACCAGGCGGGCGAAACCATTGAACATATTACTGGAGCTTGCCCTGCGTTGGCAGCTGGCGATTATTTGGGAAGACACAATCAGGTTGCAAAAATAATCCATTCACAGCTAGCTCGTAAACTTAACTTGGTACAATCTCCTCCGCCATATTACAAGTACACGCCATTTCTAACCGACAAAACTGTAGACTTTAACCGTCCCGATATTGTCCTGATAGACAAAAGCAACCAATATGCACAGATAATTGAGGTTGGAATTCCGCTTACACACAACATCCTCAAGGTAGAGCGTGAAAAATTAGTTAAATACCAGAACCTGGCGATTGAAATGAAGAGGATTTGGAAGCTAAGGGAAGTGCAGATTTTACCAATTGTTATCTCTGTGGAAGGGGCTGTTACCAAACAAGTCTCCTCAAGCTTGAAGACCTTGGACCTTCCAAACGGCCTTCACATACTATTCCAAAAAGCCGTTATCTTACAAACGTGTCATATTGTGAGAAAGGCACTGTCTCTGTAAAAACTATCCTTGGTTGGGGTGAACTCCCCCTCAAAGATAGTACACCACCATACGTGAGAACTATGAGCATGAAAAAAAAAATAAAAATAATACTAATAATAATAGTAATTAACGTCTTTTCAATTTGTAATAGCGTTACAGGAGGCGAGATTTAGATACTATATCTATTCTACCTCCTAACTTCCTTACCAATACGAGATAATAATAATAATAATAATAAATAATAAGTTGCATGACTAAAGGTAAGTGACACAGCATGAAGGGTATAAAGTAAGAGGCTCGCAAGGGGAGATCATCAATATGCAAAGGGATGAACGCTACAAATACTTAGGCTACCTCCAGGCACCAGACATAGACCAAAAACTGTCGAAGCAAAGATCTACCGACGAATACTTGAGAAGATTAAGGTAAGGATCATTCTTAAATCTGAATTGTCTGCTATAAATACGTCTGTTGCAGTGAACGCCTACGCAGCGTCAACGCTTACCTACACCTTCGGTATATTCAAATGGACTGATACTGAGCTGAAAGCCCTAGATATAAGTACCAGGAAGGAATTCCGTCGGTATAGGGCGCATCATTCTAAAAGTGCAATCGAGCGCTTCCACTTAGCACGGCGCGAAGGAGGAAGACGAATCCCCAGTATGGTGTCCAGACATTACCAGCAAATTGATAATCTAAGGACATACTTCTTGGAAAAGGCGAGAAGCAGCAGAATGCATCAGGCACTAGCCAACAGAGATAAGGGCATTACCCCACTGAACCTAGCCAACCTAGCTCTCAATCCATCCGCAATGGTGTCATCGCCCCCCGAACTGACCGTGAAGTGGAAATCCAAGCCACTACATGGACGCTATAGAACGCGAATTGAAGACCAGGCACCAAAGCATCCCAAGAGTGGGTGCGTTCCAGTAATCTGTTCGTGGAGACAGAGGGGTTTGTGATGGCTATTCAAGATCAAGTGCTGCCTACCAAAGTCTACAGAAAGCGAATAATGGGAGAAAATATAGACAATATCAAATGTAGAATCTGTGGAGATAAAGACGAGAACCTAGACCACATTATCGCAAGCTGTTCCACACTCGACCCAAAACAGTATCTAGAAAGACATAACGACGTGGCAAAAATAATCTACTTGGAACTAGACAAGCGCTATCTCAATGAAGGGCCTACTGAGCCATACTATCGCTACACGCCCCTCCCAGTTAAAGATACTGGGTCACACAAAATGTATTGGAACAGGAGAATAATCACAGACCGCACAATACCAAATAACATCCCTGACATAGTGCCAACGTTAAAAGAGCAAAAGATAACATACATTATAGATATCGCGGTTCCGCTCCCTGTCAACCTTCAAAGTACCTACTCAGAAAAAATCAACAAGTATAGTATCTACCACTGTCAGAAGAAATAAAGCGGATGTGGGGAATGAATACAGTTATGATTGTACCGATAGTTATTGGCGCCACAGGTGAGGTCCTTAAGAAGTTACACACAAGTCTTGAAAAGCTAGACCTTGGCCAACATGTTTACAAAAAAATTCAGAAAGGCGAAAACTCGACATTGTAACCTGCAAAATTGGTAGTTGCCTTCTAAATTCTTACATCCTCTGGTGCAAACCTGGATTAAGCATATCAAACCCTCTCAGAGGAGATGATTGAATGAACAAATAATAATAATAATAGTAATAACAATAATAATAATGATAATAATAATAAATTAGCAACACAACAATAGGGCGAAGTTTAGCCAGTTGGCTACTCTTACACCCAACCCTATTGTGTGTGTGATTAAATATGTATATACAATTCAAAGTCACATACATGCAACCTAAAAATAAACACACCGATCTAGCTTTCAACTAAGTGAGCTAATAATAAAGGGAAAAATACAATCAATTGATAAATCCGCGTTATATTGGTTTACCAAAAAGAAACCAGTCAAGAACCAATATTGAACGGATGACAACACAAAAAAAACAATGATAATAACAACTAATTATGATACATCTAACAGCTGATTTTTAACTAGCTTCCTGAATGTTACTACACTTTTGCTTCTCCAGGCAGGGTCGGTTGAGTTGTATAACCTCACAGCATTGAAAGTGAAACATTTTTTAAACAATGCGATGTAGTGCAAGGGCATTGTCAGATTATTATTATGCCTCAGATCTCTAATATTAATGATTCATTTAGTTACCAATTTACTATGTCGGCCAACTCGTATATCGGCAAATTAGACTAATACTGCAGACATACTCAAGATTCACCTCATATTCGAAATTTTTCGCTAGTTGACGTGGAAGGCAATATACTTTTTACAGCAGTAGTCGCAAAGGCAATTCTGGTGGCTCACAGCATATTTTAAAAGGTGTAAATTTTGTAAATTCTCATAATAAACACAAGCAGCGGCAACATTGCGGTGAGCGATCTGTTCAAGAACGATCTCGATTGCTTTTATCGGAATAAATACGTTCAGTTTAAAACTGAACGGCGCAAAGTCCAGCGGTTGGGTTTGAGCTGGCCTGCAATTAAAATTCAAATTCAAATTCAAATTCAAATTCAAAATATTTATTTCGTCATGAATAAACATCATAAACAAAAGAAATTCTACACATAGAGTAATGACGAAAAAGGACAGTCTCTCGATTATAAAACCGATATATTGGACCCTTTAATACAAAGAGTCCATGCGAGAAAGCCCTGAATACCCTAAAAGTCCTTAAACAAAATAAAAAAAAACAATAAAGAGGCGAAATGAAGAGGCGGTGAAACTCAAAGAAGGCAAAAACGAAGAAAGAACCCCCGGGAGCTGGCAACGGACGCGAAAAACAAATCTTTGCAACCTGTCAGCGAGTAGGAATGTAAAAACGATATTTTTGCTCACACAAACGCTGCTAAAGTAGCTGGTGATTCTGTAACAACGTTTTTGTCAGTTTTGAGAATGTTTTTGACGATGAGCTTTTAACTGAAGTTGGTAAATTATTCCATAAGTGAACCGCCACATAGGCAAACGATCGTCGGAAGGAACGCGTTCTATGCCTAGGTACGATAAAATTGAGATCATTTCTATTGTAAAAACATTATGAGCAGTAGTAAGAAAATGAAGACATACCATTTGCATTCGGAATGGGAAGAACAATATTTCATTACAGAAGTTAAAGGTATAAATGTATGTTTGTCATGTAATATTTCCGTTTCCATTGCTAAATAAGGGAATAACGAGAGGCACTGTAAAACTGTATATTCGAATTTTGAAAAATCATTCCCATTACGTTCTGCAACCAGAACGGAAAAAGTGGAACAATTAAAAAAATCAGTTAATTTTACAACAGGCAATGTTCTTGAAAACAATCGACAAAAGTATGGCTGCAACTGAAGCATCATAGCGGGCGTCCCAGATAATTACACAAAAGAAGAAGCCTCATGAAGACGGGGAAATAATAAATCAGGCGTTTTTAGAAGCTGCAGATCCATTATTTGTCAACTTTAGTAATAAAGGCGAGATAGTGTCTGCTATAAAGTCTATGCAACTTTCTGCTAATACAGTGATGAGACGAGTAGCAGTAATGATCAATGATAGAGTTTTGCAGTTAAGAAATGGCTTCGATAACTGTGCTTATTTCTCACTGCTGCTGGATGAATCCACAGATGTCGTTGACACCTCTCAGATAGCCGTGTTCGTCAGGATGGTTTTTAGTGATTCTACGATTAAAGAAGACCTTTTGGAATTTATTCCACTAAACGTACTACTGGGCAGGACCTGTTTTCTTCTTTTAAAAATATTATCTCTTCTGAGAAAAGCTCCAGCTATCGTGGGTCGTGATAAGGTCTCGTGGGGTTATGTCGTAAAGATGAAAGTTTCCCGCAATTTCTCTATTACCACTGCATTATTAAACAACGTTGTGAAATTGGTAGTAAAAATTGTGAACACGATTAGAGCTCATGCGTTACAAAGAAGATTATTCAAAACCTTGGCCGATAAAATTGACTGTCCATACGGGGAACTACTTCTTCACTCTGAAGTCCGATGTTAAGTAGGGGACGAGTGTTGAAACGTTTTAAGAAGTAGAAAATTCAATCTGGCTTAGAGATTTTCTTGTGGATATTACAGAAAAATTGAATAAACTTAATTTGCAGCTTCAGAGGAGAGACAAATAACTAGCAGACATGATTCCTGATATAAAAGCGTTTATCAATAAGCTTGAGTTTTGGGAACAAAGTTTAATCGATGGCGATACCAGGCCTTTTACTGTTCTTTCAGAAAACATATATGAAACTCCATTAGAACCATATAATAATAATAATAATAATAATAATAATATTTATTCACTCAATGTACAAAGATAACAAACAATATGAGTAAATAAATATAAAATCAAAACAGGCCCAATAGAAGGCATCGCCTGCACATGGACCAATAATTTAAGTTGAAACTGTAGAATGCAAACGACAAAAAAAGACAAAAATTAGCTACAGTAGATTATGTATTTAGTTGATGTTCGTATTTATGAGTTTATGAATTTCAGTCCTAGATATAGAATGTAGCCACTTTTTTAAATTTCTTTTGAAACAATTTCCGAAACGTAAATCTTTTAAGTCTTTAGGTATAATTTCATAAAATTTAGGCGCTAAATAGAGATATGATCGCTGCATTATAGATTTATATGGTTGAGGAACTACTGTGCCACGAATTTTGTACCTGGTATAATGATTATGTTTAATTTTCTGGTCGGTGTTTACAAATTTATGGTAGTGAGTGATATTGTGTAAGAAATAAAGCTGTCTTATATCATACATTCGAACATCTGCGTATAATTTTTCAGTGGGATAAAGTTTCGGTTTTTTAAATATCATTTTTAGAATACTTTTTTGAAAAACATCTAAATTATAGATATGTGAGGAACATGCAGCTCCCCATGCTAATATACCATATGTAAGATGAGGCTCAATCAGTGCATGGTATAATGTTCGAAGATATTTTTCTGTCAATATATTCCCAAGGTATTTAATTTTGTAGGATACAAATCTAACTTTCTTTAAAATACATGGATGTCTCATCGTATTGAGGATCCAAGACCACTCCAAGGTATTTTATGTTGGGCACTCTATTAATTTGCATTTTTTGATCATTAATATTGAAGGAGAAATTTGTGTAATTTGGCAGATGTCTAGCATAAGATCCAAATGGTAAAAAATGTGTTTTAGAGTAGTTAGTGCTTAATTTTCTACTGTTAAACCACCGAATAATTTTGATAAAATCATTTTCAATTACATTTTTCAGATCAGACCAGTCAGTACCTTCATATAATATTGCAGTATCATCTGCAAAACTAGTTCTTTTGCCAACACAATTAATTTGGAAAATATAATTTAAATATATATTGAATAACAGCGGACCTAAGACAGTTCCTTGTGGGACACCACACTTAATATACATTTCTTTACTAAATGATCCTCATATCTGCACAGATTGTGGGCGATTTGACAAATAATTTTCGATCAGTGAGTACGCGTTTCCTCTGAAACCAATTATCTCTAATACTTCTAATAATAATTTGTGATTAACTGTGTCGAAAGCTTTCTTTAAATCAACAAAAATGTAGATTGAAGGGATTCTGTTATCAATATTTTGATGTATTTGATTTACAATTTTAGTTATTGCGTCCGATGTAGCCTTCCCTTCTGTAAATCCATATTGATTTTCACTTAAAATTTTGAATTTTGTGAGGTATCGAATCATTCTAGTAGATAAAACTTTTTCAAAAACCTTTGCTGCACTGGATATTATTGATATTGGTCTATAGTTGTTAACATCTGTTTTTGTTCCTGATTTATGTATCGGTATTATATTACCTTTTTTTAAAATTGACGGATATATGCCAGATTCAAAGCATTTGTTGATTAGGTAAGTGAGTGGTTCTGTTATGTCCTCGGCTATAATTTTCAAATGCTCGCTTTTAATACCATCGAACCCAGGACTTTTCCGATTTTTTAAGGACATAACAGTGGTGTATACTTCACATTGCTCGAATTTATCCAAAATAAATAAGTTCAAAGTTCTTTTTGGAGGCTGAGTATTTTGTACATTTGCTTGTATATTACTTGCTAAAATTTCGCCTATGTCAGTAAAGAATTGTACAAATTCATCGCATATCTGTTGAGTATTTTTTAATACTGTTCCCGATGTTGTATTTAACTCAGTGACACACTCTTTAAATTTTGTTTTCCCAGTAATCTCATCAATAGTTGTCCAAAGCCGCTTAGGATCATTTAAGTTATTATTCAATTTATTTAGGTAATGTTTTCGTTTGGTTTGCCTTGCAAGCTCTATAAATTTATTTTTATATTGGTTGTAGCAGTCGGTATTCTCTGTAGTTGGCGTTAGTTTCATTACATTATGTAGTCTTTCTTTTTCTATTGCCGATGTTATTAATCCTTTGGTAATCCAGGCATTTCTGCTTTCCTCTTTGTGACTAATTATTACTTTATTGGTACTAATATCTATTAGTTTTTTTATTTTCTCTATGAACAGTCCCGTTGCTTTGTCTATATTATTTATAGAGTATAATTGTTCTCAGGATTCTTGTTTGACATTTCATATTAGTTTTGAATTGTCGACAAAAAATTTGTAATTTTCCTGGTTGTTATTAACGGTAGGGATATTAGAATGAAGATATCAGTAAAATAGTGGAGAAGTGGTCAGTAATATCGCTTTCTAGGATTATTGGTATACAAGTAATTTTGTTGGATAGGTCTTTCACAAAGCAGTGATCTATACATGTGCCACTGATGGACCTTGTAGGTAGGTTTATATAGGACAGAAATTTGTGATGGGATCATCGTCCAAAATATTTATATTAACATCTCCCAAGAAAATATGTTGCTTTAAATGAACTTTATTTTGATTTTGAAAAAAAAATTCAATATTCTTCAAAAACTCGTGGGGTTCTGAACATGGCGGACGATAAATTGCAGATACCTCAATTTTGTTATGGTTAATTTGGATCATTATGTTTAAAATTTTGATTACATCAGAGAAAGTGAATGTGTCATGATTATATTGCAGTTCATTTCTTACAAAAACTACCACCCCATCGTTTTGGTTATTCTTCTATTATTGTCTTCGAAGATTTTTTTGAATAGCTTTCCAGAAGTTTCCGCGTAGATAGTGTAATTGTTTCTTGATGGAAAATATTTTATAAACTTTACTTGTATGTTTCCACTCTGAATCATATAATTCTGATGTATAAGATCTTCTTCAATTTGCTTTTCATTCGGTTTCTCACTACTTTTATAATTTATTATTTTAATTTTTGGATTTAACATTTTTGGCTCAGTAACTTGGTATTTTTCATTCAATTTATTTTGAAGTTCATCTTTCAGTTTATTATGATTTGATTCATCAATTTTTATATCAATTCCGCCATTTTTTGAGTTTCTTACACTTTCTATTTGAATGTTCAGAGATGAAAGATTTATTCTCTTACTCAATTCTCTTCTCGTATTATCGCAAGATTGTTTTTCTTTTGGAATAACTGTGATGCATTTCAGCGATTGACTTTTAGTAATAGGTATCGTTTGTTTTAAGATTTGGGCGTATGAATTTTCTTTTACTAACTGGTTTTTTTCAACTTCGTCTAGTCTCATGTTGATTCTATTTAATGCTGATGCTATGGCATCCTTCTCAGTAATACTTGCGGTTACTGACAGCTGCTGCTCTTTTAGTTTTAAATTTTCGTTATTGAGCTGACGAATTATTTCCTCCTTTTCTGCTAGTGCTTTCTTCAGAGATCGATTCTCTTCTAATATCTTTTTCACATTAGTCGAATCAGGTCGATTTTCTTCATCTGTGATGCAGTTTTTTTCATTCTCAGGCTTTTCTTGTTGTTCTTCTTCTTCCTTCTTCTTTTTGCGGGTCATGACACTCTGTATAGTAATTTCTTATGTGGTATGAATCAGGAATAACAGTCAACTTGTCAATTTTACGTCACTACGAGGTTATATAAATATGGCCGAAAACGACGGAAAATTGTAAAATCCGCTTCACCAATGTATCCAGACCCGTATTTGACAGTAAATATCATGTAGAAATAGTCTGTAACTTGCTGGATAACTTCTATACTGCTATAGTGGTGCAATTTGTTGTTTCACCCTTCATGGAATATGATATCCAACAGTTTGCAACTTCTGTTACTCAGAATCTTAGCGAAGACATGGAAGTGGTTGCGTTACAAAATGATTTACCTTTAAAATCATTAGTCTTAAATACAAAATGTATCTGACCTTCAGTAAGTAAAGATAAGTTTTCAGTTTTCTGTCGTGAAAGCGTCATTTAGTTCAACCTATTTATGTGAATCTTCTTTTTCAAATATGAAGTTTATTAAAAACAAATACCGTAATCGACTGATAGATGAACATTTGGATAATTTTATTCAAATGGCCGTTTCAAATTATACTCCAAACATTAAAAAAATTATCAGTGAGTCGGAGTGTCAGGATTCTCATTGAACATGCATTTTTTATTTGGACATATTTTTGTTTAAAGTAGTGCGTTGCTGTTTTTATTCTCAGTTACCTTTATTAAAACGTATATGACATGCCATTGTAGCTGCCGAAAAATTTTGTTTGTCTTTCAAACACCTTTATTTGAGTTTATTTATTAAAATACATAAAACTGTATGTCGCATACAACTGTATATAATTTCGTTTGAGTTGGCTTACAACTAGGTAGCTCACTGTTTATCCCAAAATCATCGAAGTAGCTCAACACACTGAAAAGATTGGCGATCACTGCTTTAGAGGCAAAATATTGATATTATGTAAAAGCAAGGTATTTTAGAAATACCCCGTTGACTCGAAGCTCAAAACAATTATAGATAAAAAAGGCCTCTTTATAAGTGAATCAGGTGCAAGCTTGCAGTTATACTTCTACAGCATTTCTAGCGCTTTCATAGCAGAAAGTATGTAATTTGTAACAATTACTGTGGCCAAATAAATTTTTCTAATCTCTTTACAGCGAGCTAGTGCGCGTAATGTATATATCAAGACAGATAAGCGCAAGAATGATCACGGAAGTTGTAGTTTTAAAAGCTTTCTGCCATGAGGCGCGTTTATTTTATTTATGGGTAAAGTGTATCTGTTGGGTTAGAATTTCAGTTCCCAGCAATAAGCGAGGAACGGGATTATAGCAATAAAGTTCAGACACAGACTATAGTGAAACGTATGACTCATCTGCCCTCGGAGAATGGAAGAGTGTTTTTAGCGAAAGTCAAGTAGCAAGATGTACTTTGCTGGTACAGCAGTACGACTTTGAACACTGGCTAGGTACCAGTCACAGCAATTCAAACTTTCATTCACGGATATCGTGTCGAGCATAGCTCAGACATTGTGAGTGGGTAGTAATAATTTACTCGGCCATATAGCCCAAGGCTCCACATCTGCCAGAAATAACTTCTTTTGTAAAAGATAAAACTTGGGCCTTTGTATGAATATTTTTGAAAATGTATCATTTTCTAAGACATAACGCTATACAGCGCGGAATGTTTCTAAGGCTGGATACTGAAATTAGAAAGATTCAAACTGGCAGTTCTCTTTTGATACTAGACTGAATCGTGTGATCTCACGCGTGGAGCTCTAGAAGTCAATCAGCTATATGCTAACCTAAAGGATTTACGAACAGTTTCTGCTTGAAAAAATCACCCGTGAAAACTATGACTCATAACTTTATAAAATTGGAAGCTACTTAGGGCCCTACGCGAGCGATTACACGACTTAGTCTAGTATGAAAACAAAATTGTTAGTTTGAAGTTCGATTTTTTCTTAACGTAAATTCCCTGCCAACTTCACATCAAAGCTTGTCAGCCGCCTTCATTGCTTGTCTATTTTATAACCAAAATAGAGTCACCTGTGATCGAACGGCAGAACCAAGAGCAGTGGCTGAAGAAAAATATATCCATTGTTGCCAAGTCGCCAGAAAATGTTTTAAAATTGTTATACAGGGTGTAAACATCGTGGTAGTCATTATTGAAATAAGTGATAGGGGAAGTCAAAACAAGTCAAAAAGTTCATAAGACCCATGGTCCAAAAGTTAATAGATTTTTGTCTAAATGGCTTTATAGTTTACAACTTTTAAACGCTTTATATCGACCACAATATCCGCAATCTTACTAATTTTTATGATCTAATCTAAAACGTTTTTAAATTGGGTAGTTAACAAATAAATGGCATTAAGTTTTTCTAAGTTAAGCCAAAATTTTTTGTCAGTAAGTAAGTTTCATTAAATTAAGTATTTAGAACACACACATGACAACAGCGCGTCGGATTTTCATCACTCTTATCGAACCGGCAATCGATTGCAAACGGTAACAGTGGTTCGTTATCGGGCATCGGGCCTGTTGTTTTGTTTTTGTCCGCGTACGTCGTCGTGTTTACTTACAATGTTCTCGAATCAAGAGTTCGCCGACATGTTGTTAGTTTACGATGAAGCTCGACAGAATTCAAATCTTGCAGCTCAAATTTATCGCGACAGATTTCGCCAACGGGTACAACCAGACAGAATGACATTTGTGCAAGTGTACCAAAGACTTCGAGATACAGGAAGTGTAGCCCACTAATATTCGCACTCGTGAAAGACAGTTTACTCTAGAGCAGGAGGACCAAATTTTAAATATCGTGGAAATCAATGCAGATATCAGCACTCGGGAATTAGGCCGGCGCGTAGGACTATCGCATACCATAGTCCATAGAATCTTACGGGAAAATTTGCTTTATCCCTACCATGTACAATGATTGCAGGCCTTGTTACCAGAAGACTATCCTCGCAGACTAACATTCTGTCAGTGGTTTTTGCACAAAAACATTGAAAATCCGGATTTTTTTAAAAACATTCTAGCGATGGACGAATGTACTTTTACGCGAGACGGGATATTAAATTTCCATAATACTCACAGGTGGGCCCAAGAAAATCCTCATACCATTCGTGAAGGTCATTTCCAACAACGTTTTATAATAAATATTTGGGTGGCTATTGTTGACGATCAGGTAATTGGCCTTTTCGAGTTACCCCCAAAATTGTCAGGAGAAGCATACCTTAGCTTTCTAGCCAATAACCTACCAGAACTTTTGAAACAGACCTTAGACAACATGCCATTACATCTGAGACAGAATTTGTGGTTTCTTCATGACGGGGTACCACGACATATTTTTAGATGCGTCATTCAGTATTTGAATGAACATTATCCAGATCTCTGGATCGGTCGTAATACTCCTGATCCTCTAAAGTGGCCAGCAAGATCTCCTGACCTCAATCCGATGGATTTCTGGTTGTGTGGAGAACTTAAAGGGATGGTTTATGGGGCTGGTCCAATAACAACTGAAGCAAAACTTCGCGAAAAAAAATTTTAATGTGGCTAAAATAATAAATGCACAACTTCGAGGACCTAGAGTAAGAAAAATCTGGGTTCTTCGTAATGAAGATGGTGTGGAAAGTGGAGGACGTCACTCTCACTTACTAATATCTAAATATCCGAACTAATGAATAGGAAGTATTGGTGAACGCTAAAGAACCGTAAGTATGTCCGACACCTTTTGTGATTGCGTTGATACTTGCATAAATACAGAGGTGTACCAAAAAGTTCCCAGACTAACCCAGCTCGATAATGTACCTGCTACATATAAAAAACAACGGATAACCTAGTAGTGTACAATATTTCGTCATCGCTTTTGTCTTACAAGAATTTTATTTAGTATTTTATGCTTGCTCGATTTCCTCCACCAGGGATTTCATCATGAGCGAAAAGTTTGGACTTTCTTTCTTAATGAAGTCGGCAATGTCATTCAAAAATCTGAGAACGACGCAACGCTTAATCACCATAAACTTTCCGAAGGATATTTACTTTTTCTGAGAATGATTTTTCCAATGTCACGCAAACTTTTCATTCGTAACGAAATCGTCAACAAACGAAATCAAGCAAGCAGAAAAACACTGAATAACATTCTTGTAAAACAAAAGCGATGAGGAAACTTTGCATACTACTTTGCGAGGTAAATCAGCTGATTTATATAGCAGGTATTGGTAAGTTACAGAGCTAGTCTAAAAACTTGCAGAGGTGCTGGTGGCCCAACGCGTGAATTTAAACGAGAGAAGCGAGATTTTCAAAAAAAAATGATTTGCCATTTAACAATAAAATAATTCCGTCCCAATCGAACCTCATCGGTCCAGTTTTTTATTCGTCGACTATGTGTTCCCTTCACTGTTGTTTAAAAAACAATTTCAGCAACAATCTCGCCGACTTACTCCAGACGATGAAGAAAAAATTCTTCGAAAACTTAAGATTTTAAGTTATAAGGGTGTACTTTTGCAATACTTTGACTTCTACCCAAAGAAATTAAAGGATATATATAATGCGATCAGTCGTCATTACTATTGTCATTGCCAACAACCAGTTGGGCAAGAAATACAATTCATTATTAATTGGGAAATTGGCAAAATTTTAGGCCAAGGGGTACGTAAACTCTTTTAACTGTAATCTCGAGCTTTCGGCACGCTATGGTGCCATCATCAGTAGCCGAAACACAAATATGAAGCTAGCAACCAATACGGAAAAGTTTTACATTTTCAGACAACTTACTCGTCGCTGAGGTTGCAGCCAAATGGTGTTTCAAAACGAAAGCGTGGAAGAGAGCACTTGTTGCAAATGTAAAACCAAAAGGACGGATACATTGGTTTTTGGTAACGTCGGAAATCATAGTTAGGTGTTACCACTATGCATATATCAATACACCCGAATAAATTAAAAATTATCGAATTTATGTGTATATATAAAGGGTGTCCCAAAATTAACGCAAGATTTGAATTTGCCGCCATTTGTGCAGTGAAGTGTTGGCAACCCTGAAAAAAAGCAATTTGACAGCTAACAGTATAGGGTTATGAAAAATGGAGCGTTACACGATAGAATAACGTGTCTTCATTATTAAAGAATATTTCAAAAATAGTGAAAGCTTGGCGGCTGCAGTTCGAAAATTTCATACAAAATATGGCCGGAATAGTGTTTTAGCTTCGTCAACTGTGAAGAGATTAATTGAAAAATTCATGGAGACTGGATCCGTTGGAGACGCCAAACACACTGGTCGTCCAAAAACAAGCCGTTCAAATGTGAATATCGAAGCAGTGCGTGAGAGTGTTGCGGACAATCCAGGAACCTCAATTCGACGTCGTGGACAAGAATTGCAAATGTCAAGAACCTCTCTACAGCGTATACTCACCAAAGATCTGTGTCTTCATGCTTACAAACTTCAATTAACACAACAATTGAAGCTTAATGACCATGCAGAGAGAAGAGAGTTTGTTGAATGGATTATTGAACATCAACAAATGGACCCTGATTTTTCAAGCAAAATCATCCTAAGCGATGAAGCACATTTTCATCTTGATGGCTTTGTCAATCGCCAAAATTGCCGCATTTGGGGTTCGGAGAACCCACGTGTGATTGTCGAAAAAGAAATGCACCCACAACGCGTGACTGTCTGGTGTGGATTTTGGGCTGGAGGCATAATTGGGCCATATTTTTTTGAAAATGATGCTGGTCAAGCAGTGACTGTTACTGGTGCTCGATATCGCGACATGATTACACAGTTCTTTCTGCCAAAATTGAATGATATTGATGTACCCAATATGTGGTTTCAACAAGACGGTGCCACATGTCATACAGCCCGTGAAACAATTCAATTACTGCATGAGACATTTCCCGGTCGTGTACTCTCTCGTTTCGGTGATCAAAATTGGCCTCCTAGATCGTGTGATTTAACACCATTAGACTTCTTTTTATGGGGTTATTTGAAATCACAAGTCTATGTCAACAAGCCCACAACCACCCGTGCATTAAAGGAGGAGATTCAACGCTGCATCAACGAAATTCAGCCACATTTATGCAGAAGGGTCATGGAAAATTTCGACAAAAGAGTGCGCATGTGCATGCAAAGCCGTGGAGGCCATTTGTCCGATGTGTTATTCCATACATAACCCTATCCTATGTACTTTATGAGTCAATAAAAATATAACTATTAAAAGACTAAAAATGGCATTTTCTATTTAATTCAAATCTTGCGTTAATTTTGGGACACCCTATATATATACGAGCCCCTTCCCACTTCAGTTGGCCCACTTCAAGATTTGTACAAATAAACAATATGCGAGTAAATAGGCGAAGTTAACAAAGCAACAAAGATTACCATTGGGTAACATCACCTTCATTTTTTATTACGGCTGAAAATCTTTGGGGCATAGTGTTAACCAAGTTTTGGCAAAAATTTGGTGTAAAACAATCCCATATTTCTTGAAGCTTTTGTCTCAGTTCGGTGATTGTACGAGCAGGATGTTGTCGTAGAACCTTTTTCATCTCGTGCCACAAAGTTTCAATAGGTGACAGATCTGGACTGCTAGAAACCCATTTCAAAAGTGGTACATTATTTTCTTCCATCCATTTTATAGCCTTTTTTGAGGTATGGCACGCTGCACCATCTTGCTGAAACACAAAATCTTGGCCGGATGTCAAACATTCTTCCATCACTGGTAAAAGCGATTCTTCTAAATTTGACAAATATTTGTTTGTATCCGCATTTCCATCAATAAAATGAAGTTTTCGTACTCCTTTTGATGACACTGCCCCAGACCATAATGGATGCTGGAAATTTGACTTTTCTCTTCAGATAGTCGACATGGAATGCTTCATTTTTTTTGCGAATAACTCTACTGCGACTGTCACCAACATAAACTTCGAATCGGGCCTCATCACTCCATTGTATTGCACACCATCGTTGAGGTGTCCATTATCTATGCTCTTTAGCCCATCTAAGTCGATTTTTCTTTTGCACTGGAGTTATTAGTGGCTTTTCTTTGGCCTATAAACAAGTTGTGCAACCTTAGGGTTTTTAGTTCACTTTTTTTATAAGAAAACTTACCTTGCAAGTGCTAAATCCCAGTTTGTGGGCCTCTCTATGAGTTGTGGAACTCGAAATTCGCCTTCCAACAGCGTCACTCCACAGAGCACTTAATTGTAAATAATTGGCACGCCTGTTTTTCACGATTATTCTTCTTAATGCTCTTCGGTCGGCATTTGTGATATTACTTTTTTTCACATATCGTGGCTTAATATTAACTGAACCAGTTACATCTTCTAACAATATTTCTCACACTGTACCGCGATAAGTCTAAACCTATAACACCCTGCTACATTTTTATTATTTGTATTTGATAAGAAAAAAACTAAGATTTCAATAGTTGGGCCAACTGAAGTGGGAAGGGGCTCGTATTAATAAATCTAAATCTAGACAAAGGTAAATATGAGATGTTCGGAGACGAACAATACCCTGTATACGGTTGAATCGGGAGTCACAGATCAAGTATCACTGCAAGACAGATAGCAACAATCCAAAGATGTCTTGCAACTTGTATACGATCCTCAATAATATACTATATTTTTCAAGCATTTTGAACGGGTGCATCCAAGCAATTCATTTCCCCTATCTCTGAGCTTCATGCCAATGACAAACACCTCTAGAGTAGGAGCCAAGGGGGGGATTTCACCCGTTTATTTACGAGCAAGACACTGGCGCTGGCCATACATCAACGAAATTAATATTGGGCGATATTAAACCGGCTGAGACCCCTAGGGGGTAAGGGGGTAGGGTGGAAATGGATTGGTCAGACTGCTTCCTTTGTTTACCGTGATGCCGATTGCTCATTACTTCTGAGCTTCTAGGACTCAATAACGTCTCAAATAAGTTCATATTTCGCACTTGGGAAGCCTTGTGCGTCAAGCTTGTCAAGTAGATTGACTCGCTACCTTTTATGACAAAACAGAAAGCATAACATGGCACAAGTCACACACGAATAGCAGGTTTGTAAAACTTTATATTCTTTCCGTTTCTGTAACCATGACCAATCGCAGACAGCGCTGTTTCGTGCTCTTTAATAGCTCATCAGTGCGGTATAGGTCTAGTCTTGGAAGCAAACGCTAATTAATAAATGAGATAAATTAAATTAGAGCCATACTTGCCACCACGAGGAGACGGCACATAGGCCACATAACATTGTGAGCAACTAGGTGAGAATCTAATGATCTCCAACCACCAATGATTTGCCAAGCTGGTTTTTTAACCTCATCTAACAGGATGAAGATGACAAAAAATCTCTATGTCGCTGGCTCATAACTCCTAGATGTTCTGCACTCTGCACAAATAGATGTGCCGCAAACATTATGGTCGACCCGAATACTAAGGATTCACAAAGCATATGCATATACAGCGTATTTCAAATTGAACTCTCACTAATGAGATCTCGGAAACTGTAAGAGATACATCACTTGAGAACAAAGTTTCTTATTTAGGTAACTAACAAAATGTCGCTTGGAAAGTTTCAAAATTCAAAGTACTTCCGGAGAGCGACGGAAAAAATGAATTTTTCCAAAATCGTTTTAGTTTTTTCCTAAATTTATTTGTAGTGGGATTTCAAATTAAATTCCACAGCAATATCGCCGCTTTTTCTCATCCGTAAGATGGCACAATCAGACTTTCTATATGACATTTCGTCCATTGCCTTCCAGCATCAAGTTTATTTTTTCTCATGGACACCATATTAGATTTTTGTACAGATGAATAGTTTGATTTCTTATTCCAAAAATGTGATTCGTGTCATACATTGTCATTGGCAAACCTCGGTTATTTCAAAAAAAGGGAATTTCGTAGGCAAGCCTTATCATATAGTCATTTGTTTCGTATGCCAGATTTATCAGATTGCCACTTTTTCTCCTCTTAAAGATGGCGTGCTCAAATTTGTTCAAAGTTTCTTCTTTCGACTTCCATCACTAACTTTATTTTTTCATATGTATCTTTTCTATTGGATTTTGTTACATTTAAACACTACTAAGGATAAATATTAGTTTAAATAAATATGTTAAGTTTAGCGTGACATTAATAGGTATATTATATTTACAACTAGATGGAGATTCAAAAATTGTGTGAAATTTGAGTGAAATTTTTTTTTTTTTTTTTTTTTTTTTTATTTAACAGATAGTACCGCATCAACCTCGTAGGGTTATTAGCGGCGTGGACGGCACAATAATCTATGTATTGAAGTACATGTCAATGTCTTTGATAAATTTCACAAGTTTATCGGTTTGATGCAGTAACACTTCACTGATGTCATTAGAAAGGTGGTTGAGACTTCTGGCATTTTGATAAGTAGGGCACTCCATCAGGATGTGAACCACCGTGAGCCGCTGGTTGCACGTTGAACAAACTGGGGCATCGGTTCCTTCGAAGATGTACTTGTGAGTCAATAGTGTGTGGCCTATCCGGAGACGTGACATAATTATCTGGTTCCTTCTTCCTGAAGGTAGGGTGAATCGCGTGCTGACATCTGGAGCAATTGCGAGTAGTTTGCTGTGACTGCCATTCCATTTCTGTTGCCAAAGCCTGGTTATGTGCACTTTTATTAGTCTTTTCAAATCTTGGTAGGGTGTACGAATCACACTTCTGCTTGAAGGGACTGCCGCTCTTGATGCTTCTTTGTCAGCCTCTTCGTTGCCTGGGATTCCAGTATGTGAGGGTACCCACAGAAACTTTATCCTCTTCTTGTCGTTGTACAGCAGACGCAGCATGTCCTTAATTCCCCTGAGTATGCAGTTGCGAGGGTACAACTGTTTCATACCTTCCAGTGCACTCAGCGAATCCGTCACTACTAAGAAGTTGGCATCTGTTGTTGTTCGTGCCAGATTGAGCGCTTCCTTGATGGCTGTCAGCTCTCCAGTGTAGACGCTGCAATGTTGTGGTAGTGAAGAGGATATTCGTCGATTGTCAGAGACTGCGGCATAGCCAACCCCATGTGATGACTTTGAGGCATCTGTAAAAATCAGTTTGAAGTTCGGATGAGACTCGATGATGACTTGGTATCTGTTATATATTTCTCTATGGTTGGTTTGCATTTTTTGATATATCTTGAGGGTTGTGTCGAAATCTGGTAGTGGTACTGTCCAGGGTGGAGAGTTTGATGAACAAGGGATAATACTGCGAAAGAGATCTGTATTGAAGTTAGTCTCTTTGATTCTTTCTGCCATTGTGAAATGGTTGGTGTTGTGGGAAGAATGAGTATCCTCTCGGGTAAATATGACGTTGAAAGCTGGATTATTTGGTGTGCTTGCTGTTCGCGCCGCGTAGCACAGAGTTAGATATTGTCTTCGGAGGCTTAGAGGCGGTTCGTTAGCCAAAACGTATATGCTGTCAATAGGGCTTGTTTTAAGAAGTCCCATTGCGAGTCTAATTGCTGTGTTTTGGAGCACATCAAGTTTTTTTAATACAAATTGGCTTGCAGTTCCATAGCAAATGCTACCGTAATCTATCTTACTCCTTATGGTGACTTGGTATAGTTTTAGCAAAGATATGGTGTCGCTTCCCCATGATTTATTAGCTAGTACTTTCATGAGGTTTAATCTTCTCTGACATACAGATATTATATGTCTGATATGGAGATTTCATTCTAAAGTAGAATCAAATATCATCCCCAAATACTTGATGTTGTCTGTCATTTTGATTTCGTTATTATTAAATGTAAGGGCTGTGTTGGTTGTTTGAAGTTTGGATTTGCTGAAGATTATAAACTTGGTCTTGTCAGCTGAGAATTGGAATCCTGATTCCATGGTCCAGTGTTCTATTTTATTAAGTGTTTCTTGAATTATTGCTTTGCCGGTGTATATGTTATTAGTGGTTAGGTATATAATCAGGTCGTCGGCATATAAGAGATATCTTATAGGCAGTTTAAAAAGTTTGGTTATGCCATCTATGGCTATCAGAAATAGTGTAGTACTCAGCACAGATCCTTGAGGTGTACCATTTTCTACGCTCTTAGTATTGGATGTGAAACCGTTTGTTCTAACTTTTATAGTTCTGTTATTTAAAAAGTTCTTGGTGAATGCTAGTATGTCACCACAGATACCCATATTCAGCATAGTTTTCAGAATTAGATGTTTCCAGGTCATATCAAATGCCTTATGTATATCGAAGAATACTGCAAGTACTTTTTGGTTATTAGCAAAGGCTGCTTTTATGGTCGATTCAAGAACAACAATGTTGTCAATGGTAGATCTGTTGCTACGAAAACCATTCTGATTATTGCTCAATAACATTTGTTTTTCTAGAAACCATACTAACCGTTTATTGAGGATTTTCTCAAGCAGCTTACACATAGTACAGGTAAGGGATATGGGCCGGTAAGAATTAGGTATATCTTGAGGCTTGTTTGGTTTCAGAAGTGGAATTACAATCGCTTCACTCCATATGCTTGGAAATTGTCTTGATCTAAGAATAAAGTTGTATATATCTTTTAGCATGTGTTTAGCATTGGATGGGAGATTTCTTAAGAAAATATATGGGATGTCATCAGGTCCTGGACATGAACTTGTTGATGTAGTTAGTGCTTCCTCGAGTTCTTCAATAGTGACAGCGTGGTTAAGCGGTCCATCGTCGTCGGGTACAATTAAGTTTTCTTCTTCAGTCTGAAGCTTGAGATGTAAAAATGAGCTATCTAGGTTGTCGTTACTGGATGATGCTTGATAGAAGTTAGCAAAGATTTCTGGAATCTCGGCTTTCTGGGAGACTATTTTCCCTTCGACTGTTACTGTATCTATTTCTTGATACGTTCGTGCACCACTAATTTTCCTTATCTTCTTCCACATTTCCGATACCGGGGTTGAGGGTTTGATGGATGATACGTATGATTGCCAAGATTGTTTTTTGTTTTTCTTGATGAGATACCTAGCTTTGGCTCTGAGCTTCTTGAAGTTGCATAAGTTCTCCTGTGTGTTATGTCTTTTGAGCTTATTAAATGCGTGTTTGCTGTCTGACAGTGATTGTGAAATTTCATTGTTCCACCATGGAACAGGTGTTTTGTTTTTTAGGGGCTTCGTTTTACCTACAGCTACAACAGCAGCCTCCTTCATCATGTGGGTGAAGTTGTTTAAAGTTATATTAATATCTGTTATTTCTATTGTGTTTATTTTTTCTTCAACTAAAAGTCGATACTCGCACCAATTAGCACCTTCGATTTTCCATCTTTGTGGTGGTAATGAAGTCACTCTGTTGTCTCTACTGTGAGCTATTCCAATCGGATAATGATCACTGTCATAAAAATCTGGTACTGTACTCCATGAGAGAAAAGGTGCTAGGGAGGCGTCACAAAGAGATAGATCAATAGATGAGAAACTTCCGTTAAAAGCATTAAATCTAGTGTTGCAGCCGTTATTCAGTAGAATTAGGTTGTTTTGATTAATAATGCTTTCCAGGTCTGCGCCATATTTATTAGTACAGTCTGATCCCCAGATTACGTTGTGGCTATTGAAATCACCTACTATTATTCTGGGTGTAGGGATTTGTTGGATCAGATTGTGTATCAGATTGAAATTTATATCTTTAGGGTGGGGTATGTATATGTTGCAAATGTTTACCTTGGTGTGATGTTTGATAGTAACAGCTATTGCTTCTAACGGTGTAGTTATTGGTAGTAGTTCTGTATGAATATTGGTCCTAGTTAGTATGGCTACACCTCCAGCTGCTTTTCCTTGATCTTCACGATTCTTGTAGAAACCTTTATAGTTTCTAGGTGCATAATCGTTTTTAGTGTGTTTAAGGTGGGTTTCCTGGAGACATAAAACTGAAGGATTTTGGTCTTTTATTAGTAAATTAAGTACTTCTTTATGAGTAAAATAGCCGTTGAGATTCCACTGAACTAGGAACATTGAGCTCATTTGCTTAAAATGGAAATGCTGGCTAGTATGTTTGGACAGAGGAGTGTGAGGCATCGCTGTCCTCGGATGATTCGCTGTCTAATTTCTTTGATACTTTTTTCTTGATTTTTGTGATCCGTATCTTAGTTTTGCGATCTTTTATATGGTTTATATGTTAAGAATGTGATTGTTCCAGAAATGTCGCTGGTGTAATTTTTCAAAGTGGCGAGTATATCTTTCGAATTGTAGGCATTTGTTATCATGCCTAAAATTTCTGTTTTGTTCATTCTGATTTGGTCATGCTTGGATTTTATGAAGTCGGCCGCTACCTCTAAGGGGTCTTCTGAGGCATCTATTGTTTTTACTTTTTTGGTAGGTGCTAAAATTGGTTCATGATGGGGTTGGATATCAGGAGAAAGCGATAATTGTCTTTTTGGCTGGTTAAACAGTGCGTCGGCTCGTTTATCTTTTTCAATTTGTTCTGGAGTGCATTGTGAAGCATGTGGTTGAGTTATTGTTTGTTGGGAGTGAGTTTCCGATATATGTGTATTAATTAATTCCATGGCGGTACTCCTTTCGGAAGTAGTGTTAGCTTGGCTGTCATTTACATTATGCGACATGATTGTTTCAGATGTCTCAGTTTGTCGGTTAGGGCATCGAACAAAGTTGTGCCCTGCTTGTTTACAGTGCGCGCAGGTACCGCTGTCAGATGATATAAAGATGCGATATGTTGTATCATTGTAGGTGAGGGTTGTCGAGTCTGGAATTGCATTTTCATTGGGAGTGATGAAAACCTGACGACGGAAGCTCAGTACATGGCTGTATTCGCGGTCGGACTCAGGCATGCCTACTCTTAGGTGTGTCATGCGCGAGATTATCTTTATTCCCAGATTCTTTAGCGAGTCCTCAATAGTGTTATTAGGAATTGACGGGCAGACGTTAGAAATCACTAGTCTCTGAGATGGAGTTACTAATCTTCTGATTTCAATCTCATGCTCTTGGATTCTGATAATCTTGTGGTTTGAGATGATTGAGTCTACTGTCGCAGTGCTATTTAGATATATGCATATTCGGTTATTTGAAATTCTTGATGCGTATAGTATGCTTTTTGGACCTACAATTGAACCAATAGTGACAATGTAGTCTCGGATCTTGATACCATCGATAGATGTTAACAGTATTGCTTGTTCTTTGGACGGAGTTTGTATTGTTGGTTGTTGCAAGAGTGCACTGGAGTAAGTGGGTTGGCTGATTAGGGTGTTGTTAGAATCTGCGTGAATCATTGTGAGTCTGCGAGGTTTTCTTCTTTGTAGATAGACTAGTCCGGTCCTGTTGATACCACCTTGGTGCGTAGCATGCGAGCATGCCTAGCAGCGCAGCAGGGCGACAACTCCGTGCCGAGTTTACCAGCGCGGCGTTTGTTTACGTTGGGATCGGCAATTCAATATATTGTATTATGTACGTTAGGTCACTTACAGGATCAGCGATTCCAAATGGTGGGATAATCCCGTTGTTAATACTTGGCGTAGATGCACTTTCACTTATTAGTTTCCACTAGTTACTTGGAAAATGAAAAAGAGTTTCACAGCGTACTACAAACCAGACTATCAGTTTGGCGGACAGGGCCGTCTTCCTGAAATTATTTTGTTAGATAGTATATTGTATAATTTAGCTATTAAAAAATTTGCGATTTTTCAATATTTTTTTTGTGGTCTTTGGATATTTCATGAGCCAATCCGAAATCGTGTGTCATGCTCGTGAATTCTGCTTATTACAATGTTAATGGTATAAGGTGGTGCATGTAAGAAATAACATTGCCTACTATCAAGTCTATCAAGTATCCCCCTCCCCCTTACCACCCACCCCCCCGTTTCCTTATATATACATTGTTTAGTGGATATTATCTTGGTTTATGAAAAATGGCTTTTAAATCAGTTTTTTGTGCTACATCTAGATCAGAAACATATGTTTTGCAGGTACGCCAGGCTGTCGTGCCGTATATTATATGAGTTTCAACTGAGGCATAGTTCAGTATTCGAAGATAACTTTCTGTAAGAATGTTTGCAAGTATTTTAGGCAACATTTCTGATTTTTTTGATAACATATGTAATATGATAAATACTCCATATTCTAAACTGTTGACAATCGGTTTTTGTTTTTTTGCCTCGATAATTATTGGAAATTTGTTATAGTTGTTGTAGTTAACTATTGAAATTTTATTAACAAACCAGTTAACATTCCTCATTAAATCTTCTTTAACGATTTGCTTCAGTGTAACCCAGTCATCAGTTCTATATAATATGAGGGTGTCGTCTGCAAAATATATAATTTTTCCAGCACTGTTAAGTTTGAGTATAATTAAATAGGGGCTTAATAACACTGAGCCTAATACTGTTTCTTGAGGTACACCACATTTTTTACAAAAAGTGTTAGAGATTTTTTTAGTCTATGCCTAACGGTGTAATAGTATTTGTGGTGTTCCCCTAATTCCCACCCTTCCCATAACTTTGAGAATCTTGAGATGTTTCATCATATCAAATGCATTTTCAGTTCAACAAAGATACCAAATAAATTGTTTCACTGGTGTTGGAGAAAATTTAGCAGCCAATATTAAAAAAATATATATTTTGAGCATATATTCAAAAACCCAACTTCTGTTTTCTTTTTGAATTGGAAGAAATTTCAAGCTGATATAAAAGATGATATAAATCAAAGGCATGAACAATTTAATGCAAATAGTTATTTGTAACATAACCTCAAAATAGAACGCTGACACCGATCAGTAGAGAGCTATGAAAATCAAGGAGGCTATAAAAGCGTCCTACAATTGTAGGATCGACTGAGGATGCGGCCCTTAGATAGCGTTAGTCCAAGTGAAGTACAAGGAGAAATAATACCATGGAAAGGTGATATTTCAGAACCCATCGTAAAATAAATTATCCGCAGTCTTCCTCTTCTTAATCAATGTGACAACATCGCTCATTTCTATTGAAATATGTATTCCCATCCCATCTCCCTCCATAGCTTCCATTTGACCGATTACCATCGAGATTACTGGTAATTATGGTAATACTCAGATTACATCGAGATTTGCATCTCCTTTGTTTATAGGAGGGGGAAACAAGAAGCCATCTATATCTCGACCTTTTAAAGGTTAAGCTATGGTAAACCTGATTAGTTTTTTTTTATGTTTCTTGCAGCATAACTCAATAAATATTCAATTTTCAAGCGCAAAGATACGATGTCTTAGAAAATGTATAAGCATATCTGTATTAGGGCTTTCCGAGACGCAAGATCAGTTTTGGCCTTAGTCTTGACCCTGCTAGCAAGACTGCATTTTTTTGTAAGATCCAAGACTTGATCCGCAAGACCAAGACTGTGTTGCAAGACCCTTTTGGTCTTGCATTAACTACTTGCCCAAAATATTGACATCTGAAATAGTTGAAAAAATGTATCTTATAAAAATCGTTCGCACCAAATTTTCGGCAAACCTTTTTTAAAAATCTGAACATATTTTCCCAAGTTTCACGTAATTATTGTAATATTACGTACCCTAATCGATTATTTGGCAAAAAACACAATATCAAAGTCAATACCCGTACGCACGCCAGTGTTAAAGCTAAAAATATTTTTGCATTGAAAAATATGCAACTTTATTGATTTTTACTACGTACTAAATATCAGTGAAATATCTGATGCGGTTCTGAAAATATTAATTAATATTCATTTTTTTCCTAAAACTTCAACACCCTGAGTTTTTGTAGGGAAACATTTTTGGACCATAGTTTATAAAGCAAACTAACATTAATTTTTCATGAAGATTTACTTCCTCAAATATTCGCATTTCATTAAGGAACACCCTGTATATGTAGATATATTACTTAGTGAAGTTTTTTCATGATGCATCACAAGGTTAATGTTAAAATTTGACTGTCTGTTAACTTTTGTTCCATAGCAAATTGAGAAGCGAAATTACCTATATATATTACCTATATATATATATATATAGATATATATCATCCTGAACGTAAACAACAATTAGCAACATCCTCACATACTACTGTAAGTTAAGTTAATTTAAATTCATTTTACACTATTGTTGCTACTGTTATCAATGTAATTGCAGTTCCTGATGATGATGGCAAAGTCCATTGTCGAAGTACCCAACAAAAGGCGGAAGCTTTAATTTTTCACCTAACTGGTCTAGACGACAATGACCACGTCTCAAGTTATATATATATATATATATATATATATATTATATAAAAACATTGTTTTCTAAATAATTTTTAATCTGTCTTTAACTTGTCTTGTCATATTTTATATAATTTTAACCATTGTACCATGTATCCAGCTCTCACCATGCTACTGGACGTTTCCCTCATCCTATACGAAAACAACAATTAGCAACATCCTCACATACTACTCCCCTGATGATGATGGCAAAGTCCATTGAAAGCTAGAGAGAATTAAAAAAATTATAAAGAGTCTTCTTTGCTTAAATTTTGTCGAAGTACCCAACAAAAGGCGGAAGCTTTAATTTTTCACCTATATATATATATATATATGCATATTCTGAAGTCTCAGCTTATATAATATATAAGCACATACCCCTAATACAAAAAATAATGTTATAGAAATATTCAACGACTTTGGTAGTAACGAAATATTGAACATATTATTTCAAATGTATACAAGTTGTCTAATCGTATTAGCAAATTTCCCCGAAATAATTGTAAAGTTTGGTTTTATGGATGCAAGTTGCTCAAGTAGTTATTTAAAACACGGATGCATAAAATAGGTACACCGATTGTTGTGGGAAAACTTTTTATTCAACAACAAAGAATGAGAAAACGTGTTTTTTGGGGATTTAATCGAAGGAGCTGGTAGAAACGAAAAATTCTCTAAATAATATTTTTAGGTATTTACTGGGCCTACAAAATGAGACCATGCATGAAGATATCCGACCAGTAGCAAAAATGTTGCACTTGAAATTCCTTAAATCAGTAGGCTTTATACATCTGAATAACCACAACAAATTTGTAGTCGATTGGTGAAGTACGAGGAGTTTTTGAGAATTTCAAATTGTCTATCACAAAACACCTATTTTCCGGCCATCATTACTATTTTATTGAGCAAAGTATACCAAAAATTGTTATACATGACGTAACATTATTTGTGTTTTTTGAAATAATTGCAAAAAGTCAGTAAGACGAATTGGCTACCAGTATAACGAAGATCGGCAATATTTTAGTTAAGCAGGTTAGGTTCAACTGCTTTATTTTGGTGTCAGCTATCACTATTAGAGTATGCTCACTTAATTGTGGGACGTCCTTCGATATTGTCATATTATTACTAACCAAAATACATATAAAAAATCTGATTATTAATTACAAACCTTGAGCGTTATAATATTTATTTAAGTTTACAAGTCAGAAGTAATTATCACTAAATCCCATTAATATTATTGTAATCGATTTTCCATATAGTTAACTTAGTAATGCTGAAAAATGAAGACAAAAAAAACCCTTTATCACTTCTGTGACTACCACTACTAATAATAATTAAAAGTAATATGTAACTATTTTCATATTGGTCTTGGTGTTGAAATGCAAGACCAAATTTCATTATGTTTACAAGTCCAAAACCAAGAACAGGCAAGTCTTAGTCTTGGCCTTAGTCTTGCGAAGTACTAATCTCTATATATCCAATTCAATTCAATTCAATTCAAAGGACTTTATTGTAACACATACATAATTATGTATCCTTACAAATGGCGAAGTCTGGCCAATGGCCATTTATACTTAACCATAAATGTCATGTCAATGCTTATTACTACCTTAAAAATAAAATAAAAAACTGAAAAAGAAAAGGAAACAGAAGAATAATAGTAAAAGAAGAATTAATAAATATGACATAATGCGTGCGATTAGAACAAAAAACATAATACGTACGATTAAAAGAGAAGACAATAACCTAAGAGCTCAATAAGTAGTTCTTATATTTTTTTTAGAAAAGTTGCTGATGAAACATTGTTCGAAAGAGTTGATCAATTTCACCGCATTATACGTAAAAGACCGTTGAAAAATGGCTGTCCTATGTTGTGGTATTGTCAGGAGATTAATGTTGCGCGTATTCAAATTGTGAATTAAATTCGTACGAACAAGCTTTTGCATAAGATAAACCGAAACAGAAGTTTTTAATATTTTTACGACAAATGTAACAAAGCTGTATTTGAAAAGATCAGAAATTTTCAACCAATTCATTGAAGATATTGAGTGAGAAACATGATCGTACCTTCTAAAATTGTTTATGTAACGACTACATGAGTTTTGAATTTTTTGCAGTCTGTATTTTGTGATTTCATCCAGACAGGGATAATAAACTATGTTGCAGTAAGCGATTTTACTGAGTATGAGTGACTCGCATAACATTTTCTTAATTTTTCTATTTAAAACAGCTTTACTTGCATATAGAAGCCTGAGTCTAAAATAACTAGACTTACACACATAGCCAACATGCTCCTGAAATCTGAAATCTTCATCCAAGTACAAACCTAAATTTTTTGCAGAATGGGAAAATATTAGGATACTATTATTTAGTGATAAATTTAACTTTGATTTGAGGAAAGTACGTTTTTTCTTGGAGCAAAAAAGTATAGCTGTCGATTTTGATGCGTTTAGACGTAAATTATGTTTTGCAGCATATGTGCATAAGTATTGCAGATCTTGATTGATAAGGTTGTTAGCTAAATGGTAGTTGTTCGGACAGAAATTATGAAAAACCTGCATATCATCAGCATATGACTGACTAGAACAATGTTGAAGGGTGTTAGAAATGTCAAAGGTGAATATAAGGAATAAAAGTGGAACTAATATGGATCCCTGAGGCACGCCGGAACAAATCGGCCTTTTGTCTGAAAGTTTATTTTGTATGACGACATATTGATGTCGTTCATTTAAATAGCAATCTATCTATTCCAGAACCAAGTCGTCACACCCAATGTATTTACATTTAGAAACTAACAGCTTATGATTCATGGTTTCAAAAGCCTGGCTGAAATCCAATAAGACTAATGCAGTTGCTTCTTGCCTATCCGCCGCTGTTAGTACATCGTCAAAAACCCGTGCCAAAGCGGTAGTGGTACTGTGACCCTTTCTAAAGCCTGATTGATTTAATGGCAAAATGCTGCGTTCGAGTAAATACTCATTCAACTGCATATAAACTATTTTTTCCAGAATTTTTGATAGAGCTGACAGCAAGCTAATAGGTCGGAGATCACCAGGAACCTGGGTTGCAATAATGCTTCCTTCCAAGCACTTGGAAAAACACCGCGCTCTAAACAACAATTTATTAAGTGCAAAATGTATATTCCTACAGCAGGTAGACACAATTTAATCATCTCAATGGTAATGCCATCAATACCACTAGAATTGGACTTGATACTGCGAATAGCATCCAATACTGTAGATATATCGACAAGACGGAACTGAAAATGAAAATCTTGGTTTAATTTGTTATGGCTAGAAAATTCGATAGTTTCCGAGCAACAATCGTCACTTTTCTGGAATATACTGGTAAAGTAGTTATTTATTTCATTGGGAACTGCTAAATCATCTGGAATGTCAGTATTACTAGAATCCTGAATTATAAATGACTTAAGAGCTTTATAAAGAGCTGCAGAGTTTCTTTGTCGAGATAGATGTGAATGTCTATGAAGTCTGTCATCATCATGTCTCAACCACAATACGGAGAGTCATTAAAATTTGTACAGGTACTAACTGATACCCGAAGAAAGTTATAGACATCGTGGCATCGTTTATCAGCTAACTCGTCGTCGATTTTGCAATCAACTGTCACGCAAGTACCTGCATCTCTATCCTCATCGTCAAACCGGCAAGAGCGGGGCTACCATCGTTCCTCTAAATCCCACTAAACAACACAGGCGGTTTCTTCTGTACTACCTGATACCCGCGACTTTGTATGCTACTAAAATGAAACATTGTATTTAAACAATACTATAAACTTTCGATCAAGTTTTGTATTTTTGACCCACTATTTGACAGAAAGCGTCACGTTCATCACAACGTGGGAGTTATGCTATTGACGATATATTCAGGAAGTAGTGGAGCCTCATCTTTTTCCATGCCTAAACACCATCCAAAACCCGATTTTTCAGCATGTTGCATGTTGCTTGTTGCCAGAGCATCGTTAACATACAACCGTCTACCTTGGCCACCACGATCGCCTGACCTATCTCCAATTGAACATGTCTGGGATATGACAGGTCGCAGGCTCTCTCTCAGTACAGGCTGCTCACGAATTTGCAGTAGCCTGGAATGAGATATCCCAACAGGATATCAATCGCCTTATCGGCAGGATGCCCAAGCGTGTCAATGAGTGTATAAGCAATCGTGGATCGTCAGCACATTACAGTTGACGAATGAAGCTGAAAAGTTAATCATTTTACTAGTAAGGGACACTTAAAATAATCAACTGTAAAAATCTCACAGATGCGATTAACATGAAATTTGTGTTATTTTTTGGGCCGGAAACCGCACTTAAGACTCATAGATAAAATACTGCCATTTTCACTGTATTTGCTGCGTATGTTGATGATAAAAATAAAGTTCCTTCCATGCATGACACAATTTTCCCTCAAAATCAACAAACTAATCTCATCCATCTGCAGATAAATATTTAAACAAAGTAAATCCATAAAAGTTTATGTAGGTATCCATCTTAGATTGAAATATAGATTGGAGGCATAAGCCATAAAACTTTATTTTTGTGAGAGTGGCTCATCTCGCGGTTTACTATTTTAGTAAACTTCCGCCAGTTTCCACCCTCTTTTCTGTTCCATCAAAGAGCCTTTTCAGATTTTATAATTTAATGAATAATTTAATGTCCGCTCAGCGTTAGGAACAGGCAAGGATGAGGCAATCGTAATTTAAGATGGTTCAAATCTGCATGAAATTGGAATTTTTTTCTTGGTCGCGGTTCAGGCTCCAACGGTGACAGATACGAAATAATCCTAGCCTCACCAAATCGCACGAGACTGAATTTTGTTCGTTACGTTAGACCAATGTCACACGGTCAGTATTTACTGCGGTCCAGCAACCACTAATCAGATCACAGCAAATACTTATCATGTGCATGTGCGACCACAGAATTCTTTCTGAGGGGGCAGATTATCGGCAAGAGATACCACTATTTGTGGAAGTAGACCTCCCCCAAACGTTTTTGAAAAGCGTCCGGTAGCAAGTTTCCTCGTGGGGGTTCAAATCCGAAATTGTACACAAAGTCATGCTAAATATACAAGCTTCATAGCAAGCCGAATTGTCAGAGGAAGCCCCCCTCTGGCACCCCCTGCGAGCGCTCATGATCATGTGAAATTGACCTTAGGAACAGGCAAGATTGGGTCAATCGTAATCTAAGACGGTTCATATCCCTATCAAGTTCGAACTTTTCCTTGGCCGTGGTTCAGACCAGTTGCGAGAAAATTCCAACCTTGGGCAGGCAAATATTTTTCAAACTGGTGTCACAACAAAAGACTTTAAATGAAAAGTTGCAAAAGCTGCTGAATCAGCAAGTTGTGACAATTGGACGATCAGAGCTTAACAACCTTGATGCTGTTCATCACTACCTGCAATCCAATCGTCCCGCCATGCTTTTCTTGGTGGAGACAAAAATCTCAGAGTCTGCACCGATTAACCATCTTGACTTCCCAAACTACGAGGTGCACTCGAATCTGAGAAAGAACGGGGGAGTTATGACTTTTGTCCGCAGCAGTGTTTCCTGCTCCAGAGGTATTTCTTTGGAATCCAACCGGAAGGACATTCTGTGGCTTCGCCTCAACTCCGAAACATCGCCCAAATTTATTTGCTGCCTTTATTGACCTCCCTCGGACCATAACTGGAATACCTCGCCGTCAAGATCGACTTCCTGAACATCAATCACCCCGCTTCAGAGGTAGCTCTTCTCGGTGATTACAATGCCCATAATGAGCTTTGGTTGGGTTCAAACAAGACCGATGCAGCAGGTCGTGCGGTCGAAGCGTTCGCTCTTACTCAAGAGCTGACCCAGCTGGTGACGAGCCCTACTTTTTTCTCCGCGTCTCGTCACACGCCAGTAGCCTGCTGGATCTCTTTCTGACCACACATTCTGTCCACGTCGGAATGGAGGAATACATCCCTCACACAGTGAAAGTGCCTAAACTAGGGTCCAACAGCTGGTTTAACAAATCGTATGACACTGCTCGCCAGCAGAAGATCAAGGCACACAGAACCTTCTTACAAAACCCCACTGTAGAGAACAGACAAGCCGATGTCGAGTCCAGAATCAAATAAAACGAAGCGGTTCGCAATGCCAAAACACCAGCACGATACAAAAGGCACAGGGTAATGGCAGTCGCTCTTTCTGGACGCTGGCCAAACAAATTCAAAAGAACTTCTCACACAGTAGCCTCCCAACACTCACGTATTAGGATCGAACGATTGTATTCGACTCAAAGGCCAAGACGGAAGTGTTAGCTAAGATCTTTGCTGCTAACTCCACCAAGGACGTCCCCCCCAATGTCCAAGTGCCGTCAATTCAAAGGGTTCCCTCCACTATGCGGGAGGTAACATTCAGGCATAAGACCATAAGACGAATGCTCTTGTCGCTCGACATCAACAAAGCTTCTAGTCCGGACTTGATTCCTGCCATTGTGCTGAAGAGGCGTGCAGCGGAGCTTGCTCCTGTTCTTTCGCGTCTCTTCCAGATATCTTACGAATCCGGCACCTTCCAGGAAAACTGGAAATTTGCTCATGTCCAACCCATCGCAAAAAAGGGATCTAAGACCGACCCTTACAACTACAGGTTTATATCTCTGCTTTCTGTTATAAGTAAGGTGATGGAGAGGTGCATAAATCGCTAGCTTTTGGACTACCTTGAACGTCACAGCTTGATTAGCGACAGGCAGTATGGTTTCCGGCACCAACGATCTGCAGGGGACCTCCTAGTTTACACCACGCAATTGTGGAGTAAACTCATCCAGTCTTATGGTGAGGCCCATGTCGTTGCTCTTGACATCACGAAAGCGTTCAATCAGCTGTGGCACGCTGTCCTCTTAAGCAAACTTCCATCCTATGGCCTCCCAGAAAAGCTTTGCAGAGGGGTGGCAGACTTTATCTCTGGCCGCAAGATATCCGTCGTAATTTACGGGTTCTCCTCTTCATCCCACAACGTCAACGCGGGTGTTCCCCAGGGATCGGTCTTGGCTTCGACACTGTTTCTCTTACATATCAACGACCTCCTTTCCTGCACGATCAACCCAATCCACAGCTTCGCTGATGACAGCACTCTACATGTAGGAATTCGGAGTGACAAGCCGCTGAGCTGGAAAAAGGAAGACTAACGTCGACTTTCTTCCTAGCAAGAGACCTGGAGGCTATCACTGCTTGGGCACACAACAATCTTGTATAGTTTAATGCTTCCAAAGCACAGTACTGTACTTTGACGAAAAAAAAGCGTCCTAGCGCTCATCCGGTTTCGATGGATGGCCGGCTTCTACCAAAGAGCCACTCATTTCGGCTGGTCGGAGTCCAGATCACCAAGGACCTGATCCGGCACGCATACATCGAACTAGCTCTTTTCTACCGCTACACCAACGGGCTTTGCTCCTCGGAGCTCTCTTCCATGATGCCTGCCCGACAGACCCGCCTGACTTTGGCCTCCCATCCTAACCGTGTACAAGGGGAAGCTTTTCCCGGTTCTCTAACCTTAGGCAGTTCAAAAATCGTATTAACAAAGTTTCTTTGGGATCATCGTAGCAGCCGCGGTGTTCCGGCATTTAGGCTTCTGCCTGCGCGGCTGCTTGGATATAAAAAAAGAGAGCAGCCTCGAAGTTGTCGAGTCACCAACAGAAGACAGCTGAAAAAACTAGAACCACCATAGAATTTTGTTTTGATTAAGAAGTCAAAAATGTTAAAACTAACATATTACTGTTGATGCTTCGGTTTTGTATAGCTAAAGCTCTAAAAAAATTACGTTTTTCCCTAAAGCAGTTTCAAAAATACATTTCCGGTTTGTCAATCCTTGGACCGTCTAAACTTTGAAAAATACTTCTCGGATTTGAATAAAATTTCTACACGCCAACGCGACGAATTTTTACATTGGGCAGCTCAGAAGAGGTGAACGATGCTTCGGCAACGTAACGGTTGTATTGACCAACACATATGTAGGGGATGAATGTAAACCACTCTAAGGCTTGAAACGGTTTAAAACGTCCAAGGTCTCCTGCCTAATCATCTCCACAACTACATATTTTGAGTTTGGCCATATCACAGATGAGTTATGTGAAACATTCACCAATAACTGTGAGGACGTATCATGTTAAGAATTCGAATGATTTTAAGTCGACGATACCGAATTAGTAAATGCTGTCGTAAATTCAAGCCTGCCGGAGGCCAACCTCCTGCCTAATCTACTCAACTGCAAAAAGAATCGATGTTTCCAGCTATTAATTCATTCGGAGACTTTCTGCTTTAGCGTATTCTCATAATCGAACTACGATTTATTAAATTTCGAATTCTGGCGGGATTGAAATATAATTTGAATCTCATAAGTCGGGCCAATTTACTTCCCACTCCACACCACTGGCAAGGACAGTAATCGCAATGAGGGTCACTATTCATATTTTGAGCCTAATAATGAAACAAAAAACCTAATTGGTCATTGAAAATCAGCTTACTGTTTTTCAAAATATTCTCCATTATGAGCCACTTTTTCATGCGTTCGAAAAATTTTTCATAACACATTTTCCACTCCGCTTGAGATATCTCGAAAACATACTTTGTGAACTCATATACAGCTGCTTCTGCCGACCAAAAACGTCGTCCACGCAATGTATGAAGGATGTTCCATTAATTCAATATTCTGAGTGCTCAAATAGTCCATTGATTCAAGAGAGACATAAGAGCTCGCATTGCCTTGGTGAAGAATGATCGGCATGGGTAACATGTAAAAAACCTATAAAACGTCAAAAAAACCTATAAAATGTCATCTTGCAAACTAGGTAGCTTTTAGGGCGTAAACAGTCGTTCCACGTTTGCTCGCTAGGATCGTTGTGAACGTCCATCTAAGGAGGAATCAACTAAACTACACGCATTATTGGTTGCATATGTTTTGTGAGGCCAAATGGTCCTTGTCTGTAGTTTTTATCTCTGAGAAGAAAGTTAGTTGAATAGCAAGATCGCATCTGGATGATTTATGCGTATTGGTCTGGATGTGTATAAAATCAGTGATATTTGCTGAATGAGAAAATTATTACTGAATATGCTGCCAATCAAGTATACCTGTTGACTGTGGCCGACGTGTTATTTTTATGTTGTGCTTTCTGAAAAGAGGTTATGTTCAAAGTTATAAATTACGAAAAACTGAGGAGAATTACGGGAAATCATCACCGCGTCCGCGTTGTGTGTAATTACTGTTAGCATGTGTGTATGGCTTGTAATTCGACAGTGTACAGTGAATATAATTACTTATCATTTTTGAAATTCAGCAAATTTGTATGTGTATGTAATTTCCAGAATGGATAAGAAAAAGTGGATGCACAACTAATTTCTAGCTTTGAATCTCAATTAAATGTATTTTAGACAAGAACTCAACGTAATTATCATCAACACATACAACTTACAGCTTAGACCTCCAGTAATGCCGTCTCAGAAGCAGGTTTTACATCACATCAGAGCCAAAGATTGATAACAAACCTCATGACGTTTAGGCAACACGTGCAACTAAGTGCTAAGATAACATTTTGTAGAAAAACCTATTAATGTCAAAAAAACCAGCATAATGTCAACAAGAATCGGCATAATGTCACTTTTCAAGATACGTGATACCCATGCCGACGGCGCTTGTTAGTTTTCCTTATTTCACCAAAGACTTTCGGGAAACATACAGTTGTGTACTATGTATGTAGAATTAACTCTTTTATGTTCCTCTAAAGGTACTTCTACCACATGACCTGTTTTTTCCAAAAAAAGAGGCGACCATTTGTCTTGAAGTGCTTCGTGCGCGACGAACCTTGTCGGTTTTGGCTCGTCTTGAAACACCCATACAGTCGACTGCTGTTTCCTTTCCGGCTCATAAGCATAGATCCATGATTCATCACCTGTTACAATTGCATACACGTCTTTTGAAGTATCGCCGTTGTATTTTTCGACCATCTGTTTGCACCAATAGACACGACACGAGAACAGACCTTTTTCACAGCTAAAGCAGCGTTCTCACGAGTTGATTTTAGTGGAACGATTTTTATTGATCAACAAAAATCGAATAATAAATATACTTGTGAACGGTGTTTTCGATTTTAATTGATCAATTTTAGTTAAACCGAAAAAGTTTCATCCATTCAAAACTTATCGATCAATTTAATGCGTCCTAGGCGATTTTCAGACAAGTTGAAACGGATTTGAAGCGTGTGAACTATAGTCAGTCGAGTTTCGCATTGAATAAAGTTGATATTGTGGCTCGTGTGCTTGTTGTGTGTGGAAAAAAAGACAAAAAATGAGCATGAAGTGGTCTAAAAGTATTGTGCTACATTTCTTTGATTTATATCAGCAGCATGATTGTTTATGGAATACCCTGCTCGAGAGTTATCGAAACAAGGATGCTCGATACAACGCTTTAACTATCATCGCAAAAGAAATGAAGAAAGTAGAAGTAAATGTAACCGTTGCCGACATTAAAAATAAAATAAAAACAGTTAGAACAATGTACAAGAAAGAACTTACATTGTTATTAAAAACCATGAACCAAAGACATTCTGGTTCAAGAAAGCTGATTTATTTTTAAGAGCAGTATCTGTGACGAGAGATTTGGTAAGTAAACAACTTTAATACAACTTAAACGCTAGACACTGAATTATGGAAAATATTTTTTTCTTGCCAATGTACGGCACCTGGACCACAAAAATAGGAGCAGGGTTTTTGAAACGCCCAATTTATTTTTTCGCAATATCCAAGTCCTGACCCAAAACCGACGTTTTCTAGATTTTCTGTTAAATTTTGACAAAACGTCTCTGATTTCTTCAATTAATAATTCGTAAATAGCTGCTATGCTTGCTTGGACAACTTCGTTGACAGCCATTTTAGAAACAACTAGCGCATCAATTTTTATTATGTGTGTGAACAAATATTCGTTTCGGTCAAAACGCTGCTTAAATGATCATGTAGTGTTTTATGAACTAACGTCTCAATCTGAGAATATGTCACATGACGATCTTGCATTATTAGCTTTTGCACAGCATCAATGTTTTCTGGCACTACAATTGATTTTGGACGTCCTTCACGATTTTCGCTACCAGGAAAATGGTGTCCAAGTTGATCGATGCATTTCTGCCTTGATAATGCACGTAGAAAGTCGTAATAGATCATCGCATGAAAATGTTCACGAGTCAATTCCATTTTTTCGCTGAGACACGAATCGCTATCAACAACATAAATCGTGCTGAAATGACAAAACGTTCTGAAGAAGCTTATGTTTAAAAATATCAAACTTGCAACTGGAAACGTCAGATGGAGCTGAAACACACTTGATGTTGCCGAGGCTCAAAATATAAACCCTCATATCCTATCGCGAAATCCATGTCACTCATTTCCGTCGGTATGTCTATCTGTCTGTCAATCTGTCTCTATCAGGCAGTCTGTGTCTGTCTGTTGGTCTGTCTTTCGGTCTGTCTGTCGGTCTGTCTTCCGATCTGCCTGCCTACTGAGCTTTGGCCCCGGTATAACTTGAAAAGTACCGGTCGGATTTTGTTGAAACTAACACACAACGTTACTACTAACTGACTCTATGTCAAAGACGGTCCATTGATAACGTAACTAAAGGTAATTTTTTTTTAGAAGCTCGTAAACATTTTTAGAAAAAGTTTAAGTGGGCGTGGAAAACTGGGGACTGAGGATTGAAGGGGTAGATGTTACATCCTTAATATCACTGAAATAGATTCTAGAATCTTTTTTCTCGGTAGCATGCCCTACTTTTTAGATACAATATCACACATATGAGTATGTTGCATATATAACTCCGGCTACGCCAGCTATCCCTTACCTACGGAGGGTCCTATCACAATTCAGCAACGCCGATGGTTCCCTATCCAGCGGGGTCGTCGATGACGCTCATCGATGTAATAATACCGGACGTACGTTGTTAATTAACAAACAAATTAAATTTATTCTATAACATTACCAGCCGTAAGAGCTGTTATGGATGGTGAATACTAAACATACCATAACGTATGAAAGCTGACTCTGATACTATGATGGATAAAGCCGCAAGGTAGTACCGTAGATGGAACACGGTCTAGAAAAAAAGAGAAGGTTTTAGTGAGTTAGAGCCTCACACTGTAGCGATGCATTGTCGAGTTGCCCAGCCGGCAAAGCGCCGTTGCGTGCGGTAGGTACATTTCCTTCTCTCTAAACAAAAAAAATACTATGATGATACTGCATACTCATGGTTCATATGTAAAACACCGGTTCGAATTCTGTAATGATTTGTTTGGAACTTTCAATTAACAAATAAAGATGTTTCTTCTTGTCGTTTAGATTAATCAGGTATTTCCGATAAACGTTTTGAATACTCTGGCTGGGTATATCTGTTACTGAATAGCTTACGGAACGAAAAACGCATTTTGATGTTAATAATGCAATAACAATTCAAGCTCGTCACTTGCATTTCAGAAACTTCAGTTTTTGTTTTATGTCGTAAAGCACCACTGACAGCCCGGTCAGAGTTCGTGCCGCTTCTGAATCGAACTAGCAAGGGGCGGTTTTGTGGCGACGTTCTAATGGAAACTAATCGTCTCTGCAATTGAGTTAGTACAGATTACGGGAGATTTTCGCTATTGATCAGCAACCCTTATACTTCCCTATAATGACTTGATTTGTGAAAACTTGTCACGGAAGGTGGTTATTTATGTGCAATTTTAAGCGAATAGTTATGGATTGAACAAATTATTTTTAAAATAGTCACTAATCTCTACTATACCGGGTGTTAGAGTACTTATTTTCTAGACAATCTAATTTTTCATCTGGCTTTCGGGAGAAGTATAGCTACGTAGATGATGGCTACTGCTCCTCAGTATTTTTAGCGATATTTATACTGACTCTGTTTATTTGGTTATATCAATGCCTTTAATGTAGTTTTCTTGATGTTTAGAAATAATCATAAACATACAGACGGCATTTTCAAAATAAAGATTGACGAATAAAAACGAATATTTTTTGCACAAGGTCTAAGCTATTATTAGCAGCAATCCCAAATTTCCATTTCTCTAGTTTCAATTAGTCTGCCTAGACTTCACCTGTCACTCTCTAAAAATGTGGTAGTATCAAGTTGTTTTTCTGAATGTCAAACAACT
The DNA here is from genome assembly GCA_963669975.1 of Acanthoscelides obtectus. NCBI lineage: Eukaryota > Metazoa > Arthropoda > Insecta > Coleoptera > Chrysomelidae > Acanthoscelides > Acanthoscelides obtectus. The sequence continues at coordinate 107,806,132 of CAVLJG010000001.1, forward strand.
CTTTTTGTGTAGGGTTTTTTACCTGAGTAAACACTTACCACCCTAGAGGGGATATTAATGGATTATCACTCATAGATATTGGAATAAACAGCATTGGCCATTGCCATTTGTATTATTTTAATAACTATGGAAAATAATGCTTTTTTCACATTGATTGTCCCCAACTGCCTAAAAAAACACTGTTTACTATTGCCGACGTTTCGAAAAAATCTATTCCCGTTTTCAGAGCTCTACAAGAACATTTAAAATACTAAATAAAATCGAAGCAAAATATACTTATTTAGGTTAAGACATTATATAATATGAGCTATTTAAATTCATCCCTGAATTTCATTAACAAGATAGCAATTCCCAAAATTTACACATAACAAAAATTAAAAGTAAAACAAAGATGAAATGACTAGATAGATTATCCTATTTAAAAAACGATTATCAGAGACAAATAATTTATAGTGAACTCACCCTTTTATCTAACGAAAGACTATAACGAGGTCGCTTGTTATACAGGGTGGCGCATCGAAAACGAAACAGACGCGTTTACTGGCAGCTCAGTTTTTTGTTGGAAAAACGCTCAGACCCATCGATTTTGTTTTCGAGGGGGACACAAGTTTGGCAGAAAATCACGTTAACACGTGCAGCCCCCTGGGCGGGGGTGACACCAACCCTAAAATCTTAAATGATAAGGTGGGTCGAGTGATACCTTATTTTAAAGTTCTTCCAATTCCCTTTATAATGATGTAAAATACATGAGCTTCAGTTTAGTAGTTTTGAAGATTTATTGATTTAAAGCTTAAAGTAGACTTTAATAGGTACATCAGATTAGTTTGTACTACTTTCAGAAGAAACTTGACTAAAAGAATTTACTTAATAAGTAAATGCTTTTCTTCACTACGCTCATGGTTTGTTTATCATTTTGTTGTTGAAAATAGCTATTAGTGCGTCTTTTTTTTGTGGCATAAAAGTTATTTCTTGAAGAAAGACAAAGAAATACCTCGTACTTATTCTAAATAGGAATTTAGTACATAGTTTGCGATTGATTTGACCAAACTTTATTTTTCGGAAATAATCAGTGCGCTAATAGAACAGCAGAAATATTTAATGAGCGACATGAGAACAGTAACGTGCATCGAAAATGTGTTCTAGAACTTGTAGCTAAATTTCGTTAAACTGGGTCAGTCGCCAATAAAAAACGCAACATTGAAAATCCCATAAGGAACGAAGCAATAGAAGTGGGGGTTTTAGGGCAAGTTTATGTAGATCCTACGTTAAGTACCCGCAAATTGGAGACTGTGTGTGGTGTTAGTCGACGTACTGTCCAACGGATTCTAAAGGCCCATAGTTTTCATCGGTATAAAATTCACCTGGTACAAGAACTTAATGAAGACGATTCTGATCGTCGATTACAATTTTGTGAAGATATGAGTGAACGAATTATAAACGATAAACATTTTCTATTCAACACTTGCTTTTCCGATGAATGTTCCTTTTTCTTAAATGGCGTAGTACATCGTCATAACTGCCGATATTGGTCCGATTCTAATCCCTGAATTTATCATGAGGTTCATACACAGCAGCCACAAAAATTAAATGTTTGGGCTAGTATTTTTGGCGATCATTTAGTTGGTCCTTTTTTCTTACTTAGAAATTTGACCGGTGAAATGTATTTGGAATTACTGGAAGACGCCATAGATCCTGCATTAACAGCCAGAATTGAAAATCAGAATTATCGGCTGTACATTGCGAATAGGTTGATGTTAAAACAGGATGGTGCCCCACCACATTACGAATTACGTGTTCGACAATATTTAGATCAGACGTTTCCAGATCGATGGATTGGTAGAAGAGATGCTATTGAATGGCCCCCAAGATTGCCAGATTTATAAACTTTGGATTTCTTTATGTGGGGTCATTTAAAAGGCAAAATCTATGCTACTCAGCCAACATCATTAGAAGACCTGCGACAAAGAATTGTGAATGAGTGTCTTCAAATTACTCCTCAAATATTGCAAAATGTGCGGCAACATTTTGAGCAAAATCTTTATTATTGCATTTAGGGTCATGGTGGCCATTTTCAATATTTACTTGCCTAACGGGTCAGTTCATTCTACATTTTTAAATTACTTTGCTGCCAAATGTATTGATCTCCACTAATGATGATGTATTAGTTTTATTTAAGCTTTAAATCAATAAATCTTCAAAACTACTGAACTGGAGTACATTAATTTTATATCATTATAAACGGAATTGAAAGACCTTTAAAATAAGGTATCACTTGACCCCCCTTTCCATTTAAGATTTTGTCACCCCCGCTTAGGGGGCTGCACGTGCTAACGTGATTTTTTGCCAAACTTGTGTCCCCCTCGAAAAGAAAATCGACGGGTCTGAGCGTGTTTAAAAGAAACTGAGTTGCCAGTAAATGCGTCTGTTTCCTTTTCGATGCGCCACCCTGTATTGATCAGTGGCAGTCTAAATGATATCTAAAATGCGCATAATGCTGGATTATTTTTTGACCAACACAGCTTCGAACTTAAACGGTGAGTTCGCTAGAGTTCCTTTTTTCCTGATAATAATCGAACGCGGAAATAACGTTTTATTAGTTTTTTAAGTATCTATCTGATCATTTTTTCTTTGTTTTGTTCTTTTAGTTTTTTTGTGTGGATATGTTGGGAATTGCTATCTTGTTAAAGAAATTCGGAGATGAGTTTGAGTAACTCATTTCATATGATGCCTTAAGCAAAACAAGTATCTTTTACTTCGATTTTATTTGTTTAAATGGTTAATTATTGTACAGAGTTTTTCAATAAGAGCGGGTAGATGCTAAAATAGAATAAAAAAGTTGTGTATGAGGTATTATCAAAAATCTTCTTTTATTTGAAAGGCCCATGTATGCTATTAGGTATGGAATATCACATCGTTCAAATGCCTCTTGGGCTTTTTATGAGTGGCCCAATTTTCAACTACTCTTCCGCATAGATCCGGATAAATTTGAGCGACCACCTGCGTTATGATTTGACGGATCTCACCAAAACAACATGGCCCCTACAGGCCGCCAACATCTACCCGCTCCAATTGAAAAACCCTGTATCTAAAACTATAGTCAAATGCCAGAATTGATGACAGCAGAAGTCATCGTGCGCCAGTGCTTTGACGCGGTACCTTTTGATTACAGCGACGTTGACCGACATTTCAAGGAAGCGCCGCATTTAAGAAGGCCTCTGCGTAATAGCAGTGGAGTACGATGAGTTTACTGTCATCAATTTTGGTATTCTACTATAGTACATATTTTATTTATATCTTATTTTTCTAGAAACCTGAAGAAGGAAATACATTTTTCCGAAACATCGGCAACCTCATAACAGGTTGCTACTAAGTGCGATATTTTGTATGCAGATCTCTATGTCATGATGTGTTTAATAAAAAAAGCATATCATCAATGATCACGAAAGAAAAAACGCTCTTATCAGTTCCTAAAGGTTAGCCCCTCTAAGGAAAAAGTTTTACGAACATGTATAACAAAGGAATTAATTGGGTTAAGTCAGCCAAACAAGCTCGCACAATTCGTTTAAAAGCCTCCACCTACCCTGCCGACAATACCGAGCATCCGACAACGTTGCTATGATTAACTTTGTCACTCGCCACTCGGTAGCCCAGCCACCCATCGCTCAGATATCGGCCAGAGCTCGAATATGTACAATCTTTTAGTTACGTAAGATATGTGTATTGAAAATGTGTATCTATCATTCAACGGCAAGTAGTAATAATATTTTTTATTAGGGACGAAGTTCAGCATAGTGCTATTCTGCCACTTGGTAGTACAAAAAAAAACAAAACATACAATATTTCAATATTAGCAAGAGGAATAATAGTTGTATAAATACGTTGTGTATGAAATATAAGCAGTTTTAGAATAGAAAGAATTAAATTTTACGTTGAAAAATTTTGTGTTAGTGAAAGGTTAAAAGAAACAACTAATTTAAGTATATTTATCGAAAATAAATATGTATTTTAATATGTTTTCTAAATTTTTCATAATTTAGCAATTTTATTGCTCATGGAAGTTGGTTATAGAGAATAACTGCGCTGTATGTGAAGGATTTATGAAAGAAGGCCGTCTTGTGGAGAGGCATTGTGAAAGTCCACACTAAACGAATATATCTTGTGTGAATATTACTCCTATGTATCAGTTTATTGTTTAAAATGGAGAAATGAATGTGCGTTAAAAGATTATGGGTATAAGTGACTGTGTAACTCGTATAGTCCTTTTACTCTCTGTCACTTCATGTCTCTTAAATAAGAGCCGTTATGACATAGTTTTTTAAGTTATTGATCAATCCGCAACAGGAATTTTGATTTTTTTGGAGACTCATGAGAGAAGCGGAGTCTAAAAATGGAACACAAACTATATCAGAATAAGTAATTTTAGACATGATTATTTTTTTTGTTTGATAATCAAGAAATTTTTTATTCTTAATTCTTGCTGATATTATTGTGGTATGATTTTGCGACACTCATCAAATACGATATCTAGGTTTTTCGCTGATTCACTTACCTCAATTAAGTCACTGTTTGAATTTATGTTAAAGTTTCTTTTCCCATCACTAATAAGTGATTTTGGTGAAAAAATAATGACTTTTGATTATGAACTGAGGATTGTGATTCCTTGCTTATCTACCGATAGATTTTAAATCATCCTGTGTCCTCAGATACAGCAGTTTGGTTATTAGAACTTTGGAAATGACTTTAAATTAGTGAATCGTCATTTAACAGCGGCATGTAGATCCGATTTGAATATAAAATGAATAATAGTGGCCCAAGTACAGACCCTTGCGGAACTCCGGAAGAAATGAGACATTTTGGAGACGAAGTTATATCAATACTCACTCTCTGAGATCGATTATGTAAGAGTGTATGATTCATATTAACAGAAGAATGAGAAAATCGCACTTCGTAACTAAGAGTCATCCCAATCTCTCACTTTATTGTCGGATAAATCTAGTAACGCACATGCAGTGCTAAGACGCCTTGTTTGGGAGGCATTTGAGGTTTCGATAATCGTTAATTTGAATGTACGAGGAGATAATAAGATATATTTCAATTTGTGCATAGAGATATTGGTGCTAAATGCGTATAAACAACAATATTTGAAGATCTCAGTTGACCCCACATAATACAGGTTTGACTTAAATAACAGGTTTTTTTGTCCCATGTTGATATATTGCATTTTGCCGACCCCGTGCGGAACGATCGATTAAGTTGCCCCCACTTTGCACTTCGCTCCCGTCAAATAAATATGCTGTCTTCCTGAGGTATAGCATGCATAACTTGGGACATTTTATATTCGAAAACCATGTGCCGTAAAATACACAAAATATAAAATAGAGTAGCGTGCCACCGCCGCCACGGAAATACATGTAATAAACGGGGCCATATTGGTTTTTATGCGAGAAAAATTGCCCGCCAAACATGAAACTTTTTACGTATTCCAGATGTCTTTCTCCGAAAGGGTTTTACGATACCATAAATAAAATTATTCCGCCATAATATCGGGAAATAGGTCTTCTTCGTATTCATAAGCGCTTTCTTGCGAGCCGTCTATGCTACGAGCAGATAAATGCATTCGTCCGGGAAGATAACGATGCTGATGGCTGCTGCAGACGGGAATGTTTTGGCGCATAGCGTCCGTTTCGAAACTTGTGACGCAAGTTGCCTACTTTATCAGTTAGACAAGGATGGTCAAACAATCATGCCCTAAGGGGAGCCTGTCTAGATAGTAGGAGAAGGAGTAGACGTATCTTATTCGCCCAAAATACAAACGCATGGTTCAAATATCAAGTCACAAAAAAGAATGAAGGTGAAAAAATGGGTTATCCGAAGATGCATTCATAAAATATGCAGTAATGGATTCAAATTTGAAACTGTATATTATATTACCGGTAATGTCTACAATTCAGGTATACTTTACAAAACCTAGGCAATGTATAGAATACCTGGGTTGCCCAGGCAATGTATGGAATATTATGAATATTATTATCCACTGCATACTTTACCTAGGTAATGAATACAATTCCTAGGGAGTATATAGAGTACCTGCTGTTCCACCAGCAATGTGTAAAATAAATAGATCTTGGTCTAAATGTATCAATCTTAACCGGCATACCTGTAAAATGACGGGCAAATGACAGAAGTTATATTATTTAAAATCAACTTTGGGGCCGTTCAAGTATTAGGTGAGCACTATGGGGGGGGGCGAGGGGGTCTTTGCTTTGCTTATTTTGGATGGCATGAGGGGTAGGGGAGTCTAGATGATGATTACGTCATCGGTAGTTATTTACTTTTTTACACGAATGGCAACCCTCACATTGTCTTTGCTTGAAAACGAAATGCATTTTCGGGGATTCCCGCAAATAATGCATACGTTTAGTGAACAGCGCGCGGTAATTCCCCTACTCGCTTTAGAACCGAGTAGAGGAATTACCGCGCGGTGTTCACTTGTCTAAATTTCCTCTATCAGTATATTGTTTTGTTTGGATACTATAGAGAGTAAACGTATGGTAAGCATTGTAAAGCAAGTTAACATTTGTGATACCATTGACCCCATTAGCCAAAATTTAATGTTTAAATAAGATGTCGTTTCACATAGACAAATCCAAGTTATACCAAAAATTGTTTGAAAGTTTTAAAAATCTCATACAAGTACGAAAGTACAAAATGTACAAAAGTTAGTTAACGAACTGTGGCAAAATTACAAATTACAAGCAAAATCCGACAAGGAACTAGATATTATTGTATCTAAGAGAATCGAAGAAGAATTGCAAGCGGCGACTAAGAATAAATCCAATCTACCAATTTTTTTTTCTAAGGTGAGTGACGAAATCATTTTAGGTAGGTACCTATGAGTACTAGAAATATTAGAAATCGCCAAAAAGTTTCTTTTTACTGATAAGAAAATATTATGGCCTATCTCAAAGTATAGAGGTTATATTCATTATATTATAGATCTATTTCTTATGATTGATTCCGTCAATTGGTCACAAAGTACAGGATGTTAGTTTTATACATACATATATACAGAAAACTAACACCCTGTATTTTGTGACCGAAACGAATTGCTCCTTTAAACATATTAGATTTAAAGCCATAGGGTTTTGTATTTACCATATATATATTGCCATACTTTGTATTTATGTAGCTTAATAAGAGAATCTTTAGCAGAAGCCATAGAAAGTTTCTATTTTTAGGCAACCTGTAAACCTGCAGAAAAAAGACAACTTATACAGTCAGCTTCAGATATCAAAAAGGAGGAAGAAGATAAAATAAAACCCGGTAATGAATCACAACAGCAATGCGAAATTAATGAAAATACAGATAAACAAAGAGCAAAACCTTCTCAGGAAGCTATCGAAAATAAGATTACTCTACTCTAAAAAAATCTGAATGCTTTGAATTCTGCCAGAGATACTATGCCAACCCATGCTGAAGTTGATAAACAGATCATTAAGTTGCGCGAGGAAATAAAAACAGCAAAACAGTCGTTAAACACGAAGGTTCAAAACGCAGTTGCCCAGAAGAAACACAGGGATGGTAGGAAAAAAAAGTTAGAAGATACTTGTCATGAAAATCCAGAAATAAAAAAAAGACTATCTCTGACGGATTCAGTGGGACGTCCTAATCTTGAAAGCAATCAACATTCACTATTGAAAACACTCGCGGATATAGCTTTATTTGGGAGTGCAGCAGATGATAGAAAACGAACGGAATCAATTCGCAGAGTAAAAACTCTTGATGAACTCACACAAGAATTACGTAAAATAGGATTTGACATTAGTCGTAGTGGGACATATCTTCGTTTGATTCCCAGAAAATCTAATTCTGCAGAGGGACGAAGACATGTATGGACAGTCTCTGTTAAGCTCATTCGGGCTCAAACTGATCACCACAAGAGCCACTTAAATAGCAAGTACGCTGAAACATCAATCCATTATTTAGAGAACATAGCATCCATACTTGGACCAGATCAAGTATTTTTCATATCTCAAGATGATAAAGCTTGAGTCCCTATTGGCGTAACTGCGGCAAATAAGCAAGCACCTCTTCCAATGCCCATGGAATATAGAATCAAATTTCCTGATCACGATTGGGTAATCGCTGAGCGTCATAAATTAATACCATCTGTTTATGCTGGTATCAAAATCACTTCCAATATGCTAGGACAACCGCAAGCCGTTGGATATTCTGGACCAACATACATCGCTATTCGAAGTGGAAACCATAGTTCATCTACTGCTATTACTCATGCTCAGGATTTCGAGATGCTTCTCGAACTTGAAGAGTTTCGACCATTAGCTAAAACTGATCATGGACTAGTAAAACCAGTGGTAATCATGACGGTTGATGGAGGGCCAGATGAAAATCCACGTTATCAAAAAGTCATAATGTTTGCTATACAACACTTTAAGCGACATGATCTCGATGCATTGTTTTTAGCTACCAATGCTCCTGGAAGAAGTGCGTATAACAGAGTAGAGCGCAGAATGGCTCCTCTTAGTCGGGAACTGGTTGGTTTAATATTACCTCATGACCATTTTGGGTCTCATTTGAATGAACGTGGCGTTACAATTGAGGAACATTTAGAAAGATCTAATTTCGAATTTGCAGGAAATGTATTAGCTGAAGTATGGAGTTCAATGGAAATTGATGGCTATAATGTTAATGCAAAATATGTTGGGGCAGGTGAACAAGATCTGCCTGATTTTCCAGACATTAAATGGTATTCAGAACATGTGCGTGAGAGGCAATACTTGCTTCAAATTGTAAAATGTAGAAATACAGAATGCTGTCGTCCAAGAAGTTAATGTCTAATAGAAATATAACCTAGAATGTGTACTCGTGAAAAAAGAAAAATATGGCAAATTTGTAGTTTTTTTTGCAGGTTTTAGGCTTGCTGGTAGCTTTAAGGCATATATTCGGGAATTTCTTAATCGCTGTGAATATAGTGTGGATGTTTGTTCAGTTCCTGAACAACGAAAAATATTCAACTTTATGGATGTATGGATATCAAAAAACCTGAATGGTTTTGTGGAAATATCACTCTAAGGTGCCATAATGGTTCTGATGAACGGCAAGTAAATGAATGAATGTTGGGAAACGAGCAATAGCTTTTGGTAGAGCCTGTCATCAAGTAGGTGCTTAATGGCTATCTGCAAGAGTTTTATACGAAAAAACACCCAGTATCACATATCAATTGAAGAAAATAATATAAACATGAATAAAAAATCAACAATAGTAATTAAAACATGAATTTTATTCAAAATCCAACATTTCTTTAAATTTTGACTGAATGATATGTAATTTCTTCTTAATATTCAATAAGTTGGTGATGTTTCAATGACAAGCTGTCATCTCATACTTTGATAGTATTTTGTTTTCAGCATTTCATAGCTATTGGTTGCTAAAATTTGTTGATTGTAACTTGAAGCTCATTCGTTGTATTTGACGGTCTGTTACCCTATAGGTGGAGAATAACGGACTGTTGTTGGTGAAATTGGGCCTTAAAGTTGTAAACTATAAAGCCATTTAGACAAAAATCTATTGAGTTTTGGACCATGGATCATATGATCTTTTTGACTTGTTTTGACCCTCCTATTACCCATTTCAATAATGGCTACCATAACGTTTGCACCCTGTATTTGATTGTCTTATAAAATAAAAACAATTAATATCAACCTTACAAAATTAAACAAACTTTTAGATGAAATTAGATAATGTCCGAACATATTTTTGGTAGGGCTCGAACAATACTTCCTCGCCAGAAGGCGTGGGATATCGAACTACCACGATTTATCGACGTTCGAATTGGCAACCCCGCCTCTGAATCCACCACTGCTCTAATATACCAATCCATATCCAGTGAATCAAAACCCGGTCTGGTCACCAGGGAATCGGGAGAATTTAATAATAATCCGCACCGTTTGGTGGTCGGCTTCAAAGGGCTTGCTGCAACCTGTAACGGACTCCAGGGAAGTCTATAGGAAATAACAGGTCCAACCAACTACAATTGCGATTGTTCACTTCCGTCGCACGTGATGGCTTTAACCTCGTTGTTGTAGATTGTGATATTCGGCGATTTATACCGCTCCGACATTGTTGCTGGCGCAATTGTACTTATAGCTGAATATGTGGCGCATAATAGCTGCTTCTGTAAGTAATGAATGCGGTGGAATGTTGACGGCAACCTCTTTAAAGGCACATTAATACAGTTCATTACGGTTTCGTCAAGGTATACGACTAAGCTTTTAAGGTGATGATGTAAGGGTAATTGTTGTATATGGAAGTGTTTTGATGATTTATGATTCCTCAACCGGTTCGCTGTGGGAATAATTCTGTGTGGCTTATTCGCGTTCTAAATTCAATTTTTCATATTCAAGTTATTTACACTACTCAAAAAAATTAAGGGAGCAATGAAAAAATCCAAATTTTTCGGTGACCTTTAACAGGCTGTATTTCGGTTAATATTGGTCGTATCTAGGCTGTAAAAAAAGCATTTTGAAGCTTTAAAATTCTAGTTTTTACTTTTTTTTACCGAAGACATTTAGAAGTAACTATTTTCATGCAATTTTAACAGATAGCGCAAGCGGTGGCCGCAGTAGTAGACTCTTCGGTCTCCTGATCAGTCGCCGTGCGCTGTGCGGGTTCGAGTCCCATCCGAGGAGAAATTTTTTTCTTGGCTATGGATGTTGTGATTATCCATAGGTGGTAGACGGTCTCTGACTGTCGAACGCGGAGGTACCACCCGGCGGATCTCGTAGGCGGGGCCAGAATGTGTGCATGTTGCATGCGCACGTGTTCCCTCGCCAAAGTTCGTGTGGCGTCTCCCCTTTCCCCTGTATCCCCCTATAGCCCCACGGTACCCCATGGGTGTTGGAGTATAAAAAAAAGAACATCTTTTTGCAAAATTTTGCCTTCTTTTTAGTCCACGGGATTGCAAAGAGTTTTTTCTGTTATGCCATCTTATAGGCCAGATAGCTGGTTTAACCAGCTTGAATATGCTGTTTTCAATATCTCGTTGCTATCATTTGGCGCGGAGATATCGGATTTTTAATGAAAAAGGATCCTTTTATCATCGACCAGATCGATTGGTCAAAATTTGAAAGAAACCAGAGGAGCATTTCTGAATCAAAACATCCTGTAATCTGGTTGAAAATGGAAAAATCATTTTTCTCCTTTTGTTGTCACTATTAGATATCTGTAATAATTTTAAAAATAGCAATTGTAAAAATCTTCACAAATTCCTAAGCCCACCTTTCAGACCCCAAAGAAATATTTCTTGCCTAGATTCGCGCCTGGTCAGTATTTCTGTAATTTATCAAATTGAAACATTACATTATGTTTTGAGACAAACATTTTGGAGAAACCGTACATTGGATTGATCTCGTCTTGCAGAATTATTATGGGTACATTGCGGTATAAAAATACCTAAAAACGTTGGTCTTCTCATTGTCAGTTCCAAGATTTCCCAAAACAAGGAAAAAAGTAACTTTTTTGACTTTTTTAAAATCAATACTAAGGTAACAAAAAAATCCCCAAAGATTGCAATAAAATATTATAGGAGGTTAAGGGCCGATTTCAGCAACATTATTATTATGGACCAATAGGAAAATACCTTATCGAAATGCAATTTGACGGAAGCTGTCAAAGGTCTCAGAATATCAGTGATTTCTATTAAAATGTTGAATAAAATCGTGAAAATTCGACTGTATTATAAACAAGACCACTTTTTAATTCCAACATGATCCTTTTGTACAGAGAAAACAGGACAACTTTCATGTATTTTTATTTATGTTATAGGTGTACATTTGACCATCCGTTATCCCCTCAGCGAATGGGAATGGGAGAAATAATAGGTCGATATTCTAGCTGTTAAAATTGGCAGCAGGTTTGGTCGTTTGTTAATTCATGGCAATCTCGAAATTTGTTAAGTTCAATATACTGTCTGTATATTATGAGATCATTATAGCTACACATACCAGTTGAATTGTGCGGATTTGCAAGAAAATAGAATATAAAATGTATTCCAACCAATTCCTCATCTCTCTTTACATCATAATAGTAATCATTTGTTATAAATTCATGGGTTAATGAATATCTTCAAAGCAATCAAAACAATATGTCGTCCCCATCCTAAAACACCGCTATGTGTAAAACATGTTAATCCCTACATCTCCGAGGTGCATAATGCAATTACTGTACACATAGATCTAAAATTATTAGTAATTACTGAAAAATAATGTCGGGCTCATGCACCACTTAACGTAACCGAATTTAAGGATCAGCTGTTCCTACACCAGTGTCCTCCACGTGTTACGCCGCCAGATGGTAACTAGCTTAGTGATTTCCAGTGGTAGTCAACGTTTTGGTGACGTCACAGCCATGTTTTGACATGATTCGGGTGGTTTCGGAACTCGTCTTACCCTTGGATAGCCCTTTCTATACTGTTCTATGCTCGTATTGACGTAATTATAATAATTCTGTGGTGTCTCGTGTTCCACGGTTTACGGTCAAAGCCAGGCGGTGAATCATCTGTTGTTTTTGTTTGAGTTGTTGACGAATTTGCGGTAGAGATTTGTTTTGGTGTTCGTCTTCGGGTGTGTTTTTCTGCCTTGGACTTGTTTTTGGTGCGACTAATTGAGGATGGCCATGCCTAGAGCAAAAAAACGAGAGCCGCGCTGGTATCAAGTCCTGACCGTGGTGAAGAGGTACCTGCAGAAGGCACCTGAACACAATCGGACATCGCCAGAGGAGCGCCTAACGATGACGTCGTGTTAAATCTGCACGAACCCCTAAATACGTGGTTATGTTGAATGTACCATCACCGATGGTGCGACTGATTATACTCTGAAATTAAAACAAAGAACTGCAACTGCAATTGTATGTATGAATGTTGAAACTGTTGAACAGTTTCGGACCAGTGGGGTTAAAATATCGTTGAGGAACTGGAAAGAAGTGTATGAATGTGTTGAAATGTAACACCTAACAAAAATTTGAGTGAAAAGGCTTTTTCATGTAAGGGTTTGGAAGTGCAAGTTTGAAAACATAGGATAAACTGTAAGCACACAGTAGGTGATATAATCATATATGGATTACAAAAGTTGCAGTAAACATGGAAAAACCTTCAGCTAATCTGAAAAAATACATTTTACTCAGACATCAAGCATTTTTTAAAATTTTGGCTCAGTTTTACAAAATTTCATAATATTTAATAAACTGAAAAGATTTCAATGGCAAGCTGTCACTTCATATTTTACAGTGTTTTGTTTTGAATACTTTGATGCTATTTGCTGCCAAAAATTTGACGGAGAGATCTTGAGGCTGGTTGGGTATATTTAACGTACTGTTTGGTACTCGTACCCTATTGGTGCAGAATAATAGTTTGTTAAATTGTGAAATCCACCCTTAGTCCAGTTTCCGGAAATACCCTTTCATTCTCTGTGCAATCACTGTTTACCGAGATATCGGGGGTCGATGACAAAAGGATACCTTTTTATTCTGATATCTCCACGCCAAATGATCGCGACGAGATTTTAAAAAGTGGATAATGAAGCTGGCTTCCAAGCAAGAATAAAAAACTTGAAGTTCATACAAGCAGTGGTCTCAAAGAGATTCAGTCAGCCGATAAAATAAAATACTTAGGCGTGATTCTGGACAAACACTTAAAACGGGATACCCATACAGAGTACCTTGTGAAGAGACTGAGATCTATTATTCCAAAATTCAGGTACTTCAGAGATATTCTAGATAAGAAATATCTATATAATCTTTATTATGTTCTTGTTTATCCTCTATTCATTTACGGAATTTCGGCTTGGGGGGGAGTTATGAATAATAATTACAAAAAGGTTGATGTATTCCAAAAATTAATTCTAAAATTGATCCTCCATAGGGAGGTTACTTATTCAAGTGATTTTCTATATGTGGAGGCTCAGCTATTAGATTGCAGACAAATTTATTTTTATTGTGGTCTAATACATTCTCTCAAATATTCGAAATACTTGAATCGTACCATTCATAACTACCCAACAAGATTCAATCAAAATTCTAACATCAAAAACCATTACCCAACGATGTCTGTTTTTCTTGGGACCAAAATTCTATAACTTCATACCAGAGTCATTAAAAGTAATTAAATCAAATAGATCATTTAAAAAAGAACTAAAAAAATGGATTTTACAACAACCAAGGTACTCCATCCACGAAATTGTAGATCTGAAAAATCATTATCAAAATCAATAATATTTTACTTACACTAACATCCATACTTTTACTTTAGTTATAATTGTCTGGATATTTTTCCTGACATTACCACAATAATTCACCAAATTATACATTATTAACGTTTTTTTTTTCATTCACTGACTGTACTATTAGTTTTTATTTTTAACAAACCCAAACACAAGTGCAAACTTTTTTTGGGTGCCTTATGTTTATTGTGCACAATATTTGATATTTACCTGTATTTTGTGACAATAAATATTATTATTATTATTGTGCTTAAATTTATTGATGTGCAGATACTGCATTCTAATTTAAGATGATAGTAAAAATGCTAGATACTGTTAAAGAAAAATTTTAGATTCTACGTAGTCGTGCCATAAGTTCTGTCCCATGATAATCTCATGATAAAAATGAAACAAGATAAGATATATTTATATGAAAGATATTATTTATTCGACAACATTTTTAGAATTCATAATCAAACAGTTTTATTCAAAATGTCCCCCCTTGGCCTTCACACACTGCTTCAATCTCGCGGGCCACTCATCTATCACTGCACGCACAGCTTCCAAAGGAATAGCTGCCGCTGATCGGATCAAATCCGCTTTCAGGGACTCGATATTACGGTGGGCTTTGGAGCAGGCCAACTGCTCTAGCAGGTCCCACAACTTGTAGTCTAAAGGATTGAGGTCCGGACTCCCTGAGGGCCAATCTTCCGCAGCAATGAACTCTGGCACATTGCTTTCCAGCCAGCGCTGCGTACTCTTAGCCTTGTGAGCGGGGGCGGAATCCTGCTGGTAGACCCAGTGTTGGTTGGCAAACAATGTACCACTTAAAGGCTTGACGATAGGATCCAGTATGTCGCTCTGATAGTTTGCCGCTTTTGTTTTCACGCCCTGTTTACAGAAATGGAGCTGAGTGACCCCTTCGTAGGACACCCCCCACCAAACCATGACTGACGCAGGGTGGTGGCCTCTCTCAACTCTCGGAATGATCTCCGAAGCTTCCTGTGAACTCCTTGCATACACTTTGTCATTTTGTCGGTTGAATTTTTCTTCTATGGTGAAGATTTTCTCATCCGTGAACAAAATCTTTCGGAATCCCCCAGCTGCGTACCTCTCCAAGAGCTTCTTGGATCTTGTCGCCCTGATGTGTCGCAAGGTGGCCGTAAGTCGCTGGCCCGTACGTCTCCGGTAAGCCCCTAGCCCTAGGTCTTGTTTAATGATGCGCGACATCGTCCGGACAGGAATCTTCATTTCCCTGGATAGGATCTTCTGCTTCCGGAGTGGATTCCTTTGAATCCTGGCTTTTACGGCTTTGATGGCTGCTGGAGTCCTTACTTGACGAGGTCTTCCGCTTCTTGGCCTGTCATCAACAGAGGACGTCTCATTGTACCGCTGAATGGTCCTAGACACAAATTTACGCGATATTTGAAGGCCGCGTAAGAGTTCAAAAATCTGACTAGCACTGTGATTACACTTATGTAAAGCTATCACTGCAATACGGTTCTCTGCCTTGCCCCACTCCATCGTTATGCTTCGAGAGATCAATACAAACTGAGGTATATGTAATTACCCGAAAAGCGCTTAATCAACTGACACCACAATGTAAACAATCGGACAAGTATTAACAGGTCTACACTTGTTTGAAAACGAGGGACAGAACTTATGGCATGACTACGTATATATTTATCATGATATATAATATACTGTCATCATTGAAACATGCTTACTCTACGTGCCTTTCATAGTATAATGACGACATCTCATTTTCGCATTTTTTGCACTTACTGCGTTCTGGCTTATGGCGGCAGTATTGTTATTAACTGACTTAAAAACATTCATACAAAGTCCGAATAAGAGATGTTTGGCTTTTTCTGATACCATTTACGAGGGATGTCTTTTAAGTTTTGCATATAAAAACATAGTAGGCCGCGCGGATCGAACGTCAGTACTGAATCTTAACCTCACTCTTTGGTAAACTTAAATTCAAAATTTCACAACAAAACGTGAATTTTTAAGGGTCACCATGTCATTAGAAAAATGGAACTCAACCGAGAACATTTTCGCGCCATAATTTATTACAACTTTCAGAGACAATTATCACAACAAGAATGCCTTGCTGAGTTACTGTCGCCACATCAGTCGACAATTTCCCCTTGGTATGGAGAATTCAAACGTGGACGGGTGAGTCTTAGCGACGATCCCAGGGTGGGTGCACCAAAAACGGCAGTCACCCAGGGAAACGTCGATGCTGTGCGCAAACTCATCATTGAAGATAGACATGTGACATATCGCGAGATTGAGGCGTCCTTGAGGATCTCAAAGACCTCAATTGAAAAAATTTTACATGAAGAATTAGGAGTAAGAAAATTAGTTTCTCGTTGGATACCCCACCTGTTGACTGAAGAAGATCGTGGTTTTACTGTTATGGACCAGAAAATAAACAACAGTCGGCTGTTTGGGTGTTCCAAGGTGACGACAAGCCAACAAAATTCATCCGTTCTCGAAGTGTTTCGAAAAAGATGGTCGTGACATTTGTGTCATATTGCAACAATTCCTCTTAATGAGCAAAGAACTGTTACTGCGGATTGGTATACCACCATTTGTTTGCCAAAAGTCATCACCGAGCTTCGAAAAATCTACCCCGAAAGAAGAATCATCCTCCACCAAGACAATGCAAGCTCGCACACAGCCCAAAAAACAAGGCAGTATTTAACGGAAGAAAACGTGGAATTATTGGACCATCCTCCACTGCGTGGTCAAAGGTTCCAGTCACTAGAAGAAGCAGTTGACACATTCAAAAATGCCGTTTTGGATCTGCCATCAAACGAGTGGAATAAGTGCTTCGAAAAGTCATTTAAAACTACCTACCGTGTTGTTGTATTTCCATATGCAAAACTTAAAAGACATCCCTCGTATAACGAACGCCAATGATTGTAGATTTGAAAATTCCACAATTCATGCTGTTTATGAATATCTATGAATAACATCACACGTCATTTCAAAAGGACGTATTTCAACTATAAAAGCATGCCTGAACTTCCACAGTCTTAAAAATACATAAAATGGCTACCACTTCATAAAATTATATAACGTGAAGTAATTGAATGAAATGAAAAGTACGCCTTTAGAGAATAGAAATATTGTTACATCCCATTTCCAGAATAATTTTCAGTATTTTCCATTCCATGTTGTAAAATGCACGTAGGTACGGGGAGTCCTGTTATAAATTGACCTACTGTTTTGTGTTATCACCTATAAGTTAAGGTAAATTAAAACGGCATGAAGGACTTAATAATAAAGTAAGCATTCTACTTCCAAGACAGTTCGTCGAGATAGCTAGGTGATAAATATCTTCAGAGTTAAGCAAGAAGGTGGGTATTCTGATCCTTCAGACGCTGGAGTAGCCAAGATGAGTGATCTAGGTCCAGTACTCTATTTTCTGTATATTGTAGGTCTTATGATGATAAAAGGAGGTTTTTTGCACACCGGAGCTTTCTGAATATCTGTATAGCCAAATATGAGCTCCGTGATCTGATGTACAAGAGCTCCTAAGAAACTCTAATGATTCTATAAAGATTCACTGAAAATCGGTGTGAATCGAAGCGAAACCAACTTTTTAAATTCTTAGGAGTTTTTATGGCATTCTGTAAAAACTACTTCTAAACACATAGGAATTTTATACAGGGTGTAAACGTTATGGTAGTCACTATTGAAGTGGGTATAAGGGGGTTCAACACAAGTCAACAAGTTCATATGGCCTATGGTCCAAAAGTCAATAGATTTTTGTCTACATGGCTTTATAGTTTACAATCTAATCTTAAACGCTTTTAAATTTTGTAATTAACAAATAAATGGCATTAATTTTTTGTAAGTTAAGCCAAAATTTGTAGTCAGTAAGTAAGTAAAATTCATTAAATTAAATATATAAAACACACATGACAACAGCGCGTCGGTCTTTCATCACTCTTATCGAACCGGCAATCGATCGCAAACGGTAACAGTGGTTAGTTATCGTTTTGCATAGATAAAAATTACTTTATCGTTTTATGTTTTTTTTTTGTTCGCGTACGTCGTCGTGGTTATTTACAATGTTCTCGAATCAAGAAAAACATTGAAAATACGGTTTTTTTTAAACATTTTAGCGACGGACGAATGTACTTTTACGCGAGACGGGATATTAAATTTCCATAATACTCACACATGGGCACAAGAAAATCCTCATACCATTCGTGAAGGTCATTTCCAACAACGTTTTAAAATAAATATTTGGGCGGGTATTCTTGACGATCAGGTAATTGGCCCTTCCGAGTTACCCCCAAAGTTTTCAGGAGAAGGATACCTTAGCATTAGCTTTCTAGCCAATACCTTACTAGAACTTTTGGAACAGACCTTAGACAACATGCCATTACAACGAAGACAAAATTTGTGGTTTCTTCATGACGGGACACCACCACATATTTTTAGAGTCGTCATTCAGTATTTGAATGAACATTATCCAAATCGCTGGATCGCTCGAAATGCTCCTGATCCTCGAAAATGGTCAGCAAGATCTCCTGACCTCAATCCGATGAATTTCTGGTATTGGGTAAGAACTTAAAGGGATGGTTTATGGGGCTGGTACAATAACAACTGAAGCACAACTTAGCAAAAAAAATGTAAATGCGGCTGAAATAATAAATGGACAACTTCGAGGTCCTAGAGTAAGAAGAAACTGGGTTCGTCGTAATGAAACTTGTGTGTAAAGTGAAGGACGACATTTTGAACACCTTCTTTAATTACAAAAAAGTGCAGTGTGGGTTATAAAAAGAAAAACAATGCATGTATCAAAATTGTTCCCTATTTCCAAGTGGATTTTTTTAATACGTTCAATAAACTTTCACACACCAAATGAAGTGCTGAGACAGTTAGTGGTAAGTCCGTTTTTTTTTTAATTGTTTCCATTTTACAAGTACATTATCTAATGATGAAATAATAGCTAATAGCCAAAAAAAACATACTCCATCTTAATTTACACTGCGTTCCGTCGTAATTTACGTTTGGCATTGCGGCGTTGTCAGATTTTATTTTACTTTAAAGTCGCATTTCTCTAAAAAAATGCCGTTTTGACCCCCATGTTATATGAAACTGTTTGCTTCTTTTAACCCCATCTATCACCTGCTTAAATAATGACTATCATAACGTTTACACCCTATATAGACGCCTGGTTCATTACGATGCAAACATGGCCAGCTTCTAATGGGTGCGAAAACAAGAACGAACCTGTCAATAGCCGAGAAGTAGTTAGTATGCTAGGTGGTAAAGAAATCAGCGCGATGAGAATCCTGGCAAAGTTGGCAGAGATAATGGAAAAGGCAAACTTTGAATTAATCGTCGCTGTAAGAAGTTCACCTGAATTACTGGTGGGAATACCGAATGATGTAGCGTGCCGCAGCACAGTTGTTGATCTTCGACTCACCCTTGTTAGGTGGTTAAAAAACTTTTTGCCCTCGGTAAATCGGAGCTCGTGGTACGTGCTTGATTTACGGATGCCACGACGTGGAGGAGGCATTGAAAAGGGCCCTTAATACATACAGAATGTCACTACAAGCATTATATACAGAGAAATTGTTAGGCGACGTGGTGCTTCTATTTGTAACATATAAATTGCACACTTCTCGCGTACAAATTACGATGTCAGTGGTATACGGATTTCTCTGTATAGCCGGAGCATTAATAGTGTATCAATCAATCAGTTATACAGGGTGGCGCATCGAAAAAGAAACAGACGCATTTACTGGCAGCTCAGTTTTTTTTTTGGAAAAACGCTCTGACCCGTCGATTTTGTTTTCGAGGGGGACACAAGTTTGGCAAAAAATCACATTAGCACGTGCAGCCCCCTAAGCGGGGATGACACCACCCCCAAAATCTTAAATAGAAAGGGGGATCGAGTGATACCTGATTTTAAAGGTCTTTCAATTCCCTTTATAATGATATAAAATTAATGTACTTCAGTTCAGTAGTTTTGAAGATTTATTGACTTAAAGCTTAAATAAAACTAATACATCATCATTAGTGGAGATCAATACATTTGGCAGCAAAGTCATTTAAAAATGAAGAATGAACTGACCCGTTAGGCAAATGAATGTTGAAAATGGCCACCAGACTCTCCATGCAATAATAAAGATTTTGCTCAAAACGTTGCCGCACATTTTGCAATATTTCACATTTTCACAATTCTTTGTCGCAGGTCTTCTAATGATGTTGGCTGACTAGCATACATACAGCTTTTTAAATGACCCCACAAAAAGAAATCCAAAGCTGATAAATCTGGCGATCTTGTGGGCCATTCAATGGCACCTCTAATACTAATCCATCGATCTGGAAACGTCTGATCTAAATATTGCCGAACACGTAATGCGTAATGTGGTGGGGCACCATCCTGTTGGAACATCAACCTATTCGCAATGTACCGCCGATCATTCTGATTTTCAATTATGGCTGTTAATGCAGGATCTATGGCGTCTTCCAGTAATTCCAAATACATTTCACCGGTCAAATTTCCGAGTAAGTAAAAATAACAGCCCAAACATTTTTGTGGCTGCTGTGTATGAACCTCATGATAAATTCTGGGATTAGAATCGGACCAATATCGGCAGTTATGACGACTTACCACGCCATTTAAGAAAAAGGAACATTCGTCGGAAAAGCAAGTGTTGAATAGAAAATGCTCATCATTTATAATTCGTTCACTCATATCTTCACAAAATTGTAATCGCTGATCAAAATCGTCTTCATTAAGTTCTTGTACCAGGTGAATTTTATACGGATGAAAGCTATGGGCCTTTAGAGTCCGTTGGACAGTACACACACACAGTCTCCAATTGCGGTTACTTAACGTAGGATCTACATATTTCTATTGCTTCGTTCCTTATGAGATTTTCAATGTTGCGTTTTTTATTGGCGACTGACCCAGTTTTACGAAATTTAGCTGCAAGTTCTAGAACATATTTTTGATGCACGTTACTGTTCTCATGTCGCTCATTAAATATTTCTGCAGTTCTATTGGGGCACTGATTATTTCCGAAAAATATTTCGATAAAAAAACTCTTTCTGCTGTGGAATATACCATGGTTAATTTATGTAATAAAGCGTTACTAGGTATTTTAGCAACAAAGTTTGGTCAAATCAATCGCAAACTATGTACTAAATTCCTATTTAAAATAAGTACGAGATATTTCCTTATCTTTCTTCAAGAAATAACTTTTTTTTTTGCCACAAAAAAATGCTCCAATAGCTATTTACAACAACAAAATGATAAACAAACCATGCGCGTAGTGAAGAAAAGCATACACTTATTAAGTAAATTCTTTTAGTCACATTTCTTCTGAAAGTAGTACAAACTAATCTGATGTACCTGTTAGTGTCTACTTTAAGCTTTAAATCAATAAATCTTCAAAACTACTGAACTGAAGTTCATGTATTTTACATCATTATAAAGGGAACTGAAAGACCTTTAAAATAAGGTATCACTCGACCCCCCTTTCCATTTAAGATTTTAGGATTGGTGTCACCCCCGCCCAGGGGGCTGCACGTGTTACCGTGATTTTTCACCAAACTTGTGTCCCCCTCGAAAACAAAATCGATGGGTGGTTTTTCCAAAAAAAAACTGAGCTGCCGGTAAATGCATCTGTTTCGTTTTCGATGTGCTACCCTGTATATTTATTGTGCTATACAGATTACAGTACAAACAGCGAGTCTATAATGTGAATGATTTAGAGTAGCGAGAAACAGAGAGTTGAATGTAGTATGTTCTACCTAGATAAACCTAGGTTTTTAATACGTGAAATAGATTGTTTACATATAGTACAAGGAATATAACAAAATCGTTGGGGGAGTTGTAAGTGGAAAATGTATTTAGTGAAAACATGTAAAAAGGATTCGTCTACGTAAATATGGGTCATGTCAGAAAAAATGTCGTGCTTCAATTTGAGTATTTTTTTTGTTTTTTCTACAAATTATTTCATCGCTAAGGGGATGAACCTTGACCCCTTTTTTAGCCCTAAAACAAACAATTTCCAAGTTATTGCCATAAAACCGCTAAAAAAATAGTAATATTTTAGATTTTTGTCATTGTTGCAGTTTTTCCTGAAGAAAATAATGTCTTGGTACTTATTTTATATACATATAAGGTGTTGTAGTATTATAGTAGAACAGAATTATCTTACTGTGATTCAAAAACAAATATCGAAAAACCTTTCTAAATTTAAAATGCTAAAAATGTAGAATACAACAAACATTAATGCCTTGATGGGTCATACTTTGTCTACAATTATTTTTGTTAAGTGGAACCATAGCCTACTTAAAGAGAAATTAACTCTCCAGGTGCAATGGAGGGCGGGAGGCAGAGAGATAATTTTAGATATTCAAAATATCACCAACAGTTAATTATAAATATTAAAACGTAGGATTCAGCAGATACATTTTAATAAAAAGTACGAGGGATGTCTTTTAAGTTTTGCATATGGAAATAAAACAACACGGTAGGTAGTTTTAAATAACTTTATTGTTTTTAGAAGTATTCTCCACGAAGATTAATACACATCTGCATGCGCTCGCACATATTTTCAAAGCACTTATTCCACTCGTTTGCTGGCAGATCCAAAACGGCATTTTTGAATGCGTCAACAGCTTCTTCTGGTGACTGGAACCTTTGACCACGCAGTCTGTTTTTAATTTTCAGGAAAGTAAAGAAATCGTTAGTACTTAGATCGGGACTATATGGAGGATGGTCCAATAATTCAACATTTTCTTCCGTTAAATACTGCCTTGTTTTTTGAGCTGTGTGCAAGCTTGCATTGTCTTGGTGGAGGATGATTCTTCTTTCAGGGTTGATTTTTCCAAGCTCGGTGATGACTTTTGGCAAACAAATGGTGGTATACCAATCCGCAGTAACAGTTCTTTGCTCATTAATAGGAATTGTTGCAATATGACCTGCTTTTGACACAAATGTCGCGACCATCTTTTTCGAAACATTTCGAGAACGGATGACTTTTGTTGGCTTTTATTCACCTTGGAACACTCAAACAGCCGACTGTCGTTTATTTTCTGGTTCATATCAGTAAATCCACAATTCATCACCACTAACAATGCTGCACACATTTTTTGAGTTTCCGGAATTAAAACGGTCAAGCGCGTTTGACACCAATTAACCCTGGCTGCTTTCTGCTCTTCAGTCAACAAGTGGGGTATCGAACGAGAAACTAATTTTCTTACTCCTAATTCTTCATGTAAATTTTTTTGAATTGAGGTCTTTGAGATCTTCAAGGACGCCTCAATCTCGCGATATGTCCATGTTTGAATTCTCGGGAAATTGTCGACTGATGTGGCGCTTCGATGCCGAAAACAGACAGTAACTCAGCAAGGCATTCTTGTTGCGATAATTTTCTCTGATAGTTGTAATAAATTATGGCGTGAAAATGTTCTCGGTTGAGTATCATTTTTCTAATGACTTGGTGACACTTAGAAATTCACTGTAGTGAGAACACTGCACGCATTGTTATGAAACTTTTAATTTATGTTTACTAAAGAGTGAGGTTAAGATTCAGTACTGACGTTTGATCCGCGCGGCCTACTATGTTTCTATATGCAAAACTTAAAAGACACATATGGATTCATACATTTTTCAAGGATAATACGGTTAACCGTTTTTTCGCTAGTGTGTCAGAAAGATATAAGAACGAACATATTTAAATCCTCCGCATTTTGTATTTGCTATCAAAGAAATCATATAATATAATTTTATTTTTACTTCCGTGCAACAGGCTGAGTTCATAAATTGCTACTGACCGTTCCATGTACGGAAATAGAACAAAGTAGTACTTCTGGAACGTCAAAAGTGTGCTTTTCTTCCCGTGCTCAAAACCTTGGGAATAAGCGTGTCGTCAGTAGTCATTCCTATAATTCATTGCTTGTTTACTTTATCTGGTTATCGAAAAGTTCTCAAAATTGGCAGAATATATATGTTTCAGGTTAAATGGGCTACCTTGTATCCACAGCCATTCTTATCAATACAATGGTCGCAGAAAACGTGGCAAAAAACTGTCGTTAAGTATCATCACATGACTCTCTAATAATTTACTCAAAAAATAACTCTATTCCGGAGTAAAATTTGCAAATTTGCCAAGTTATTTGCAAATACACCACAGAACATGATACATTTCAGGTCAGACTGTCAACATTAGATAATAAAAGTTATTTCGGACAACCCAAAACTTATTACAAACTTATTACGTCACAAAGAGCTTCTCACTTCTCCGTGAAATAATGTGAAATACATATTTGTTCTATCGAATACAATTTTCGGAAAATACCCGATTCTCCCACTGTATGACAACGCACTGTACAACAGATATTAAATCCGCATCATGTGTCTAAAAGGAACGTAATTTATTATCAGAAAAGAAATATGAGCTTCAGCCCTAAATGAACAAAAATGCAAACAAAGTCTCAAATTCAATTATTAAATAATGAGAACTGTGTCTGATGTGTATTTTCCTAATGAAAAACCTCGTGAAGCTGCTGTTGAATTTTCTTTTGGAAGAAAAGAGGATCAAGAACCGGCGAAGTAAGTGAAAAATAACAGCCGGGCCATTTTTATGGTCGAGATAGCAAACAGACGTCTCGGGAATGAAGACAAAACTTTGAGTGTTTATGACTGTTATGGCCCTCGTTTCGGGATAAGCGGCGTATATTTATTTCGGGCAGCTTCCGAGGTGTAGCGTGCTCTTGCCTGAAATTATGTGAAAAAACGCGTCCAGCAGATATGTCTCTCCTACCAAGATTCATTGCCATTTTTTTTTTGTTTTTGTCCATACGACTAAATAACTATTATAGTGAAGTTAATGTATGTCGCATAAATGGCACACCTGGCAAAAATATCGTGTAAAAAGTGTATAATCGAATAGTGTCCCGTTCTAAAACAACCAACTATATTGAGATGTGGCATGATGGAGAAGAATCAACATAGGACACGAAACGACAATAATTTGTAATTGATAATTTTTCTGTAATTGGTACTGGATTTGATAATTCAAAAGGGTTTAGAAAAAACGACATTTAGACCCAATTTCACCAACAACAGTCCGTTATTCTCCACCTATAGGCTAAAAGACCGTCAGATACAGCGAATGAGCTTCAAGTTCCCATCAACAAATTTTAGCAACCAATAGCTATGAAATGTTGAAAACAAAATACTGTCAAAGTATGAGATGACTACTTGTCACTGAAACATTACCAGCTTATTGAATATTAAGAAATTACATATAATTCAGACAAAATTTTAAGAAAAGTTTGATTTTTGAATTTCATGTTTTAATTACTATTGTTGATTTTTTATTCATGTTTATATTATTTTCTTCAATTGATATGTGATACTGTGTTTTTTCCTATAAACCTCTTGCAGATAGCCACTAAGCACCTACTTGATGACAGGCTCTACAAAAAGATATTGCTCGTTTCCAAACATCCATTCGTTTACTTGCCGTTTATCAGAACCATTATGGCACCTTAGATTGATATTCCCACAAAACCATTCAGGTTTTTTGATATCCATACATCCATAATGTTGAATATTTTTCGTTGTTCAGGAACTGAACAAACATCCACACTATATTCACAGCGATTAAGAAATTCCCAAATATATGCCTTAAAGCTACCAGCAAACCTATAAAACCTGCAAAAAAACTACAAGTTTGCCATATTTTTCTTTTTTCACGAGTACACATTCTAGGTTACATTTATATTAGACATTATTTGAATACAGCTGATTATTGCATTTCAAGGAGTGACACATGTGTGGGATCTGTCAACTCTTGGTACGAGTCACAAAACATATATACTCTGAAGGTTTAATTCCATGCTATTCAATCACAACACGGTGACTTGTGTGGTTGTCAGCGGCCATTTTGTGAGGGTGCGACAGGGTTGCCAGATTGTGCATTAATATCCCGTTTCACCCTCCTGGTCCCAGTGGAGTAAGTTCCGCCAACTGTTGAAATATAGTCTACTATGCTTTATAAGACTATTTATTCGTGACATTTTTCCAAAAATCATTGCACAACAAAAATGCAAATGAAAATTTAAAATTATTTCCATGACGCCGCAAAATAGCTCCGTCGGTACCTTGGGTTGTTCGATAGGATCCTATATTTAGGAGTATCAATACATTTCACGAGTATCGGCATCTTTCGATCCGGACTGTGTCAGAAAGAGTGACTGCCATTTGGCTGCCAAATCAGACATATCTTTCATCATTTTCAAAGAAATTGTACAAAATCTTCAAATTTGTGAAGTTAGCGAGTTTCACCTCATACGTTCTTACCAGACATGCCCAAATCATCAGTTGCTGCCGTGATATTCATCCCGACCACTGCATCCCGACGGCTAGGTGACCTGTATGTTAAATTTGTATTGATAGGGCAGCGGGTTATGCTATAAATCATATGTCACAGTGTTTGTGCACTGATTGCAACAGTTAGATGATACCAAAAATATTTCCATAAATAGGAGATCTTTCCCATTCCGGATCGAACAATCTACCAAAGATGCTTATAATCATGATACCTAGTAAATTTTCACGAAAAAAATTCAAAACCAGGAAATGTAAAAGATTCATTTCGCACACTCCACCTCGGGACGTGATCGTCGTTAGACTTGGCAACCCTGCGAGTGTCAGATAGATATCCCCGCCAGTCAAAAAAAAATTAGACAATCAGTAAACATTACTAGTTTTTTTGATTTTTGAACTTAAAAGCCATTATCTGTGAAACATTTTTCATAATTTTTTGTCTATGTCCATAGTAATTGCATTATGCGTCATGGAGATGTAGGGATTGACACGTCTTACACATATTATCTGTGTTTTAGGATGGAGAGGGCATAATGTTTTTATTGCTTTGAAGAAATTCATTAACCCATAAATTAATAAATGATTACTATTATGACGTAAAGGAAGATGAGGAATTGGATGGAATGTATTTTATATTCTATTTTCTTGCAAAATACAGACAAATCCACACTATTCAACAGGTATGTAATGATAACTTTCAGTATATTGAAGTCGGTAAATTCGAGAGTACCATGCATTAACAAACGTCCAAATCTGCTGCCAAATTTAACAGCTAGAAAATCGACCTATTATTTGCCGCATTCCCATTCGCTGAGGGGGATAACGGATTGTTAAATGTAAACCTATAACATATATCAAAATACATGAAGGTTGTCCTGTTTTTTCTGTACAAAAGCATCATGTTGGTATCAAAAAGTGGTCTTGTTTATAATACAGTCGAATTTTCACGATTTCATTCAATATTTCAATAAAAATCACTGATATTCAGAGACCTTTGACAGCTTCCGTCAAATTGCATTTCGATAAGATCTTTTCCTATTGGTCCAACTGACCGTCAAATATTAATGTTGGTGAAATTGTCCCTTAGATTTCGATCTATTTCGAATAGACACCCAGTTAAGAAATATGTCAGTTCTGGCTGTAGCTGATTACACTACACCTTTGTCAATTATGCAACATTATACAATAATTGGACCTTGAAAATTTATAAAACTATTAATAATAGTAATAATAATAACAATAATAATAGTCGTTTATTGGTGTTAATGCAGGTTATGTGCATACATAGGTCAGAGTAAGATATAAAGATATACATGTATACAAGGAGTGAATAATAAATGACGAACGATACGACATTATAGGTAAGACAAACAAAGGCAAAATCTGGCGACTAGAATGGTAGAAAAAAATAGGAAGGCAATGCTAAAAACCGAAAAGTCATACAACATAAATTCATATATGCCAAAGAAAGATGTTGATAAAAGAAAACTCTTCAAAAGCACACTAAAGTCGTCAATATCAAGCGCTCTAGTCTGATGAGGTGAAGCATTAAAAAGTTTCAAGCCAATAAAGTTAACGTCATTTCTGGTTTTATTGATTCTGTGACGTTTTATGTAGTAGTAGACTTATTTCGAGGATTGTGTAAATTGATTTCTTGGTGAGATGTATATGCAGTGTTAGTCTTGAGGAAGTAATAAATGTAAGCACGAGGCAAAGTCATGATTTTTAGTTTTGTGAATTCCTCTCTCTACTTCAGGTTTGCTGTGTACCTAGCACAACTCCTCTGCAGAGCAAAAACTATAATATACATATGTGGTAAATGACCCCATGGAAGGATAGCATATGTCATTTTACTACCTGTAAAAATAGGCGTGGTAAGTGAATACAGAATTTTTAAGATTACGAATTAAATAAATCGATGACTCTTCTCTAACAGACAAGCGCGGTCCGTTGGCGATCTAGCTCTTTTCTACCGCTACACCAACGGGTTTTGCTCCTCAGAGCTCTCTTCTATGATGCGACCGCGCGATGTGCCTGCCAGACATAGACCCGCCTGCTTTGGAGTCCCATCCTAACCGTGTCGAACTTCGTACATCCAGAACTTGTCGGTACGACCGCTTCTTTCTCCCGAGAGTGTCGAGATTGTGGAACAATCTACAAGAGGAGGCTTTTGCCAGTTCTACTAACCTTAGGCAGTTCAAAAATCATATTAACAAAATTCTTTGGAATCATCAGGTTGAAATGTCAAATGTCTTATTTATTTTTAAAACAAAAAATCATTTATTGCCTGAATACTTGCAGGAATATCTAATACCGAGGTCCGAGAGGCATGCATATAATATCAGGTCACGTAACACTTTTGACATAGAATTCGCTAGAACATCCCATATGCAAAAATGTCTTTTTAGTGATGGTTTGAGACTTTTTAATGCATTACCTACAGAAATTAGAGAAGCGACGTCTGTAAATATATTTATTCGTAAGGCTAAGCAATTGTATCTAGATAAAATGGCATAATATATGTACTTTCTCTGTTAAGATAACTGTATGTCATTATCTCGCATTTGCTATTGTTGCATTTACTGTGGTTGCAGTTACTATGATTTTAAGGGAATCTAGAATTACTGTTTTTTGTTTATTACTGGAGTAAGACACTATTATAAACTATAGGAAGTAGCTTTAGGGCTAAGAATAATAAACATTTCATTTCATTTCATTTCATTTCATTTCATCATAGCAACCGCGGTGTTCCGGCATTTAGGCTTCTGCCTGCGCGGCTGCTTCCATATTTAAAAAAATAATAATTTTTATTAACGATTTGCTAACATAATTAATATATTCATCCCGCTTTAGAGTAGCATTTATGTACATATATACCAAGAAACTTAACTATATCCACATGGTTATTACCAACATCTCGATTCCGTAGAGTAATTGTCATGGATTGAGTTTAGCTTGAATTTACTCTTAACTTCACTCTCATTCAAGTATGTCGGACTTACAAGTTAAGGTCACATTATCCAGGTTGGTAAAGGTATCGTGAGTCGACACAGGAGTGGTGTCATCGGCGTATAGAATCAGTTTATCACTGTTGTTGGAGAAACATTAGTATTGAGTTATTATATAAAGGGTGATTCAAATTAAGTTTCCACATTACAATTTTTTTTTTTTGAACGCTACTGAATTTGTCACTGACAACGTGCCATTTCTAACGTCAAAATATAAACAAAACAGTCATGGATCAATATACGACCGAACAACGTGTTAAAATTATCCAAGCCTATAATGAAAACGGCCGATCAAGGAAGAATACATTTCGTGCTCTACGTGAATTTTTTGGCGCACAAAATCGGCCTTGTGACAGGACAATTTGGAATTTGGTGCAAAAAACTGGATCCCTCGCTAACATCAAAACCCCTAGGCATGCTCGTAGAGGTCGGTCGGAAAACAATATTGCTATTGTTGCCGAAAGTGTGGCCGAAAATCCAAGAACATCGATTCGTCATCGACTGCAGCAGCTGGACCTTACCTGTTCGACTACACAGCGGATTTTATCAAAAGATTTGAAGTTACACCCATACAGAGTCCAAATAACACAGGAATTGAAGCCTACCATCAACAGCGTCGTGTGTTTACCGAATGGATAAGAGAACAAGGGGTAAATTTTCCAATGAAAATAACCTTTAGCGATGAGGCACATTTAAATATTGGGGGCTTCGTAAACACTCACACTCGCCGTATTTGGGGATTGTAAAATCCAAGACAGATTGTTGAAGTGAAAATGCATCCTCGAAAGGTGGCTGTTTGGTGTGCCTTTTGGTCCGGAGGCGTAATTGGTCCTTTTTTTTTAAGATCATGCGGAGATCGATATTACGGTTAATAGCGTTCGCTATCGGAACATGATGAGTGAGTTTTGCTGGGAACAGTTGGAAGATATGAACATCGCAGATCTCTGGTTTCAACAGGACGGCGGCACCTGTCACACATCAGGAGAAACGATATAATTACTGCGCGGCAAGTTTCCAGGTCGCGTTATTTCACGTAACGGCGATATGAACTGGCCGCCGCGTTCCTGTGATTCAACTCCCTTTGGGGTTATCTCAAGAGCAAGTCTACAAGAATAACCCGAACACAATTGCGAAGCTGAAATAGGAGATCAGATGCGAAATTACCAAAATAAGACCTGATTTGTGCCACAGAGTAGTCAAAAATTTCTCGAAACGGATTACGTCATGCCACATGAGCCGCGCCGGCCATTTACTTGATATCATCTTTCATACATAATTGTAATGAACTACCCTGAAAGGGCAAATACATATTTTTTATAATGTTCAATATCTTTTTTAATACTTTTAATGTGGAAACTCAATTTGAATCACCCATTAGTATTGAGCGCAATTAAAACATTTGTTGCATAAAGTTCCGCTACATTGGATGGAGTATTTTGATTTCTGAAGAAGCTTTCGAAACTCAAACTTAAAAGCAATCGCAACATGTTTTACAGACATGTTTGTCATGTTGGATCCGCCATTTTGATTTAATAATATCGATAATAATTCGTGGAATCCAAACCTTTTTTCAAACATGTTAGCTATGTTGATGAAAAAAATGTACGCCGAGGTATTGGTTTGTCATTTTGGTAGGCGCTGATAGTCAAACAATTCAAAAGGATGCTACTCAATTTTGACGACAAACAATGCATTGTAATCTTACAGCGTCAAATTTGGGACATTCCTTTACAGAGCGTATAAGTGCCCATAGCTCTACGATAATCGAGATATTAAGTTCTAAAGAACAATAAACGAACCAGTACGGCCCTGCCTCCCTCCCCCTCCCACAATCCCCTCCTATGTCGAAGCGTATGATGTTGATTTACTAAGACTATGTGAGTCAGTATCCAAATCAGGCGTCGCGTGGTGTCTAGGTTATCCTAGTTTAGAAACAAATCGCATTTAAAAAACCTAAATTGACACATTCCTAGAGCAATAACGTAGTTATCGATTTGATACTCCGCGAGTGTACTCAAAAGGTCGCCATCGTGCTCGATGCTTATTTCCATCAGAGCTGCATATGTTTGCTTATATCAAACGCCCTGTAAAAAGGGTTTTGACAACATTGTCACATTTGCGAGCTAAAAGTTTTCGAGAGACTTGTTGGCGAGAAAAAGTTTTTAAAAGATGGAAGTTGACCCACGAGGATCAACAGACGACGCAGTTCCACATACTATGAGGAAAGAGCTGAGCGGTGGCGGAAACCAAGCAGAAGCAGAAAACATGAGCTCACTGCCGCAGATGTCATCGGAGCAGAAAACGATCGAAAAACTGATGCTGATTATAGACGACCAGGCGAGGCAGATTCGGGACCTAATGGAGACCATCAAGGACCAGACAGCCAAAATTGACAGCCTTACCGGCCAGGTAACCATATTACTAAATTCAAAAGAGTCCCCTAAAGAACGGACAAAGATCCTAAAAAGACCACTGAGAAACGTTTCCGATGATCATCTCACATCCACAGACGAAGACGTACAGACTGAAGGATTTGTAAAAACAAAATCAAGAAGGAGGAAAGGCGACAAGGCTGATCGATCAACCCAAGACTTTCCTCCTCTTCCGAATACAGGATCAATTCCATTTCACACCTCCCCCAATTCATCAAACCGAAACACTATTAATGCTTCTATTACCAAGCCAGGGACCACGTTATCTACCTGTCAGGTGACTCCGTCAGCCGATCTTACTTCTCCTCCGTCATCTCGTCCAACCGTCGTGGCATCAACACAACCCTCACGACAAGGGCGCATAACCCCGATCGTTTTACGCGACGGGACGAGATGGCGCACTTTAAATTTCAAGTTTATTTCCCTAGGTATTAAAATAGATCGCGCGGTTGCCGTAGATGCGGGAATAAGGATTATTCCTAAATCCGAGGACGACTACCGTAAGATCGTTCGCCTATTCCGAGAGGAAGAAGTGCCCCATCACACTTTTCCTCTCCCTTCGGAACGGAACATCCATGCGGTGGTTCGAGGAGTTCCCGTCAACTTTTCGGATACTGAGATTAAGGGAGAACTGGAGCAGAGGGGATATAGCCCTCTTCACATCATTCGATTGAAGCGCAGCGGCGGCGCGCCCATGCCTTTGGTGGTCGTGATACTGCCCAAGACTGAAAAGTCTCAGCAAGTGTTCAACGAACACGAACTGCTGGGACTGGCCATTCGAGTTGAGGTTCAGAAGAACTCCAGTCTCATTGGGCAGGGTCACCGCTGCCAAAAGTATGGGATGCGCAGTCATATTGCACTGCATCGCCCAAATGCTTAAAATGTGCAAAGGACCACATGACGCATTTGTGCCCCCTCACAGAAGAGGAAGAACGCAAGTGCGCGAACTGTGGAGAGGGACATCCCGCAAATAGCCGGACTTGCAAGTTCACTCTAAGGAGGAACTTGCAAGTTATAGCGCAAAGGCGCAATATATCATACGCGGACGCAGCTCGGGAGGCAACCTTGCCTGCCCCCTCTGCCCAACCTCCCTTGAGCACGCAAAATGCATCCATAAAAACAAAATTCCAAATTGCGTTTTGGCAACTATATCCTTTGTTATGTAGATCCTCCAAATTGAGTTTGATAAACAAAGTTTGACTATATAAAATGATTAGACCAGCTATTACTTATGCATGTGCGGCTTGGTGTTTTCTTGCCAAGACACGCATGCAAAGTCTTCAAGTATTGCAAAGCAGAACTTTGCGGACAATTTGCAACGCTCCATGGTATGTCTCAAATGAGACACTACACAGAGACCTTGACATTCCTTACTTGAGGGATTATGTCAAGCTTCAGGCGCAGCGACGTTATAGTCAAGCGGAATCGCACAGCAACCCTCTGTTGCGTGACTCAGTGGACTACACAGTGGAGCAAGTTCGTAAACATTCAAGGCCACGGCTCGCACTGTAATCAAAAGTTAGCGTGAATCTTTAGTAAACTCAAAATTACACTCTAACAAAACCGAATCAAAAATTTGTTTAGTTCACCTCAAAATTAATCCGTGTACCAAGTCAAAAAGCCTAGGTGTTTCCTCTTAAACTAAGCATATCTGTTTTTCTTTGTTCTTCTCCTTTTTTCTTCTCTTTCCCTTTCTCTTTTTCCTTGACTTTGTCTGGTTTCTGGGCAACCAGGACTGACAGATTCGACTAACGTACATCAGACAGTGACTAATGGGCAAAGATCCTACGGACCGCCCAGACAAATAAATGACGAATAGTAGTATATGTTTGCTTATATCGAGCAAAATCCGTCTGTTTGAACACAGTTGAGGACCTAGAAATGTTGCAAATTTAAGGAAAAGTAGACACACTCGTGTTTTTGAATAGGGACAGAGCAGTACTTAACTTTTTTTTTACCAAATGAACAGTATTTTTACTCAATTCCTTATTTATGTTTTCGGTGCTGTCTCGCCGAAAATTAGCTTTGTTATTACGTATTTGAAGGGTACCGGGGAATAACGACAATAGTCCATCCGGACTGATTTTGATAAAATTAACGTTTACTTACTTGTTGAAAAGTAAAATTGATGAAAAAATAAGTCGTAAAGAACATCTTTGCTAAACAGTGTGTTTATTGGTAAAATAGATTTTACAAAAGGAACTTTTACTCAAAACTAGTAACGTAACAAACAAACGATGATGTTCAACTCTGGACTCCTGTCACTTTTCCCATGCTTTAAGCGTCTATTGGCGGGTCATCGACATATTCATCACTGCTGTCTTCTGGATGATCAAGAGATATTAACTGTTGATAAGATGCTCTGGAATCTGCTCTCTCTAGAAATTTGATCAGATCCTGCAGATCCTTCCATTACTTACTTTTAAATGGTATTGGGCCCTGGTAAAGTTTTCTCAATGTTTTCTCTTCTTGTTTTTGTTGATCCTTTTGCGTCTTCTTAAGATTCTTAAGATTACCTTATCAAATTTAGGACTAGCATATAGACCGATTTGTGAAAAACTACGCGAGGATTCTGTTCACAAAATTTGAGCATCCTGACTGGTCGGGTTGGAAAGGGGCACTTCGTTGGATAAAACGGCCACAAAAACGTACTCCAATCTTGAAAATCAAAATTTTTGCCATAATCAATGACTTCAAATGGTGTAGATTCACACGGCAATTTTTCAATTCATCTCTCCAGTCATCCGGTACCTCAGTGTATGCTCTTTGGTTCACGAGACTCATATCTCTATCACACTCGAGGTATGAACGTCCCCTGATCGGGAATATTGCTTTCACAGTAGTAAAACGATTTTTCAGCAAAAAACCGAATAACTGTAAAGTTTTTATTTTGCCCTGCACAAGAGCCACAGAAAATGGCAAGTTCTTTTACTTCCACAGACAGGATGTTATAAAAAAAAGTGTTACAGCATAGAACAGACATCGTCAGCTCCTTTTTCAGCAATAGATTCATCGTAGGTATAAAAGATAGAATTTGAATTTGGCAGAATGTGGATAAAATTTAGTTGCCGCTTATAGTAAACATTATTTGTCGTGATATTTGGACAGGGCAAGTTTTTTGGTAATCCATCATGATACTTTCGATAGCGGGGAACTTCGAGATACGTTTGCGGTAAGTTCTCTTTAAACTATACAATCGCTCACTGCTTGTTTGATGTAGTGTCTTCTCAAGTGTATTTTTCTCCAAATTATTACTTGTTGACTGCCTAGTTTGTTCCATCCGGGAATTTAAGGTAGCGGTAAGTGAAGATATATCAGCCTTTAAGGAATCACACGTACTACAAGTATCTTTTCGTGGACAACCGAACGATATATTGAAGTTATTTTCAAAGATTTCTCGGAAGGATTCATAGGAAATCTTGTTTTCAACTTTACCAATAGAATACATTTTGTGTAATTTTGCGATATTTATATTTTCAGGTAGGTAAACTTTT
Organism: Acanthoscelides obtectus; assembly: GCA_963669975.1. Classification (NCBI taxonomy): domain Eukaryota; kingdom Metazoa; phylum Arthropoda; class Insecta; order Coleoptera; family Chrysomelidae; genus Acanthoscelides; species Acanthoscelides obtectus. The sequence continues at coordinate 107,841,724 of CAVLJG010000001.1, forward strand.
TGCGAATCTGCCAAAGAATAATGAGATTTGCGACATTTAAGGCTCTTAATAAACTCGGCCACTTTCTCTTTTGTGTTTTCTGAAAGTTTTGAAGCTGATTACAAGACAGCATCAGGAAAATGTCACCAAAATAAACTGAAAGCTCAATCTAGGCAAATAATGGACTGATGCCGTTTTTCCCCGGTACCCTTCAGTTCTGATGATTCAACAGAATCATTCAAATATCCATTTTTTCTAAAAACTTCCAGTGAATGTGCTATATTTTCATTTTACCTGTATTACCTCTCTGTAATTGTAGTGATTCCAAATCTAATTTCACCATACTTTAACCTGTAATACAGCCATGAAAAATAGTAACGAGTGCTCCATTGTTTGACTACGATTCACTTTTTCATGGGAGAAGGTATGTTTGACAGCTGTTGTGGTAGTACTACGAGGGTTGATCTAGAAATAAGAGTCCCAAAATGCTCCAGCTACATCGGAAGGTGCGAGCAGAAACCTGGCAACACTTCTGGGCAAAAATGTTCCACCACTCCCGATTTCCCCCGGCCGTGCTTCGCTGCGACACAGTGGGGCCAAAGCCCAAAATGCCTGGTCAAATCCAAAAAACCAAAACATTTTTAACGGGTAATTGGATAATATCCATTATTATGGATGTCATGTAGTATCTAAAACTGCATTTCGGTTTTGCTTATATCGTTAACTTTCAGTTGTACAACCTCTAGAAAACAGATACCGCGGGATACGAGGTCTGTAGACTAAGTGATGAGACTGATTTTTATTCAAATATCATAACAATTTTCACCCTTCCTTGCGAAGCCACACAGCGCTGGAGATGGTTTTTCCACTCCTCATAAGTGTTAATTAAGACTCCGATACTGGAATACCTTTGACTGGTCGGTTACAGCCGTTTTGCTGTTATCGACTGTCCCAAAATAAGCTCCCTTGAGGTGATTTTTTAACTTCGGAGAGAAAAAGAAGTCACAAGGCCTCGATTCACGCGAATAAGGCGGCTGATGAGCCACAGGAATGTTTTTACTGGCCAAAAACTCGTTTATTTACAAGGAGCATTATCGGGATGAAACATCCACTTGTTGTGGATCTGAAGAACGGTGGTATGAGAAGACTCTGGATTCTGTCAATATTTTCATCGGCTCTTGAAGATGAAGGCCTTCCGAATCGAGGTTCATCCTCAGTCGACTCTCTTCCTTCTGAAAATGCCTTAAGCCACTAAAAACCCTAGGCTCTTGACAAAACACTAGATTCGTAGGCCTGCTGAAGTTTATCAAGAGTTTCCATTGCATTGTGCCCAAGTTTTTTTTTATCCTAATAGTCCTTGTTGTATACTTTAAGCCCTGAAAAGCACATCTACGCACTTCTGAAGGTTTTCGTGAAAAAAAATTCCTAAATTGCAGGGAGTATCGCGCACCGTACCCAACAGACTTATTTCTTTGAAGCTGGGTTGTTAGACCGCTTGTAACAACTTTGTGATTACTAATTATAATAGCTCTTGTTGTGTACTTTAACCCCTGAAAAGCACATCGGAGCACTTCTGCAGCTTTTCACGAAAAAAAGTTTTCCTAAATTGCAGGGAGTATCGCGCAGCGTACCCGACATACTTCTTTCTTTGGAACTGGAATGTAAGGCCGTTTGTAACTACTTTTTGATAACTGATTATAATAGCGCTTGTTGTTATTGGCACTGGTCGATGACCAACTGTTCAGATCTTTACGTTCAGTATCAGGCTCTAACATAAAATAGAACATCCATTACTTAATATTGCCACTATACTATACTAAGTGACATATAAATCCGAACACCCAGTTTTATTTTAATAAAATTTTGTATAAGTACTTAATGAAGCATAATAAGTAAATGATAAAAATTTCAAAATGATTGCACTGCTTTAAAGCACTGTTATCCACATAACCCCCTCAGTTTGTACAAGACCCAAACAAGACCCGGTCTTGAATACTGCTTACATGCTTGAGGTGCTGCTGGCCAAACTACATTACCCATGCTTAATTTTGTTCAGAGAACGGACAGCCTCGGAACCCTTTCGCACGGGCGACCAGCTATCGGTCTCTCTTCTTCCGTTATGTCAACTAGCTTTGCTCGTCAGAGCTCTGCTTTATGATGTCATCGTGTGATGAGCGTGATAGGTGCACTCGTTTGATTTCGGTCTTTCATCCTAACTGTGTTGAGTTTCGTACACCCAGAACTGGCTGGTACGACTGCTCCGTTGTCATTAGTTCCACTAATAGTTCAAACATCGGATTAACGAGGTATGTTTAAGCCCCATAATGAAGCCGCGATGCCAGGGTATTTAGGCTTCTGATTCAATATACTTTAAGGAAAATGGCATCTACCCACCGATTGGCTATCCACAAGAGTCTTTAGAAGAAGCTTTCGGTTTTCAAAGTCCTAGGGAGAGGCGTGATAAGTGCAGTGTTAAGTTCGTGACTGATATATTGCACAATCGTATTGATTGTTGCAATATATTGCATGATTTTAATTTCCTTGTCCCGCGTTTGCCTACCCCTAGAACAAATCTTAAAGTTTTCTCCATTGTATAGCTTATGTGGTAAAGCGAATGACATTGCGGATCAATTATACTAAGTGACATATAAATCCGAACACCCAGTTTAAATGGTTTTATTTTAATAAAATTTTGTATAAGTACTTAATGAAGCATAATAAGTAAATGATAAAAGCTGCTTTAAAGCCCTTTGACCTTTAATAATGTGTGGATGCACCCTGAAGTGCTACGCATTCTCCAACGCGCCTAGGCATGCTTCTGATCAGGTGGTCAATGTCCTCCTGTGGTATCTCATTCCAGGCAACCACCAACTCCTCTCGAAGTGCTTCTAGAGTCTGAGGAGGACGTTGCAAATTGAGCAATCTCCTACCCATCATATCCCACACGTGCTCAATTGGGGATAAATCGGGAGATCTTGGTGGCCATGGTAACAATGTGACATCATTATGTTGAAAGAAGTCTATTGTGACTCTTGCAACATGTGGTCGGGCATTATCTTGTTCGAAAGTTGGATCTGCCAGGGTGTCAAGATAGGGTAAAAGATGGGGTTCTAAAACTTCGTGGATATAACGCTGCGCGTTCATGTTACCTCTGATGAAGATTAAAGGTGACCTGGAACCATAAGCTATAGCACCCCAAACCATAACTCCAACAGTGTGATGAACATGTCTTTCAACAAAAAACTGTGGATTCCTCCTTTCACCACGTCGCCTTCTAACGCTGGCACGACCATCGGGCATGCCTAAACAAAATCGAGACTCGTCACTAAAGACAATACTGTTCCATTCCTGATCCCAGAGTGACCGTTGTCTGCACCACTCAAGGCGATTACGTCGGTGTTCTCGAGTTAAATGGAGGACCCAGTGTGGCCGGTATAAAAACAACCAAAACTTCTCATTCGTCGGTAAATGCTTCACATGCCAATAGGTCTTCCGTGTTCTGAAAACCATTTATTTGCAATGGACCTGGTAGTGGAGAAACGGTCCCTTAAGGCCAATAATCTTAGGCGGCGATCTTCACGGTCTGTTGTTCTACGGCGGCGTCCAGTGCCGCTTGCTCTTTGCGTATGGCCTTCTCGAAGCCAGCCTGACAACACCTAACCACAGTGTCTACACTTCTTTGCACTCTAACTGCAATTGCCCGAAAAGAAAGTCCAGCTTCCGAAGTCCCACTATACGGCCCCTATCAAACTCACTAAGTTGACGAAATCGTACAGGTCTCCGCACTCTAGGCATCGTAACCGATCGTAAAGGATGTCAAGAACCAAAATCCGCCAACGTTGATTCTTGCTACTGCGGCTGAAATATTCATTTTTAGAGCGTTAGTGAATTAAAAAAAAAGCAGTATAAAAACCGGAATGTCCAACTGATAAGGCTGAAAATTTTTTCACTTGTTATTTACAGTAAGATAAATACATTCACCAACTTTTATTAAAATAAAACCATTTAAACTGGGTGTTCGGATTTATATGTCACTTAGTATATTTCTATTATAGCTACATAGAGTTTGCAAACACAATTATATTGCTGGTTTTTTAAACGAGTTTTTTCTTCAACCAATGCTTTTTAATTATTTTTTCCTTTTTTATCACTTTTTTTCTTTTGTTTGTTTTTTATTTTTATTTTAATATATTTTTTACTGTATACTGATCTATTTCTTTTTATTAATGTTTCCTTGTTTTCTTCATTTTTTAAACAAACTTACTGTAATTTACATCTTATAATGCTACGCCTATTTTTTGACAATGCTTGTATAAAAGTTCGTACACTTGCTGATTCTCAGAACTGAGAATTGAGTCTAAATTTAGAGGTAAAGGAAGATGTTTCGCTAAAACTTGATTCATTTCAGTATTTTCTCTATTAGAAATAGTACATTCTGATATGATGCGCTACGGAGAACCAAATGGCTCGATCGAGTTCACACTTGTACTGAAGGCGGATCACATGTTCCCCTGTCTCCCTCGGTGCCTCCAGTGTTGCCAGATCGAACGCTACGTTGCCAGTCTCATCACTTAATTTACAGACCTCGCACATAAAGTAATTGTGAATTTAATCACTAAAGTCCTACAATTGTAGGATGCCTTTATGGCCTCGTAGATTTTCATAGTTTTCTACTCTTCCGTGTCAGCTCTCTTTTTTGAGGTTATGTTACAAATATCTATTTGCATCAAGTTGTTCATACTTTTTATTTATATCATATGGTATATAGCCTGAAATTTCCTACAATTCAAGAAGAAAACATAGCCTGACAATAGGAGAGCGCTGACGCTGACACGGAACAGTAGAAATCTAGAGATATCCCAGTCTTTCGGAAGAAGAGGAAAGACTATGAAAATCAAGAAGGCCATAAAGGCGTCCTACGATTGTAGGAACGACTAACGATACAGCCCTTAGTTTACATCACTGGAACGATGATGCTAGTACAGCTAATCTGAAACTAAATTAATACTATACTAATGAAGTGGAACGTCCATTATTGGAGAAAAAGTGACCAGTTTTGATCAACGTTAATCAGTAGTTGTGTACAGTCACCTTTTCTAAACCGATGTCACTCATTTCCGTCGGTCTGTCCGTCTGTCGGTATGTCCGCTAATTTTATAACCGCCTATAACTTGAGAAAATTGCTACTGTGCCAAGGATGAAAAAGCTTTGCAGTTTTTGAAAATCGTTCTAGTGGTGCAGAGCTAGTGGTAAAAACACGAAAAAAAATCGCTTTTAATTCGCTTTTGGGGTTGGGCGCTTTAGGGGGTAATGTAACGTTTTCAGTATTAGTCAAAGACATTAAGAAACTTCATATCCCAACAACAACGGGAAAATTAAATAATAAAAGTCCGAGTTATAATGTGCTCTTAATTCGGAATAACTTGGCAATCGTTTATACAGGGTGTCCCGAAAAAAGTGTGCAATATTCTACCAGCGGTTTCTAGAGCTTAAAATAGGAAGAAAAGTTTATATAAACGTAGGTCGACAAAAACGTGTTCCCTAAGGGCGCTACGATCTTTTAAAGGGGCTCCCCTGAAGATGGTTTTTCCTTAATTTTTCCGAAACGTGTTCAAATAAATACATAAAATTTGGTATTCTAGCCTAGTTTTTTATGCTGGATTTAAAAATATTAACAATTTTAAACAGTTTTGTTTGGAAGCGTATGTAACACGGACGGACTCAGGTTATTTTAGCCCCAAAAATTTGGGGTGATTCTATTTTTGAAATTCAATTTTAGAATTTGAAAATTTAGGGTTTCCTAATAAAAAGATACTCTTATTAAATATCGATAAATTCTGCCATTTTTGAATAAAATCAAGCTCAAACATTTGTCACATGATAGGAAATGTACTGCGAATTTAAATGAATTGTTAATTATATATAGTGAGCCATGACTGCAAACAAAAGTTGTTTTGATTTGTTATGACTTATTTTGACGTTAAGCTGACATTGTTAGCAGTGTGAAATTACTAGATTAAAATCAAATTTTTTATTAAATCGATTTAAAATGCCAAGATTTATAGACAGAGAACTGACTGACATACATTGTGTGTACGGGTTTTGCAATGGCAGTTCATTGGCAGCCGTAAGAGAATATCAAAGAATTTCCCAATCGCATAGTACCTGAACGTCGAATGTTTACTGATATTCACCGGAATTTGTCAAACCATGGAAGTTTTCAGCGCATGCAGGACACAGAAAGGCCACTGGGAAATCATCGTGTATATTGCTTTAAATATGTTTGAAAATATGGATATACCTCGATCAATAGTAAGAAAAATTTATGAATACCTATTTGATAGTTATCCTAAAAATAATAATTTTAGATAGGAAGAATGACAAGAATGCAAGGATTACATCCCTATCATTTTAAACGGGTGCAGCATTTAACGGAAGCAGATTTTTTACCACGAATCGAGTTTTGCCAGTGGATATTAGCAAATGAAAACACTATTCCTAGAATATTATGGTCCGATGAGTCAATATTTACTAGTACTGGTGCTTTTAATTTCCATAACATGCATCACTGATCAGATGAAAATCCAAAACTTGTTCGCCGTACAAATTTCCAACATAGATTTTCATTGAACTTATGGGCTGGAGTAATTGGGGATCAAGTAATTGGGCCTACTTCCCAATCGTCTTAATTCAGAGGTGTATCTGAACTTTCTTCAGAATGAGCTCATGGATATAATACCATTGGATGTGCACCAGCAGTTTCAAGAAAATATGATGGCGCACCTGCACATTTTGGACGCAATGTTCGAAATTGGTTGAATGTCAATTTTCCAGACGAGTGGTTAGGCCGAGGAGGTCCTATAGCGTGGCCGCCACGTTCACCTGACCTAAGTCCATTGGATTTCTAATTTTGTGAGTCATTAAAAGACCTAGTTTACTCGACTGAAGTAAATACTCAAGAAGATTTACTTCAAAGAATCCATCAGGCTGCAAATGAAATAAGAAGAAAAAGGTTTTCCACTTTTCGGGCTACGCAATCATTAGTTCGTCGAGCGAGATAATGGAATTTATTTGAACACTTATTGTAAAGCTAGTTTTAAGTATATCCAACTGTATGTCTTCTTTTTTAAAAAAATTTCAATTTCGTTCGAAAAAATTTATTTCTTTTGTCTTTGCCTAAATGCCACCATCAATTATATAAGCTATGTTGAAATAGAAATATGTATTTATGTAATATTTACCAATCATTTAGTTAGTTTTTTCGTTGCCATGACTAATTATTCAACAATTCATTTAAATTCGCAGTACATTTCCTATCAAGTGACAAATTTTTTAGTTTGATTTTATTCAAAAATGGCACAATTTATCGATATTCAATAAGAGTACCTTTTTTAAAACCCTAAAATTTCAAATTCTAAAATTGAATTTCAAAAATAGAATCACACAAAAATGTTGGGGCTCAAATAACCTGAGTCCGTCCCTGTTACATACGCTTAGAAACAAAACTGTCTAAAACTGTTAATATTTTTAAATCCAGCATTAAAAACGAGGCTAAAATACCAAATTTAATATAATATATCTTAAATATTAAGGAAAAACCATTTCCAGGGGAGCCCCTTTAAAAGACCTTAGCGCCCTTAGGGGACGTTTGTCGACCTATGTTTATATAAACTTTTCTTCCAATTTTAAGCTCTAGAAACCGCTGGTAGAATATTGCACACTTTTTTCGGGACACCCTCTATAGTATCAATCTACTTGACGCTATTTTTATATCATATTTTTGAGTGAAATCGAGTCCATCGTTTTTAGCCCAGAGATTCGCACATTGTGGAAAATTTGCATCTTTATCTTTTTATTCAATTTGCTCTTGATAGCTACAACAAACTAAAAACTATTGTTTGTTTTTTGAATATGGATAAATAAATAGTCGTTGCAGATGTTTTCTTTATCTTATATTGATTAAAGTTCTCGTAATAACAGCTTAAAGCTCAAGTTGTTCACTTTTACCGGGTCTCCCCTACGTGCTTGTGTGTATGAGAATAAAATAAGTCCGGCTGACGTCAAAAACACGCCATTGAACCATCAAAAAAAGTAATAGGCTTCTCTGCGGTTCGTCGTCTAAGAAAGAATCCTTTCTTATCAATATGTGCCATAAAGGGCCACATTCGAGTTAAGGGAACGATACAGGATTACCTTCACGACCCTTTTCGCACTGTTAATAGTTTTTTAGTGGGAATTTATTGGACTTTGTGTCTCGATCTTGTTTATTGGAGACTTATCTTACCAAAGGAGGCCTTAAGGAGAATGGATCGTTCGAGCTGATGGAGTCGTAACATTGGTTGCTAAGAGTATTTACTCACTGATTATTAAAATGTACTAAGTGACGTATAAATCCGAACACCCAGTTGAAATGGCTTTATTTTAATAAAAGTTGGTGAATGTATTTATCTTACTGTAAATAACAAGTGAAAAAATTTTCAGCCTTATCAGTTGGACATTCCGGTTTTTATACTGCTTTTTTTTTAATTCACTAACGCTCTAAAAATGAATATTTCAGCCGCAGTAAAGAATCAACGTTAGCGGATTTTGGTTCTTGACATCCTTTACGATCGGTTACGATGCCTAAAGTACGGAGACCTGTACGATTTCGTCAACTTAGTGAGTTTGATAGGGGCCGTATAGTGGGACTTCGGGAAGCTGGACTTTCTTTTCGGGCAATTGCAGTTAGAGTGCAAAGAAGTGTAGACACTGTGGTTAGGTGTTGTCAGGCATGGCTTCGAGAAGGCCGTACGCAAAGAGCAAGGGGCACTGGACGCCGCCGTAGAACAACAGACCGTGAAGATCGCCGCCTAAGATTATTGGCCTTAAGGGACCGTTTCTCCACTACCAGGTCCATTGCAAATGAATGTTTTGCAGAACACGGAAGACCTATTGGCATGCGAAGTGTTTACCGACGAATGAGAAGTTTTGGCTTGTTTTCATACCGGCCACACTGGGTCCTCCCTTTAACTCGAGAACACCGACGTAATCGCCTTGAGTGGTGCAGACAACGGTCACTCTGGGATCAGGAATGGAACAGTGATGAGTCTCGATTTTGTTTAGGCATGCACGACGGTTGTGTCAGGGTTAGAAGGCGACGTGGTGAAAGGAGGAATCCACAGTTTTTTGTTGAAAGACATGTTCATCACACTGTTGGAGTTATGGTTTGGGGTGCTATAGCTTATGGTTCCAGGTCACCTTTAATCTTCATCAGAGGTAACATGAACGCGCAGCGTTATATCCACGAAGATAATGCCCGACCACATGTTGCAAGAGTTACAATAAACTTCTTTCAACATAATGATGTCACATTGTTACCATGGCCACCAAGATCTCCCGACTTATCCCCAATTGAGCACGTGTGGGATATGATGGGTAGGGGATTGCTCAATTTGCAACGTCCTCCTCAGACTCTAGAAGCACTTCGAGAGGAGTTGGTGGTTGCCTGGAATGAAATACCACAGGAGGACATTGACCACCTGATCAGAAGCATGCCTAGGCGCGTTGGAGAATGCGTAGCACATCAGGGTACATCCACACATTATTAAAGGTCAAAGGGCTTCAAAGCAGTGCAATCATTTTGAAATTTTTATCATTTACTTATTATGCTTCATTAAGTACTTATACAAAATTTTATTAAAATAAAACCATTTAAACTGGGTGTTCGGATTTATATGTCACTTAGTATAGCTTCAACCAGCTTCATCATTCTGATAGACGTACATTAGGTCATCATATATTGTAAAATAAAAAATTGCAGATTATGGATGGCCTGACTTTACAAAACTCTTTTACCCAACTGCTACGAAGTCCAGAAGAAACCCATTCGCACTGAGTCAAATAAAATAAATTCACTATTTATTTTACTGTAAATATTTATGAAAAGCACGGAAACATGCCAATTTTATGTCCAAAATAACCTCTTATTGCTAAAGAATCTAATCATTCAACATCTTCTGGATGGATGTAATAACCCCTTAATTTACAAAGCAGGATGGAAGGGGCCTTGCACTGCATCGCTTGAAATGTTTTTCTTATTGAAGAATTATCAAATTAATTGTTTCCAATTAAATTCAGTCAAAATTTATTGGACTTTGTGTCTCGGTCTTTTTTATTGGCGACTCATCTAACCAAAGATTGAGGAGAATGGGTCTTTCGAGTTAATGGAGTGGAAACATTGGTAGCTCAGGGTATTTACTCACTGATTAAGAAAACAGCTTCTTCCGGCTTCACCATTCCGATGACATCGTATGTAATAAAATAAAAAAAATGTAGATTATAGATGACCTTACTTAGCAGAAGTCTTTAGTCCTACTCAGTGGCGTAGCTTGTTCTTGAGGGGCACTATGTCAAAATTTGTTGGGGAGGCGTTAACCCGACTACCACGCAGTCCAAAAGGAACCAATTCACATTGGCAATATAGGACAAATAAATTTGTTATACCTACGACTGTGGATATTCGTGGGAGTCCCAGAAACATCCCCGTTTTATATTTTAAAATAACCTCTTTTTAACACGCTTTTATTAGTTTGGCCTGTATGTATGTATGTAATGGAATCTTTGAGCATAATTTTCCATTATCCTTATAAGTAAAATTCTTTAAAAAGCAGATATGTTAATAAAAAGCCACGGATTTCAAATGCCGCTTTACGAATACTGAAACTATAAGTCTCTGTCGCTCAGTGACAGAGCACTGGTCTTGTAAGCCAGGGGTCGTGAGTTCAATCCTCACAAGATTGTGGTGTTATCACGATTACTGTGGCATATTAGAAGAAAACAAAAAAAACTCGAAGGATGGATTTCACCAGCATTGCCAAATCAACAGTCCGTTATTCTCCTCCTATAGAGTAACAGTCCGTCAAATACAGCAAATGAGCTTCAAGTTACAATCAACAAATTTTAGCAACCAATAGCTATGAAATGTTGTAAACAAAATACTGTCAAAGTATGAGATGACAGCTTGTCATTGAAACATCACTAGCTTATTGAATATTAAGAAATTACATATAATTTAGTCAAAATTTAATAAAGTGTTCGATTTTTGAAAGAATTCATGTTTTTATTTAATATTGTCGATTGTTTATTCATGTTTATACTATTTACTTCAATTGATATGCGATTTTACTGATGCAACATCACCTACCTTGTGTTTTTTCCTATAAACCTCTTGCAGATAGCCATTAAGCACCTACTTGATGACAGGCTCTATCAAAAATTTCATAGATATTGCTCGTTCCCAAACATTCATTCATTTACTTGCCCTTCATCAGCACCGTCAATTGATATTCCCACAAAACCATTCAGTATTTTTGATATCCATACATCCATAAAGTATTCTTTGGTTGTTCAGGAACTGAACAAACATCCACACTATATTTACAGCGATTAAGAAATACTCAAATCTATGTCGTAAAGCTACCGGCAAACTTAAAACCTGCAAAAAAAATGGAATTTTCAATAGCTTTCTTGTTTCACTGAGTACACATTCTAGGTTATATTTATATTAGACATTATTTGAATAGCAGCTGATTATTACATTTCAAAACTCACTCCCCAACGAGTGACACATGTGTGGGATCCGTAAACCCTTGGTCCCAGTGGAGTAAGCTCCGCCAACTGTTTAAATATACTCTACTATGCTTTATAAGACTATATGGAATTTTTCCCAAAATCGTTGTACAGCACTTGAAAAAATGCAAATGAAAATTTAAAATTGTTTCCATTACGCTGCAAAAGAGCTCCGTCGGTACCTCGGGTTATACATTTTGACAGTAGGGATGTTCGATACGATCCTATATTTAGAAGTATCGATACTTTTGCTTCCCATACCCGATATTTTGGATCGATATTGTTATATACAACACTTGGGTGTATCGATACATTTGACGAGTATCGTCATCTTTCGATCCGGACTGTGTCAGAAAGAGTGACTAACTTCAGATTACTTTTCTTTTTTGATTCCTTCCGCTGGATATTGATAATTTTATTCCAATATTATAGAGTATCGATACTTCCTGAAATGATAAGAATCGATACATATCGATGCTATAGTGCATCTAAACATACCTAATCTTGACAGCTTGTCGTTCTTGTCAACTGGGCTACAGGGTGCGGTGTTGCCTTTACTATATTACATTTTGCAAAAATCTTATGACAAATAAAAGCTTCAAATTAAATATTGACGAATATATATATATATATATATACTAAGTGAATGGGGCCGTGTTCAACAATTTTTGTAATTATTTCGTTGGTTTTAATGTTATGTTTATATTGTCAGTTGTTGTTGTTCATTACCCCTAATGTGTTTAATTTTTCCAATTAAATTAATAATAATTTTGCAAGTTAGACAATAGAACGGTTTTTATTGTTTTACTCAAGAATGGCGCATCAAAGGAAAACAATTCAAGAAAGATCATTTGTTTTAAATTGAACGGGAAATTCAAATATAATTTTTATTCGGCAACTATTGGCATACCATTTTTTCTTTAAAAATATCGAAGTCAATACCCGTACGCACGCCACTGTTAAAGCTAAAAATTATTTCTGCATTTAAAAATATGCAACTTTATTAACTTTCACTATGTACTAAATATCAGGGAAATATCTGAAGCGGTTCTGAAAATATTAATTGATTTCCATTTTTTTCCTAAAACTTCAACACCACGAGTTTTTGTAAGGAAACATTTTTGGACCACAGTTTATAAAGCAAACTAACAATAAATATGTGCATATCATTAAGAAACACCCTGTATTTCTTTTATCCCTCATAACCTTTTTCTTATTGACCATTTATCAAAGTTGTTGTTATAATTATATTACAAATAAGCATTTAAAAAAGTAAACATACTTACATAAAATCGTTATGCCGATTAGTGTGCATATTGAATAACCAAAAAATACCCCAGAATAGATCAATTTTAGTTCCCTATATCCCTAAATTCAAGACCCGTGTGATGGGGGTAGCAGCCCATGCATTGAAAAATACACCTCAAGAACTAATCATACGTTTAATGTTAATTTCTACAAATTCAATTGATGTATAACTCCTGGATTTGAGCATGAATGTTTTATACAAGATCTAATTCTCGCATTTATAATTGATCTTTCATAAATATAGTAGGAACATTGTGTAAAAATTTCATCAAAATCCAGCAATGCTTCTCAAGTTGTAGACGAAAATGAATGATATACTCGTACATGTCATATAACATCATTTTCCGTTTTGGCGATAACAATACTTTTTCCGCCATTAATAATAATAATAATTAACGTCTTTTATTTGTAATATTCTTACAGGAGGCGAGATTTAGATTATACAGGGTGACCTTGAAGTTGAGTCATTAATTTTCAGATAATGATTGTAGAAGGAAGATGAACCAAAATATGTGTGTAAAAATAAAAAAAAATAAAAAAAAAATTTTACCTTGTTTTACAAAGTATCCTCCCGACAAGTATTTCAGTGCGGACCTGTATTTGATCGTGAGGTCCCCTGTGAGGTCTGAAGTCACCTGATTCACGAGCCCGTTGTACTACATTAACAAAGGCACGAGGGGTTGGTTGCACTCGATTGGGAAACCGATCCGCATAAACATGTGCCATTTTTTATTTCGTTTGAGCCACGCAACAGACACTATTCACACGCGACTGACATTGACTGTATGTATAACTGAACTGAATAAAATAAACATCGTTCCAAATTCTTTCGCTTTTTTGTTTCCGATGCGATGAACCGATAAGGTGGATTATATCCGTTGTTGCCAAACACGAGTACATGATATTATTGAGACAGGGCGGTACTCAAACTTCCAAAGGGCTATAACTTTGTTACTTTAATTTTACCAGAAAGGTGGTAAAGGAAAAAAACATTTCTTTTGATCAGATCTACTCACTGTTAAAATAAATGACTCAACTTCGAAGTCACCCTGTATATCTATTCTACCATCTAACCCCCGTAACAATACGAGATGTAAAAAAAAAGAATTTGTTGAAAATTAATAGGCACCTGTATACAATAACGAATAATCCAAGTAAATACATAAGGAAAATATGAGGACACTTATGGGTTACAACCGATTTCGCTGCTGATCAAGAAGAACTTCTTTCACTTTTTTCTTGAATTTGGATAATGGATTGGTTTCTTTTAAACTGCGGTCTAAAGAATTATATGATTTGATCGCATTGTAAATGTATGAATTCTGAAATAGAGACGTGCTGTGGCGTGGAATTGAAAAAGTCTCTCTATATCTAATATTAATACGATGCATATTCCCTCTACGTATGAATTTGTTTACTAAATATGACGGTGTTTTTGAATAAAGAACCTTATGAGTCAGATTTAGGAGCTGGTACTTATACATTTTATCAATTTTCATCCATTTGAGTTCATTAATGGCATTCGATATATGATCATATTTTCTGAGATCATTTACAAGCCTGCAACATGTATTCATAATACTTTGAATACGATTTCTTGTTATAATATCTAAATAGGGATAGTAAACCACTAAGCAATACGATATCTTTGAAAATACGAAATATTCACACAATTGCTTTCTCGAAGATTTATGTAATATAGCCTTATTTGCAAATAAAACTCTGGAGAATAGCGTAGCACTGAGTAATTAGATAGTTTGCGTGTGCAACAAATTTTAAGTCATCATCCACTATAATACCTAGGTTTTTCGAATGATCCACAGGAATTAATTTATTACCTTTTAAATGTATGTCTATGTCCTTATTTAAGGTATTCTTTTTTGTTCTATTTGCGTATACCAACATATTTGTCTTCAAAGGGTTCAAACGAAGATAATGACTACTACTGAACTTTTCAATTTGGGCAAGATCTTGATTAATTTTATTATTTGCCGTTTCCAAGTCATTACTCCTAAATGAATAGAAAATTTGATTATCATCTGCAAAAAATTGTATGCTGCATGATTTTACCTCTGTTTTTAAATCTGAGATATATAATGAAAATAATAGCGGTCCGAAGACTGATCCCTGTGGTACACCAGAACAAATTTTTTGTTCCGTAGAGTACTGTTGATTTAGACGAACTTTTTGATACCGATTTTCAAGGTAGGTTTGAATAAACGAAAGAGGTTTTTCAGAAAATCCATAGTAACTGCATTTAGATACAAGAAGTGAGTGTCAAATGCTTTAGTAAAGTCAAGAAGTATGAGAGCTACTGCTTTTTGGTTATCAATTGCCATTGTTATATTGTCTGTTAAATCACAGAGTGCCAAAGCTGTATTATGACCTTGTCGAAATCCAGATTGTTTAGATTGAATAATTTTGTTAGAATATAAGTAGGCGCAGAGCTGCTCGTAAACAACGCGTTCCAATACTTTAGAGAAAATTGGCAGTAGACTGATCGGTCTCAGTTGACCATAGTTAGTAGGATCAGAACACTTAGGTAGCGGAATAACTATAGCGCGTTTCCACTGATTGGGGAAATATCCCCTCTCTAAACAGCAGTTTATAATATGCGTTAAGTACACATCAATTTCAGGTATACATAGTAGTATCATATGCAAAGTTATTTCATCTGTACCACTAGAATTTGATTTTATTTTATGTATAATTTTAACAACGGTGTCAATAGTCACTTTATTAAATTGAAATCTGAATTTTGAGTTATTTTTATTAGCTCGGCAATATTCAATTTTATCAGCACAAGCCAAATCACTATTCTCGAAAATTGAAATTAATGCCTCATTTATTTTATACGGATCTTACAAGCTCACGGGAATTGTAGAATCTTTCTGAGATTGTACTTTGAAAGTCTTTAGGGTCTTATAAAACTTTTTTATATCCTGATTTTGAACAGCGTGTAAATAATCTCTTTTTCCTCTTCGCACGAGCGTTAATGCACGATTTCTGAAATATGTATACTATTGCCAAGAGGCGGCTGTACGATCACGTTTGAACTTTGACAAAGCTTCAGCCCTCTGCTTGAATACAAGTTTAATATTATCATCCAACCAAGGGGCTGGAGCTTTGTTTATACGCACTACCTTTTTCCGACAGTGAACATTAAATAGGCATAAAATACTATCTGTTAAAAAGTTAATTTTATCTTCAATGTCATCTATCGATATAATATGCCACCATGGAAAACTCTTGAGATCTTGTTCAAACGCTATTTCATTTAAACTATGGAAATCCCTGAATGTCACAAATTTCTGTTCATT
Organism: Acanthoscelides obtectus; assembly: GCA_963669975.1. Taxonomy (NCBI): domain Eukaryota; kingdom Metazoa; phylum Arthropoda; class Insecta; order Coleoptera; family Chrysomelidae; genus Acanthoscelides; species Acanthoscelides obtectus. The sequence continues at coordinate 107,857,938 of CAVLJG010000001.1, forward strand.
TTTAGGCAGTGCAATACGTATATCACAGAAGGTTAAATAGTGATCAGTAATCATATCAGCATTAATAGTGCCACTCCTAAGACAACTTTCAGGCTTGCTCAAATAAATAGGATCTAAGAGAGTGAGTGTCGATTCAGTTATCCTAGTCGGTTCAGATATCACCTGTTTCAGATTATAAGAATCAAGGCATTTAGTCAAGTTGTTACAAACTAAAAGCAAATTAACATTGATATCCCCTGCAATGATGATATCATCATATTCAGCTAATATTCCAGGCAACATGTTATCAAAGGTATTACCGGCTTCTGTAACAGAGCTATGTGGGGGCCGATAGAATATACCAATAGCAATTTTTTGTTTTGGAAGCTGCACCTTCAGCCATATATATTCAAGACTTGGGCCTTGCCCAAATGAAATTATGGAAGAGTTGTAGTGGTTGTTTATAAAGACTGCAACCCCACCATTAAGCGTGGGAGTAAAAACTGTTCGGAAAAATCAAACAATTGTAGCAATATAGCCAGCACGGGTATAACGTATCTTAGATTTTTTTACATTACATTAGTTTTCTGTGACATTATGTAAGTTTTTCTACAAGATGTCAACTTAGCAACAGCTGATGCACACTTGTTGTGAACTCGTTTTGTAGTTGTACGTGTTGCCTTAACGTCATGATGCTTTAGTTATCAATGTTTAGCGTTCATGTGATTGAAAATTTTCTTCAGAGATGGCATTATTGGAGGTGTAAGCTGTAAGTTGTATACTATAGCTAGAAGGAAACAGCAGCTAATATACGAGTATATATACTTCATTTTTAGCAGATTCAGTAATAATTTTCTCACACAGCGAATATCACTGATATTATACACATGTAATAGCCGTATCAGCCATTCTAAAAATGTTTCCGTCAGCAGTCTGACTGCTCTATTGCAGCTAGATAATGCACTAAAAATATAGTCGCCAAGAGGCTCCATCACTGCCCTATAAATATTGCCACTGCTTTCGAATCGCTCTGTTTGTCCTTCGTCCAAGAGCCCCTTCGGACATGTCACTGTCCTAATTGACAAGTGACATGCCCTTTGCCTACGCCGCCAAAAATTCCCCTGCTCTGACGTGACGGACATATACGACATGCGGGAGCAGCGGGAACAGCTAAGAAGGAACTTGGAAGGGCCCCCGTCCTTTCCTAACTGGCTTAGTTTGCGATCGGTTCCTTTCGAGGGGCTGCGATGGACATGCAGATCACGTCCGACACGTCCACGCAATTAATTGTCGCAATGGTGAAGCGCTGAAGGAGAAGGGCAAGCGGGAAGGTAGTCGAAGGGGTGTTTGATACCTCGATTACTTTGAGTTACAATTATGAGTCGAAATCTCTTGGATTACGTGTAGGGTTGTTAAAGCGAATTATTAACGCATCTTGAAAACTAAATCCTCATGGTGGCAGCGAAAGTACGAAATGTTCACGCAACGTTGCCTAAGCGATCTACGCTTGTGCCTACATAAAAATATCCAGCAGATCAGTCCAGCATTTTTTTTTGTCGCCTTCAGGTAGAACCACTGGCCACAGCGTTAATCCGACAACGTACTTCCCCTGTTCTCACATTCTCCTGGGGCTTGGTTCTAAATGAGTTTCTATCGTTGAAATTCATTTCGATGGCGCCTTGTGACGATATACTATGATAATTTTGACACTGCCATGCTAAGTTGAATATAGATCAATATAACTAGATGAACTACACGAAAAAGCAAAAAAGTAGGAAAATAATGGACATAATCCGCAAAAAGTATAAAAGCGGAATCGAGCAGAAAATAAGATCGTGTGTCGAATTTTTCCCTCTCCATCTTCGTTTCCTCAGGTTACACCCGTATCCGGATGTGTGGACATGTGTATCTACTTTTTTGGTTGCATATGTATATTCATTTCGGACTCGATGAAGCCAACCAGTAGAAATACGTATCGCTCGGGTTGCCTATCCTATTTTCTGCTCGTATCCACTGTCATCCTTTTTGCGGATTTTGCCCATTATTTTCCTACTTTTTGTTATATACCTTTCTCCGCATGATAATTTTCTCTCTCTCTCTATATATATATATATATATATGTGAGAAGTAGTCATTGCCAAAGCCAACGACTAGTTGGGTACAAAATACAATTACTTGTTAGTTGGGAAATTGGCAAAACTTTTAGGCTAAAGTTGACTCTTTTGACGATAAAATCAAGCATTCGGCATTCTCTATGGAGCCATCATCAGGATTCTGAAAACACAATTGTGATGCTAGCAAAGAAGGCAGATTTAAAATGTCAGACAACTTACTCGTCGGTGAGGTTGCAGCCACAAGGTGTTTCAGAAAGAACGTAGAGAAGATCGAAACAAAAGGACATTGGGCTTGTTAAAAACGACAGATACCTTCGTTAAAAGTTAAGAAAAAATAAAAATTATATCAATAAACCCGAACAAGCTAAAAATATTACACGTGGGGAGACATTTTGTTGAAACAATCGGAATGCAGTCCCTAACCTTCTACTACCGCTACCCGTGGAGAGGGGGAAAGGCACGGAACGGTAACGCGTCGACAGAAGACAAGTGATTGACGCGACGGAACGTGGAAATGTACACCTCCCTGTTCAACTTTGGGTATGAAGTATACGAGGGACGCTCGGTAAATCTCCATCCAAAATTACTAAAATGCTGGAATAACTTGTTTTGGAAAAGAGTGTGTGGTTCATATGAGTGCAAGAATGTGTGATATTGATACAACCTTGAAAAGATGGGTTATGCGAGTTTATATTAAATATGTGAGTGAGAAAATGTATTCTAATTTTGTGAAGATGTTGGATCAATTTGGACATGTAGCCGTTCTAGCTTTTCGCAATTCAACAGGTAGAAATAAATGACACTGAGCTGCTTAACATCAGCCTTTTTGTTCATGCAACGATCTGTCATGAAGATGTGGGGCATTTCTAAAAATAGACGTTTTGAAAGTCTTTTTTCTTTATCATCTTCTGATGATGGCTCCATAGAGAATGCCGAAAGCTTGATTTTATCATCAAAAGAGTCAACTTTAGCCTAAAAGTTTTGCCAATTTCCCAACTAACAAGTAATTGTATATATATATACAGGGTGACTTCGAAGTTGAGTCATTTATTTTAACAGTGAGTAGATCTGATCAAAAGAAATGTTTTTTTCCTTTACCATTTGTCTGGTAAAATTAAAGTAACAAAGTTATAGCCCTTTGGAAGTTTGAGTACCGCCCTGTCTCAATAATAATATCATGTACTCGTGTTTGGCAACAACGGATATAATCCACCTTATCGGTTCATCGCATGGGAAACAAAAAAGCGAAAGAATTTGGAACGACGTTTTTATTTCATTCAGTTCAGTTATACATACATTCAGTGTCAGTCGCGTGTGAATAGTGTCTGTTGCGTGGCTCAAACGAAATAAAAAATGGCACATGTTTATGCGGATCGGTTTCCCAATCGAGTGCAACCAACCCCTCGTGCCTTTGTTAATGTAGTACACAGGGCACCTCACGATCAAATACAGGTCCGCACTGAAATACTTGTTGGGAGGATACTTTATAAAACAAGGTAAAAATATTTTTTTATTTTTTTTTTATTTTTACACACATATTTTGGTTTATCTTCCTTCTACAATCATTATCTGAAAATTAATGACTCAACTTCAAAGTCACCCTGTATAGGTGAAAAATTAAAGCTTCCGCCTTTTGTTGGGTACTTCGACAAAATTTAAGCAAAGAGGACTCTTTATACTTTTTTAATTCTCTCTAGCTTTCAATGGACTTTGCCATCATCATCAGGAGAGTAGTATCATCAATGTTTTTTAAATAATTTTTAATATGTTTTTAACTTGTTCTTGTCATATTTTATATAATTTTGACCATTGTACCATCTATCCAGCTCTCACCATGTTACTGGACGTTTCCCTCATCCTATACGTAAACAACAATTAGCAACATCCTCACATACAACTCTCCTGATGATGATGGCAAAGTCCATTGAAAGCTAGAGAGAATTAAAAAAGTATAAAGAGTCCTCTTTGCTTAAATTTTGTCGAAGTACCCAACAAAAGGCGGAAGCTTTAATTTTTCACCTAACTGGTCTAGACGACAATGACCACGTCTCAAGTTATATATATATATAGACTGGAAAAACAACTTTACTATTATTACAAAATACAAATAGCCCGACTGCAGTAACTGAAGACAATACATTTTTAAGTGTGCTATCAAGTTGAATCTATGAATAACTCAAATGTTAAAATTTTTCTCAACTGTCTTATAAGGGAGGTAATGTTTTTCATATGACCGTTTATAGAAACGTCTAGACAATAGTTACAGGACGAAACGTACAGTTTATCATGCTAAGTCTTTCTTGTCTCAGAAATGTGCTACTGAATTTTGTATTGATTAGATATCGTATCTGCTCTACACCATATCAGATCACTCAAATATAACAAGAAATATTCTCAAAATTGATATAAGTTATGACACCAAATTAGTAATTTTTAGGTATTTGAAGACGCTCTATTCATAATTGTAATTGTTACCCAATTCCAAAAATTAAATAACATTTAACGGCGTTAAATCCGGTCACTAAACAGAATCAATAGTGAACTGCTATCAGTTTCACAGATATGTGAAGAAGCATCTTCAAAGTTTTGTAGAGGATACTCGATGGATGGCCCAATAACCACTCCGCAAGCGTTAAATTATTAACCTAACCAGAAGTGCTCCATCACGCAAAAACCCTTGGGTGAGCCTACAAAAAATGAATTATACATGCATAATTGATGAGGAAAAGTAGCGCACAGAAACCAAAACCGTGTTTTGTTTTTGCCACTAGTCCAGTCTCCGAAGGACAAAATTTATCGGTCACAACTACAGTGAATTGCAAAACTGTCTCAAATCTTCTGCTACTGACGTTCAAAAGTTTACTTTCAAAACGCATATTTCAATGTTCGTCTACGGGTTGACTACGAAGTTGTAGTTGATGTGCAATGTCCACCCTTTTTGCTTAACAGTGACATGACTTGTGACAGTTGTCACGAGACTCAAACGTCGAGCGTCATAAAATGGACGGAAGCGGCGTTGTCAGAATAACAGTTACGGGTTGGTTAACCAGCAGAGTTATTACGTAAAAACCTATATGATGTCAACAAATCGGTAAAATGTCATCTTGCGCACTAGATTGCCGCTAGTTCGTTCCACACCAACTCCAAGTGAGTATGATGTACATAATGTCCAAAAATCTGCATGTCATAAAAATCGATATAATGTCATTTTTTTAAGTTACATAATACGAGTGCAAAACTTGAAAATCGAATAACTAATGTTTGACATACAAGTTATAGTTGAGAAACTTGAAACAAAAGTGGCGATTGTAAATACGGGGCCTTAATCAATCACAAGTCAATACTTGTCCAAATATACTGATCTAATATACAGGGTGTAAACGTTATGGTAGTCATCCTTGAAATGCGTAATAGGGGGGTCAAAATAAGTGAAAAAGTTCATATGACCCATGGTAAAAAAGTCAATAGATTTTTGTCTAAATGGCTTTAGAGTTTACAACTTTAAGTGCTTTATATCGACCACAATCACCACAATCTTACTGATTTTTATAATCTGATCTTAAACGTTTTTAAATTGAGTAATTAACAAATAAATGGCATTAAGTTTTTCTAAGTTAAGCCAAAATTTGTAGTCAGTAAGTAAGTTTCATTAAATTAAATATTTAAAACACACATGACAACAGCGCGTCGGCCTTTAATCACTCTTATCGAACCGGCAATCGATCGCAAACGATAACAGTGGTTAGTTTGCAAATCAAGAGTTTGCCGACATGTTGTTAGTTTACGGTGAAGCTCGTCAGAATTCAAATCTTGCAGCTCAAATTTATCGCGACAGATTTCGCCAACGGGTTCACCCAGACAGAAGAACATTTGTGCAAGTGTACCAGAGACTTCGAGATACAGGAAGTGTTCAGCCCACTAATATTCGCTCCGATGGATTTCTGGTATTGTGAAGAACTTAAAGGGATGGTTTATGGGGCTGGTCCAATAACAACTGAAGCACAACTTTGCCAAAATTTTTTTAATCCGGCTGAAATAATAAATCTACAACTTCGAGGACCTAGAGTACGAAGAAACTGGGTTCGTCGTAATGAACCAAAAATAACAAACTTCATCTTTGTTTACACTGCGTTCTGTCGTAATTTGCGTCTGGCATTGCGGCGTTGTCAGATTTTATTTTACTTTAAAATCGCTACAAAGAATTCCGTTTTGACCCCCATGTTATATGAAACTTTCTGCTTCCTTTAACCTCCTCTATCACCCATTTAAATAATGACTATCATAACGTTTACACCCTGTATAGTTGCCTTACGTCCGACTACACTACCTATACCCACTGGCCTAACACGTTTGAAGTAACTTAAATTATACAAAACGCTTGATGTGTCCCAATGTTCCCTATAACAGCTTAAAATCATCGTTTTATAGTCTCATACATGTATATTTCAGTTGTCGGGGTGAATCAGTTACTCGCCCAAAAATCTAATTAACTGGTATTTGTTGTCTTCTAAAATACAAGTGTCAATCTAATGCCAAGATCCAGCGTGGCACGCATCCAGTTTTGCTTTCGTGGCACTTGGCTGGAGTGGGGAGTCAAACGTGTACCAGCCAAGGTCATAGACTGTTCACGCGGTCACGATTCATGACTCGGTTCAGGACAGTAACCTGCCTCATTTTCTGAATTTAGATAGAGCTGATTGCTGCTAGGCTATCTCTGAGTATCCTGCAGTAGAACTTCATAATCTGTCTCTAAAGTAGCTTCACACTGGTACAATATCATCACGGAATCGGTGCACAAGGTCAGTCAAGTACAGACTGAATAACACTGGTCCCAAAGTAGATCCCTGAGGTGATACCAATTATGTCGGATATAATGGGCATATTCAGACCACTATTGACGATACTCAAAAATTGAGACATATTCGCTAAAAAAGACTTATTCCAACCATATGAATGTGAAAGATACTGTTAAAAACAGAAATTTATCACGGTGAGAGACTTTAAACAGTTCAATGAGGAAAGTTTTTTGTTAGAGCTTCAATCAAAGTAATTAGATACAATCTTCTACTTACAAAGCATTGAAGACAAAGTTGAATACTCAACTAAAGCAGTTATAGATGCATATGGTGAACACGCTCCAATCAGAACATTCAGACTTAACAAAAAACCTGCTCCTTGGTTGAACACCAACCTTAAGAAACTTCTGAAAGAAAAAGATCAAGCTTTGGCTTTTTTGAAAAGAATCGGACGGAAGAAAATTTTGCTAAGATTACAGTAGCTTTGATATCGGTTGATTATTCTAAGGCATTTGATAGGGATCAATCATCTCCTTCTTCTAGCTAAATTGAAATATGTTGGCTTTAACCGACCGAGTTCAGGAAGTTTCTCTATCTAGACAGAGCTCTGTCCCAAGTGTCATACCATCTGGAGTGCCTCAGGGATCTATCCTAGGTCCTCTCTTATTCCTCATCTCCACCTTCGATCTATATGCAGTAATGGAAAATTCTGAAATGCAATCTTTTGCAGTCGATACCCAAATACATAGTACATCATTTTAAAGCTAGTGAATTACCAACAGCTAATATAGAGCTACAACATGATAATGACATGGTTTGTAAATATTCAGCCAATCATAATTTATTAGTTAATCTTGAGAAGTCAAAAATCATAGTTTTCTGTTCTAATAATAAAAGAAATTACGTCAAAGGTAACCTTAATATCTTTATTGAGAGAAATCTTCTTCAGGTTGGTACTACTGTCAAGATTTTATTTGTAGAGGTCGATGAGAAGTTAAGGTTTTATAATCATATCAACTGTCTTGCTCAAAAAACCTACCTCCGCCTACGCACTTTGTACTCTTGTAGGTACTTACTGAACTATAAGCTCAGGAAAAAACTGTGTGAAACGCTAGAGATGTCTTATTTGAACTACTGTAAAATCCTTTATTTCCCATGCCTTGACAAAATAACGAAAAATAGAATTCAAATTATACAGAATAATTGTGTCCGTTTTATATGCGGATTGAGAAAATTTGACCATGTATCACAGAAATACAGGACGCTGAAATAGCTCAAATTTGATAAACTGGTCGAATATCACCATCTAGTATTTATTCACAAGGAAATAACCACTTCTTCTACCAATTCTATTTAACTCTATTGTTCATGATCGGTTAGTTAGAGATAGGTTGAGTATCAGAATTCCGCCTCACTCTACAGTCTTATTCACCCGCAGTTTTTCTTATAATTCGGCAGTTCTATATAATTCGTTGGAATATACCTTTAAATGTATGAGCTTAGCAAGTTTTCGTAAGCATGTAAGGATCAGGCTGCTTGACTGATACTATCCTTTCCACATTCATCATCCAATCAGACTTTATATTTATTACGTTGAGAAGCTAATATTATTTTTAAGCGCATGGTATATATATATATATATATATGTGTATATATGTGTGTATATAATTATGTATGTGTATATGCGTATATATGTATATATATATGTATGCGTGAGCAGTAACGTGAGCAGTAGTCATTGCCAAAGCCAACGTCCAGTTGGGCACAAAATACAATTAATTGTTAATTGGGAAATTGGCATATTTTTTTAGGCTTAAGTTGACTCTTTTGACGATAAAATCAAGCTTTCGGCATTCTCTATGGAGCCTTCATCAGGATTCTGTAAACACAATTGTGATGCTAGCAAAGAAAACAGGACAGATTTAAATTGTCAGACAACTTACTCGTCGGTGAGGTTGCAGCCACAAAGTGTTTCAAAACGAACGGAGAGAAGATCGAACTTGTAATCAGTATAAAAACAAAACGACGGGGACATTGGGCTTGTTGAAAAACCACAGATACCTTCGTTACGTGTTAAAAATATCAATCCACCCGAACAAGTTAAAAAGTATTACACGTGAGAAGACATTTTGGTGAAACAATCGGAATGTGGAACTGTAAACCTCCCTGTCCAACTTTGGGTATGAAGTATACGAGGGACGCTCAGTAAACCTCCACCCAAAATTACGAAAATGCTAAATTAACTTGTTTTTGAAAAAAGTGTGTAGTTCATATGAGTGAAAGAATGTGTGATATTGATACAACCTTGAAAAGATTTATGTATATATATATAGGTGAAAAATTAAAACTTCCGCCTTTTGTTGGGTACTTCGACAAAATTTAAGCAAAGAGGACTCTTTATACTTTTTTTAATTCTCTCTAGCTTTCAATGGACTTTGCCATCATCATCAGGAGCTGCAATTACAATGATAACAGTAGCAACAAAAGTGTAAAATGAATTTAAATTGAATCAACTTACAGTAGTATGTGAGGATGTTGCTAATTGTTGTTTTCGTATAGGATGAGGGAAACGTCCAGTAACATGGTGAGAGCTGGATACATGGTACAATGGTTAAAATTATATAAAATATGACAAGACAAGTTAAAGACAGATTAAAAATTATTTAGAAAACATTAGAGCATTACGTCGTGAAGCCACTTGATGATTGCACAAAATGGTAGTCATGGAACAATGAGTGAGATGAACCTTTGACAGAAGGCCGAAGGTTGTCAATGTCTGTGTTGAAAGATGGAACGAATTGTGGGCGTGTGCCAAAACGTTGTCAAATCACTTCAGATGATGTGATTTTCATAATGTTATGTAAGAAAATTGTTAGACCGACCAGATGCAGTTGAATAAACTATATTTCATTCCACTCAAAATCTAATAATTCTCTTCTCACGATTTATTAATAATTGTTAATTTAAAATTCCCATTAATTAAAATATAGTTTATTCAACTGCCTCTGGTCGGTTTAACAATTTCTTACATAACATTCTGAAAATCACATCATCTGAAGTGATTTGGCAACGTTTTGGCACACGCCCACAATTCGTTCCATCTTTCAACACAGACATTGACAACCTTCGGCCTTCTGTCAAAGGTTCATCTCACTCATTGTTCCATGACTACCATTTTGTGCAATCATCAAGTGGCTTCACGACGTAATGCTCTAATGTTTTCTAAATAATTTTTAATCTGTCTTTAACTTGTCTTGTCATATTTTATATAATTTTAACCATTGTACCATGTATCCAGCTCTCACCATGTTACTGGACGTTTCCCTCATCCTATACGAAAACAACAATTAGCAACATCCTCACATACTACTGTAAGTTGATTCAATTTAAATTCATTTTACACTTTTGTTGCTACTGTTATCATTGTAATTGCAGCTCCTGATGATGATGGCAAAGTCCATTGAAAGCTAGAGAGAATTAAAAAAAGTATAAAGAGTCCTCTTTGCTTAAATTTTGTCGAAGTACCCAACAAAAGGCGGAAGCTTTAATTTTTCACCTAACTAGTTTAGACGACAATGACCACGTCTCAAGTTATATATATATATATATATTATTTAGCATCACTGTATTTATTGATTCAGCTGGTTAAGTGTAAGAGTAGCATTGCTAAACTTCGCCAGTTGAGTCCCACTTTCAGTATGTACCATGTACATATTTTTTTGTAATAAAGGCGTATATTATTATTATATGGTAAGCAGTGTCCGCCTTACTTTCGTGTTCTGTGGAAAATATCACTGGTTATTTAACATCATCTAAACTAATAAAAAATATTCAGGGTGTCCTGGAAGTTGGGACTTTCCTTTTTAAAAACCACTACGCTTGTAATATCAAAACTAATGTTTGGTGACAACAGCGGAAAAGTAAAGAAAGGTGAAACAGAACCCATCGTTCATCGAAAAGAAAATTGAAGCACTTGTGAGTATTGTTCAAAAAGTACAATTTCAGAGCTATATTAATATTTGTTAAAAAGTTACGATTGAAGAAAAAATGGAAAATAAAATAGACAAAAAAGAATTTTCAGCAAAAAAATGATAGCATTGTTTTTCAGTCACAGAGATGGCACACCGTGAAATAATCAGATGACAAGGATTTAAAATACTCCTCTAAGCAGGTATTTGACAAAAGGGGACATGCGACCTTAAGAGATATTGTCGATATTGTTCACCGAACAAAAATTACTTTAAAAGGCTGGAAGAAAGAGGAATTAGAGAGAAGCGGTTTATTTTCAGTCCATAAAAAAATCTTAAATGAACTTCAACGATAGGAATTATTCAAAAGCGAGCTGGAGAGAATCCGCCGGCCCCGTCGTCCGCCATCCGCCGCATCACTTCCGTTTCCTTAAATTGGAACGAGCAATTATGGAAATCGTAGCGATAAAATTATATTCTGGAGAATTCTTTCTAATGATGTAACCTAATAGTGCAAACTGAATCACGCCAACGTGACAAACGGCGCGAATCTAGAGTTTCTGTTCCATCGGAAAATCAATTGCCACAATTCAGTTAGCTATTTCATAGAGGCTGAGTGATGGAGAAACAGCTTTGGCTTCTGAACCAGCCAATTGGAGAAATCTAGATAACTGGCAACAGAATCTCCGTTTATTGTCGATGGTCTTGTTAAGAAAAATTATAATTATTTATAATGATTGGCTTTTTAAGAATATGAATATTCAATCGGAATTACTATTTTTTAGATAGCGGAACCAATGTACTGAATCCACTACCAAAATTAATTGAACTGTACTGAACAAAACGGATTTTTTTCAAAAAGCTGCCCATTTGTTCGATGTCAAAAGCAAGCTGAAAGGCCAGGGCTTCCAAAAATGTCGATAAACCACTAGAATCTTACGAAAAATTGATTTCTAGAAGTGTTCTTTTAGGAGCTTGTATCTGCACCTTCCATAGGAGCATGTGGCATTATTTTTCGCCAGAAACTTTTGTATCCAGTTACAATCGGTGCCGACCAAAAAATATACTACAACTCTACTATCGATCTACTTACGTCACCAATAAGTGTTTCAGTTTGATATTTTATTTACTGAATAAATGAAATAAACAAATTATTCAGTAATAACAGGTGATTCATTCAGAGGTACTTTTTTGGTGTGGCTGTAATTGCTTATGGCGCATGCGTCATGACAACTAATTTGACATTTTCTGTTTCAGTATTGTTCGATATTTCATCATGGAAAGACTTAGTCCAGCACAGCGTCTACAGATAATTCAGCTGTACTACGAAAATCAACGTTTTGCGAGAAGTGTGTTTCGTGCACTTATGGTGTACATAATCGGCCTACCGAACGCACAATTCGCCGTACGGTCGAAAAATTTGAATCCCAATCTTCATTATTGGATAATACCCGACCAAATAGACCACATCCAGCACGCAGTGAAGAAAATATAGCTGCGGTAGCTGAGAGTATACGTGAGGACCGTGAAGAATCGATTCGGCACCGTTCTCAACAGCTTGGCTTGTCGTATTCAACAACTTGGCGTATTTTACGTAAGAATCTTAACTTGAAACCATACAAAATTCAACTCGTTCAAAAATTGAAGCCGGCCGACCTTCCAAAGCGTCATCGTTTCAGTCTGTGGGCTCTTGCACGGCTTGAAGAAGATCCAATGTTTTTGAGCAAAATTTTGTTTAGCGATGAGGCCCATTTTTGGCTTAACGGCTATGTTAATAAACAAAACTGTCGTATTTGGGGTAAAGAACAACCCGAAGTGGTTCAAGAGCTGCCATTACATCCAGCGAAAACAACGGTTTGGTGTGGTTTATGGGTCGGTGGAATCATCGGTCCCTACTTTTTTAAAAATGAGGCCGGTCAGAACGTAACTGTGAATGGTGCTCGTTACCGCGCCATGATAACGGATTATTTGCTGCCTGAAATTGAAGCCCGTAATCTCGATGATATTTGGTTCCAACAAGAACATTTCGATGAACACTTAATTTTACGATTTGGACCAGTGAATTGGCCACCTAGATCATGTGATATCACACCTCTAGACTTTTTCCTTTGGGGCTACGTTAAATCCAAAGTCTACATTGATAAGCCCAATACGATTGAGGAATTAGAAGCCAACTTTACGCAGGTCATTCGCCAAATTCCAGTCGAAATGCTCCAACGTGTCATCGAAAATTGGAACTTTAGAATGGATCATCTCAACCGCAGTCAGGGCCAACATTTGACAGAAATAATATTTAAAAAATAAATGTCAAAAATAGTTCTTTTCTTTAATAAAAAAGATTTGACAAGAAAAAAGAATTTTGTTATTTTATTTTGATGCTGAAAAAAGTACCTATAAATGAATCACCCATTACTTTGTTCTACTGTATAACCTGCGTAACCTATAAAATATTTTCTTCTTTTAATTCATGTTATACTATTAAACTCTTCCGTACAAGGTTCCATACAGGGCCAATAAAATAAATCAGTCCTTTAACTTGAACCTAACATTGTGATCAAAATATCTGCTTCTATTATTTAAACTAAATATAAAGGTATTTCATTATGATGGAATATTTAACACTCACAATATTATACATATTCTCATAAAAAATACTCAATAAAAATTACTTCAACTTTATCATGAAACTTTACAATGTGTTTGGTCACGACATACTGATTTTTGAGAGTGGTATTTTTCAGCTATTTTTATCAACAAATCCACAATCCTTACAATGTCCTACCTCACCACCCTTGAAATGGCAGCCATTTCTATTTTTACGCTACGATTACGCTAGTGCATGAAAAAATTGAAATAACTTAGTACATAAGTGTCACAGAATGATAAATTTAGTGTCATTTGAACGATAACGTGTTGCGCTGGCGATTATTGAAAAACTTGTATTGATACTAACCGTCAAACATACTTAAAAACAGACAGAAAAGAAAAAAATATGTAAGAAAATTGATTATTTTGTGCATTTTCGCACACTATTCAAAAACTAGTCTCTGAAGTTGTACTACTACTACTTTGTGCTAATTCTACAGCTTTTTGTTATCCTCAGTATTCTAGGTTAAACAATAAATGCTATCTAACATGGGGCAAAATGACTATAATAAAATGCAAATTGTTTTCAAACCTTATATACATAAAAATGACAAATCAGTGTTTCTTATAGAGAGTTTGGACATGTTTAAAGTTACAGAAGCTGTTCAAAATGTCCTCCATTATTGGTTATGCACATTGTTGTTCTAAAGACATTGTGTCGTGTTGAGCGGCAGCCCAAACCGTGTCAGTTCTAATTTCATTCGCAGCGGTATGGATACATTTGAAGTGGGGTGAGGTAGGACATTGTAGGGGGTGGATTTGTCGATACAAATAGCTGAAAAATACCTCCCTTAAATATCGGTATGACGTGACCAAACACATTGTATATCTATATCAAATAAATTGCCATTAACCTTTATAATTTTGATATTAAAATACAATTTGAAACAACCAAAATGGCTTTGTGCCGTGTGTTCCAGATGGCCTTAAAAATTCAAAAATCTACAATTAAAAGTTTAAAGAAAATAGCCCAAAAACTCACGTTTTGCCTTAAGCTGAGATTATAATTTTAACGTCGACGACCGATATCAACGAATCGAAAAAATGCCCTGTAGCCCAATAGTGTTTAAGTACATTTTTTTCATTAAAAAAAAATCCGATAAATATTTTGTGCCAAACTTTGCAGGACATACGTTAGAAGGAATTCGTCATCGCATGGCAATAACTGCGACTTTTTAATAATTTGTTTCACAAGAAGGATGGCCTTTCATGGTTCACCCACTTTATTTTGGAGCTACTCGGCAAAAATCGCAATCAGGTTTGCCACGAATCGAGATGCATTTGTTCAAATTGTTCAAATACCTTTGGGGGTGCCAAATGTTTTTAATCGGTTGAAGAAATACCTAATACCAAATATTGTATCTGGTTAATCATATTTCATTTTCATCAATTTCATCAAAATTTTCATTCAATAATTTCATAAATAATAATAATAATCATAAAGTGTCTTTATTGCACAATCTGATTAAATAGTTGGATAGTAGCATTTTCTTAAATGACATTAGCATTATGTTTGGATCTGCATTAAGTTGGCTTCCCTTCCTTCCAAGTATCCTAGTTATAGTATATTTTCATATTTATATCTGTAAATGAAATGAACAATTTTCGTTTTTCAGAACAACATTAACAGCTGTTTGGAAGCACATTTAGTCAAAATTTGCAGGTAGACAAAGGACTGTAGCCCCTTGAACAGAAATACTTGTTGCGTTAGATTATTTAATTCCGCATTACATACAACAAAGTTCATTCAATTATTTTCATTGTTAAGTTCTTTAATAGCTGAAGTTTGAAACAACAATATGGAAAGGAGATCTCATATAAAAATTTTAAAACCCTTGTCAACAATTCTAAATCAGTTAGACTTTTTTTTTTAAAGTTTGGAGCCGTAAGAGTCTTTATGTTCACTATGCAATTATCTATATAGATATCAATTTCCTTGTTCTGGATCTAGCTGTAATTTTGTAGTTGAATTTCTTAGAAATTGAAGTAATTGTTGCGTTCATTTTGCAAGTGAAGTGAGACAGTCAGACATACAGGGTGGCGCATCGAAAACGAAACAGACGCATTTATTGGAAGCTCAGTTTTTTTTTGGAAAAACGCTCAGACCCGTCGATTTTGTTTTCGAGGGGGACACAAGTTTGGCAAAAAATCTCGTTAACACGTGGGCAGGGGTGAAACCAACCCTAAAATCTTAAATGGAAAGGGGGGTCGAGTGATACCTTATTTTAAAGGTCTCTCAATTCCCTTTATAATGATGTAAAATACATGAGCTTCAGTTCAGTAGTTTTGAAGATCTATTGATTTAAAGCTTAAAGTAGACTTTAATAGGTACATCAGATTAGTTTGTACTACTTTCAGAAGAAATTTGACTAGAAGAATTTACTTAATAAGTAAATGCTTTTCTTCACTACGCCCATGGTTTGTTTATCATTTTGTTGTTGAAAATAGCTATTGGAGAGTTTTTTGTGGCAAAAAAGTTATTTCTTGAAGAAAGATAAGGAAATATCTCGTACTTATTTTAAATAGGAATTTAGTACATAGTTTGCCATTGATTTGACCAAACTTTGTTGCTAAAATAACTTATAACGCTTTATTACATAAATTAACCATGGTTTATTCCACAGCAGAAAGAGTTGAAATTATCGAAATATTTTTTGGAAATGATCAGTGTGCTAATAGAACAGCAGAAATATTTAATGAGCGACATGAGAACAGTAACGTGCATCGAAAGTATAGTCAACGCCAAACAAAGTGGCGTGCACGTCATCACGATAAAAATTCCCCGACCTAATGCCTAGGTTTCTATCACAAACAATTGCTCTATTGCAGTTTCATATTAATGTGATATATAAATTGTAAAATGGTCATTACTCTCTTATTATGGTTAATAGTCATATAAACATTGTTATTAAAATATCACATAAGTTGCTTTCTGATAAATTTAGACGCATTATGCGAAATAAAATGTTTTGCAAACGCTCCAATCACTTATCGACATGTAAACGCACTAAACCGATTTCGCCCCGCATACTGTAAATCAACAACTGTTTGTTTCAAAACAAAATTATTCATTTTACGAGTAGATAAAGGCAATTTTGGTATATAAAGATGCCCAAACAGTTAAATAGTCGGTGTAAGGAACTCGTGGCCTCGTTAATGCACTACTTTGAGCAAGAAAGGGACAACAACGGGCCTTTGTTGCCTTTAAATGCTGTTCAAGAGGTAGGTTACTAATAATTATATGTAATGTATATTAATAATAGTGAAATTTTATTTCATTTTTTGTAGCGTGTTGCTGCTGCTTTAAAAATTAGTTTAAGGACAGTTAGTCGTATTTCCGAGGGTGTGAAAAGTGATGCAAATTTAGAATCGCCCAAGAAAAAGCGGAGTTATATTAAACGTGTAACCAACACAGCGACATTGGATACAAGTGCCATTCGAGAAGTGATCTATAATATGTATCACAAAAGTAAGATCTTATTATTATAACTTATCAGAAATTTGCATTAATTTGTTAACTAAATTATAATGTCATATTACACATGGTTTCAGAAGAACAAGTTACGATACAAACTTTATGGTCTCGATTAAGAGATAGGGCATTATTTGATGGTAGTGCCACGTCTTTAAGGCGGTTGCTTAGAGATCTTGGATTTAAGTGGCTTAAGGACAATCCGCGACGAGGGCTCATGGAACTACCAAGTATAGCTTTGAAAAGGGTGGTATTTTTAAGGCAATACAATCAAGCCAAGGTTGAGGCCTTATACCAGTTTGTCTTCCTCGATGAAACTTGGATATTTCAAAATGGGACCATAGGTCGCTCTTAGCAAAATGGAAACCAAAAAAGCGTGAAAGCTATTAAAACAGATGGTAAAAGGTATGTACTTTTACACAATTTGCACTATAAAATTTAAAACTAATATATTTTAGATACATTATATTACATGCTGGAAATGAAAATGGGTTTATTGAGGGTAGTGAAGCGATATTTTCTTCGAAAACAAAATTGAGCGATTACCATGGAGAGATCAACCAGGACAATTTTTTGAAATGGTTTCAACATCAGTTATTAGAAAAATTGGAGAGTCCATCTATGATTATACTGGATAACGCCCCTTATCACAGCATGATATTGAACAAAGTGCCCAACAATGCATGGACAAAAAAAAATATCCAAGACTGGTTGACGAATCAAAACATACCATTTTTAAACACAATGTTTAAAACAGAGCTATTGAGTATTGTTGCTCGGTACATAATGCTTCTTAATTATATATATTTTGGTCGACAGTTTATATTTCTTTTGTTTATTCCTATTCTTAAAATAACTGCTTTTTTAGAAACAAACCACCTAAAATATACGTGATTGATGAATTGGCGGAACAACATGGGTTACAAAGTTCTTCGTCTGCCTCCTTACCATTGTATATTTAACCCTATTGAGTTAATTTGGGGCATAGCAAAAGGTTACTATAACAGACATATTGGTAGAGATGGTAACAGTGAAAAAGACTGTTTGGATATGTGGAACGAGGCTCTACAAACGGTTACCCCAGACATGTGGAAAAATAGTGTTCGACATACTGAGCAAGAAATTTTTAAATGGTATGAAAGAGAACGAATTTTTGATCGACCAGACATCGAACCTTTAATAATCAACTTTGAGAGTGATGAAGATTCAGATTCAGACAGCGCTGAAGAAAGAAACTCCGACTAACTTTATTGTACAGAAAAAGCTTACACCAGTAGCTTACCTAATTTTAGAATGCATTTTTCTGTATGAATTCTGTAAAATAAATACCATGCATAAAATTTGGAGGACCCCATTTGGATTTTTATTCAGTACCTTTAAGCTATCAATTAAATATGGTAGTTTCATAGTGTCATCTGATCAATAATTGTCATACTTAATGATTATGCAAGTACAGATCTATAATTTTATTATACTATTATTTTTGTTCTCATTTGAGGTTAATATTGCTTATAAACCTAGATATGTAAATAATAAATTTTATTATTTTACAAAAAGTTTGGCAACAATGTAAATTTTTCAACACACCCACCTTGTTGTTCTAGAACTCCTAACTAAATTTCGGGAAACTGGGTCAGTCGCCAATAAAAAACGCAACATTGAAAATCCCATAAGGAACGAAGCAATTGAAGTGGAGGTTTTAGAGCAAGTTTATGTAGATCCTACGTTAAAGTACCCGCAAAGTGGAGAGTGTGTGTGGTGTTAGTCGTCGTACTATCCAACGGATTCTAAAGGCCCATAGTTTTCATCCGTATAAAATTCACCTGCTACAAGAACTTAATGAAGACGATTTTGATCGGCGATTACAATTTTGTGAAGATATAAGTGAACGAATTATAAACGATAAACATTTTCTATTCAACACTTGCTTTTCCGACGAATGTTCCTTTTTCTTAAATGGCGTAATAAATCGTCATAACTGCCGATATTGGTCCGATTCTAATCCCAGAATTTATCATGAGGTTCATACACAGCAGCCACAAAAATTAAATGTTTAGGCTGATATTTTTGGCGATCATTTAGTTGGTCCTTTTTTCTTACCTGGAAATTTGACTGGTGAAATGTATTTGGGATTACTGGAAGACGCCATAGATCCTGCATTAGCAGCCATAATTGAAAATCAGAATGATCGGCGGTACATTGCGAATAAGTTGATGTTCCAACACCACATTACGCATTACGTGTTGGACGATATTTAGATCAGACGTTTCCAGACGATGGATTGGTAAAAAAGGTGCCATCGAATGGCCCCCAAGATCGCCAGATTTATCACCTTTGGATTTCTTTATGTGAGGTCATTTAAAAAGAAAAATCTATGCTACTCAGCCAACATCATTAGAAGACCTGTGACAAAGAATTGTGAATGAGTGCCTTCAAATTACTCCTCAAATATTGCAAAATGTGCGGTAACGTTTTGAGCAAAATCTTTATTATTGCATGGAGAGTCATGGTGGCCATTTTCAACATTTACTTGCCTAACGGGTCATTTTTAAATTACTTTGCTGCCAAATGTATTGATCTCCACTAATGGTGATGTATTAGTTTTATTTAAGCTTTAAATAAATAAATCTTCAAAACTACTGAACTGAAGTCCATTAATTTTATATCATTATAAAGGGAATTGAATGACCTTTAAAATAAGGTATGACTCGAACCCCTTTTCCATTTAAGATTTTGGGGGTGGTGTCACCCCTGCTTAGGGGGCTGCACGTGCTAACGTGATTTTTTGTCAAACTTGCGGCCCCCTCGAAAACAAAATCGACGGTTCTGAGCGTTTTTCAAACAAAAAACTGAGCTGCGTGTTTCGTTTTCGATGCGCCACCCTGTTTATGAGGCTGTAAAATCTGACGCTTGACCTTTTTGCGACAGGATTTTTATTACATTTACACGGAAATTCAGTAAAATGAATGTGCAATAATTTTATTGAACTGAGGTGATGTGACCTTATCTGGGATACTCTGTGAATTGAAGGCGGCTTATCTCATCTCATAGATAACAGTAAACGTTGCTGATCTGTACTTTCTTAGAGCAATGCTTTTTCCAAACGAAGTTGTAGCTCTTTTGTATTTTATGTTTAGAAATATGACAATGAAACTCGATAGTTTTTATCTGTATTAAAGTGAAACCCTTTCTGGGCTAGCTGAGAAGCGTGATAATTGAAGTTCTGTGATTCGTATTTATAGTTTTTATCAAATAATCTTAATATATAATAATATAATAAATTGGAATAGTCACTTATATTGTTCTATTTTCATTTACCACAGTGTAAAGAACTCAATTTTGTATTGTTTGACTAGTTTTTCTCAATCGCAAAGCTGCTTTTATGAAAAACAATTTAAATATCAATTTTGCAAATAAATACAAATAGTGGCAGGTGACACTTCACTGCAAAAAGGGCGTTCTTTCCATGAATGTTTTGTAGTATACCAGACATCTTATTATGGAGCACCCTGACTGTACATGCTTTTCAAACTGGTTTTATTACTTGTTTAGTGAGTAGACCCTACCGAAATTTCTAGTCGTTCCTTTCCTGTGTACCCATACGGTTGGGAACATCATACAGGATATTTAATTAAAATCACATAATATTCCGTAAAAGTGCGGTGAAATTCGTCGAGGACCTAAACGAGCAGGCTCAGAATTATGTTAAAAGTTTTAATAAACTACGGATGGAGGGCATTTCAGTTGAAACTCCACTCGCTGCATGCCATTCTAGGCGGATCCTTCATCTGACTGAAAATGAAAAGTTACAATTACCCATTTTTTTCCATCTCAATTAAAGTTCATTATTACAGAGTGATTTTATCCTAGTAGATTTGCAGTAATGGCTAAAAGAATCTCGTGAAAAAAATCCCTACTCCATGGGAAGGACAAGCAGTCAGGAAAGTGAAATTCGTTTTATACAGGGTGTCCCAACCGTACGAAAATGTTTTGCTTCTAAGCAAAAGGTTATCAAGGATAATTATTTATGATAACTGGCATGTATTTACAACTATATAGGGTGTCACAAATCTCACTCACGTAGATTTTTCTGAGTTGAAATGCCCTACCTCTTATTTCACATTCGGAAAGGCCCTTTTAAAAGAACACGTTTGTCATAACATACTTATTGATTTTGGTTACTAGTTGTCGAACTAATGAGTATTTTACTTAAAAATACATCAAATTTAGTGAGTATCAAACAATTTTCACTTTACTCAATGTTATCCAAATTAATCCATTTTTCGATTTCTCATGATAAATACAGGGTGGTCAAAAAAGCAAAATGTACTTTTTCGCTAAAAAAATTAAAAAAACTTTTTTAATATGAGGTTGTTACAGTTCGTTCGAACGGCTTCTACGTTATAGCTATTTGTTTCAAGTCACAGCATCCATGGAAACAAAAAACAGGTAAAGAATCATTAACAATATGTCCACCAAGAAATCCAATGTTTTTGTGTTGTAATTCCTTGTCACAGAGTGATATTACAGATGAAATATTTTTTCGACGTGTCTGAAAATGACGCCTATAAGTAAACATAAATGAACTTCAAGCAATTTGTGCAACTATTGAACAAATGTCCCCTTGCTGTTAAACACACACTTAGAATGTAGAGGCAATGAAGCAGATAATACAAGAAGAGTTTCTAAATGTCGCGACTGACATCTGCTATATGCAGGAACCGTAATTTTACAGGGGACGAAAAATACCTTATCAGTTTGATACTACCGGCCTTAAGACTCTACAAGTTTGGTCGCAAAAAATAAATAACGTTTAACACATATTTAATGCGTTTTTATCTAAATGAAGCTCTAATTGACAAAATTAGTGCAGATAGCTGACATTGCTGCTAACTTTCTTTGCAGTTAGCAGATATTGTACAATGATGCATAGATGGATTTAGTGAGATTCGTGTTAGAAAAACTGTTATTCCTTATATCAAATTAAAAGTTTAATGCTTTTACAAATCAAAAAGATAGTAGCATTCTTAGTTACACATTAAATGAACGTTCAGCTTCTTTCGTTGACATATGGCAAAATGTCGTAAAACATGTGACAGTCCTTAAATATAACACTTATAATCTGAAATGACGGGTAGCTGTTTTGGTCTCATAGGCAACTCCTGAGGCTGTACACGTCTAGTTTCACTTCAATTTTTCCATCGGGATTATAAAATAGTACTTCCGCTTCCGATTTTCGCAACTCCAAAACATCATCATCGATGTTAAAGAATCCTCTACACAGGATCTATATACAAATAGGATCTTTCAAATTCGATAGTCTCTATTCCTGAATCCGAACCGGGTGTTATTCCCCCCAGCAAGTATTATGTCGACTGGGGCCTTTTACAACTTTCGATGTCCAATTGGAAATTGTGTACAAGTTTGACTTTTTGCGGCAGTCAATGAATCCAGATAACTTAACGGGGCTCCTACAATCACGAGCACCATCTGCTGAGGTAACGGGGTGGTGAAAAGGAAACGATTGCGGGCTGGTCTTAGACAGTGGTCGGCGCTACTTTAAAAGAGGAAAGGATGACTGCGGGTGTCTACCTAGGTAAATTTTTATAATAACAGAGTCGGATTTCGATTAGCGATCTAGCCTGTAAATCGTTTCCTATTTTGGTACTCAGCTAGTGATCATTTAGTATTGTTCTACTCTTGTTACTATTCGTCGATATTGTGTTGTTGAATTGTTGTGTTGTACTCTTGTTGGTGTGATTGTTCTTGAGTGAATTTTTTATCAAGGTTGGTAATGGACAATAAAAGGTCATATGCGACAATTTTAATTCAGTGAGTTCAATTTATGATGAGGACAACAATAGTGTGGAGCAGTTCAACTCTATAATCGCAAAATACATTGGGGTAAGCGAATAAATTATTGCAAAAAGAGGGCATACCATGGAAGATGTGCTGCAGCTGTAGTGAGCCACAATACCGAGCGGCCTGTCTATGTGGTCCAAATACATTTGCGTTCTAAGCTTAGTCCAACCTCGCTTATCACTAAGATGGCACAAAGACTCAAACGCAAGAATCTTGGAAATAAACTGGGACCAAAAAAAGTTGATATAAAAATAACTAACAATTCGGATATCAATTCCAAAGAAAATATATAATAGTTTTCATGGCGAATTCTGTCTAAAACCTGACATGAACGACATTGATTTGGAGGTTGCTAAGCAAGAATTTTTAGGGAAACTTAGAAAAAGTGACGACGAGATTTTGCATATCGAACAAGTCACCAAATCACAGGACTGCGCTTTGTGGCGTCTTCATCGGACGATAAGGTTGACAGCGTCTCTATTTGGTGAGGTTTGTAGAAGAAGGCAGACAACAAGCTGTAAAGTTCTAATAAACTCCATCATATACCCAACAGAGTTTTGTAGTAAGGCAATACAAAAATCATTGGACACGACAGTTCAATATTGTGGTTTGTTTATTGATCGCACACATCCATTTGTGGCAGCATCACCTCCATCTACCTATTACAGTAGACAAGACATGTACTTAATCCAGGTAAAGCCTACCTGTTTATTGCTTTGCAAAAACTACCTAACTGTTTCCTCTTACTTTGACGGCGTAAGATATTTTTATGACCCTCGTTCAATTGTTACCATCTACCAGACATAACATAACATAATTGTGTTTATTCACATGAATAAACGAATTAGAATTTGAGTTCTTGAATTTATTTTAGGAAAGATATAAAATTATTTGAATACATTTTTTCTTAGTCGGAACGCACCATCGCGTCGCTTGGACTGGCAGGACCAAACAGTAGATGAATTTCGCCCAAAAACCGATTTGCACTTCACAGCTTACTTTTAATTATTTCCAAATGAAATTCTTGCAGCGTGCTAAAAACAAAGTCCACAGGGTGCCAACGATCCACTTTTTCGATTTTATCCACTGGGATCTTTTTAAAATATCAAGAGGTTGAGTACAAATAATGAGCATTCCAACCCACCATAATTCTTGCGCAAAGACAAAATTTTGTAAAAAGCTCTAATAGCACCCACAACATCACAAGCTGCAGAACACACAAGGTAACGGTGAAATGGGTACATTTCACGGGTTATGAAATTCAAATGAAAATGCAGGTATAAAATCTACCAAATTCGAATTTATTCTTCCCTACTGTCGGTAGTTGCAGATCTGTTGGCTGTTGGTGTCAAACCTATAGAGCAGGTACCAATTTATTGAAATCGTGAGCACATTATTCATCGGATTTTCGATACTTAAATTTCCTGTAATCGATGGGATCAGAAGCTTCTTAGTAATAGAACGTGTTTCACTGATTTCAACCCCCCCTTTGTAAGCAGTACAATTTTTTATGTCAATGATTAGGAACCCCTGAAACGTCAAAAACGTAGTTTCAGCAATTGTTACTTTTTCTTTTTTGCCTATAGCACCGTTGCCACTGGACTAAAACTACAAAGCTTTGGCATACTAGTAACCGCGTGTGGAAATTTCATAAAAATCCGAGCGATAATTTCCCAGTTGATGATGAGTGATACAGTTTTTCGTGATGTAGATGTCTTATGACTTAAAAAACATAACATCTCATTTTAGAAATTTTTCGCGATTACAATACTTCCTCGCCAACGACGTGGGAAGTAAAACTGTTTTAAAATCGAGGAGTATCAGCGATCGCGATTATGAGTACCTATTTGCAGAACGACTTATCTACACGATATTATATGAAATAGGGCCACCAAATTATCTGAATACGTCCTTTCTCAGTCCGTACATTGCGCCGCAACGCTTGTGTTGGCAGCACGAAACAGTAGACAAAATTCGTCCAAAATACGATTTGTAGAGGTTTGCGCGCATCGAAATTGACGCTTTATTTTTTGATATTTTTGGATGAAATTTTCACAGAGTGCTGAAAACAAAACCCCACAGGGTGCTGTAGAGCCACTTTTTCATTTTTTTCACCAGGTTCTTTTTAAAAAAATCGCGAAGTTGAACAGAAAAAGTGCGCACTTCAACCCATCATAAAACTTGTGCAAAAAAAAATTTCAAAAAGTGCACGCTGGGCAATTATCTTCTCAACATACTGTATGAATTTCATTCAATAATATTGAAACATGGAGTGTCAGTTTTGAAGCAGCTGAACCCTTGTAAATGGCTTGAAACTCACTGCATCGGAGCCACCTTAAAACAAATTGTTTCCTCTGTATTACTGTCTGAAATGTATACTTTGCTAACTTTTATATTACTACACCTGTTTCAACTATTTTTAAGCTTTGTTGATACTATTGTTATTCTCTCGACTTCATCTCCAAATACAACCTGGTATTAAGTAGAATATCATTGTCGAAAAAATATTTTTGTGGACACTATCCTCTGCTACCACTAAACAGTTCCTGTGTGTGTACGAGAAGCAAAGGGTGCCAATGACCCTTTTTGTTTGCTTAGGCTTTTATTACATCGCGATGTTAAGCCCGATAATCTGCAAAATACAGAATAACGGACCCACTGACTGAATATATATCTATACCATCCATTATGATGAACAGAGCCAGTTGAGCGTACCTAAAATCATAATTCTTATCAAAACTCCCCTGGGTGAAATATGGACAGCTAAAGGGGGCGTATTAGAGCGTAGGTGACTCAAGAGAAGGCTTAGACGTGGGTTAGGGTTTAAACTACAGAGTCGGCATAAAAGGGGTGTCTTATGATGTACAGTCGAAAACAAAAATAGGCAAAATACTAGAAGGTCTCTCAATGTGGGAAAAATGAAACTAATTGCAACCATTGGTTATTGAGCTGTATAAGGTATCCTGGCGGTACAGCGGCAAATTGTTGATGACTCTTATCGGTGCAGTGCATGAAAATCCTATAGTTTAATTATGTTTCAGGTTTAACGTGAACGCATATTGAGAAAACGCGACGCGAAATGAACCACAGCGACATTTAACATTTGAACGTGTCAAGAGCATATGCAGGAGGGAGGTCTTTAGGGCTCAAGCCCACGGCCTAATACGTTTTTTCTTATACAGGGAGAACCAAATTTGTCTCACGGCTGGCAGTTCAATATGTAAATTTTCGCACAGACTTCTACAGTAGGTTAAGCTACTGTCAAACTCAAGAACGAGGTCTGTTCGAACATTTAATTTAATATTTTATTATCACTTTGACTGGAATTATTTATTTCAAGTTTGATGCAACTTAATGTTTTAATTTATCTTAGAATTACCGATCAATTCCAGCGATGGTGTTAAAATCAACACATCTTTAGTTATTGTTACATTTTGCGACAGCGAGCGGTCGGAAAATGTAACAAATACCATTACGCAATACAAATTATCACTGTCTGCGTGTACGCAGATGAAAACCAGTTCAAACCAAGACGACACTTCCCAATGAGCACTATAGGGGTACTGATCAACATCACTCATCTGTGATCATGGAGATGGAAACCTTGCCTTGGAATATACGAGATGCGGTGTTGCCAAGCGAATCAACGATGCAATGTTGCAGAATTTATAGCGATCCTGATGTGAAATCAAGCGCCGTTAGGACCGATCCGAAATCGATCCTGAACAGATTCGATACAGTTCACAATTCAAAAATGTATACGTATAAATAAAACCATCATTTGGGCGTAGAGAAAATAAACTTAACCATATTTTCAACAGTGTGACATACTGGCAACGGGGTGATGAGCACACTTCTCTATCGTACACTTTGAACTCAAGCCGTCAGACAAAATTGGTTCACAGTGTGCCTTACTTGTGAAATAGAAGCCTCCCCCAAGCGTATAGAAGTTGACACTCTCCCTCGTCATTTTGTTATCTGCAACGGAACCCAGCCGAAGAGTTTCGGTTCCTCAAATTACTTCCTTCAACGCTATATCATAATATTCGTTAGTTTTACCCCTATAAAACGATTTACGTACGACTATGCACTAGTGCGGCTTTGCTAAAAGCAGCTGTCAGGATTGTCAGCTAATGTTGGACCAGCGAAAGATTGCAAGCCGAAAGAATGCGGACAAAAAATTGCGAAGTTGTCAGATGTTCTACATAAAATGCGGTCCATACATATTAACATATTTAAGATATAGAATTGTTCCGCTGAATTTGGCAATGTAGCTGGAAAACCCAGGCCGCAGGTAAACATCCGGTCGCTGATTGGTCCAAAACTCTTATCTTATCTGAAACTAGAATAACGTGCCGATGGCACGGTCATTTATAAACCTACTCCCATAGGCGTAGGCAGTTGGCAAATACTTTGAAAATATAATTTACTGTTTAGTGGTGATAATGGAATTCAAGCATGGGAAAGTTATTCACAGCCAGGCAAGGGAAATAATAGCAAACGTGATACGTGCTTGCGATGCAGAAGCGGCTAACAATACTTTCGTTTATCCACTGGTAGCTAGAAATGCAAGGGCGGCATATTATACGGGTGTTAGTGAACGAACTATAAGTAAAATTAGAAAAGAAGGTAAAGACAGGCAAAATGCAACCTCCACACAGCCTTTAGCTTCTCCCGGAAAAAAGAGATCACGCCCTTCTGTGATCCAAAAAATTGATGGAGTCGATTTTTCCATTATTCGGAGAATGATAGAAAAATTTTACTGTGATTTTAAAGTGGTACCTACTTGTAGTAAACTTCTAATCAAACTGAAGGAAGAAATGGAATTTCCATTTGGTAAAGAATCGTTGAGGCTGCTTTTAAAAGCAAAAGGATTTTACTGGCGTAAATGCCACAACAAAAGGAAATTACTAATGGAAAGACCCAGTATTTTACATTGGCGATACAAGTATCTTAGGTCTATTAAAAAGTTCCGGGAAGAAGGAAGGCATATTATTTATTTGGACGAAACTTGGGTTGATAATGACCTCACTTTCAAGAAATGCTGGCAAAGCGAAGAAATTATGGGTGTCCTGAGCAATATAAGTTCTACAGGTAATAAAGTTTCTTTCACCTCGATTTTGCTTATTATACATTTTTCTCAATTTTGGAATATTCTTAATAAGTGCTCATTTAATTTGTCTAATTGAATACATAATCCCTTGCAAGTATTTTTTTCTCAAAAATATGTTTTTTATACATAGTGATTCAAAAAGGTGTTGGCAAACTTAAAATAACACTAAAATGAGGCTATTTATTCATTTCCAGGACGACTTATAATTGTTCATGCGGGTTCGCAAGATGGTTTTGTTCCTGGAGCCTGTCTCATTTTCAAGGCTGGCTGTGCCACTGGTGATTATCACGGTCAAATGAACCAAGAAAATTTCACGAAGTGGCTTACTGAAAAACTATTTCCTAACATTCCTCCTAATAGTATTATAATAATGGATAATGCACCTTACCATTCAGCTTTGGAAGACAAGCCTCCAACTAGATCTTCTCTAAAAAGAGACATCATCACGTGGTTGAGCAAAAAAGGTATAGAGCATGATCCTAATGCTAAAAAAATGGAGCTTTATGAAATAGCTTGTCTACATAGGCCACCATCTGATGAGAAAAATTATAAGATAGATAATTTAATAAGAAGTTTCGGACACACCCCACTTCGAACGCCACCCTATATGTGTCAGTTTAATCCCATAGAGATGATTTGGGCACAAGTAAAATTTTTCATTAGAAGCCATAATACAAGCGGCGAATTTACTATAAAAAAACTAGATGAAATTTCTAATAAGGCCATCGCTTCAGTAAGTGCCAGTGACTGGCAAAAGGTTATTGGACATGTTATAAAAATTGAAGATGAATATTGGGAAAAAGACAGTCTCATTCAAGAAATACAGGAAGAAATAATAATCAACATAGGAGGTGAAAGTGATAGCAATGACAGTTCCTCAGACAGTGATCATGACTCTAATCAGGATTGAAACTATACTAGATTGGCTACCTTTTAGAATTTTTAGATATTCATTTATTATACTATTGGTTTGTGGCTTTTAGTATCTCAGTAGAAAGTCTAATTCTATGTGTTGTTTATGGGTTATTTCATCAAGAAATTACTTTTTGTTTTCCTATATTTTTCTATTCAGTCAGATATTTTTGACTTGTTGTATTCTATTTTAGAAGAATGCATAATTTGTTTTGCTGTTCAATCATAATGCGTACATAGGAATATTACTTGTTGCCTAAAAAATATATTTATTTTGTTCTCAATATTCAGTGTTTGTGTATATTTATTTCTTATAATGTATGTTTGGTATCACGTCATTATGAATCGCAAAAAAATATTAATACTACCAGTTGTAATAAAATATAAATTCAATTAATAATTCAAGTCTCTCCGATCTCCGCCTATGACTCCATATAAAATCGTCTAATGGTAAGGTTTTTTCATCGCATTTCCCCCTTTCGTCCCTAGCAATCTTTGGCTGGTCGATCAATAAGTACATAGGAAGCCCCAGAGGGACCCCTTTTGATATTTAATATGACGTTTAATATTTTCGGTTGCGATTGCAATTTTGGGGTAGCTAATCCGTGCTTCTATTAATGTATGCATGTCGGGGTCTTTTATTGTATCCAATATTTGCGTCGTGTCCAATAAGGGGTGGCAGATCACCCTCTTTTATTCAAAACAATAGGCAGGAGTTGCTCGAGGCATTGCTCGTATAATTTTTTTTCTACAACCATCAAAAAAATACCTATCAATGCTCACAATTAGTGCTATTACATTTTCGAGTTATAGATTGGCCAAGGTGTAACAAATTTGTAATCTTGGGCTCATACTTTACTTAATTCGTTTATGATCAACTTTGTTCTGTTTTATACAGGGTGACGCATCGAAAACGAAACACTGGCAGCTCAGTTTTTTTAAAAAAAACGCTCAGACCCGTCGATTTTGTTTTCGAGGGGGACACAAGTTTGGCAAAAAATCACGTTAGCATGTGCAGCCCCCTAGGCGGGGGTGTACACCAGCCCCAAGATCTTAAATGGAAAGGGGGGTCGAGTGATACCTTATTTTAAAGGTCTTTCAATTCCCTTTATAATTATATAAAATTAATGTACTTCAGTTCAGTAGTTTTGAAGATGTATTGATTTAAAGCTTAAATAAAACTAATACATCATCATTAGTGTAGATCAATACATTTGGCAGCAAAGTAATTTAAAAATGAAGAATGAACTGACCCGTTAGGCAAGTGAATGTTGAAAATGGCCACCATGACTCTCCATGCAATAATAAAGATTTTGCTCAAAACGTTGCCGCACATTTTGCAATATTTAAGGAGTAATTTGAAGACACTCATTCACAATTCTTTGTCGCAGGTCTTCTAATGATGTTGGCTGAGTAGCATAGATTTTGATTTTTAAATGACCCCACATAAAGAAATCCAAAAGTGATACATCTGGCGGTCTTGGGGGCCATTCAATGGCACCTCTTCTACCAATCTATCGATCTGAAAACGTCTGACCTAAATATTGTCGAACACGTAATTCGTAATGTGGTGGGGCACAATCCTGTTGGAACATCAACCTATTCGCAATGTACCGCCGATCATTCTGATTTTCAATTATGGCTGTTAATGCAGGATCTATGGCGTCTTCCAGTAATTCCAAATACATTTCACCGGTCAAATTTCCAGGTAATAAAAAAGGACCAACTAAATGATCGCCAAAAATACCAGCCCAAACATTTAATTTTTGTGGCTGCTGTGTATGAACCTCATGATAAATTCTGGGATTAGAATCAGACCAATATCGGCAGTTATGACGATTTACTACGCCATTTAAGATAAAGGAACATTCGTCGGAAAAGCAAGTGTTGAATAGAAAATGTTCATCGTTTATAATTCGCTCACTCATATCTTCACAAAATTGTAATCGCCGATGAAAATCGTCTTCATTAAGTTCTTGTACCAGGTGAATTTTATACGAATGAAAACCATGGGCCTTTAGAATCCGTTGGACAATATGTCGACTAATACCACACACAGTCTCCGATTTGAGGGTACTTAACGTAGGATCTACATAAACTTGCCCTAAAACTGCCACTTCTATTGCTTCGTCAAATTTCTTCTGAAAGTAATACAAACTAATCTGACGTACCTATTAAAGTCTGCTTTAAGCTTTAAATCAATAAATCTTCAAAACTACTGAACTGAAGTACATTAATTTTATATCATTATAAAGGGAATTGAAAGACCTTTAAAATAAGGTATCACTCGACCCCCCTTTCCATTTAAGATTTTAGGGTTGGTGTCACCCCCGCCCAGGGGGCTGTACGTATTAACGTGATTTTTTGCCAATCTTGTGTCCTCCTCGAAAACAAAATCGACGGGTCTGAGCGTTTTTATAAAAAAAAACTGAGCTGCCAGTAAATGCGTCTGTTTCGTTTTCGATGCGCAACCCTGTATGTGTTGCTAGGTATTGCAAGGTAGCATTTCTAACGAATTATATTACTTGCTATACCTAATATATAAGAAAAGTATTTCAAAATCAGCTTTCATTTACCTGTTAATAAAAGGAACTGAAAATTTAAAAATACTTTTTTTAGATTGCAAATATGCCGTATTATACTTCTCAACCTTCAACGTTCAGACTAAAAAATCAGTAGGTAATTTTCAGTCGCATTTATTGCCGATTTTCGTTTTCTAGCTCTCCTGTAAAATTTGTAAAATGTTAGTTAGGCCGGTACGTGCGGAGACCGACGATATGTTTCATAAGATTATCATCGAACAAACTCCTGCTTATCTGTATAACAAAATTCGTCATAGAACAGAAGTCCACGATCTCAACTTGTGTTACAGACATTTAATTTCTACTCCTAGATTCTGTACATCGTTTTTCAAAGGTTCTTTTTCTTATAATGTCACACCGCTGTACAATAAGGTATAGATTTCATACAGGAGTTTGCTTATGAATTTATTTAAAATTTTCTATTGCCTGTTGACTCTATAATATGAAACATACATAATTTAACTCATTTTTCTGTGTCCACAACAGTTTCTCATTTCTGTTTTTTTTAACTTCTTTTGGATCAAGTTGTTTGCGATCTAGGTGAATAAGTAACGTATCTTTTCCTTCAGTTAAATGGAAGAGCGGACCTTTCTGTACGGTAGTAACATCCGAATTCTGCAGTATTTCAGGAAAGTAGCTAGAATTTGTTCAAGTTTTATGTAATTTTTTTTATGTTCCCATCAACGATTTATTATTATTATTATATTGAATTTAGCATGTCGTCTCCCCAAGTATTGAGCTTGATTTATCTTTTCCATTAGATTTAGAAAGATGTCGTTGCTTATTCTGTTTCGCTCTTATTATTATTATTATGAGAATGATAAATCGCAATGTTATACCATCCGCCATATTAGATTTAAAATTACGGAGAACCAAGCTCAACTGGATAAGATTGACTGGTTCAATATTCAATTTTCATAATCCTCCCGCACATACTAACATCTGCTAACAGTTCAAGGTCATGAAGACGTGATATTTCAATTTCGAATTCTCTTGTTATTACAATACCTCGCCATAGACCCTAGGAAGTAAAAACACTCTGTATATTCGATCTAAATGGAATTCACTTTGACGGAATGAATAATTAGGAAATAATAAAACCACATAGAGTAACTTCGATGCAATTCCACCCAATTTGCAGACAAAGCTCGCCGAGCATTCGGCAATATAGCGATATTATTTTCCTTTTGTAGTTCAATTCGGTGGAATGATCGAATCTTGTCGTATTCTTGTAATCTCCAGTTCATTACAACGGCTAGTTTACAGTTGATAGGAAACCTCGACTAATTTCGGAGAAAATGATAGGGAGGAGGATGAAATTGAAAAGGGGTCCTTCAAAAACGAGGAGGGGTGTTAGAAAATTCAATTGGAATATAAAAGCGAATTTTGTGCTTGGCTGTAGCTCAAGGAGGATTATTCACGTATTTATGCTTCGTGGTAAAGAATATGTGGCTAGTCTCCCGAATTCACATAGAACACAAAAAATAATGTGACAAGTTCATATAAAATATGACCTACATGGCTCCGCTATGATATATACTCCGCTAAAAGGCTCCACTGATAACTGGTTTTTCTGAAGTAACCTCTGACCGACAATGTATGAGGGGTATTATAAAAGAAATCTACCTCGCCATGAAACAAAAGACGAACGATTTTTTGGAAATTTTATTTTTCAGTTATCCCTGTGGGCATGCATTCAATGAGGATATCTCTGATGTCCCTAAAAACGGTTGTCATCAATTTTCCAGCGTTCGTGCCTTTTTGGGAGGCAGAGGCCCTCTATGAACCCACTGCTTGGATTTTGTTTTTGTCTCAGGATATCAATGATACACCCAAGTCTCGACGCCAGTCATAATTTGTGCCAAAAATTTCTAACCTGCGCGTGTGGTGAAACATACAGTGAAATTGCGGCACCCCTAGCGTTTTTCAACAATCAGTTCGTTTTTCAAGGCAAATTTCTAGAGCTTCCAAAACTTCCTGTAATTATTCCAGTTTCTAAGAAAGGCGACGATACAGATATGGATGATTATCGACCCATTTTCTAACTGTTGATATTCTTTAAAATTATTGAAATACGAGGTATGTCTTTTAAGTTTTGCATATGGAAATAAAACAACACGGTAGGTAGTTTTAAATGACTTTATTGTTTTTCGAAGTATTCTCCACGAAGATTAATACACATCTGCATGCGCTCGAACCAATTTTCGAAGCACTCATTCCACTCGTTTGCTGGCAGACCCTAAACGGCATTTTTGAATGCGTCAACTGCTTCTTCTGGTGACTGGGACCTTTGACCATGCAGTCTGTTTTTAATTTTCGGGAAAGTAAAGAAATGGTTAGGACTTAGATTGGGTCTATATGGAGGATGGTCCAATAATTACAGGTTTTGTTCCGTTAAATACTGCCTTGTTTTTTGGGCTGTGTGCGAGCTTGCATTGTCTTGGTTCGGGGTTGATTTTGCGAAGTTCGCTGATGACTTTTGGCAAACAAATGGTGGTATACCAATCCGCAGTAACAGTTCTTTGCTCATTAAGAAGAATTGTTGCAATATGACCCGCTTGAACGGATGACTTTTGTTGGCTTTTCTTCACCTTGGAACACCCAAACAGCCGACTGTTGTTTATTTTCTGGTTCATAACACTAAATCCACGATTCATCACCACTAACAATGCTGTACACATTTCTTGAGTTTCCGGAATTGAAACGGTCAAGCGTTTTTGACACCAATTAACCCTGGCTGCTTTCTGCTCTTCAGTCAACAGCTGGGGTATCAAACGAGAAACTAATTTTCTTACTCCTAATTCTTCATGTAAAATTTTTTGAATTGAGGTCTTTGAGATCTTCAAGGACGCCTCAATCTCGCGATATGTCACATGTCTATCTTCAATGATGAGTTTGCGCACAGCATCGACATTTCCTGGGTGACTGCCGTTTTTGGTGCACCCACCCTGGGATCGCCGCTAAGACTCACCCGTCCACGTTGGAATTCTCCATACCAACGGGAAATTGTCGAATTGTCGAAGTGATGTGGCGCTTCGTTGCCGAAAACAGACAGTAACTCAGCAAGACATTCTTGTTGCGATAATTGTCTCTGAAAGTTGTAATAAATTATGGCGCGAAAATGTTCTCGGTTGAGTTCCATTTTTCTAATGACTTGGTGACACTTAAAAATTCACTGTAGTGAGAACACTGCACGTGTTCTTGTGAAACTTTGAATTTAAGTTTACTAAAGAGTCAGGTAAAGATTCAGTACTGACGTTCGATCCGCGCTGCCTACTATGTTTCTATATGCAAAACTTAAAATACATCCCTCGTATGCTGATATAACGGGATAATAGATATAAAACTCAGAAAGAAACTGTCGCAGATAGTCAGCATGGATTTAGAGCTACATGTTCTATACCGACAGCGAGATTTGGCTTTTTCAATCACTTTTACCACGAGCTTCATCTAAATAGATGTGTTGCTGGCATTATTTTCAACTTATCGAAGGCCTTCGACACCATTGATATATCCTTCATCGAACAAAAGCTGTCCCATGTCGGAATTAGGTGTTTCTTGTTAGACTAGATTATTTCATTTCTATAGAACAGGAGAATTATAGCAAGAGTCAACGGTCGCTGCTTTTCAGAAAACAACGTGAATTTGGGAGCCGTTCAGGGTTGGATTTTGGCACCATTACTATTTATCATATACATTAACGATCTGCCTTTATGATCAATTATGCGGACGACACTTCAGTAGTTGTTAGTGTTCCATCACAGGAAGAATTAGCCTCCAGGATTAATAAATGATGAATGGAGCCAGAGCAACCGTTACATATTGAATAAAAGTAAGACGGTTCGTATGCATTTTTGTAATGGTAAACCGTGTTTGCGGGAAGATATCTGAAATAATGTGCCCAATGTCAACACCATTCGTCAGTTGGTGCGAAAATTTCGAACTGTTCCTACTCCGGAAAATATCGAGATAGTTTGTGAAAGTGTAGTGGAGCGTCCTGAGACGTCTTCCAGATATCATCGCATTATGCATTATTTTAAAAAAAAGACTTGCATTTGCGGACATACAAAATTGAGTTAAGCCAATAACTACAGCCTAGTGACCATGGAAGTCGCTTACAATACAGTCATGCAATATTGCAGCTTGATACCGAAAATAACGATTTTTACCGACAACTGATCATGAGCGATTACCCCACTTCGATATGAATCCTCGTCGAGTCGCAGTTTGGTATGGACCTTACTTCTTTGAAGATGATGATGAAGATGCTTCTTTGATGATGCTCGTACTGTCACTGGCGAATGTTACCGTGATAGGGTACACAACTTTTTGGCTCCTAAAATCCAACAATTTAACCTGCAAATCATGTGGTTCCAGCAGGACGGAGTAACTTGTCACACAATGAATCAAGGGAAACAATGAATCTTTTGCGAACAATATTTCTGGGACGTTTAATTTCTCGATTTGGTGTTCTGGCCACCAAGGTCACCGGATTCAACGGCTCCTGACTTTTTTATGATTATTTTTTAAAGATAGGGTTTATGTCAACAAACCAAATACTTCAGAGTAGCTGAAGAACAATATTACGGAAGCGACTGAAAATATTCCTCCCGAAACCTACCAAAAAGTGATGGAGGGCTCAGATTTCCGCGGCTTCTATAGGCGGACATTTGTCTGATATTGATTTTCATGCATAGTTTCTAAGTTTCAATAAAAGATTAAGATAAAAATGGCCTTATTTTATTTAATTTCACAAATATTTACAATCTGTTACCCACACAGTTCAGGACAACTACCAACATTAACCTTCTCATGGTCCATCTGAAGTCTTATTGACAAGTATCCTTACACTCTGTCTGACTAAAACTTTATACCAATTTATTCTATGTGATGTTTTGTGTACCATGGTTTAAATGTACGTTAAGTCTGATTGTTTAAGCGTTTCGATTTTATCTACTTTTATGACTGTCCATTTATATATTTTATCAATCTATCCTATATATTTAATCTTTTAACCAAAATGTTTGTTTATTGTTCTTACTAATGTAGTAACTAAATAACTACTTTCTTTTTCATAGTTTGATTCGCAATATTAAGTTTATTGTGTCGCCCCTAATATGCTTTAGTCATTGTTGATCTGTCATTTTTCTATAATTAGTGAAATGTACATTGTATGTATGTATCAGCCATGACCTATCCTTGCATCATTTGTAAACGATCAAAAGGATCAAAATAAAGTATCTATCTATCTAATTTTTGTTCAGGCTTAAACAGTCGTGAAACCCGACTGACTGACAACTTGCTCATGTTCAAATTGTTGTGCAAGATTATTATTACGCTGGGTTCCGATATGTTCAATGGCATATTTATGGCAGAGACCTTCACACCATGATCTTCTAGCAACATATGCTGTTTTGGATCTTTCACTTCTGGGATCGTCTCCTATAGATTCACCTCCCATCGGAACAAAATTCCACTATTTGACATATTATGCTTATCTGTTTCAATTGCTTTTTTATAGCTAGGTAGATTCCTTTCCTAACGTCACTCGTACATCAACCCATAATCAGGTTCTTCTCGTGTATAGAACAACATGAGTGTATGTGAACGTAAATAGAAAAAAGCAAAAATCGACTATTTATTTCTTCTAGAATATTTTTTTTGCAAATACAAGTTATATATAAGTAATCGATTTTTACCTCAAAATGTTACATCCCTACGCTCAGTATCTAAAAGTACGCCTATGTTCCAGTAGGAGTGCATGCAGAGTGCATAGTGCCCCGGGATGATTTTTCGCGCCACTCCCTTTGTTTGCGGTGAAAAATAATGAAAAATAAAAAAGTCACGTGTCGGCGTGCTTGCAAAGTAGACAAGACGTGTGTATTAAAATTTATACGGTAACGCAAACAGAAGTTAATGCATTCTTTTTATCTCTTTGCTAACATTTGGAGTACATGCCAATTCACCCGGTGTCTATTAGCCTCTCATGCACAGCGCGCATTTTTTTAAAAAAGATACATAGTCGGACTGGTAGTAATGACATGTTTTCCGCTCAATCACAAAAAAATGCCCATGATAAGGAAGATAAGGTACATCAATTTTCTGTAGATTATAATCTCGCTGTTAATCGAGATAAAACGCAAGTAATACTGTTTTGCTCTAGTACCATAGGAAAAGAAACGTTGAAACCTCTTTCCAGATAACCACTCATGGCACAGTGTTACAACATACTCTAACAGCTAGCATAATGGGTGTTGAAATTGACAGAAAGTTAAGATTCCACAACGACGGAGCTAGTTTAATTAACAAAAACATACCATTGCTCTAGAGCCCTTCATTCTATTCGATTTTGTACTGTTTTTTCTTTGTAATATTATTATATCCTCCTTTATGTCTAGAACATCCAATGCAACCGACATAAACAGGTAAGTGTAAGAGTAGCCCTAAGCTTTGCTGCTTATGTACCTCTTGGTTGTTTGTATTTCAATAAGGCGTTATTTAAGTATTATTATTATTATATATCGAACTAACTCGCCATTATGAGCTAATAAGTTTCCTAACTGAACACATCACGGAATCGACAATCAAATCACGCTGAGCCGACGCGCATGTCCCTTAGCCTACATAAAACAGGTAAAACTATCAAAATATTCATATTTTTCGCCATAGCAACGCTACTCAGTTATTATCCAAAGCAGCTTGATTATTATATTATAAAAATGATTTATCATCATGGTACAAATAATGCATTGGAACTTTTAAAAACAAATATTAACCTTTTTTGTTGTAGAAATATCAGAAAATGAGATGTTTTGGTCAGTTGTTGTATACAGAGTAGCACAAAAAAGTTATGATAAGTTATTTACCGAAATAGTGCTGTAAGTGGCGCCCTCTAGAGAAGTTCGACCATAAAAAAATAACGAATTCTTGTTTCTCATACAAGAAAACCTTCCTATACCGAGTTTCATGCCAAAATCTGAAATACTTCTCGAGCAATAAGGAAAAATAGAAAATAAAATTGTAACTTTGACACCCCTGTATCTCGCAAACTATCAACTTTTGGACTACGGTGTGTTTAGGTCAATTCACATATTTTGGTCTGCAGAACCTCTAGTCTCGAGATTTCCCAACATTTCGCAGACACTCTGTACATGGTGGCCCATCCAAGTATGGACGGTATATTATTCATAAACAAATAGATTTTGGGAAAATCTATTTATGCGATGTTATACATGACATTTGAGGACCCATTTCTAAAATATTGGTCATTGTACAGGGTGCTTCAATTTCGACCTACGTATCAAAGTTTTGATTTTTCAAATGGAACACCTCAAATTGTATAGCATATTTGGATAAACCAATTCAAAAGAAGAAAATTGATTTAACATTCAATGGTGTTTTGGTAATTAGCTACTGAGATATAAGGTGTTTTGTCTAGAAAAACCCTCCACTTCGGTGACCCCTCAGTCCACTATTTTGAAATTTCGAGTGCTGAATTTTGTATAAAAAAATAAAATAAATATATAATACTGCAAATTTCAAAATAGCGGATTGAGGAGTTGCCAAAGTGGACTGTTTTTCTGGACAAAACACCTTACATCTCAGTAGCTAATTACCAGAACCCCATAGTATGTTATATCAATCTTCTTCTTTTGAATTGATTTATCCAAATATACAATAAAATTTGAGGCATTCCATTTAAAAAAACACAACTTTGATATGTAGCTCAAAATTGGGACATCCTGTATAATTGAGGAGCAGACTTTCAAAAAGCATTAAGTGCAGTTTTTACGAAATTGGCCAAAAGATGGCGATCAAATGTATAGGTTCATCTCCATTTGTCAACCGCTCCTTGGACATCCAAAACGATGTTAAACGATAAATATAACGCCCGTTAACACGTCTAGACTTTCAAAGAGCGTTATTTGTTTCTGCGTTGGACAAACAAATAGACTTTGATAAGCTAGTTAGTGCATGAACGCTTTTTGTTTGTCCAGTATATTTTGGATGAGCAGCAAGTAAACCCTTTTGTTTAGACACGTGTCTCAAGATTGTAATCCTGTCGTAACTTGCTTCAGTTAGCATAGTGATATCGAGTGGGTTAGATCGGTCGGACCACTATTATGGATGAAGAGCATATTGTTGGTGATCAAGACAGAGGCAGTAGAAAACGAAAATGGGGTGCAACATCACGGCAGCGGCAGAAAGAAATACGGTAGATATAGTAAATTATGTTATTTGGGGAATTTTCTCATAGTTTGCGGTTTTATTTCTAGATACGATGACCCTGATCCCAACCTTGATGGTTTCGACGTCTCCTGTAAGCATGGCAGAAATAAAAAACTTTCATGTAAGGATATTCCTTTCGAAGATCTAAGGCGCTGCCGACAAAAGTTTTATTCACAAAAAGACGAGGTTAAGCAAGATACAAAACTGTCTCATTTAATTGAAATTGGAACTCCTAGGAGAAAGAAACGTTCAGACCAAAGCTTTAATTGAAACCGCAACATTACTGTGCATTACAATGTGTGGAGCTCCAACAGCAAGAAAAGAATTTGTCAGAAAATGTTTTTAAAAATTTTTGGTATTAAAATATAAAATATTTCTAGGCAAATGAAAGCTGGATCGGGTATTTCTGAAAATCATGGTGGTGACAGACGTTCGCAGAAAAATGTGGAAAAGCGCAAAAAAGTGAAAGCATTCATCGCAAATTTAAAGGGGCAAGAGAGTCACTACGGAAGAGCGAAATCTAAAAGGATATATTTATCTGCAGAGTACAATATCACCATACTGCATAGGCTATACAATGATAGCGTTGAAGAAAGCTAAAGAGTAAATTACAAGTACTTTAGTCGCATTTTTTCGAATGACTTTAACATAGGATTCGGTACACCGGCGACCGATGTTTGTGGATTCTGTATGCGGCACAAATCTGCTCTCTATGGTGAACGGCCAACGCGAAAAGCAAACTGTTATTACAAATTTAAGAGTACATAAGTTACGAGCAAAGCAGTTTTTTAAAATGATGAAGGAAAAATCTGAAGACGGCATGGCATTCTGCTTCGATCTTCAGCAGGTAAAACCTCTCCCTAAAGTACCGATTTCAGAGGCATTCTATGCACAGCAACTCTCCTTGTATGTTTTCTGTATCACAGGCATACCTTGCAAGCGACCAATTTTCTACTCATGGTTAGAACACCAAGCAGTAAGGGGTGCCACAGAAGTTGGTTCTGCTCTTTACGATTTTCTCAGAAAGGCTGAATTTCCAAAAAACTTGAAAGAATTGACGTTGTTCTCTGATGGATGTGAAGGCCAAAAAAAGAACAGTCACATAGTTCACATGCTAATGATGTGGCTACATAAAGAAGCACCAAAAGGCCTGCAA
Source organism: Acanthoscelides obtectus (assembly GCA_963669975.1). Taxonomy (NCBI): domain Eukaryota; kingdom Metazoa; phylum Arthropoda; class Insecta; order Coleoptera; family Chrysomelidae; genus Acanthoscelides; species Acanthoscelides obtectus. The sequence goes on from CAVLJG010000001.1 coordinate 107,898,767, forward strand.
TCTATAAGAATGGTTTTTCCAATAAGAGGTCATTCATACCTGCCAGCGGATCGCATTTTTGGACGATGTGAGAAGCTTATTAGGTCCCATAGCACACTAAAGTCACCAGAAAAATACTGGGAGTTGTATTCTCAAGTCGAATTGGTTCGAAAGCTTGGGACTGACTGGAAAATATATGACCTGAAATCCGCTTTGTCCACTTTTAAGAAAATCGAATCAATCCATGCTAAGCGAATCTTGATAAAACGGACTTCAAAATAACATGTAGCGGTGAAAACAGAAACCTTTTACAGAAATGACGATGCCAACGCCAAGTACTTGACGTTGTTAAAAAAAAACAATAAGATTGAAAACTTGAGTTTTCCAAGGTTGCCTTTGAATCATGAAATAAAAAGGACAAAGTTGAAAAGTCTGCATAACCTTTTGGTGCAGCTATCCACAGAAAGATGGCGTGCGGATGAGGAATTGCAATGGCTTCGTCCTATTTTTCCAGAGCCCCTTGAAGAGCTACAAGAGAATAGTGATGAAGACAATGATGAAGATAATGCCCAAGAAGTATGTAACTGCATCGAGGATGATGGTGAAGTGAAAGTTTGAATATTTTTCTCTAAGCCTATTTTTTATAAGATTGTATTCATCGGTAAATGGAATAAAGGTATTTTGACTTAAGTTACCGTTTCCCAACAGAAGGACTTATTTCACCTTCGGACAAACAAAGTGCATCAAATAGAATCTACTTTTGGTCAAAAAATGGAATTTCTTTGTTTTCCAGGTAATCCTCCTTCACCATCAAAGCCTATCTATTTTCGTGGTATTTGATTCACCAAAATCAAGCATTTGCAGCTACGCATGTTGTCACAGCAGTTTTTTCCACTTTCCTCAATTTATGCGGGTCATAGCATAACGCTTTTGGAAAGTCTGCTCCTCAATTGCCAATATTTTAGAAATGTGCCCTCAAATATCATGTATAACGTGCCATAAATGGATGGGCCACCCTGCATATTTTTATAAGGAAAGATCTACCTGAATCTGCAACAAAGTATGAGATATCTCTTGAAAAAAATAATCAATTTTAGCATTGTTTCTACAGGATATATTGTGCTGCATATTCTGATGGACTTATCAAAAAAAGACTGATAATAATTTAAATATAAAACTTTTTGAGAATTAGTCCTTGAGTTACAAGCGAGACAATATGAAGAAACTGTCAACTCTGGCAGCGCTCCAATCTCAAGAAGAGGGAAATTATATATTCTAGAGCTATAAGATACCCATTAGAATAATCCCCAAGTGTAGGTCCATTTCATTCAAAAAAAAATTGATCCGCGGTGTTGAGACCTTTTACTGTCACTTTTAGGCGAAAATGTCTTGGATCAATTTCAGGGAATTCCAGCTTGCTATCTTGGCCCGTTAAAACATAAATGAAGAAAACATGTATAACTCTACACGAGCTGTAACTGGAGAAATACAAGATGCAGTAGTTTAGGCCAGATAGTCGTTGCACCAGTGCATTTAACAGCAACGATTGTTGTCATATTGCTTTTTTACCTAATAGAGTAAGGCGATTACTTAATTTTTCAGTTACAAAACTTGAGGCATTCAGCAGCATTGAAATGTACTTAACGCCTGAGTATATACTACGCTGGATAATCGTCAGATAAAGTAAGACTAACTTTACTTAAATTCTCGTGGCTGATATATATACAGGGTGTCGCAGAAGTTTACGTCAAGCCGAAACCGGGTGATAGGCAAAGTCATAAAAGCTATCAGAAAAATATTTAAAAAAATTTTATGTATGTGTTTTGAAAATTTTAAAGGTCTTTGAAAAAAATATAGAAATTTCACACCCTACGGCAGTCTGTCAACTCCTGTTCCTACAAATATTAACTTTTTTGGATTTTATTTTTACAATGTAATGATGAATAATGCATCTTTAAACTGGTGTCTCAACCTTACTGCCAACCTTTCTCGTTCAGGGAAAATTACCACTTATTTCTCAACCAAGTATTCCAAAGTAAAACTTTGCTCAACTTTAACTGGCTGTACTGGAAAAAAATGTATTACGAGAGTTTGGCAAGTAACCTTAAAAGTTGGCGCATTTAATAAGAATTCCAAAATGGTATAACACTTAGAAGATTACTCGTTAACTTATGCACAATTTTTATTTGAAGAAAAACTGATGAAATATTTTCAAAATTTCCTAATTAAACAGCGATTATGAAAACGCACAAGGACCCTTAAGGATAACTGTTTGCACAACAGTGGGCGTCAAAATGCTGCTGATGATGATTTACCTTTACAGCAAATGCTCAAACTGTTTTCCTACAGCCGCAATACACGCTCGACATCTTCTTAAAAAAGATCGGGTTATTAAACGAGCGAATCCACGGTTATTAACAAACTCAGCTGCTTCCAATAGTCTTTGCCGTAGCTCAGCTACATTTTGAATCGGCTTGAAATACACTTTTTCTTTTACAGTTCCCCAGTAAAAAAAATCTAACGGATTCAGATCTGGTGACCGGGCTGGCCACGGTATTGTACCAGACCGCCCTATCCATCTGCCTGGAAAGTTTCTCTGAAACCACATGTCCCTGTAAATACTCAGTGGCACGTCCACCAATAAATTTTCTAAATGATTTTGCAAATAACCTAAATAAACCTCAGCAGTCAAAGTCTCTGGGAACTCAAACGGACCGATTATTTTACCATTTAAAATTCCTGTCCAATGGTTTATCTTGAAGCGATATTGAGATTTATCTTCTCTCATCAAATGTGGGTTTGCTACGTGCCACTCGTGTAAGTTATGCAGGTTCATGTACCCATCTTTCTTAAATGTGGTTTCATAAGACCATACAATTTTTTCAAAGACCGTGGATCTTCTCTGTGTCTTTCTAACATTGTGCGACAAAAATCAACTCGGGGCTCATAATCCCGGGGCAGAAGAGCTTGAACACGCTGTACGTGATATGGATGGAGCACGTTTTTTTGCAAGATTCTATGGGCTGTACTTTTGGGCACACCTGTTTTTAGTTCTATTGCACGCACTGAAGTACTCGGGTCTTCTTCGACAGCTCCTAGCACCACGTCTTCGTAAGGAAGGAAAGATCTTCCCTCACCGTGTAATTGGTTTGGTAGTTGGCCCTCTGAGAACAGTAAGCGGTGCACGTTTGTAAACACTCGATGATCTGGATGACGAGCTGCATTCGGGTACCTCTCACAGTAAAGTCTCGCTGCAGCACTAGCGTTGCATCTGCATTCCCCATAAATGAGGTGCATGTTAGCATATTCTTGAACGGTGTACACGGACATAGCGGCACTGCACAATCACACTATCAAAGATAGTCTAAGGAAAGCAAATGTTGTTTTGAAGAGCAATTACACAGTCCAAATCCAAATCACAAGCGATCAACAGTCCAGTTCACGAATCCAAAATTAGTAACATTACGAAATCAACAAGCACGAACATGTAAAGATGAGCAGTAAATGAAGGAGTACTGATCGGTATCAAAGTGTGCAATAGCAAGTAAGTGATGTGATTCATCCATACCACATACAGCGGGTTCAACCTCTCCTGCCCCGGGATTATGAGCCCCGAGTTGCTTTTTGTCGCACAATGTTAGAAAGACACAGGAAAGATCCACAGTTCTTTAAAAAAATTTTATGGTCGGATGAGACCACATTTAAGAAAGATGGGTACATGAACCTGCATAACTTACACGAGTGGCACGTAGCAAACCCACATTTGATGAGAGAACATAAATCTCAATATCGCTTCAAGATAAACCATTGGACAGGAATTTTAAATGGTAAAATAATCGGTCCGTTTGAGTTCCCAGAGACTTTGACTGCTGAAGTTTATTTGGATTTTTGAAAAATCATGTACAACATTTATTGGTGGACGTGCCAATGAGTATTTACAGGGACATGTGGTTTCAGCATGATGGCTGCCCAGCGCACTATGCACTCTCAGTGAGAGAGTATCTAGATCAAAACTTTCCAGGCTGATGGATAAGGCGGTCTGGTACAATACCGTGGCCAGCCCGATCACCTGATTTGAATCCTTTAGATTTTTTTACTGGGGAACTGTAAAAGAAAAAGTGTATTTCAAGCCGATTCAAAATGTAGCTGAGCTACGGCAAAGACTATTGGAAGCAGCTGAGTTTGTTAATAACCGTGGATTCGCTCGTTTAATAACCCGATCTTTTTTAAGAAGATGTCGAGCGTGTATTGCGGCTGAAGGAAAACAGTTTGAGCATTTGCTGTTAAGGTAAATCATCATCAGCAGCATTTTGACGCCCACTGTTGTGCAAATAGTTATCCTTAAGGGTCCTTGTGCGTTTTCATAATCGCTGTTTAATTAGGAAATTTTGAAAAATTTTCATCAGTTTTTTTTTTCAAATAAAAATTGTGCATAAGTTAACGAGTAATCTTCTAAGTGTTATACCATTTTGGAATCGTTATTAAATGCGCCAACTTTTAAGGTTACTTGCCAAACTCTCGTAGTACATTTTTTCCAGTACAGCCAGTTAAAGTTGAGCAAAGTTTTACTTTGGAATACTTGGTTGGGAAATAAGTGGCAATTTTTCCTGAACGAGAAAAGTTGGCAGTAAGGTTGAGACACCAGTTTGAAGATGCATTATTCATCATTACATTGTAAAAATAAAATCCAAAAAAAGTTAATATTTGTAGTAACAGGAGTTGACAGACTGCCGTAGGGTGTGAAATTTCTATATCTTTTTCAAAGACCTATAATTTTCAAAACACAATTTTTTTAAATATTTTTCTGATAGCTGTTATGCCTTTGCCTATCACCCGGTTTCGACTGACGTCGACTTCTGGGACACCCTGTATATATATATATATATATATATATATATGTATAACATTATTACAAAGTAATTATAAGCACTGCCAGACACCTTCAATGATCCTTAAATTCAGTCAAACACCTTGATGTACCCAAAGAATAACTGAACTTTACTTATTCCGTCAGCTTGATTTTTATATAACGTTACTTGGGGGACTATTTGAAAACTGAATGTTTAGCCACAAAAATCTTGTGGGCATCCCCCAAAAAAACATTCAGGCGTCAGTATGAGCATGAGGGTACTATTCTTTCGTCATGGAGCGAGTGCGATCTCTCTATGAATAGATTCGACCCTCTTAAGGCCACTCTCAGGTCTAAATGATATGCGTGGGATCGCAAATGTCAACTTAATCAGATACAGGGTTATTGTAATTTCAACATTGTATCCAAAACACGCAAACATTCGTGTGACTGAAACTACATCAATGGCGTAAAAAATGGAAAATCGTTATTTTCTGAAAAAAAAATAATAATTCTCTACGCCTTTGACTTTTTTGAAACATCTAGTGCATTTTTCAATAAAGTATACTTATTTACATAATTCACCTCTCTTGTGAAACTTGCTCAGTAACGAATATATTACTTATAATAATGTTTTACAAAAAATAGTCTAGCTTGTGATAGAATAAAAAACACTCCACTGGTATTTCAACGAGTGCGCAATTCCATGAGAAGGAGGGCGGAAGCATGCATACTCAGTGAAGGGGGCCATTTTCAAGAAATTTTTTAATCAATTATAATAATAATAATAATTATTATTATTATTATTATTAATCCCTCCACACTGCGAGGCGAAGTTTAGCCAGCTGGCTACTCTACTACTTAACGTCACAGCGCAGGAACACATACAAAAGGAAAAATATAACAATGAGTAGCAATCGACTAAATAATATATACAATAATTAAGCTTAAATAGATTAATCTTAATATGTTGTACATCTATTCTACATAGCCCGCTCTAACAAAAAAACAATAAAGACAAAAAAAAAATATATCAGCCAGCTTGGCTAGCAGACCCCAGAAGATGGTTCTTAATGGCTCTCTTGAATGCAAGTATTCTCTTCTTTTTGTAATTGTCATTAAGACTATTATACACCTTGACAGCGTTGTAGGTGAAGCTACGATGGAAAATGTTGCTCCTATAACTAGGTATGTCTAAGATTCCTGTAATTGAGATCCCCACGTGGTACCAGCCTTTTTAGTAGATAAGTTGGTAGCCTATTGATTTTTATTCGTTGTACTAAAATTAGTAAGTTATATGTGAAAAGCTGGTCAACCATCAACCATCTAAGCGCACTGATCTTCTTAGACACATGGCTAAACTTTCGCAGACCACAAACGAACCTACAGCAGCTATTTTGAATTTTTTGTACTCGATATTTAGTAACGTAATCAAGACAAGGAAAGTAAACAGCAATTGAATAATTGATTAACGATAGAACCAGAGTCTCAGCCAGTTTTTGCGAGTTGGTTTTAATGTAATGCTTATGTTGTCAGTTGTTGTTGTTCATTACCCCTAATGTGTTTAATTTTTCCAATTAAATTAATAATAATTTTGCAAGTTAGACAATAGAACGGATTTTTATTGTTTTACTCAAAAATGGTGCATCGAAAGAAAACAATTCAAGAGAGATCATTCGTTTTGAATTGAACGGGGAATTCAAAAATAATTTCTATTTGGCAAAAATCATTGGCGACCATTTATTTGTTAAAAAATATCGAAGTCAGTACCCGTATGCGCGCCACTGTTAAAGCTAAAAATTATTTTTGCATTGAAAAATATGCAACTTTATTAACCTCCACTACGTAGTAAATATCAGTGAAATGTCCATCTTTTTCCTAAAGCTTCAACACCCCGAGTTTTTGTAAGGAAACATTTTTGGACCATAGTTTATAAATCAAACTAACATTAATTTTTCATGTAGATTCACACCCTTAAATATTCGCATATATATATAGTATAGTTTGATATGCAAAGGTCGAAGATTCATCGTACCAAAGTGAACCTACCTAATCACGGTTCGATTTCGCCTTTTGGAACGATTCCACTCATCCTTTTTCTTAGAAACCTCCAGCGCAGGCGTAGGAAGTATAGAGTCAATCTGCCTGATACCATTTTTTTGTTTAATGAGAAGAAAAAATTAATTATGTAGGCTGATCTACTGTAAATGTGGAATATTCTCATACCGTTTCAGAAATTTACTATTATTTGTTGACAAGCCATGATGGCAGAAAGGTTGGAAAAATATGCATTTTTTGAGAAAAACATTTGCTAATATGTTGCTCATTAGTCATCACTATACACAACATGCAGGAATCAGACGAGAAGGATTAAAAATCGTCCCTATTTCAAACATGCTATTGACCAAAAGGGCGGCGTTAATTGGTCACGTAGTGTCTGCATGCCACAACCTTTCAATTTCTCGGTCAGCGGGATACCTTTTAATTCTGCTTTCTCTCCAAACCGACTGAGCTTGTCTACACGTGACTCCTTAATTTCTTTGTCGCAAGATAAATTATACAATCAATTGGGCTTGCGCATCTTGAAACGACAAAACGGGCAGCGGCAAATTAGATATAGATAATCCAATTTGGGATTGTTTTTTTAGGGTGGCCGAAACGACCGCTGTTTATCTTTTATTAGTCAAGATCTCCGACGCTCTGCCGCAAATGCTTTTCTTTCTCGCCGTTCGCCGCGCAGCCCGCTATACGTGAAATCTCGTTTTCCAATAAAACCTTGGAAAACGATAAAAAACTTTTAATTTGGGTCTGGACGTCCCTGTAAAGTTGCCGTTGTAGATTAGATGGGGATGGGGAGGAGAGAGGGCAACCAATTAAACTTATTTACTTTCCAATTACTTATTTCCCGGTTCCTAGAACCTGAAGAACTTGAAATTAGATGCAGACTAAGAATATAGTGTTGACGAATTTAAAATAACTAAACAGCTGTCACGTGCTAAAATCACGTAACCTTCCTTTTTACTGTTTTGACCACTTACATATCAGTAATTTGAATTTCTCTTCGTTGACCGATTCCTAGTCAATGGTTTTATTTTGGCAAATTTCATAGTTTATTATTGATTGTAGAATTTCTCACGTATTATATCTGACATTTTCAGCGACTGTATTGTATTGAAATCTTTTTGGACACTTATGTTATAGTATTATTAACGACTGTCTGAGAAATTTCCTCATAAAATATCGTTGGATCTTGTAGAGTAGGTAACCAGCGCGCCACTTTGTGACTTTGCACGTACTAGCAGTATAGGGATAATTTGTTCTGTCGAACGTGCCTTCAAATTCAAATTCAAATTCAAATTATTTTATTATCCTAAGAGACATTACAAAGTATGTATAGGATTCGTCGGAATAAAAACTAATAAAACAACATAAAATAAATATATGTATAAAACAAACACACAAATAAATCATAACATAACAAACTCAGGGATGGCATAATAACATTTACACACAAGAGAATCGGTTAGTTTAGCCTTAAAATTATGCATATCTCCACACTCTTTAATATGGCTTGGTAGCCTATTGAAAATTCGTGGACCCAGTATTTCCGGAGATCTGACGCCGATCTAATACTTGGCAAAATACACATTTAAGTCTTCAGCTTGTCTGGTCGAGTACTAGTTAAAATTGTTTAGAAATCTAGTTTTGTTAATAAAAGAATAAACAGCCATTTCGTATCGAGAGCTGAAGTATCATGACATAGTAGACTCTTCGGTCTCCTGCGCTGTGCGGGTTCGAATCCCATCCCAAGAGAAATTTTTCTCTTGGTTAAGGATGTTGTGATTGTCCGTAGGTGGTAGACGGTCTCTGACTGTCGAACGCGGAGGTACCACCTGGCGGATCTCGTAGGCGGAGCCAGAATGTGTGCACGTTGCATGCACACGTGTTCCCTCGCCAGAGTCCGTGTGGAGTTCCCCCTTTTCCATGTATCCTCCTATAGCCCCACGGTACCCAATGGGTGCTAAGGCCTTAGGCCTTCGTGGCGGTTGGAGTATAAAAAAATCCAATGTAAGTTGAAATCTTGTAGAAAAACGTACATAATATCAAAAACCCCTTACATAATATCAGTTTGCAACATATGTTATACCCCTGTTGTTCAATGCACATCATGATCTGGCCAATAGATAATGATAAATTCCACGACCATTTCATGAAATGGTCAAAAGAAGAACAAAAGGTGCTTATTAACGTATATTTAATCACTACTAATTAGCGTTGGATGTCAACGGTAATTAGGAGTCAGCATCTGTGGAGTGTGATTCTGAAATATCATGACCAAGCGATCAATGGCGGAAGTCCCGCACCAATAATTTCAAATAATGGTGGATGCACAAACTAATAAGACTTTGCACGTTCAATAATGGTGGAAGTGTACGCTAATTGTTACACAATAGATATTACACGTTCGCCATTTATTGAATCACGTTCCGAAATCAGTTTGTCTTTTTTGTACATTAACGCGTTCAATGCCACTGGGCGACGCGTATGATCTTTTTTTATTATTTTTTTTTATACTCCAACAACCGCAAAGGCCTAAACACCCATGGGGTACCGTGGGGCTATAGAGGCGTACAGGGGAATGGGGGAACACGGACTCTGGCGAGGGTGGTACCTCGGCATTCGATAGTCAGATACCGTCTACGACCTAAGGACAATAACAGCATCCATAGCCAAGAGAAAAATTTCTCTTGGGATGGGATTCGAATCCGCACAACGCACGGCGACTGATCAGGAGACCGAAGTCTACTTCTGCGGGCACCGCTGCTGCCGATCTATTATTATATGGTGCTTCAGTTCAGGTGGCTCGCTAGTATAGTTCGGACGGGTGAATAGGAATACAGGTTAGACATTTCTGAGAACGTACGCGGTTTGTCCTAAATTCAACCTCTAGTGCCAAAAAAATATTTGTATTCAGGTAAGAAAATATTCGATAATTACAAAATATCTCTTTTATTATCATTTAAAGGGATTTTCAGGCAACAAAATTAATAACCCCTTGAGCCTCGACTACATGTAGCAACTTTCAACTGGCAGCGAACGTGTTAATACGATGGACAGCTCCTATTATTGTTTCTAAGAATAACTGGTTCATAAGTGGAACATTTGAAACTATACTGCTGAGTTGCATCGCCTTCCTCAGATATATCGCTTAGGAAAGATGATTCTTATATTAAAGTCGACCTCAAATTCGGTATCTGTTGCACAACTTTGAATTCGTAGGAACTAAGCTAAGCAGTGAAGTAACGTTTTTAGTCTATGAAAATCTGTCAGATTTCGTCACCGCAGATTAATTTAATCTACTTCTCCAGTCTCTGTCCTGTGCATTTTTCACATATTCAAACTTTTCGAATACTAATTAGGGATACTCGACTAATGTACGAGCCATAACACAAAATAGTTCGGACATTATCTAATTTTGTCTTAAAGTTTGTTTATTTTTTTAAGGTTACAAAATATTTTTTTATATAACATTGAAATATGCTTTTTGGACATCATGTTAACAAAATTATAAAACTAAACTAACATTGATAACAGCAATATTTGGCTGACACGTGAATGTTCGTACGAACCACTTCAATAGTTCGTTACGTCTCCCTTTGCCTTAATAACATCATTAGTTGTGGCTTGCATGGTTCTAAAAAGGTTTTCGCAGTCTTCCGCCTTAAAAGAATCCCATATATTTTGTAATTTCACTCGTAAATCAGAAATGTTCCATTGTGAATGATCTCTTAACTGCTGCTTCATTTTGTGAAATGTAGATTTAATAATATTTAAATCAGGACTACTGGAAGGACAAGATACAAATATTATCCTGCAACAATTTTTTCGTGGTTTTGGTCGTGTCGTGTCTTGTTCAAAAATAAAGTTTCTATCAGGTGATAAAATTGGAATTAACACTAGCAAATTGGTTTCAAGGATATTTTGGTATTTAGCTGCGTTTACAGTGCCGTCTATGAAGTGAAGTTTTCCAACTTCAAAAGCAGATATGCTCCTCTATATCATCAAACCTGATGAAAACGATTCTATTTAGGCAGTCTTTATGAAACGTTTCATTTTTGTTTCTTATAACCAGGGATCGCTGGTCACCCACACAAACATCATATTTAGATTCATCGTTAAAAAACATCTTTTTCCCGTCTTCGTGAGTCCACATTGTCCATTCCTTAGCCCACACTAATCGCCTTTTCTTTTATTTTTCCGCAAGCAATGGCTTTTCTTTTGCCTAAAGCAAAGATTTTGCTGAATAAATATGCCATTGTACTCATGAATGCACCGACGACACGTTTCTCGTGAAACATTTCTTCCATGATGTTTCTTCATTCCATTTTGTTATTTCCCTAACTGCAACTCGACGACCAGCTTTACAAATACGAACAGGAGATCTTTGCATTCCATGACTGATCTTACGTGGCCTACCAACACCGTGTCTTGAAAGTTGAGTTGAACCCATGTCTCGATACTTTTTTAAAATATCTGCCACCGTAGACTTTGCGACATTTATTTGTTTAGCAATATCCAGAAAACTCTTTCCTTGATGAAACAATTTTATGATTAAAACTCTGATTGCACCGTTTGTTGCTTTACCACGTGGCATTTTAAAGCAAATTGATTCACAGAATTGGTTCTTAACTCGAAACGTTAACACTTTTTGGTTTCCATGGCCTGCTATGATTTTCTTTTTAATATCGTGTCCGAACACTATATTTCAATATCATATTACTTTAAAACAGTTTTGTTAATAGGATGAGCTAACAATATACTCGTATTTCATTGTCTTATGAAATAAAAACAATTGATTTTTAGCCTTATGAAAATAAACAAACTTTTAGATAAAATTGGACAGTATCCAAATATTTTGGTGTTAGGGCTCGTACTAATAACACTGATAAACACAGGCTTTGTGACATGACGATTTTTGGGTGTATCTTATATCTTTTGAGTCCCTTAAATCAAATCTAAAAACAAAATTTTTCTATCAACCACAGATATTCGGTAACATCTACTTTTATGCATTACAATACGTAACATCTCATATTGCTGCATTTCTCGGCGTTCATGCGATGACGCAAATATATAATGTTAAGACGTGTCTATTCCTGTGTATTACATGCGAGCTCTCTGTTTAGAGAGCATATTGCCTTTATTAGTAGACTAATAGCATCAGAGTCAGTTACGTTTGATGTGTTGAAGAGTACTGAGATGTTCTGAATACTGTTAATTTTTGTTAAAACGGTGTGTTGTTTTCAGTTTATTGTGATTGAGACTAGCTTTAGCCTAGAAATTGTGTAAATAGTGCGAACAGTTTTTGTTATGTGTGCGTTTTAAATCCCAAAAACGTACTTTTACTCCCCTTGTGTTGAAAGCATACGAACTTTATTTTGGAATTAAAGTTGGCGACCAAGATAAACTATGGGCCCCTCATATATGTTGTAAGACTTGTGTAACGTTGTTAACAGGTTGGTTAAGAGCCGACAATCGTAAAATGCCCTTTACGGTACCAATGGTTTGGAGAGAACCGAGAGACCAAGCTACTGATTGCTGTTTTTGCCTTACAAATATTAAAGGTATTTGACCAAAATCGAAACATACTGTTAAGTATTTTAATTTACCATCAGCCTTGCGGCTCGTTAAGAATAGTGATGAATTTTCTATCTCAGTTCCACCAAAACTTTGATCTTTGGATGAAAAAGTCGAATCCATCGATTCTGAAAGCGTAAAAATTTTCAATCCTTCGTTTGACCTGCCAGGATGTTCAACAGCGCTTCATTTGATCACACAGGGCGAACTTAATGACTTAGTTCGAGAATTTTATCTATCAAAATTCTAGTCGTAACTTTTAGCGTCAAGATTAAAAGGATGGAATCTTCTCCACAGTGATGGTTACATAACTTTTTATCTAAAACGAGAACACGACCTCACATTGTTTCCATCAAGAAAAGGAGTTGTTATATTGCTCCAATGTCAATAATTTGTTTGACGCGTTAGGACAGAAACATGATCCACATGATTCGCGCCTGTTCATTGATTCCTCTAAGCTTAGTTTAAAAGCGGTATTGGTACACAACGGTAATGAATATCCAACTGTACCTAAAACGCACGCAGTTCATATGAAGGAATCATATGAAAATATACGAGTTCTGTTAGAGCATGTCCGTTATAATGAATATGAATGGGTCATATATACGTATGTATGTGCATATTTAAAGGTAATAGCCCTTCCTCTTGGAATGCAACTGGGATATACCAAATATTGTTGTCTTTGTGAATGGGACAGTCGTGCGCGAGATCGTCATTATGAACAAAAGGAGTGGCCACTACGTCAGGTATCAACTCTGGGCCTTCAAAAATTTTGTGAAAGCTATGGATCGAAATGGAAGATGGTTTCTGCATTTAAAACAAACATTTTCGGGACTTGTTGGGGCAAAAATTAAAGAGGGCTTATTTGTGGGTCCACAAATACGGAAAATCATGAAGGATGATGTATTTGACAGTGGTCTAAATGAAACTGAATTACGAGCTTGGAATGCTTTTAAATCAGTTACTGCAATTTTTTTAGGCAATGTGAAGGCGGAAAATTATAAAGATATTGTGAGTGTACTAGTTAATGCTTATAAAGGAGTGGGATGGAACATGTCATTAAAAATTCACTTTTTGGAATCTCATCTCGATTTTTTTCTAGAAAATTTAGGTGCGGTAAGTGATGAACATGGTGAACGGTTCCACCAAGACATTTCTGCTATGGAAAAACGGTATCAAGGCAAATGCAGTGTCAATTTGCTTGCTGATCATTGCTGGACATTGTTAAGAGATACTTCAGGAGCAACATCGCCGTAAAACATCGACAACAACATTCTGAGATTAATGATTATTCGAGTGCTTATTAATACTCTTACACACATATCCTTATAATTTACGAGTATAAGCAGCAAATAAAATTCCTTATTGCAACAAAACTGTGGGTAATAGAAAAAATCGAATGCTATTTCCGGCTTTTTGGGTACGTTTTAATTTTGTTCACCAGTGAATCTATTCAGGGTGTTTCAGTTTATTGTTGCATAACTTTAAGATTCGATAGAACTTTTAAAATTAACGCATAAAGTCTATATAAACATGGGTCGAAAAATGCGTGGCTTCCGAAATAGAGGGTGTTTAAATTTACTTTCTAAAACAGTTTTTTTTAAATATTTCCAACAATATTTGATGTATAACAAAAATTGGTATACACGGGTTTTTTGGTACGACAAAACGAACCATGGGCATACTGTAGCCGCTAGAGGGCGCTCTCTACTGTACCTGTAGTATATTAGAATGACCGAAAAATTTTTCTTAGTGCAATTTTTGGCTTTTTGAATAAAAAAACTGATTCTTCGCACTTTTAAACATAAAAAAGCTCTCCTGTGAGTTTTCGTTACAGTTAGCCGTTTTTGAGATATTTCGATTTTTAAGGTTCGATGCATTTTTAATTATTTACAAGTAATTAAGATGATCGTTTAGATTGTGTTTTTAAACACAGCAATAATTCCTAACTCCAAATAAACACAAAAAAACAGAATATTAATTTGTTTATTTTTCCAATATTATTTTTAACAAATTAAATTAATGATTTACAACTAAAATGCTATTGGATAGTTAGGACAAACATACAAAATCTAAAGTAGTTGCTCGAAATGTAAACCCAATTGTTCAATACACAATTCACATCTACGAATGATCGAACGTGGTATAGCATTATACAAATAAGGCCTTATTTCATCACATGCATTCCTGATTCTGTCTATTAGCATATCTCTTGTGGTTACGGGAGTCTGGTACACTTTGTCTTTTAGAAATCCCCACACAAAGAAATCTAATGGATTTAGGTCAGGGGATCGTGGAGGCCAGGCGACTGGTCCTCCACGGCCGATCCATCTTTCTGGATAATTTTCGTCCAGCCAGTTTCTAACTATTCTCGAATAAAGAGCTGGACAACCATCAAGCTGGAACCAGGCCAATCTTCTTAAATCTAACATAACATCATCCCACATGTTCAGCCTTTAAAAATTCCAAGAAGGTCACAGCATTTAACCCTGCAAGCAAAAGGTAGGGTCCAAATAGTCGATTACGGTAGATACCAATCCACACGTTCACACTAAATTCATGCTGAAAATTTCTTTCCCGAACTGCATGCGGATTTTCATGCGACCAAATATGTTGATTATGAAAATTTACCACTCCACGTCTAGTAGAGCATGACTCATCGGTCCATAAAACGTTACTTAAAAACTCCCTATTATTATCATTTCTATAAAGAATCCACTGACAAAATGTGATTCTTCGTTCTCCGTCCCCTGGCTGTAGTCCTGACACAGGTTGCAAATGGTAAGGACGTCTATGGTCATTTCTAATAACACGGCGAACATGGCTTGCTGAAATTACCAAGGCACCAGAAACTCTCCTAACACTTGTGGTCGGATCTCTATCAAACTCACGCAGAATCATACGGGTAAATCTGCGCTGACGAACATTTATGTTTTGATCCCTTTGGAGATTTCCAAAACCATTTTCAATTACTTGGCGATGCAGTCTTACAAATACTGAGCGAGTTGGATGTCGTCTGTTTGGAAATCTTCGTGCGTATTCTCTGGCTGCTTCTGCTGCGTTTCCAATTACAAAGCCATACACAAAATGAATATCCGCTAACTCTTGATTGGAGAATAAAAATGGCATTTTTATAAAACTTACAAAAAAAAACAGGTAAAAGAAACTAAATTTCGTGCATTCACAATTGCAAAAAAACGTTTCAGGTTTCAACAGACAACAAAACTAACTGTCAACTAATTGACGTTTAACCTTATTATGCTTTCAATTTCAAAAATATTTGCAGGCACAGCCTACTCCTAAAAATTATCGAGATACTAACTTTTTAACGTTATTTTATCATAAATAATTAAAAATGCATCGAACCTTAAAAATCGAAGTATCTCAAAAACGGCTAACTATAACGAAAACTCACAGGAGAGCTTTTTTATGTTGAAAAGTGCGAAGAATCAGTTTTTTTATTCAAAAAGCAAAAAATTGCACTAAGAAAAAATTTTCGGTCATTTTAATACACTACAGTTACAGTAGAGAGCGCCCTCTAGCGGCTACAGTAAAACTATGCCCATGATTCGTTTTTTCGTACCAAAAAACCCTTATGTACACATTTTCACTGTTATACATCAAATATTGTTGGAAATATTTAAAAAAAAACTATTTTAGAAAGTTAATTTAAACACCCTGTATTTCGGAAGCCACGCATTTTTCGACCCATGTTTATATAGACTTTATGCATTAATTTTAAAAGTTCTATCGAATCTTAAAGTTATGCAACAATAAACTGAAACACCCTGTATATTCGACCGTCGAGTCGTCAGAACCAAGATACATAGTATGTTACAAACTTCACCTTAAGCAGAAGTAATCTTCAACTTAGCTCCACTGTCCACAGTTCCCAACTTCCACTCTAGCTTTAATTGTATCTGGTGCAATAAAAATATTGAAATCGAGAGTCACCTCCGCTGAAAAATGATCTTAGCAAAGCGGTGCAACCGAGCATCGTTATGTTTGTGATCAACTAGACCTGTTCCAAGCAAACCTTCTATTATGATTTCGTTGATAGCGCTTCACGCGTCTACCCCGTTCTTTGCTTTTGCATACGAACGAAAATACAAATGTAGCCGCTAAAAAGCCAATTTATATTCTTTCTGATAACGTTCGCTAGAATATTTATTAACCGAATTAATTTTTCTTCTTCGCCCCGACGGCATAACAATAAAAATTAATTAAAGCACACCCTCTTTCAGGAGTGCTAGCTAGCCAGTGCTGCAGGTGCTGGGTACTTGCTAGATATAATAAATACGAGGGGTTGTCTCTAAGCTTTCGAATGTTATTGTTCAATACTTTGGAAGAATATTTTATTAAGGGTGGATTTCACCAGGATTGTCAAATCAACGGTCCGTTATTCTCCACCTATAGGGTAACAGTTCGTCAAATACAGCGAATAAGCTTCAACTTCCAATCAACAAATTTTAGCAACCAATAGCTATGAAATGTTGAAAACAAAATACTGTCAAAGTATGAGATAACAGCTTTTCATTGAATCATCACCAGCTTATTGAATATTAACAAATTACATATAATTTAGTCAAAATTTAAAAAAGTGTTCGATTTTTGAATAAAATTCATGTTTTTAATATTGTCAATTGTTTATTTATGTTTATATTATTGTCTTCAATTGATATGCGATTTTACTAATTCAACATCATCTACCGTGTGTTCTTTTCCTATAAACCTCTTGCAGATAGCCATTAAGCACCTACTAGATGACAGGCTCTACCAAAAATTTCATAGATATTGCTCGTTTCCAGACATTCGTTCATTTACTTGCCGTTCATCAGTACCATTATAGCACCGTCGATTGATATTCCCACAAAACCATTGAAGATTTTTGATATCCATACATCCATAGTCAAATATTTTCTGGTTGTTCAGGAACTGAACAAACATCCACACTACATTTACAGCGATTAAGAAATACTCAAATAAACATATGTCGTAAAGCTACCGGCAAATTTAAAACCTGCAAAAAAATAGGATTTTCTTCTTTCTAGGTTATATTTATAATAGACATTATTTGAATAACAGCTGATTATTAAATTTCAAAACTACCCAACGAGTGACACATGTGTGGGATCCGTCAACCCTTGGTCCCAGTAGAGTATTTCGTTGCACAACGTTTGAAAAAATGCAAATGAAAATTTCAAATTATTTCCATGACGCCGCAAAATAGCTCCGTCGGTACCTCGGATTATACATCTTGACAGTAGAAATGTTCGATACGATCCTATATTTAGAAGTATCGATACATTTCACGAGTATCGTCATTTTTCAATCCGGACTGTGTCAGAAAGAGAGACTAACTTCAGATTACTTTTCTTCTTTGTTTCGTTCCGCTGGATATCGATAATTTTATTCCAATATTTTAGAGTGTCGATACCTCCTAAAACGATAAGAATCGATACATAACGATACTTTTCGTGGATCTAAACATCCCTAATCTTGATAGCTTGTCATTCTTGTCAACTGGGCCGCAGGGTGCGGTATTGCTTTTACTATCTTACATTTTGCTAAAATCTCATGACAAATAAAAGTATCAAATGAAATATTGACAAATATGAACGGATATGCATAGAATTTAGAATATAAATTCATATTGCAAATTTCAGATTGTCTATGCATGGACTTGAACCGGATTTTTCGGTATTTTTACCGAAAAGAGAATATTTACCGATAACATCATTCTCTATGATTTTTCAAAATAATTTAAATATTTCTAAACTTAGCGAAAAAGAGCTGAAACCAAAAATAAAGCTAAAAAATAATTTTATGTAGTCTTCATAGTTTTATGCCCCATTATCCATACATATGCATACACACTTTGGGTTGCCTATGATTACGAACGTACATCCTCATCCCTTACTCCGCTTGCCTGAATTGATTTTTGTGCATACAAAGGGTACACACTGATAGATTACCGTCATTACCTCATCACCGGACAAGTGATAAAGAAACCGAAACCTGTCTGTTTTCAAAATAAGTATTACAATAAAATGAGAGGTGAGTTCATGGGTTCAGGTGCAAAACAGAAAAATATTCACAATCCTATAAGCAACAATGGAAAACCGAGTTTGCAAAGTACTTCGAAAGATCGACCAGTATGCACATTGCAGAAGTTGTAATATAGAACTATGCCCCCAAAAAAGATGTTGTGTGCGCGCAAAATACAATATCAGACGTTTTTCATGACTCAAGGGTCCTTTATCTACCACTGATCTTGGAACGGCATTTTCCTTATACCGAATTCAACGACACTATTTACGGATTCCGCTTTTTTTTTTGCTGGTTCGGCAACACCGCAGATGTGCAGATCACTACACTTTAAAAGTAATTGATATCCCAGACGTGTTATAATAATAGAAATAAGAAAATATAACAATGTTTGGAGATATATTTTCATAAATAGGTATTTTTGATTCTGACTTATACTATCTAGACGATGAATAATAGGTGGATGCGCATACTTTTACAAATATCGACGTTTTAGAACCCAGAAATGCAGAATGTGCTGTTTGTTTACATTTTTTTCAAAATAACAAAAATCAGTACATACATTTCTACAGGTACGTATTATATACAACACCCTGTACGTGATATACAGGCAAACCTAGATTGCCATGCATGAACAGTCGTCAAAAACAGTGAAAACATACTACCAGATATAATAGCTAGAAAATCGACCTATTATTTCTTTCATTTTCATTGGTCCATTTAAATAACTGACCGTCTTTTGTGAAATGATAAAAATTTGAAATTCTATAAAAGTTATCCTAATTCTAAAGCACAAAGACATAATATTACATCTACAATGTACCCTTATTTTTTCACGACTTTATTCAACATTTCAGTAGAAATCACTGATATTCAGAGAGCTTTGACAACTTCGTCAAATTGCATTTCGATAAGATCCTTTCCTATTGGTTCAACTGACCGTCAAATATTAATGTCGGTGAAATTGGCCCTAAATCTTTGAAATAATCATGAACAGGCATAGCATAGGCAAATATTAGGAAAAAGAATCACCTGAAGCAATTGAGGTTATAAAAATACCGATAAATGTGAACATTTTCGAAATATGTGGATACCAATAGAATGCACGTTGAAGAAATATACAGGCTGTCCAAATAGTGTGTCAAAGCTCAATATCTTCATTACTATTAGAGCTGCAGAAAAATGTTAAATATATAACTATATAGATACACACAATATAAACTTGTATATTTTTAACTGCGACACCATATATTTCTGTTGATCTTCAGAAGCACCTTTTCTTGGTCATTCTGAGAAAGTATGGTTTCAGGAATTTGTACCGGGCATTTCGGAAAATATGGCCACTTTTTCACTAAAATCATTGTACATTTGGCTTCCCCTATCTTAAGCACACTCTAGATAAAAACTGTTTTATGATACTGAGTGATCGAGACAGTGGTAGACATTCGTATCCAGTATTTTTCACGTATATCTATAAACCGGGATATACAGGGTGAGTCAAAATGGAAGGATATAATTTTCTCGAAAAATTTAATGTATTTTATATCTCTATTCAACGGGTCTCTTGATGTCTTTTCAATTTTATTAAGCATTCCCTACATCTAAACCAAGTATTTTTTGAGATATTCCATGTTTTATAAGTGAAAACCATAACAATATTGGAATGATTAGGAAAATATAGGCCATGCTATAGAATATACTGGGTTACAAAAAAAGGTAAACATCTGGGCATGTTTATCCGATTTTAATAATTTTTGTCATATATTACGTTCACTGTCCCTTACTAGTAAAATGATAAAACTTTCAGCTTGATTCGTCAATTGACTGCAGAAGCTGGTTCAATAATCTGTTAAGCATTCACGATTCCATATACACTCATTGACACGCCGGGCCATCGTGGTGATAAGGTGGTCGATATCTTGTTGGGGTATCTCATTCCAGGCTACTGCAACTTCGTGTGTAAGAGCTGGTAAAGTCTGTGGAGGGTGATGCAAATTCGAGAGCCTAAGACCTATCATGTCCCAAACATGTTCAATTGGAGATAGGTCAAACGATCGTGGTGGCCAAGGTAAACGGTTGATGCGATGTTGATCCATGAAGGCTAACGATGCTCTGGCAACATGCGGTCTGGCATTGTCTTGCTGAAAAGTCGGGTTCTGGATGGTGTTGAGGTATGGAATAATATGAGGCTCCACTACTTCCTGAATATAGCGTCGGGCTGTCTTATTGCCTATTGGAAATTAGTGGTGATCTGCTACCATAAGCAATAGCACCCCAAACCATAACTCCCACGGTGTGGTGAACGTGACGCTCTCTGTCAAATTGTGGATCACGTCTTTCACCACGTCACCTTCTCACTCTTGATCAACCATCATGCATCCCCAGACAGAAGCGGGATTCGTCACTAAAGACCACCTGATTATATTCCCGTTCGCATATAATTCTTTCTCTACACCAGAGCAAACGGTTATGCCGATGCTCAGCTGTGAGAGGTAGCACCCAGTGTGTGCGATAAGAAAAAAGGCCATGTCATATTCGGCGCGATACTGTACGCATACCAACCATCCTTCCACGCTCTTCAAACCACTGATTAGCGATGACTCGAGTACTACTGAATCTGTCTCGCAGAGCCAGAGGTCTTAACCGGCGGTCATGTCACTCTGTGGTCCCTCTGCGACTTCCAGAACCCCTTGTGGTATACTGGTTCTACGCGACGATAGTACGTCCATCTCTCTTGTACGGCTCCCTGGTCTGGTGGCCTTGCATCAGAACTGAGACAACTAAGGCCAAACTCAATAAAATTCAGCATTTGGCCTGTATTAGCATTACAAGCGCAGTGCGTACAACGCCATTGAGAGCAATGGAAACTCTGTCGGATCTCTCACCGTTGGATCTGGTGATCCGCGGTGAGACGAGAGTAGTCGCTCATCGACTGTGGAGGGCAGCAGGGCCTTCTTGAATCCTGTCAAGGGGCATACTGCCATCTTAGTCGAATTGCAAAGCGAGGACCTCGTCCGTCTAAGTAGAGGTGATCGTATTAACCCCAAAAGTTTATTGTGGAGTATTCAACGAGGGAGGAGTGGGTCGCCGGTAGCCGGAGACTCTCCGGGTGACCGAAGAGGGTTCAAGTGCTGGGGTCTCTAGACCTAGAACGAGGATATCTCCGCCCCTCGGTGGATACACCACTATTTTACAGGAGGAAATCTTTGCGATTCTGGCTTGTGTATCTCGCATTCTGGAGGAGGGTGGGCCTAGAAGAAGAATAACAATCTTATCCGACAGCCAAGCTGCAATGAAGGCACTAAGTACCTGTAAGATTACTTCGAGTCTTGTATTGCAAGTGCTAAGGATGGACGTTTCTGCTTATCTCTGGATAGAGCCAACCTAAGGTTGCTGGTGGGACTGTTGTCTGGCCATAACACGTTAAGGCGCCACCTGCACGTGATGGGGGTGGCTGAGGATCCCTTGTGTAAGCGCTGCAAGGTAGAGAAAGAGACCTCAGCGCACGCGTTGTGTCGCTGTGAAGCTCTGAGCTGCTATAGGCAGACTATACTGGGGTCTGTTACATTGGACCCTCAGGACTTCAAGGAGCTTGGACTCAAGGCGATTCTCAACTTCGCTAAAAGGGCATGGCTTGTGATCTAAGGAATGTAGAGGTGCATAAGGGCCCGTTTAAGCGGCATATACACTGGCTCCTTATGGTGGCCGGAATGCCTCTAATTTCACGATTCATTCGTTCATTCATTCATTCCAGAACCCCTCGCTCGTTGTCCTCGGCCTTCCTGAGTCGACGCTCGTTCACACTGCAGTATACCGCGTAAGGATCTGTAGTTTCTCTCAAAGTCATTTAGCTGAGACACCTGGCGAATTCTACGCACCCTAGGCATTTTGAGCAATCACAAAAAGGCTTCTCAATAAGCTACACCAAATTTAACATTTAGCTGTCACCGTGAATGTACGAACTGAATGCTTCTTTATCGCCAAACAAGGCGCGCAGCGAACAGTAAAACCTGGCCATTCTATCACTTGTTGTTCATGGCTAGATAAATCGATATGTCAAAACTTCTTGAATTCTAGTAAACATACGCAGGTGCTTACCTTTTTTTGTCACTCAGTATAGATAAATGTTAGGATGGTTTTCCAAGGGAATTTCCATTTTCCACCTGTACGTAGCCTCTCACTCGGCGTCTCGGGCCAATTAACTAGTGTATTCACCGAGGGACGATAACGGAATTTGTAATATCCATCAAAGGGTGAGATTCCAAGTATTTTAATAATCCGTATTACGTCAAAGGGATGATATTGGATTTTTTGTTTTGATACCCCACTAAAAAGATTCTAGCACGGAGTCGCTACTTATAAATGCGTATGTATACTTCTTATTTTTTCAAAATTTGCTATAGAGTTAAAGTCAACGAATTCGGGCTAGGTAGAAAGATAAAGCAAACGATTTGTTTTGAACGAAAATGGCGTAGTCAGTAATCAAGATATGATGTAAGTTCATACTACAAGTCAATCAAGCTCAAGCCGCCAGGTTGACAGTCGTTGACATTTCAAATTAAATTCTTATTTTTCTGAGAATTCATATGAAAGTGCGTTGGTTATATAAATCCTAGTGTTGCAGACAATTGCGAAGCATTGTGAAGGTTTCTATGGGATGCAATAAGCAGTTTCAACTGAACAGCAGATCTGTCCATCAAAAGGTATTAATACAGAGTGTAAACGTTATTATGGTCATTATTTAAATGGGTGATACATGGGGTTAAAATAAGCAAAAAGTTTCATATAACATGGGGGTCAAAATGGCATTTTTTATAGAAAAGCGGCTTTAAAGTAAAATAAAATCTGACAACGCCGCAATGCCAGAAGCAAATTACGACGGAACGCAGTGTAAATAAAGATGGAGTTTGTTATTTTTGACTCTTAGGTATTATTTCATTATTTGATAATATACCCGTAAAATGCAAACAATTAAAAAAACGGACTTACCACTAACTGTCTCAGCGCTTCACCTGGTGTGTGAAAGTCTACTGAATGTATTAAGAAAATCCACTTATAAATAGGGTACACAATTTTGAAACATACATTATTTTCTTTTTAAAACCCACACTGCACTTTTTTGTATTTAAAGAAGGTGCTCAAAATGTCGTCCTCCACTTTCCACACAAGCTTCATTACGACGAACCCAGTTTCTTCTTACTCTAGGTCCTCGAAGTTGTCCATTTATTATTTCACCCGCATTAAAAATTGTTTCGCGAAGTTGTGCTTCAGTTGTTATTGGACCAGCCCCATAAATCATCCCTTTACGTTCTCCCCAATACCATCCATCGGATTGAGGTCAGGAGATCTTGCTGGCCATTTTCGAGGATCAGGAGCATTTCGACCTATTCAGCGATTTGGATAATGTTCATTCAAATACTGAATGACGCCTCTAAAAATGTGTGGTGGTGCCCCATCATGAAGAAACCACAAATTATGTCTCCGTTGTAATGGCATGTTGTCTAAGGTCTGTTCCAAAAGTTCTGGTAGGTTATTGGCTAGAAAGCTAAGGTATTTTTCTCCTGACAACTTTGGGGGTAACTCGAAAGGACCTTACCTGATCGTCAAGAATACCCACCCCAATATTTATTTTAAAACGTTGTTGGAAATGACCTTCACGAATGGTATGAAAATTTTCTTGGGCCCACATGTGAGTATTATGGAAATTTAATATCCCGTCTCGCGTAAAAGTACATTCGTCCGTGGTTAGAATGATTTTAAAAAAATCTGGGTTTTCAATGTTTTTGTGCCAAAACCACTGACAGAATGTTAGTCTGCGAGGATAGTCTTCTAGTAACAAGGCCTGCACTCGTTGTACATGGTAGGGATAAAGCAAATTTTCCCGTAGGATTCTATGGACTATGGTATGCGATAGTCCTACGCTGCGGTCTAATTCCCGAGTGCTGATATCTGCATTGATTTCCACGATATTTAAAATTTATTCCTCCTGCTCTACAGTAACCTGTCTTTCACGAGTGCGAATATTAGTGAGCTGAACACTTCCTGTATCTCGAGGTCTTTGGTACACTTGCACAAATGTCCTTCTGTCTGGGTGTACCCGTTGGCGAAATCTGTCGCGATAAATTTGAGCTGCAAGATTTGAATTCTGACGAGCTTCACCGTAAACTAACAACAGGCCGGCGAACTCTTGATTCGAGGACATTGTAAATAAACACAACGAAGTACGCGAACAAAAACAAAACAACAGGCCCGATCCCGATAACTAACCACTGTTACCGTTTGCGATCGATTGCCAGTTCGATAAGAGTGATGAAAGACCGACGCGCTGTTGTCTTGTATGTTTTAAATATTCAATTTAATGAAACTTACTTACTTACTGACTTCAAATTTTGACTTAACGTAGAAAAATTTAATGCCATTTACTTGTTAATTACTCAATTTAAAAACTTTTTAGAATAGAATATAAAAATTAGTAAAATTGGGGTCGATATAAAGCACTTAAAGTTGTGAACTATAAAGGCCATTTAGACAAAAATCTATTGACTTTTAGACCGAGGGTCATATGAACTTTTTGACTTGTTTTGACTCCCCTATTACGCATTTCAGTAATGACTACCATAACGTTTACACCCTGTATAAATTTCTACATCCTGTATATTGTGGTAGCTTACAGTCAGCTAGTGTTTTAATTTTTCTACATGTCCGTATGTATATGTAATAACAAAAACACTTTCAACAAACTGTTTATTCACAATTTTATGGGTAAATACATTTAACAAACACAACGGTAGACTATATAAAATGCAATTTATGTCATAGAATCAATATTGTTATTCCATCAATGCAATCAAAAATAAATAAAAAATCAAATAGAAGCTCTATTTTTCTACACTGTGTTGTGTGTGCCCCACCTCTTCGAAGGTTCCACCTGAATTTGCTTTTCAAGCGAATATGCCACTTGGTCTGGAGATAGGTCCACGTATTATCAAGCCGAGCCAAATCATTTTAAACCATATAACAAACGATTTAAATTTTGGATTAGAGTCAAACGTTACAATTGTTATTAGTAATAGTCAAGCGAACCATTCTAAAAGTTTCGTGACGACAGGTGGGGAAAAACATAAAAATAACAAAAATCCACAAAAACTAACTCTGAAATCTAGCCCAGTCACACGCGGTTGGCGGTAATGATTTCAAAATATGTAATTTGCTCAATGAAATATCCTAATAGCTCCAGATTGTTCAACATGTGCAAGGACTAAGTTTCAGCCTTTCATGCCAAACTTAGTAACCAACTAGTACCTCACGGATTAGGTAATTTACTCTTAAAGAAAAAGTGCAGCAGAAGAATGTTTCATTGGTATTGTTAGAATATTGCTTTGCAATGATAAATCCATCCTCATAATTGTCAATAACTTAAGATTCAAATAACATATTGGCAAATGTATTCCTTAAAACCTTTATATCCCGATAGAACCTATCATATATGTGAAACTAAAAGATTGCGTTGTAGATCTCTGATCTCATATGCTATTCCTATTTACTCACCTTACTTAGACCACGAATCATCTCGAATACAACGAGTTCAGAACACTTGTATACGGCATATCCAAATATGAGAGAGTTAGCCATAAATTAAAACCCTTGCATTGACTGAATATGAAACACAATTTTAAGGTAGTGACGTTATAAAAGGGTACTATAAAAGTTTTGCAATATGACTCAACAAACGGACGCAGGACGCTGCATGGTACTGCATGTTGAGACATGTCAATGAGTGCATAGTAGCCACCAGCAGCACGTCTGATGATTTACGAGTCCCTTCCCACTTCAGTTGGCCCAACTATTGAAATCTTAGCTTTTTTCTTTCAAACACAAATAATAAAAATGTAGCAGGGTGTTATAGGTTTAAAATATTAACAATGAATATTTTGATAATATATAATAGAAAACACCAACTTTATCATTTCCTAATCAAATTTGCAGCATAAAAATAACACATGTTGCAAAATAAGTCTATAACGCATAGGTGGCTGTGAAAAATAAAAGCCATGACAATTGTTTTTATTAATCACAGCTGTCAGAATTCGTTTAAAATGGTTTTACGTAGTTAAGGTTTTCAAAATGGGTAGAGTAAAGGTTATTAGTGAGAAAATTCGGTTACTGATAATTAAATTTTTTAATTCTGGGAAATCAAACTCAGAAATTGCAACTTTGTTAGACTTATCGCGGTACAGTGTGAGAAATATTGTTAGAAGATATTAAGTAACTGGTTCAGTTAATATTAACCCACGATATGTGAAAAAAAAGTGATATCACAAATACCGACCGAAGAGCAGTAAGAAGAATACTCGTGAAAAACAGGCGTGCCAATTATTTACAATTATGTGCTCTGTAGAGTGACGCTGTTGGAAGGAGAATTTCGAGGTCCACAACTCATAGAAAGGCCCACAAACTGGGATGTGGCACTTGCAAGGTAAGTTGTCTTATAAAAAAAAGTGAAGTAAAACCCTAAAGTTGCACAACTTGTTTATAGGCCAAAGAAAAACCACTATTAACTCCACTGCAAAAGAAAAATCGGCTTAGATGGGCTAAAGAACATAGACAATGGACACCTCAACAATGGTGTGCAATGCAATGGTGTGATGAGGCCCGATTCGAAGTTTGTGTTAGTGACAGTCGCAGTAGAGATATTTGCAAAAAAATTAAGCATTCCATGGTGAATCTCTGAAGAGAAAATTGAAAGTTCCAGCATTCATTATGGTCTGGGGCAGTATGTCATCAAAAGGAGTAGGAAAACTTCATTTTATTGATGGAAATGTGGATACAAACAAATATTTGGCAATTTTAGAAGAATCGCTTTTACCAGTGATGGAAGAATGTTTGGCATCCGGCCAAGATTTTGTGTTTCAGCAAGATGTTGCAGCGCGCCATACCTCAAAAAAGGCTATAAAATGGTTGGAGGAAAATAATGTACCACTTTTGAAATGGGTTTCTAGCAGTCCAGATCTGTCACCTATTGAAACTTTGTGGCACAAGATGAAAAAGGTTCTACGACAACATCCTGCTCGTACAATCACCGAACTGAGACAAAAGCTTCAAGAAATATGGGATTGTTTTACACCAAATTTTTGCCCCAAAGAATTTCAGCCGTAATAAAAAATAAAGGTGATGTTACCCAATGGTAATCTTTCAGTTGTTGCTTTGTCAACTTCGCGCATTTATTCGCACATTGTTTATATGTTCAGATGTTCTATTAGTTATAGGTCTAAGTGATTTCAAATATGTATTTTTGCGACTAAAGTGTATCTAAAATTTTTTTGAGAAAATAAATTGTTTTAGAAGTAAATAGTTTCGTCATGATTAGTTTATAAATGCATATTTTGGTACAAATCTTGGAGTGGGCCAACTGAAGTGGGAAGGGGCTCGTAGTTGTTCATTCGCATTGACAGTGTAAAGTGAGGACTATGCTATTATACCAGAAGTCAGATGCGGATATACTAATGCATAATACACTGAGCGAAGCTATATTATAGCTCTTTCATGAGACTATTTGTATGTTAATTTTAAATGACAATCGAGATGAATACCTAACTAATTGGTTGAATGTGCGCCTGTCGGATTAAGCTCTTGGTCATCGTGATTAATATACATCGGGTAAGTTTGCAGAGTAACTGGTAAAGGTAGGCAAGTGTTTTTTTCATACTCACTGTCAGGATTTAGCTACTGAAGCAATCTAATATGGCTATGCCTTTTTTTGTTTGTGTGTGTTTGTGATCAGAGGCTAAACATTTCTGCGAGACCTGGTAGGCTAGGTAGGAAGTTTATATAAAAGATGAAATGAATTGGAGCAAGTACGGTACCTTGGGAAACTCCCACAGCTTATCTTCAGAGGACTACTTGTAATATTAGTAATTTTAACACGCAGTTGTCTATACCAAAGGCGCGAGCTTACCCCTGAAACCCATGAATTCCAATGTTTCTAAAATAT
This sequence comes from Acanthoscelides obtectus, assembly GCA_963669975.1. Taxonomy (NCBI): domain Eukaryota; kingdom Metazoa; phylum Arthropoda; class Insecta; order Coleoptera; family Chrysomelidae; genus Acanthoscelides; species Acanthoscelides obtectus. Next base: position 107,927,272 of record CAVLJG010000001.1, read on the forward strand.
AAATGGTAATGGTCAACAGTATCAAGGTGAACTAAGATGCATATAGCTGGTTCCTTATTGTCTATTGCAGTATAAAGTTTTGACAGTAGGTGAGACATCGCATCTTGAGTTGGATTATCGTCCACAAATCATAACTGATAGACCGACAATAGTTTGTTTTTCTTTTCGTAGCTCACAATTCTGATTTTGAGGATTTTTTCGGGAATTTTACAGACGGTACACAGCATTGATATTGGTCTGTACGCGATGTCATATGCCATTATTATCATTATTTACTACATCCTTTTCTGGGACCTCGGTTGGCCGCGTGGGTCAGAGTGTCGTGCTACTGATCAGCCGGCCGGCCGGGCCGCGAGTTCGAATCTCGCCTTCGCCATGGATGTTGTGTGTTTGTTTTAGGCCGCAGTAGTAAACTCTTCGGTCTCCTGATCAGTCGCCGTGCGCTGTGCGGGTTCGAGTCCCGTCCCAGGAGAAATGTTTCTCTTGGCCATGGATGTTGTGATTGTCCGTAGGTGGTAGATGGTCTCTGACTGTCGAACGCGGAGGTACCACCCGGCGGTTCTCGTAGGCGGAGCCAGAATGTGTGCATGTTGCATGCACACGTGTTCCCTCGCCAGAGTCCGTGTGGCGTGCCCCCTTTCCCATGTATCCCCCATAGCCCCACGGTACCCAATGGGTGCTTAGGCCTTAGGCCTTCGTGGTAGTTGGAGTATAAAAAAAAATTAAAATAGTTGCAATGGATGCTGAGGTTACGGAGTGACAAAATTGCTTGTAGGTATACCGATGGAAGTGAGTGACTTGAATTATCATACTGACAACATCAAGAATCATCCGGAAAAATTGGATTTTCCATACTTAAGCGTGGCAATAAACAAAATTGATTCACATTGATCACAGATAATGATTATGGATTTATCCCCACCTGAAATAATGTTGTATGTGAACACGTAAACAACATACCTAGCGGATGGGTGTTTTGATACGAATTTTTAACTCTCACTCCTTATACATCAAGAACCATCAAGCTAACAAAAAACCATACGCTCTAGTTTCGATCACTTTTTTTCGTAGGATATTTGATCAAATGTGGTTATAAAAATCGCAGCTGGTGCTCCAGCCCTACCATGACGTCAATTTGAATTTATAACTGGAAAGCAATATTCTCAGGATATCACAAAAAATTCTGTTGCACTTGTTGTGAAATTTTGTTATTCAAAACCTCCCTATTCATTGACCGGTATAGCTGGGGTGTAGAGCGGCGAGGAGTCACCTTGCAGAGTCGACGTTTATACAACCAGTTATGCGACCGTACCATCTGGACTACTTCAATGGAAGTTCACGACTTGCCCTGGCGAACGCTGGACCATTTTACGGCGCATCGATAAGGGGATAAATACCCGAGCAGATGGCAGAAGCAGTTGGTCATAGTCGAGACACAGTCGAACCAATGAAGAGCAAACACGGAATTACACTTGAAATAATAGCCGAGTCGACATGGCTATAAAATTTGTTATAAATGATTTGCAAGTGTTATAAATTAGACTTTGAACAATAAAATGGTGTTTTCGTTAGAATATGTACTGTTTGAAACATTGATTCCTAAAGTGGTCTATATCGACCCCTAGGGGTCTACGTCAGCGAAAAAAAATTTGGGGATCCATGAAATGAATATGGGGGTCCACGATAGTGGATCTCAACACATACACTGATAGTACCTATTTACTTACATCATACTATCTTATAATATCAAAACATATACATTATTTATAAAAGTACCTATGAAGTAAAAAATTTATTATATATGTTTACAAAATTGTGTAAATTGTAGGATGTTGGTATTCGCTTTGTGGTCGTAATACATTTTGAACTTGTAAAAACCTGAGAGTCGCAGTCTCAGAGCTTCGCTATCTTGCACTGACTTGTTCAATTCGTCACTCTATAAATACGAATGTGGGACAAATACGTTTATTCGTTTCCTGAATCTTAAAAAGGAAAGTGCTAAGAAAATATTTAAAAAAATATAAACAGATAGTATATCACACAAATTATAGTGAGTCAGTGTTATTTTGTTTGAGAGTGCTGGAGAAAAGTAAGTACATTATTTTTTATTGAATTTTAGTTTTGTACTCGTAGTTAGCAAAGATAGGTAAATTACGCCAATCATGACTTTAGTTATTAGTAGTTAAATATTCAATCATGCAAAATTACACGAGTACTCCTCAATAGTTTCTTTTTGAAAGTTTTAGCAATCGGTAATATAATTACAGTGCAATCTCCGTAATTCGAGCTAATTGTTGCAAGAATATGTTCGAATTATGGAATGTTTTCGGAAAAATCCAAAAATATTTTTAATATACAGCTGCTGGATTTTCTGTCTTATTTAAATAATTTAATTTTGCCCACAGATGACTGATGCCATGTCCGAATCTAAAAAGAAATGTAGACAGTACAGTGTTGATTATTTGAAATTTGGCTTCACTCCATCATTGCCGGACAAACAATCGCCTATGTGCCTTTTATGCAACATAGTTTTGGGCAATGACGCTATGAAATCCTAGCCGTGGCCTAATTGTTATGTGTCATATTCTGAAAATGCCTTAATGGGTCCTTAGGCGAGAAGAGTGTATCCCTGTCCAATTCCATCCTTACTTAGTTAGAGAAGTTTAAATTGTAAAAAAGGATCTGGTTAATGGGACATAGTCCTAGTGCCATAAAAAAAAAGACGCTATGAAACCATCTAAACTGCAAGATCATCTGAGAAGATGCCACCCTGATAAAACAGAGAAAGATTTGAAATACTTTCAAACACTCAAAGATAAATTTCAGAAGAGACCTACACTGGACAGAATGTTCGCTTCGACGTCACAAAGAAATGATGATGGTTTGCGGGCGTCTTACAATATCTCGTTACTTATAGCAAAATCCGGAAAACCGCATACTATCGGGGAGAAGTTAATTTTGCCAGCCGTTGAAGAGGTTTTAAAAGCTGTTTTACACAAACCTGCATCTGATATCATTACCTGATGAAATGAGTTCTGATATTGAAAGCTTCTTATATAATTATTTGCAAACGACCCATTTCTCTATACAACTGGACGAGTCAACTTTACCTGATAATGCAGCATTATTATTGGCGTATGTTCGTTTTATTATGAATCAAGAAATCTACGAAGAACTGCTCTTCGCAAGAACTTTAGTAACCGACACTAAAGGTGAATCAATATTTCATGTTTTGAAGGATTACTTCATTGAAAAAGCAATTCCTTTATCAAATATAATATCAGTAGCTACAGATGGAGCACCTGCCATGGTTGGACGTTATCGTGGATTTATAAGCTATTTAAAACAAAATGTGTCAGGGGTGTTAGCAATACATTGCGTCATCCATCGACAACATTTAGTTGCTAAAAATTTGAGTGTTAGATTGCATGTATCACTTCATTGAGTCATTGATGCAGTAAACCGAATCCGAAGCAACGAGTTGAATACGCGGTTATTTGCGCAGTTGAGTGAAGAAAATGACGAACACTTTCATCAATTACTCACACTTAAGTACGCTGGCTGTCGAAAGGCTTATGTTAGACAAGATTTTTTGCACTTTTTGAGACTATTTTAGAATTTCTGGATACTAAAGATAAAATTTTAAAAGAAAATTTAATGAAGAGGAAAACAGACATCGCCTATTTAACAGATTTGTTTACAAAATTTAATATGGTTAATTTGCAATTACAAGGCGACAGTTTAAATTTGATTAAAACAAAGTCCATCTTATCAGCGTTTCTTGCCAGAGTTAAACTAATGAAGCAAAATATTGGACGGGGCGAATTTTCTCAGTTCCCCAATTTGTCACAGACAAGCTGCCAGGAAGACGACGTTTCAACTTACGTTCAACATTTAAATGCCCTCTATTCCGATTTTGAATCTAGGTTTGAGGATATTTTGACTATGGTAATACCACCGTGGATAATTAATCCATATGGTGACATAGAAGAAACGAATGTCATAATACAAGAGGAACTGACTGAACTAAGTACAAACGAAGAACTTAAGGTTCAGTTTAAAAACGGATATCAGCAATTCTGGCTGCAAAACAACATACCCTTTACTTATCCGGTATTATGGAATATAGCGACGAAATTTTTTATTTCCTTTCCATCGTTATACCTAGTAGAAAGGGGGTTCAGCGCTGTTACCAATCTCCTAACGAAAAAAAGAAACAGACTGGACATCATTAGCCGAGGAGATTTAAGATTAACCCTTACAAAATTGACGCCAAATGTTGATAATTTATTATTAAGGCATCAGGTTCATCCTTCTCACAAAATATTGACTTATTGCTTGTTATTTTATTTATAGTTTATTTTATGTTTATTGCTGTCTGACCAATAAATGCCCGCATTGAATTCAAGGATAGGTACACACTAAAATTCGTTAATTTTTTGCCTATTTTTAGATAACTTAAACGTATAAGAAGCGGAATTTAATCAAACTAACAGTGAAATTATTGTAGAACATACGTTTATGTTATAATTAATAAACGAACTCGCTTATTGTACTATTTTAAGTAAAAAACTTTTTTTTTATTATTTTTCACTTTTTTTTTATTTTATCCCTCTTATTTTTTTTTTTCAATGCGGGCACGTATTCCCAATGCCGGCACTTATTGGTCAGACACCTGTTTATTTAATGTTACGTATATTTTACATAACAGATACAAAATTTTATTTTGAGTAGTTTTAATTTAAATTCAATTAATAGATGTATAAATTAACATGTGTTTTTACTCTAAGTTTTTAACACTAAACTTCACTACAGTTATAAATTTACAGGAAATCAATATCAGGTAAGTAGGGGGTCTACCCAACACGGAAAAACATGGCAAGTGGTCTACGACACAAAAAAGTTTGGGGAACTCTGGTTTGAAACATCATTTGACCTTAGCTTCTGATCTAAAACGTGCTATTTTATCTAAAGACGGACTGAATTACAACCCACGAGGACACTAGATTCCATTCCATGTCAGTTGAGCGCCTTATAAAACATAAGAGACCTGCTCACATGGCTTCCGAGATAGGTGCTTCCTGTTATTCACATAGAATCTAGTAGAATATATGCATTCTTCTACATTACCTCTGTGACATACGACATGCAATCCAACTTATCTAATAAAATATATAAACCACTACCTTTCTACACTATTCTTGTGACACGCGACATGCCTCTCTTCTAGAAAACTTTACGTATTACAACAAAATACGGAGACAGTGCATACCCAAGATGATAACCAAGGAAAAGTTCCTATATACTTTCGATTCGTGTATCACTTGTATGTATTATGCAAATTACTTGCTTTGTCGCAGAGTTACTTCCTGGGAAGGTATATATCATGTGTGATGTGCGGTGTTCAGCAGTATCTCAAATATACAAGGTGTCTACTAAATAAAGATTTTGAGAAATTCGAGAAAAAAATGCCGTCAACTTAATTGACTCTATATATCTCGAATATACAAGGTGTCTACTAAATAAAGATTTTGAGAAATTCGAGCAAAAATGCCGTCAACTTAATTGACTCTATACTTCCTACGCCATTGTTAGAGGTTTCAAAGAAAAGGGATGAGTAAATCGAATCATGATTAGGTACGGTGAATTCTCGACCTCTGCATATCAAACTATATTTTATTTATTTTATTTTATTTTGATTTTATTTATTTATTTCCAACAGGTGAAACCCAATTACAGGAAACGCTGAAAAAAATAACAATTAAAGAGACATGGTTCTTGGACTTAAATCTATACTATCACACATTCTAAATAAGATTGGATGATCTATAACAGTTAATAATCGATGCACAACTGTCACTGTAAATATCACACGATTCAGTAACTGTTCATGACGCAGCACATGAGATTAATTGGCGATTTTGTCATAACATTTGTACGGCCAGCTTGACAATAGAATGTCATTTGTTGTCGACTCCCTAGCCTTGGAACGCGGAAACATATTTTTTCCAAGTAAATTTTGACAGTCAATTTTATTGTGAATGAGGTCATACAAAAACGACAAAGCAAATATGTTTCGTCTTGTTGACAGTGAATCCAAATTGAAAGACTCTAATAGGGCACTATGGTCACAACCTCTTTCTGGATAAGAACCTGTGCATTTAAGGTGAAAATACTTTAAAGCTTTACGTTGAATGGCCTCAAGGATCACGACAGAATTTTGGTATATAGGAGACCAGATCAGAGTCGCATACTCCAACTTGCTCCTGACAAAAGTAAAAAATAAAGTCACTAATGTATCAACATTGGAGAAACCCTTCCAGTTTCTGATACAGAAACCAAGTAGTCGAGTGGCAGCCGACGAGATATTGAGTATATGCTCAGTAAACGTTAGCTTGGTATCAAAAATGACTCCAAGGTCTCTATAAGAGGTACGTCTGTCTATAACCTGACCATTGATGTTATAATTATCATAAATTAAATGTTTATGATTTATTATATCTGAGAGGTGCATGGTGTCACTGAGTTCTGCAGCTTCTCAATAATAGGAAGTCTTTCAGTGACACCAAATATCCAATAATTTTCAACCATTTACCGCATACAGCTTCCAACATACAATTTCCATCCCCTTCTTTATTAAAAAGATGCCGCACTTGTATCTGTCAGAGTGGCGGTCTTTTCAAACATTTATTGAAATAAACCTTTGATTATCTAATTTGTTTTTTTATTCTCTCACTCTTTCTAACATACATATTGCGCGCTTCTCGCTCGTACAGAGTACGGCGTCAGTGATATTTGGATTTCTCTGTATATAGATTACATGCTACCTTTTGTTGCAAAAATGAAATCTCAAGTGAGAGATACAAATGTGGGGTCTGTATATTTGGTTCTTTGATATAATGTAAATGGGCACCTACACATACAAGAAATTATGGAAGTTCCACCCCTAAGGAATAAACTGGGGTTGATACTCTTGAGGCTGAAAAGCATAGAATGTTTCAAATCAGGCCAGCCTACAATTAGAAATAAGATTTATCTAAAATAAAAAGTCCTAATAAAGAATTCCAGATATTATATCCTTAAGATGGAGTAGTAAGAGGAACCTTATCACTTTTCAAGTTAAGTTTATAGAAATTTATCTTGTAAACTGCTCAACCAACGGACACGGAATTAAGCAGGGAGATGCTTTATAGACAGTTCATGTCAGCTCAGAACGGATTTCGCGACAAAGCTAGATTAAAGGGTTAGAGCAGCTTTATAGCTGGTCCTTAAGTTCTGCAAAGCTGCAGAACTGCCAAAACTTTTGTCTTAACAGAAAAAAGCAGTAGTAATTTGATCATTATTTATTTTCCATGTTATCACACACATTTGAAGAAAGAACTGAGCTGAAGGTGTCAGGTTGACCGCTGCCGGACATATTTATAGAAACACAGGGCGTTAGTCGGAGCAAGGGCTATACGCGGCATTTCAGCAGGGAGATTTACACCAGAAATGACGGGTTTGTGGGTGCAACAGGAAGAATGCCCTTTTCTGCTTTCCTTGCATACTTTTCGGCGGTGTCAAAGCTTGGACGGAGGTAGGTGTTACAGATTTAGTGCACCTGAGTGAAAAAATTAAAACACATCTTTATAATTCGATGGCTTTATTGGGGACTGTTAACATGAGAGCTCAGATTCAGCATATTGGAGAAATATACAACAGCATAATGATACCGTTACAAAAAACAGGTACGTTCTATCAAAAATAATCGATGGTATAAAATTTTGCGGAGCATTTCAATTGGCGCTACGGGGCCAAGACGAAACCGAGAGCTCCCAAAACCCGGGAATTTTTCGTGGACTGATTAATTTTTCTGTTGAGCTTGATACAACCTTAAGCGAACACATAAAAAATGCTTCAATATTTGAAGGAACTTCGAAAGAAATACAAAACGATCTACTGTATTGTATTCTTGAAGTTTGTCATGAATAAATAATAAAACAGATTAACAGAGCCCCGTATTTGGCGATAATAGCAGATGAAACAACGGACATTTCGGGGAAAACCCAACTGGTAACAATTTTCAGATACGTATTTAACGACGAACCAGTAGAACGTTTTTGGAATTATATGAATCCCGAAAAATGTGACCCCCACACTCACAAGACATATTTAGAGCGTCGTAGATCCATTAATAGGAAATTTCCATAAAAAAATGATTTCACAAAGCTATGATGGAGCCGCGTTAATGAGCGGACATAATGCTGGAGTACAGGCAAAAATTAAACAAAGATATCCATTTGCTCACTATGTGTATTGCTATGCGCATCAGTTAAACCTGATTATGTCCCAAGCTGCTTTCGCAAATGCTCAAGTTCGGGTGTTCTTTGGGGATTTGAAAGATATTCCGGGATTTTTTAATAATTCTCCTCAACGCGTAGAGGTACTGAACAGAATTGTGGGGGAAAGAATTCCCCAAGGAGCAAAAACTCGTTGGAATTTTAATATTCGAACAATAAATGTAGTGTTTGAGAACAGAGACTCACTCATTGAATGCATGGAAGAAATAGAAGAAAATTTCACTAATGAGACCGTTTGCAAGGCAGCTTGCGGTATTCGCCGTATGTTAAACGATTCTGTTTTCGTGTTATGGTCGATATTTTTTCATCATATCATGCCTCACGTCGACATCTTGTTCAACCAGTTGCAGAAGAGAAAAACCGAGCCAGCGCAAGTTAAAACGGCTATCGATAATTTTGAAGAATGTATTGTCGATGCGAACAATAAAATTGATGACATAATAAATGAAGCCAAGTATTTGCACTGAACCCCAAGGCAACAAAAGCAGATGACGTAATAACAGCAGTCACGATCACCGAGTTGCTGCATTAGAAGTATGCGACGATATAGTGAATTCTGCAAATGACAGATTTCAATTCAAAGATCATTTGGTAGCCGCATCCCTTTTTTTCCCCGAACACTTTGGAGAATACTGTGGTAACTTTCCTGGTGACAAGTTGGAAACTACCTGCTTGGCATATCCCGAATTAGAAAAGTCGTTTAAAGACAGAGTTGTCTGTTATTTAAGCACGGAATGATTGCCGAGATTTAAATGGAACTCTCTTTTGAAATTTTTGATACAAAATAGTTTGGAGGAAACACTAAAAGAAACAAAAAAGCTATTAGAAATTGTTGTTACAACTCCTATGTCAACATCAGAGGCTGAGCGAAATTTCTCAACGTTGAAAAGAATCAAGACCATTCTTCGAAATATTATGACTCAGGATCGCCTTACAGCGTTGTCGATGCTGTCCATTGAAAAGGAATTTACTTCGACTATAAAAAATTCCAACGGGAAGGTTATCGAAAAATTTCCTGCCAAGAAGGTGCGCAGGATCGAACTGACATATAAAAAATAAGTATGTTCGGATTTGCGGAACACCTGTTTTATTTTGCCACGAGCCGCCACTGCCTTACAATACAAGTTTATAGGAAACTTATTTGTTTTTCTACTGGAGATAATATGACAGAGATGTAGTTTTTAGGCAGTAGATGTTAAAAACAGATTTTTGCGACAGGGCCGTATTATGCAGGCTATATGGTACTAGCGAGTTTGTTTAAAAATCCTGCTAGATACCCAAAATTGGCAATACTCTAAGGATAGACTATCCTCAAGCTTAAATATATGAAAAGAAGTTATCACTATTTCATATATACCAATGTTGTTGATTCTGCTCGTAACTATTGATTTCTCTATACATACTCAAACTCTAGTACCTAAATATCGTATTTCGCAAAATGTTTCGAAATTCAAATGAAAGATCTGCTAATTGACCACCTTGAGTCGAACAGCTTATTAAACAAGAACCAATAAGGCTTTAGGAAAACTGAATCTGTCCAAAATAATTTACCTCATTCGTAACCTGAAGGATCAAGTATCACATAAAAAAGTTACCATGCATATTTTCACTCGAAAATGACTTACGTGGTTTTAATATGGGGACACTCCCCTAAATGCAAAAAGTTGACCTAAGGTACAGAGATCCGTGTAAATACGAATTCGTCAAATAAAACATTTAATAAGTTGCCACCTGTGGTAAAATCATTGGATGTTAAAATTTTCTATTAAAGAATTAAAATGTTCCTCCTTACAAAATCTTTTTTCTCATTGGAGGAATTCATGAATGATGTGATATGATATGAATGTTTGTATGCAAATATACAGTAGGATTAATGATAGTACTTTTTAAATTCGATTTTTCGTTATATTTCTTTGTTATTGTTAGTAGATATACTAAGTGACATATAAATCCGAACACCCACCCAGTTTAAATGGTTTTATTTTAATAAAAGTTGGTGAATGTATTTATGTTACTGTAAATAACAAGTGAAAAAATTTTCAGCCTTATCAGTTGGACATTCCGGTTTTTATACTGCTTTTTTTTAATTCACTAACGCTCTAAAAATGAATATTTCAGCCGCAGTAAAGAATCAACGTTGGCGGATTTTGGTTCTTGACATCCTTTACGATCGGTTACGATACCTAGAGTACGGAGACCTGTACGATTTCGTCAACTTAGTGAGTTTGATAGGGGCCGTATAGTGGTACTTCGGGAAGCTGGACTTTCTTTTCGGGCAATTGCAGTTAGAGTGCAAAGAAGTGTAGACACTGTGGTTAGGTGTTGTCAGGCATGGCTTCGAGAAGGCCGTACGCAAAGAGCAAGGGGCACTGGACGCCGCCGTAGAACAACAGACCGTGAAGATCGCCGCCTAAGATTATTGGCCTTAAGGGACCGTTTCTCCACTACCAGGTCCATTGCAAATGAATGGTTTGCAGAACACGGAAGACCTAGTGGCATGCGAAGTGTTTACCGACGAATGAGAAGTTTTGGCTTGTTTTCATACCGACCACACTGGGTCATCCCTTTAACTCGAGAACACCGACGTAATCGCCTTGAGTGGTGCAGACAACGGTCACTCTGGGATCAGGAATGGAACAGTATTCTCTTTAGTGACGAGTCTCGATTTTGTTTAGGCATGCACGATGGTCGTGCCAGGGTTAGAAGGCGACGTGGTAAAAGGAGGAATCCACAGTTTTTTGTTGAAAGACATGTTCATCACACTGTTGGAGTTATGGTTTGGGGTGCTATAGCTTATGGTTCCAGGTCACCTTTAATCTTCATCAGAGGTAACATGAACGCGCAGCGTTATATCCACGAAGTTCTAGAACCCCATCTTTTACCCTATCTTGACACCCTGGCAGATCCAACTTTCCAACAAGATAATGCCCGACCACATGTTGCAAGAGTCACAATAGACTTCTTTCAAGATAATGATGTCACATTGTTACCATGGCCACCAAGATCTCCCGACTTATCCCCAATTGAGCACGTGTGGGATATGATGGGTAGGAGATTGCTCAATTTGCAACGTCCTCCTCAGACTCTAGAAGCACTTCGAGAGGAGTTGGTGGTTGCCTGAAATGAGATACCACAGGAGGACATTGACCACCTGATCAGAAGCATGCCTAGGCGCGTTGGAGAATGCGTAGCACATCAGGGTGCATCCACACATTATTAAAGGTCAAAGGGCTTTAAAGCAGTGCAATCATTTTGAAATTTTTATCATTTACTTATGCTTCATTAAGTACTTATACAAAATTTTATTAAAATAAAACCATTTAAACTGGGTGTTCGGATTTATATGTCACTTAGTATAGTTATAAGTAGGTATCAAGAGTGGTTAGGTCTCTTTCTAAGAGCATAACAACTACATGTATGTTTCTTCGCGAATGTCTGCGTTGTTCAAATTTTTTTTGAGATCTTCATTTGCCATATATTTTTAGTTTATCTACTTCATCGGTTATTTGGCTAATTCTAACTTATTTGTGTACTTATTCGGGCTCTGCCCCCCAGTGGTTAAGTAGAATAGCTATTAGTCAGACCTCGCCACTGGTATTGTATCGTAATTTCTTTCTTGGTGAAAATCGATAAAGACGGTTTATTATTATCATATACATTTTCTAACTAGAAACTAGGCAGGTACTTTTAACAATGTAAAATTTGTTCTAGTGCGTTAATTTTACATACGCGGATAATAGCTAGTAAAATATAAAAGTATCTACCCTGTACGTGGTCTCCAGTCTCTGAGGCATGCATTGTGCTGGGTCCAAAGGAGTTGCATGTACAGAGTACTCTCTACCAGTGCATCTGCGGCAAGAAAATTTAATAAAAGGGCGGACACATGTATGCGAATAGATATGACGGAATTTATTACTTTTCAAGATGGAAACTCCTCAGGTACCTTTGGATACGTTCGGGAAAAAGTTTCTTGGCATCAAATACCAGCACGATATATCGTTTGTTACCCTGTTATACAAGACGTTAGAAGAATCGAATTGTACTCTGTAAGTTTCAGATGATGACAAAAGTGTGGAATGGAAATGGCATTCAATATTTTTTATTAAAAGACGGCTACGTAGCAGAGGCAATTTTCAAGTTACACAAACATTTTAAATGCTTTCCCATTACAACTGACGAAGTTTTATAATTGTGGAAAATTTCGCCTCTGTAATATCCGAAAAAATAGTCCTGGAAATATCTTCGCATGTGACGAAAATATTGTGATTCCGATTTTTCGCATAATCTTATTCAAAATTAGCCCCTTTTAGCGAATCTGAATGACACCAGGCCCAAATTTGCGTCAAAAAATGTTTAAGCAAATCCCGAAAATAGTTTTTCGCTCCGGTCAAGCTTTAGAACTTGACGGTTTCCGAAGCAATATTAGAAAAAGTGCGAAATATATAATTTTCAACCCCGAAAAACAATATTGTTTTAATTGAAAAATCTCGAAGCATTTCAGGACGTAGTGTAAAGGTTTACAATAACAATGCCTCCGCAGCTGCTTTGGAATTTTATTAATGGATGTTTGAAGAATATTCAGAAACATAGGAATCATTAAAATTTCCGTGTTTTCAGATTGTTTTTCCGGGTCGAAGATAGCATATTTCGCACTTTTTCGAATATCAAACTATCAACTTTACACAAAAATTCCAAGGTACCTTTTCAACTTCAACATGTGTCTTTTACAAAAATCAGTGATGTTTGCAAGATCACAATTTATCTTATATGACACTTCAACCAGATGAGACAAGTCAAAATGAAAAGAAAGCTGCGTATCATTTGCGTAAGTTTGTATAGCACAATGCTCAAAACATGAATGTAAATCACAAGTATATATCAAATACAGTAAAGGACCTAAGACAGCACCCTGAGGGACACCTGAAGAAACGGCAACAGAAGATGAGACACCTCTAGCTGTCTTCGCCATTTGTTTGCGATTAGTTAAGTAATTTTCAAAAAATTTAAGCGGAGTGAAATATAGATTTAGATACCTGCAATGAGCAACATAGATTACTTATTGTTCCTTATTCATACATAAGTAGTTTTTATACAAGGTGGCCCAACGAATGCACATCAAAAAATAAAAATCGTGGATAACAGTAAGAACATTTAGCATCAGTCAGAGTCATCGTATATCATATGTCATTCATTTCAAAAAGTTAAGGTACCTACCTAGTTGTGATAAATATTGAACAATGACTTATTCAATTCAAGAAAGGGTAGAAATAACAAAACAGTATTACCAAAATAGGATCATTGGAATAGCTACTGCCCGCGGACATCCGGACAAAAATATTAACGATAAGTATGTGGCTAGATTGATGAGAAAATTTGAAAAAACTGGATCAGTGTCTAATATTCGGCGTAATCGCAATCGAGAAAATTCACCAGTTCGAAATGAAGCCGCAGAAATAGCAGTTTTGGGACATGTAGCATTTGACAACATCATTACGAATATTTCATGATTGCCTTTAGCGTAACATTATATTGCAATGCTGAAAAGCACTGCTAAGTAAATTTACAATGTTCTTATGTGTAAAATGTATCCTTAATAGTAATTACAAGTGTATTTGCTCTTATAATTTATAAAAACTGCTCACGTACCAAGAAAAAGCATTGTACCGTATCTTACTATGATTATACAGTAAAAAGCAAATTTCTGTTGAAGTTGCTAACAACTGGAATGGCTCTCCTAAAAAGTTTTGTCACTCCACAATGTTATTAGATGCATGTATCGATATATAGATTAAAAGTTTATCTGCTTTTTGTAGTTGACAGTTTATAATATAAAGATCATTTATCAGTAAAATATTCTACCTAACTGATAAGTCAATCCAGATATTATGATCTATTATCAACAGAAAGATTATCTGTGATCCTAAAAAGAAGATTAAGCCGAGATATGATATGTATTCATTATTTGTATTTCGTAAAAGTGTTTGTGAATCAGTCAAGATGCGGTTAAACAAATTATTATTTACTTATGCTTGTTTTATTTTCAAAATAAGATACGTGGAAAGCTCAGGCGAAAGTGTTTTGTGTACGAAAACTGTGTGTGATAGGGTTAGTATACAATGTGTCTGAAATTAATTAATTAAAGTGTCGCCACCCAATAACATAAAGTTGGTAAAACGGGTAAAGCACAAGTGTTAGGTTTCAGTCATTTTTGGGGCCAACTCGACTTTGCAATTTTGAGTTATGAATAAAGGCAAATATTACTAAATTCGTAAAATTGATACTCAGCGGCCAGAGATCACTTTTTGTGAAAGAGTACCTGCCCCCAAAACTCTTTGAAGAGGTGGCAAACATTTCCGGGGAGGACGCATCCTAAAACACCTAAAAATTGAACACAAAAGCTTACTAAATATGCACGTTTTACGGTCCAACCGGAATCCTCGGGAAGGCTGTTGCCCACGTGCCCCACTCCCCCTTGCGGGCGCTCATGGATATTTAATATGTCAAGATTACTAGAAATACAATACTTTTTCACTAGGAAATCGCCGTTATATACCGCACTCCCCTAAGAAATTACATTTCTCCCCCTAGGTAAGTAACGTTAATTTTTTTTTTTATACTCCAACTACCACGAAGGCCTAAGGCCTAAGCACCCATTGGGTACCGTGGGGCTATGGGGGATACATGGGAAAGGGGGGACGCCACACGGACTCTGGCGAGGGAACACGTGTGCATGCAACATGCACACATTCTGGCTCCGCCTACGAGAACCGCCGGGTGGTACCTCCGCGTTAATGAAAAAATTACTAGATAAAAAAATGAATGTATGCATTCATGTCGAGGTCCTTTAGCTTGATGGATAGAGTCATTGCTATTGAACCCTCTTTCCATTTTTGAGTATTTCTAATGAATAATTACACTGAACAACAAATTTTAGTTTTTTAATTGTATCTTGTGGGAAAAGTGCACTTCTTTGTTAATTTTGGGGCGCTGAATCCAAAAATGACAATGAAATAAAAAAATTAGTTGCGGTTTAGAAAAAAAACTTTTTATTTTTAAGTATATATTAAAAAAAGTAACAAGATTCATGTACTTATAAGAATCACTATATGCGCTGTCTTTTTGCTGTTCTTTTATGGATCGTTTCTGGAGCATCTCTACCAAGAGTCCAACAGTAGTCTGCAAGCATGGAAGGATTCCACTTTCCCTGGTACCTTTTTTCCATTGTTGAAATATCCTGATGAAAACGTTCGCCGTGCTCATCACTTACGGCTCTGCAATTGTCAGGAAAAAAGTCCAGGTGTGAGTGTAGGAAATGTATCTTAAGAGACATATTACAGTCCATCTTTTGATACGATGACAGCATATTTTTGATAAGGGTTTTATAGTTGTCAGCTTTTCTATTTCCCAAGAAATTAGTGACCACCAGACGGAAATCATTCCAAGCAGTTTTTTCAATACCTGTTAAAGTGTTTTCAAACTGTGTATCTTTCAAAATGTTTCGAATCTGTGGCCCAACAAAAATACCTTCTTTAACCTTTGCCTCACTTAGTCTTGGAAATTTCTGACGCAGGTATTGAAAAGCTGAACCATCTCTATCTAATGCCTTGACAAAGTTTTTCATTAGGCCCAACTTGATATGCAGTGGTGGTAATAAATTTTTTTTCGAATCTACTAATGGCACATGCTGTACATTTTTTTGACCTGGCCAGTTTTGTCTGGTGTAATGAAGTGCATTTGCCCGACTGTCCCATTCACACAAAAAACAGCAAAACTTTGTGTAGCCTAGCTGCAGCCCAAGTAAAAGTGCAACAACTTTCAAATCGCCACAAATATGCCATTGATGTTCATCGTATTTTATCCATGTCAATAGGTACTTCATATTGTCATATGATTCTTTCATGTGAACTGCATACCCTACAGGAAGATATGGTAAAATATTTCCAATATGCAATAACACTGCCTTTAAACTCAATGTTGAACTGTCTATAAACAATCTCCATTCTTCTGGGTTATAGTTTATATTTAAAGGCGCCAGTAAGCCATTAATGTTACTGCAGAAAACCGAGTTATTCTCCATATTGAAAAATGGTTCTAAGTCTTTGTGGCGTTTACGAAAAACACATACCGAAACATCGTCTTCTAACAAGTTCCACTGCTGCAGTCTTGATCCAAGTAACTCTGCCTTACATTTTGGAAGTTCTAAATCTCTTACAAGATCATTTAATTCTGACTGTGTTACTTTGTGCGGTTGGTGGCATGACGTGCTTGGTATAAAATCCGGATCTCTTGACGTTGATGGCATATCTTCTTCCTGACGAATCACTCGATCGCCATGATCTGATTCGTTTTCTGATTCGCAAGTGTAGGATTCTGGGGGTTTTGGAATAGGATTTTCGTCACTGTGAGGCACAGGTCTCATCGCAGATGGTATGTTTGGGTAGTTAATAACCTATTTTTTTTCTTGGATATACCTGTGGCTTGTCCAACACAAGGTACCATGCAAAAGTAACAATCATTAATATGATTTGTAGGCTCTCTCCAAACCATTGGGACAGCAAAGCGCATAGACCGTTTTTTGCCATTTAACCAGCTCCTCAGACTTGAAGCACATGTATTATAGTTTACAACCGAAATAAAGCTGATATGCCTTTGTTATTAGTGGAGTAGTAGACCGTCTCTGAGACGCAAAAGTCACATTACTACACACGTAACAAAACTGATCTGGATTGTTTACACACTTTCGAGACATCTTGCATGAACGCTGTCAGCCAACTGAGGAAAAAATGGCTAATATATACGTAAAACAATATAATGTATACGTATGTATAACGTAACACAATCATGCCGATTACATCATCTTTCCTTGCCGAATATAAAAATGTAGCACGTGCATTCTTGTGAATTACAGTATATTAACACTGTCACAGCAGGAACACATATAATTACCGTATCTCTAAAACTTGAACTAATATTGAAAAAATAAGTTTCATTCCGGTTTTAGCACATTAAAAATAGTAATATTTTGTTGATTTTATTTAGGATATTTTTTGGCTGTTGATCAGTGTTATTGTTTGTTACAAGTCAATATAGAGTGTATTTTATAAGTGAAATTATTTATTGTTGTTGATTATATGGCTTATCCCTTCTCTTATTTTGATAGCTTGAAAGTCCTATGCTACTTGATAAATTGACGAATTTGAAAGGGGAATGTGTAGACTCATCTTCTATGTTTGTCGGACTCTATCTTGTAGCAGCAGGTAATGGAGACATTTCGTGTGCTTAATTCAGACAGTGTTGCCGGACATTCAGAAAATTGTCAGATATATAATACTTTTATTTTATTCATAGTATGTTAGACTATTTCCTAGTAATGGACATTACTTTACCCTTGCTGAGATTAAGCATCAAATCATTATTTTGGCACCAATCAAGAATGCTGTCTAAATTTTCCTGCAACAGGTCTAAGTTAGTAGTGAAAAAAAGATTATACAGGGTGTTCCTTAATGATATGCGAATAATTAAGGGTGTCAATCTACATGAAAAATTAATGTTAGTTTGCTTCATAAACTATGGTCCAAAAACGTTTCCTTACAAAAACTCGTTTTAGGAGAAAATGGAAATTAATTAATATTTTCAGAACCGCTTCAGATATTTCACTGACATTTAGTACGTAGTGAAAGTTAATGAAGTTGCATATTTTTCAATGCAAAAATAATTTTTAGCTTTAACAGTGGCGTGCGTACGGGTAGTGACTTTGATATTTTGTGAGAAAAAAATGGTACGTCAATGGTTTTTTGACAAATAAAAATTATTTTTGAATTCCCCGTTCAATTTAAAACATATGATCTCTTTTGAGTTGTTTTCCTTTGATGCGCCATTTTTGAGTAAAGAAATAAAAACCGTTCTATTGTCTAACTTGCAAAATTATTATTAATTTAATTGGAAAAACTGACACATTAGGGGTATTGAACAACAACAACTGACTACATAAACATAACATTAAAACGAACGAAATGATTACAAAAATTGTTGAAAATGGCCCCCTTCACTTAGTATGCATGCTTCCGCCCTCCTTCTCATGGAACTGCGCACTCGTTGAAATATCCCTGGAGTGTTTTTTATTCTATCACAAGCTGCAACTATTTCTCTTAATTCCTCTACAGTGCTAATGGGACTTGTGTACACTAGTGACTTAAGATAGCCCCACAAAAAGAAATCTAAACTGTTGAGGTCTGGGGACCTTGGTGGCCATTCTTAGGGTCCACCGCGGCCAATCCAACGATTTGGATAAACAGTTTGTAAATAATTACGAACCGCTACACTGAAATGCGCTGGTGCACCATCATGCATGTACCACATATTGTTTCTTATTACTAACGGAACATCATCAAGCACCAATGGCATACTGTTGTTGAAGAAAATTGAGGTAAGTCTGACCGTCAAGTCGTCCCGTCAAGAAGAATGGGCCAATAAAGTGGTTGCCAATAATTCCTGCCCATACGTTAACCGGAAATTGGTGTTGGAAATGGGTTTCGGTTACGGCATAGGGATTGTCTTCTGCCCACAAATGATTATTGTGGAAATTCTGAATGGCATTTCGAGAAAACTTAGCTTCGTCCGTGAACAGAATCATTGATTCAAATTGCGGATTTTGTGTAATTTTTTGAAGATACCACTGACAAAAGGTCACACACCTTGGAAAATCAATGGGAAATAATGCCTGTTCGTTTAAAATATGGTAAGGATATAACAAAAAATCCACTAAAATTCTCCAAACAATTTGATGGCAAATATTTAAGTGTCTAGCGATCTTCCTTGTACTCGTTTCAGGATGTTCTTCGACTTCGTGCAGCACTGCTTCCTCAATTTCAGGTGTTCTCACACTTAGAGGTCTACCTTCAGATTTTCCTTTTCGTACAGAACCAGTTTCAACTAGACGACGATAGATATTAGAAAAGGTTCGACTATCTGGCAAAGCACGATCGGGATATCTCTGGTGATAAATCCGTCTGGCTTGCTCACCATTACCGTCGCCAAGGCCATATACGTAATGCATTTCCGGCATTTCTGCATTTGAATAATTCACCATTATTAACAAGATTGTAATAACTAAATAATGAAAAAGATTTCACAGCGAACAGATTTGAATAACAGAGACTTGTCAGATGTCAAAAGCCAGTGACATATTCCAGAGCAGCTAGATATTTATTGCTAAATTGCATTCTTCAATTATTACATTAGTTTTCTCGGACAATAGAACGGTTTTTATTTTTTTTACTCAAAAATGGCCCAGCGAAAGAAAGCAACTCAAGAGAGATCATTTGTTTTAAATTGAAAGGGGAATTTAAAAATAATTTTTATTTGGCAAAAAACCATTGGCGTACCATTTTTTTCTTAAAAAATATCGAAGTCAATACCCATACGCACGACACTGTTAAAGCTAAAAATTATATTTGCATTGAAAAATATGCAACTTTATTAACTTTCACTAAGCACTAAATATCAGTGAAATATCTGAAGCGGTTCTGAAAATATTAATTTACTGAAATTGAAAGGGGAATTTAAAAATAATTTTTATTTGGCAAAAAACCATTGGCGTACCATTTTTTTCTTAAAAAATATCGAAGTCAATACGCGTACGCACGACACTGTTAAAGCTAGAAATTATATTTGCATTGAAAAATATGCAACTTTATTAACTTTCACTACGCACTAAATATCAGTGAAATATCTGAAGCGGTTCTGAAAATATTAATTTACTGCCATTTTTTCCTAAAACTTCAACACCCCGAGTTTTTGTAAGGGAACATTTTTGGACCATAGTTTATAAAGCAAACTAACATTAATTTTTCATGTAGATTCACACCCTTAGATATTCGCATATCATTAACACCCTGCAATAACGGCATATTTCTCCGCCAAGGTATGTATTTTACAGAGGCAACCTTTTAGCACCCCTGTTTGTAAAAAGAGATCAAAGGAATGTCTCTATCAACGTCTCCTACTCGTTGACTTCCTCTAGAACCCCTCCATCATCCGCTGTGAGTCCCACTATGACAGTGATTGGCGCGTTTCGTCGGGGTGGGTGGAATCGTGTAAAAAGTAATACCAATATTATTTGTGTTTTCAGGAAGTGAAATGCGAACCAGTATCGGGAATTTGCAACCACCAGAATGCAACTCTTAGGGGCATTTCCTTCCCATCGCCCACAACATGCAACTGTTGCGACGACTACTGTTTAGAATATTTACGTAAGATATTTTTCTTTGACATTGATCACCAAAGCAATACTAACATGTTATTATTGGGGAACTTCAAAGTTTAGAAGCATACTAATAATAATGGCTTTGTCGGAATACAACGCTGGTTCGTGCTTATTGGCAATCATCGGTACGGTTTAGGTTTTTAGGTAGGACAACAAACGAAAGCAGAGAAGAAAAGTGACCTCTATCCGAGATATGAAAACTCATGTCTTAATTTAATAGGAAGCTAGGTCAAAAACTCGATGTCACTTATCCAATCAGATTGGGTTTTATTTTCTAAACTTTGTGCAGATGAAGGTGATAGCTGCAGCGCGGGAAATCCATCGTCGCAACCTGTGACCAAGATGTGTGGCCCAGGACTTGCATGCCAAACACCATCTGATGCAGACGATGATGGTATTTGTTCAAGAAGTAAGTAGAAAAGACCCAGGATGACAAGCTGACTTGAAACTAAGCTACAACAAAATTACATAAATGGATCTTAAGCAGATGTATTGTATAACTCACACGGGGTATGATATGACTTACAAATTAGAAAGTGTTCAAGTTTACGACGGAATCTCTTTAAATTGTTGATTTTCTTAATAGCATCAGAAAGTTAATTGTAAATTTTCACGCAAGAATAAATTATTTAGTCTTTCACAAATGTTGATTTAAGTACTATAAAATCTTGTTGTTGACTGTTATCGTAAATAATATTTGATATTTCAAACTTTTTATAAAAATAAGTGTTGCTGTTTCTAATAGTGAACAATGATACAACAGTCGTTATTTTGAGATTTAGAAATAAAGGCCTTAAGGCGGCTCCGACGCAGTGAGTTTCAAGCCATTTACAAGGGTTCAGCTGCTTCAAAACTGGCACTCCACTTTTCAATATTTTTGATTGAAATTCATACAGTATGTTGAGAAGATAATGACCCAGGGTGCTATAGAAGCACTTTTTGAAATTTTGTTTTTGCACAAGTTTTATAATGGGTTAAAGTGCGTACTTTTTCTGTTCAACTTCGCGATTTTTTTAAAAAGAACCTAGTAAAAAAAATGAAAAAGTGGCTCCATAGCACCCTGTGGGGTTTTGTTTTCAGCACTCTGAAAATTTCATCCAAAAATATCAAAAAATAAAGCGTCAATTTCGAAGCGCGCAATCCTCTACAAATCGTATTTGGGATGAATTTTGTCTACTGTTTCGTGCTGCCAACCCAAGCATTGCGGCGCAATGTACGGACTAAGAAAGGACGTATTCAGATAACCTGGTGGCCCTATTTCATATAATATCGCGTAGATAAGTCGTTCTGCAAATAGGTACTCATAATCGCGATCGCTGATACTCCTCGATTTTAAAGCCGTTTCTCTTCCCACGTCATTGGCGAGGAAGTATTGTAATCGCGAAAAATTTCTAAAATGAGATGTTATGTTTTTTAAGTCATATGACATCTACATCACGAAAAACTGTACCACTCATCAACTTGGAAACAACCGCTCGGATTTTTATGAAATTTCCACACGGGGTTACTAGTATGCCAAAGCTTTGTAGTTTTAGTCCAGTGGCGACGGTGCAAAAAAGAAAAAGTAACAATTGCTGAAACTCCGTTTTTGACATTACAGGGGTTCCTTATCATTGACAGAAAAAAATTGTACTGCTTAAAAAGTGGGGGTTGGGGGAAGGTGATTCTGTATGTTGCATCTTTGATATCAGTGAAACACGTTCTATTATTAAGAAGCTTCTGATCCCAGTGATTACAGGAAATTAAAGTAACGAAAATCCGACGAATAATGTGCTCACGATTTGAAAAAATCGGTACCTGCTCTATAGATTTGACACCAAGAGCCAACAGATCTATCTGCAGCTGCCGACAGTAATGAAGAATGAATTCGGATATCACTCCAGTCAAGTATAGGGGAATTTAGCGTGGAACTTTAAAATTATCGATATGTCAAGAAAATACGTTTTTGAGAACGATAATTTGGTAGATTTTATACCTGCATTTTTATTTGAATTTCATGAGCCGTGAAATGTACCCATTTCGCCGTTACGTTCAATTTGTGTTCTGCAGTTTGTGATGCTTTTCTGGATATAAGCAGGACATAATTGCCTAAGGTGCTATCAGAGTGTTTTACAAAATTTTGTCTTTGCGCAAGAATTATGGTGGGTTGAAATGCTTATTATCGAATTTGTGCTCAACTTCTTGATATTTTAAAAAGATCCTAATGGATAAAATCGAAAAAGTGGATAGTTAGCACCCTGTCGACTTTATTTTTAGCACGCTGCAAGAGTTATTTGGAAATAAAAAATGAAACGTAAGCTGTGAAGTGAAAATCGGTTTTTGGGCGAAATTCCAGTCCAAGCGACGCGACGGTGCGTTCCGAGTAAGAAAAAATATATTCAAATAATTTGATATCGTTCTTAAAATAAATTCAAGAACTCAAATTACAATTCGTTTATTCATGTCAGTAAACACAATTATGTTTACAAGGGTCATGTGGTACATGGTAACAAGTGAATGAGAGTCATACAAAATATCTTATGCCGTCAAAATAAGAGGAAACAGTTAGGTAGTTTTTGCAAAGCAATAAACAGGTAGGCTTATAACTGGATTAAGTACATTTTTTGTCTACTGTAATAGGTAGATGGAGGCGATGCTGCCAGAAATGGATGTGTGCGATCAATAAACAAACCACAAGACTGAACTGCGGTGTCCAATGATTTTTGTATTGCCTTTCTTTATTGCATTACTACAAAGCTCTGTTGGGTATATGATGGAGTTTAAAGAACTTTACAGCTTGCTGTCTGCCTTCTTCTACAAACTTCATCAAATCGAGACGCTGTCAACCTTATCCTCCGATGAATGCGCGACAAAGTACAGTCCTGTGATTTGGTGACTCTCGTCGTCACTTTTATCAAGTTTCCCTAAAAATGTTCGCTTAGCAACCTCCAAATCAATGTAGTTAATGTCAGGTTTTTGATTGAATTCGCCATAAAACTATTCATTTTCTTTGGAATTGCTATCCGAATTGTTGGTTATTTTTATATCAGCTTTTTTTGGTCTTGATCCATCTTGGCGATAAGCGAGGTTGGACTAAGCTTAGAACGCAAATGTATTTAGACCACATATACTGGCCGCTGGGTATTGTGGCTCACTACAGCTGCAGCACATCTTCCATGGTATGACCTCTTCTTGCAATAATTTATTCGCTAACCCAATGTATTTTGCTCCACACTATTGTTGACCTCATCATGAATTAAACTCACTGCATTCGTAATTAAAATGGTCGCATATGACCCTTTATTGTCCATTATCAGCCTTGATAAAAAAGGCACTCAAGAACAATCACACCAACAACAATTCAACAATACAATATCGACGAACAGTAACTAGGGGAGGAAAATACTAAATGATCACTTGCTGAGTACCAAAATAAGAAACGATTTACTTCTAGATCGCTAATCGAAATCCAACTCTGTTATTATAAAAATTTACATTGTTATGCACCCGCAGTCATCCTTCCTCTTCCGCCGTCGACCGTCTAGGCCCAACCCACCCTCGTTTCCTTTTCACCCCCCCGTTAGCTCAGCAGATGGTGCTCGTGATTGTAGGAGCCCCGTTAAGTAAATGTGTTGTAGAACTCATACTTTAACAGAACTTTCTGTAGAACAGAACTTCAAATTGTTGATTTTATTAATAGCATCAGGTAGTTAATTGTAAATTTTCACACAAGAATAAATTATTAAACCTTTCACAAGTGTTGATTTAAGTACTATTAATTTAAAATCTTGTTTTGACTATTATCGTAACTAATATTTGATGTTTCCAACTTTTTCTAAAAATAAATGTTGCTATTTTTGAAAGTGAACAATGATACAACACTCATTATTTTAAGAATTAGAAATAAAGGCGTGCAGGCCTGCTTTTAGTTATCTTTATCTGATAGTTCGTTTTTGCAGATTAAGCAGTTTTTTCAAAAAAATTTAAGGATACACCAAAAGGGAATGGTATGCTCAATCTACGTTCAAATAACGCAAAATATCTGCTTACGGCTGTGCTTTTCACTACGTTGTGACTAAATGTTCTTTTAATAAAGGTAATCTTTGCCAGTTGAGTAAGCAATTGGTCTACATGACTACTAAAATCTATTAGATAGATTCCTTAATCTGTCCAGGCGTTGGTATTTTTCTGTACTGTGAAATGTTTTCTGGATCTCCTCAAAAAATATCCATTTTCAAATTTCCCGCATAAAATATTGTTGGCGACAAATATGGCGATAGACATGAAATGGTTGGCTATTTTTCTCATTCCGCCTGGGACCCCTTCAACCGCAGGTCCCAACTCCTGCATATCCAGGAACTCCCCTACATTTATTAAAACCATCTGCCCATTTGGTACAAATGATTTCTCAGCGATTTTAAACTGTTTTTTCATTCTGAAGAAATGCTGATCTTGTAGACTCGTTTAGACTGTTTCACAATCTAGAAACGAAGGAGCGGTCGCACCGGCCAGTTCTCAATATGCAAAGTTCGACAGAGTTGCGATGGAGAAGCCTGGCGGGTCCGTCTGGTAGGCTCAAAGCGCGACGGCAGCATGGAGCAGAGCTCTGAGAGGAACAAAGGCTGTTGGCGTAGCAAAATAACAGATCAAGATCGCCGACCTTCGTCGGTGCGAATGGGTCCTGAGACTGTCCATTAGGAGGCGTATCATTGATCAGTAGAACAGCCCTCCGAGAATGGACAATGCAGTTGATGCGGCTAAACCCCAAACATGTGAGCAGTGTTCGAGGCTAGGTCTTTTCTTGGCCTTGTAGTCAGTGAGGAGGTTGTGGAAAGAAATGTACTTCTTTCCTCTAAACGAAAAGCCTAAGCGTTTTTCCAGCAGCTGCCGCTATTGTCGAGATAGGTTCATCACAGATCAGAAGGTCGTTGATACGCAATAGAAACAATGTTGCGGCCAAGATAGGTCCCTGGGGAACACACGCGGGTTGATATTAATGATAATAATAATAATAATAATAATAATAATAATAATAATAATAATAATAATAATAATAATAATAATAATAATAATAATAGCTTTATTAAATTAAATATTTTTTTATTAAATGGTTTTATTTTAATAAAATTTTGTATAAGTACTTAATGAAGCATAATAAGTAAATGATAAAGATTTCAAAATGATTGCACTGCTTTAAAGCGCTTTGACCTTTAATAATGTGTGGATGCACCCTGATGTGCTACACATTCTCCAACGCGCCTAGGCATGCTCCTGATCAGATGGCCAATGTCCTCCTGTGGTATCTCATTCCAGGCAACCACCAACTCCTCTCGAAGTGCTTCTAGAGTCTGAGGAGGACGTTGCAAATTGAGCAATCTCCTACCCATCATATCCCACACGTGCTCAATTGGGGATAAGTCGGGAGATCTTGGTGGCCCTGGTAACAATGTGACATCATTATGTTGAAAGAAGTCTATTGTGACTCTTGCAACATGTGGTCGGGCATTATCTTGTTGGAAAGTTGGATCTGCCAGGGTGTCAAGATAGGGTAAAAGATGGGGTTCTAGAACTTCGTGGATGTAACGCTGCGCGTTCATGTTACCTCTGATGAAGATTAAAGGTGACCTGGAACCATAAGCTATAGCACCCCAAACCATAACTCCAACAGTGTGATGAACATGTCTTTCAACAGAAAACTGTGGATTCCTCCTTTCACCACGTCGCCTTCTAACCCTGCCATCGTGCATGCCTAAACAAAATCGAGACCCGTCACTAACGACAATACTGTTTCATTCCTGATCCCAGAGTGACCGTTGTCTGCACCACTCAAGGCGATTACATCGGTGTTCTCGAGTTAAAGGGAAGACCCAGTGTGGCCGGTATGAAAACAAGCCAAAACTTCTCATTCGTCGGTAAGCACTTCGCATGCCAATAGGTCTTCCGTGTTCTGCAAACGATTCATTTGCAATGGACCTGGTAGTGGAGAAACGGTCCCTTAAGGGCTACAATCTTAGGCGGCGATCTTCACGGTCTGTTGTTCTACGGCGGCGTCCAGGGCCCCTTGCTCTTTGCGTACGGCCTTCTCGAAGCCATGCCTGACAACACCTAACCACAGTGTCTACACTTCATTGCACTCTAACTGCAATTGCCCGAAAAGAAAGTCCAGCTTCCCGAAGTCCCACTATATGGCCCCTATCAAACTCACTAAGTTGACGAAATCGTACAGGTCTCCGTACTCTAGGCATCGTAACCGATCGTAAAGGATGTCAAGAACCAAAATCCGCCAACGTTGATTCTTTACTGCGGCTGAAATATTCATTTCTAGAGCGTTAGTGAATTAAAAAAAAGCAGTATAAAAACCGGAATGTCCAACTGATGAGGCTGAAAATTTTTTCGCTTGTTATTTACAGTCAGATAAATACATTCACCAACTTTTATTAAAATAAAACCATTTAAAGTGGGTGTTCGGATTTATATGTCACTTAGTATATAACGGTGACTTGAGAAGAATGTTTGTCCTAGCTCTAGGAAGCCCGAATATTTTATGATTGCGAGATGCTAACGTTGGAGTACGAAAGTTGATCTGTTCCAGGATCAAGGGGCAATCAATTAAATTGTTGTTCATTTTGTAGCCAAATATTATTGAGGCACAGTACCTACGTTTTTTCAAAGTCAACATGTCTAAGCGACTACATAGTTCCTCATTACTTGTACATCTCTCTGGATATGTTCCATCAATCCTAAACAGAACAAACTTCATAAACTTCCGTTGTACTCTTTCAATAGCTGTGCTATAGCATTCATAGTAAGGGCTCCAAATAATACTACAATATTCGACTCTGGATCTAACATAAGCATAATACAATAGCTTAAAAGACTTTATGTTATGAACATTCCTGCAATTCCTTACTATGAAACCATAAGCCGCCAATGCTTCTGATGCTTTTTTATTTATATGCTGACTAAAAGTTAACTTATGATCATAGATTATACCTAAATCACGTACATCAGAGCATCTTTCTAGCACAGACCCATCAATAGAGTACGGATATTCGCAAACATTAATTTTCCTGGTATAGCTGACTATTTTACACTTCCTCACATTAAGCTCCAACTTGTTTTCTACACACCAAGGCAGCACAAAATTTAATTGGTGTTGTAGCTTGATACAATCATCAGGAGTATTTATCTGCGAATAAATTTTTAGGTCGTCAGCAAAGCATAAGCGTTCACATTCAACTGAGTCACAGAGGTCATTAATAAATATCAAAAACAGTAATGGTCCCAGGTTGGACCCCTGAGGAACTCCAGAAGGTGTCAAGTAGGTCTCAGATTGGAAGCCATTATAGCTAACAAATTGTCTACGATCGGATAAGTAAGATTTCATCAACTCCCTAGCATCATCTGTAAAACCAAGTGCACCTAACTTATTTAATAAAGTTTTGTGGTTAATTTTATCGAAAGCCTCCGAAAATATAACAGATACTGTGATAATTATTGCAAAGGCCTCATCGATTTATTCAATCTGTGTAAGGAGATTCATTGCTACCAACAAAGCCGAAGCTCGACTGCAAGAACATTTAAAAAGAAGTAAATCGACATCACAGTTTATTGATGCTGATCTAAGTCTAGAAAGACTCACCATATTTTTCAAAAGACGCTGGCTGCTTGCACACTTTACACAAGTACAACACAACTAACACCAGTTCTACAAACAACTTACACAACGGTTTTCACTTGGATGCGAAACAACGCCCGTATAGGCGGAAGTAACAAGCACCGATTTCAACCACTTTTCACCAACCAAACCGATATAGTCTAATCATCATATTAGCAAATTTCCCCGAAATAATTGTAAAGATTAGACTAATAATTATAAGTATTAGGATAAATAAAGCGAAATCAAATAATTATTTGACCGGCACGCCCCGAAATCGAAATTAAACTACTTTATAAACAGTTGAACGGCGGCCACTTCGTTTTTAGCGACTTGCAGGGCTGCCATCCGAATTCCCTAAATTTAGTACAAGACGTTTAGGCAGATAATAGCCCAGGCACTTTTGCGTCCTGTGTACATATTGGTGATGGATTTTCCTCTTCTGGTTGTATTGTCTTTGGAAGGTAGTCACGACAACACCAATGTAATATTAAAAAACTACTTAGCATATTGTACTACTACGATTGATTTGAATTTTTTAAAACAGGTTTTTTCCACCCGCTTCCGCAGCATCGGTAACCGAAGTTTTAGTTAAAAATTTAGTACAAGACGATTAGGCTGATAATAGCCCAGATAAGACAAGTACAGTACAAGTAAAAATTGTGTATATTTTGGGATATGTTTTCAGATAGAAATACCCAATTTCTTTTGGATCCCTTGACAAATTGTTAGGAATGACTATCATCATATCATATCAATATCAATATGATAATTAAACATCTGTTCCCAAAAATAAATGGATTTTTCGCACAACGAAGTGAATATATGCTTCTGATACGAGGGATGTCTTTTAAGTTTTGCATATAGAAACATAGTAGGCCGCGCGGATCGAACGTCAGGACGAAATCTTAACCTCACTCTTTAGTAAACTTAAATTCAAAGTTTCACAACAATACGTGCAGTGTTCTCACTACAGTGAATTTTTAAGTGTCACCAAGTCATTAGAAAAATGGAACTCAACCGAGAACATTTTCGCGCCATAATTTATTACAACTTTCAGAGACAATTATCGCAACAAGAATGCCTTGCTGAGTTACTGTCTGTTTTCGGCAGCGAAGCGGCACATCAGTCGACAATTTCCCGTTGGTATGGAGAATTCAAACGTGGACGGGTGAGTCTTAGCGAAGATCCCAGGGTGGGTGCACCAAAAACGGCAGTCACCAAGGAAAACGTCGATGCTGTGCGCAAACTCATCATTGAAGATAGACATGTGACATATCGCGAGATTGAGGCGTCCTTGATGATCTCAAAGACCTCAATTCAAAAAAATTTACATGAAGAATTAGGAATAAGAAAATTAGTTTCTCGTTGGATACCCCACCTGTTGACTGAAGAGCAGAAAGCAGCCAGGGCTATTTGGTGTCAAAAAACGATTGACCTTTTCATTCCGGAAACTCAAAAAATGTGTACAGCATTGTTAGTGGTGATGAATTGTGGATTTACTGTTATGAACCAGAAAATAAACGACAGTCGGCTGTTTCGGTGTTCCAAGGTGAAGAAAAGCCAAAAAAAGTCATCCGTTCTCCAAGATAGTCGCGACATGTGTCAAAAGCGGGTCATATTGCAACAATGACTCTTAATGAGCAAATAACTGTTACTGCGGATTGGAATACCACCATTTGTTTGCCAAAAGTCATCACCGAGCTTCGAAAAATCAACCCCGAAAGAAGAATCATCCTCCACCAAGACAATGCAAGCTCGCACACAGCCCACAAAACAAGGCAGTATTTAACGGAAGAAAACGTGGAATTATTGGACCATCCTCCATATAGTCCCGATCTAAGTCCTAACGATTTCTTCGTGGTCAAAGGTTCCAGTCACCAGAAGAAGCAGTTGACGCATTCAAAAATGCCGTTTCGGATCTGCCAGCAAACGAGTGGAATAAGTGCTTAGAAAATTGGTTCGAACTCATGCAGATGTGTGTTAATCTTCGTGGAGAATACTTCGAAAAACAATAAAGTCATTTAAAACTACCTACCGTGTTGTTTTATTTCCATATGCAAAACTTAAAAGACATCCCTCGTATCAACTGCATTTTGTATTTCAGTGATTACCGATTGTACTAAGAGACAAGATGATTACGATGAAAGAAGGATGAGTGGTACCCTAGGCTCTATGGAATTGAGACAGGAATGTGATGGAGAAGGTTTTTTTGAAAGTTACAAATGCATTCCTGGGCAAAGGTATTTAAAATCGAGTACGAGTTGCCTAGGTATAGTTATATTTTATCAATTTTCAGTTGTTATTGCGTTTCGAAGAATGGGACTAGAATATTCGGCGAAACTGATTTTATTGGTGTGCCATCTTTTACTATGCAATGTAGTAAGTATTATACGATTATTATGTACGCGTTTTTATTAGGAACCCATTATTATCATGTGTACCAAGTCAGGGCCACTCCCTATATAAAAGTTTACAAACAATTTCTAAAATTTCTTTGAATTTACTGATTTTTACTATCTTTTTCCTGTCCTTATTTTTTAACGTCGTTTCTGTTAATCAGATTGGTTACCAAAGCTAAAAGACCAACAAAGTGATACCATAAAGCAAAAACGAATAGGTCTCATAGACTTGAATATGAAGTATCGATTTTTTTGTTGTAGAATGCTCCCGAGACTATGAGGAAGCCCTATTGATAACCGGCCAGGATCTGGGACCACACCAACATTTCAGATGCTCGGCAGATGGCAGCTATGATCAGTTGCAATGTATTGACGATAGCTGCTTGTGCGTCAACCCATTTGATGGCAGTCCAACTTATCCTGAAGATCCTTTGACCGACATCAGTAAAATATCTTCTGAGACACTAGAGTGCTGTATGTATAAACCTCAAAATTCTTTAAAACAGAGAGGGCCTAACATCAGATGTGAATATCTCTTTTCGAAAAACTGTATTGTTTAACGTTCCTTTGGTAGGATAGTTACTTACCGGGTCATTCTCTATATAAATTCAATTCAATTCAATTCAATTCTTTATTTGTGTTAAGTACACCAGCATGTTTACACAAGTCAAAAGAAAAAAAAATTATTACAAAAAGCAGTCTGACAAAAGACTGATGTTCAAATTAGACAGAAAAACATCAACTTATGACATTATGATTCAATAAAAGCAGATACAGCAAGTCCATATAAGTTGTAAAAACAGGAGGATATATATACGTACATAGATACACGCATATTCATTTAACCACAATACGTATGTTTACTTCTACACACACACACACACACATATATACGTATATACATATATATATATATACATACGTTAAAATGGTAAGACATATGAAATGTTGATATAAAACTTTACCAGATGACTTAGTAGAAAGTTCAAGGAGCCTAGAGGATCCCAGGTGTAGGAACACTGTTATATTTGCTAACAATCCGACAAGTCTGAAAAATTATTGCTCAAATACTCGTTGATCGAGTAAAATGCTTTAGTAGTCAGATAAGCATTAATTTTATTTTTAAAAAGTTTCGCATCCAGTTTCTTTATACGGTCTGGCAACAGGTTATAAAAAACTATCCGATAATAGTTTGTGCCGTTCCTGATGGTTTGGAGACGGCTATGAGGTACTAAGATTTTATCCATATTTCTGGTTCTATAACTGTGGACATCACTATGGGTAGTATATTGGCTCAGGTTAGTCTTTATATACATCAGACATGTGAAGATGTAAAGAGAAGGTACTGTCATGATTTTCAATTCTATAAAAGCTTCCTTGCAAGGTTCCGTGTATTTGAGGCCAGCAATGTACCGCAAGCAACGTCGTTGTAATCCAAAAACTTTTGACGAATGGGCCGAGTGACCCCAGTTTAACAATGCGTATGAAATTCTTGATTGAAAGTAGGAATAAGATGTTAGAAGAAGAACTGACTGTGAGGCATTTTGTTTCAAGTTCCTTATCAAATATATATATTTTTCTAGTGCATCGAGAACATGGATTACGCGAGTTTCCCACGACAAGTGTTCATCAAGGTAGACTCCTAGTAACTTTACAGACTTTAGTGTATTAGTGTCGTGCTGCCTCAAGCTAAGAACAATCATCTGAGACTTGGTTTCATTGATGGTCAACTTATTAGCGGTTAACCTGTTTGCTAATTTTCTTTTATGAGCCTCATAGTCGAATATCAATGGGGCTAAAGAGGCATTGCTATTCATCAAGGTAGTGTCATCAGCGAATAGGATTAAGTTATTATTCACATTATAGTTAGTCATATCATTGACGTAAATTAAAAACAAAATAGGTCCCAATACCGAGCCTTGCGGTACCCCGTGAGCAGCGACTAACTGTGAGGATGATGAACCTTTAAAGAATACAAATTGGCGTCGATTACTCAAGTAAGATTTAATCATTGCAGTGGATGCTTCATGAAAGTTATAAAAAGGGAGCTTTTCCAACAGGATGTCGTGTTGAACACAATCAAAAGCTTTGGACAAGTCCAACAAACATGCTGCGCCATATAGGTTGTTTTCAAAAGTCTCGTTCACAAACTGAATAAAACTGTTAGCTGATCTGGTGGAACTATTTTTCCTAAAACCAAACTGTGTTGAGCAAAATAAATTATTAGCCTCAAAGTATTCATTAATTTGATCTTTCAACAATGATTCCAAAATTTTCGCAAAAATAGGTATTAAGGAAATGGGCCTGTAATTGCATAACTCTTCAGTATCCCCTTGTTTGAAAATGGGTATAATTTTAGATAGTTTGAAAAAATCCGGAAAAGTATTATTTTCTATACACTGATTGAATAACTTGGTTAGAGGATATATGATGAGATTTTGCAAGGTTTTGACATTCGCCATTGCCTATCAGTCTCATCTCTAAAGTCGAAGTTAATTTCGAAAATCTTATATGAACATACATATATGTGTATATACTTTTTACTGAAAGTTGATGTGTTTACAATTTATATTTGGTGAACGTTAGAAGCTGACAGAAAAAGCCTCGAGAAGTAGCATTATTTACTCCCTCGTTTTCAAGAATTTGTTTCTTGATTTGTTATATGACTTCGTAATTTATGAATAAAAAACATGAACCTTAATTTAACAAAAAGTCGAAGTGATATGGATTTTTAGGACACCTCGTATTTTGTTTGTAGATTCAGATTTGAGGTCTGGCGAATATTACAAAACCTGTGAAAGGGAGTATTTGCAAGCTCTGGAGAAAATGAACTGTCTGCAGAAACAAACAGGGTTTAACGAGATATTTAACTACAATTTTCCGAGATGCGATATAGATGGAACATACAAGGCTGTCCAAGAAAATGCCACACAGTAAGTCTTGCAATTTTTATCGTATTAATCGATTAATTAAATATTATAAAAAAAAACTTGGCCAAACAACATGTAGGTTATACCGGTAGCATAATCTAGGCAGTTTATACAGGGTTACTGGTAATTAAGCTCCTTGATAACCCCGTAGCACATTTTGAAGGCAATGTTAACATTTTCGGTGTGCCTCAGCAGCGACTGTACAAAACCATGCGAGAGGATATCCCTGTATGCGAATCATTGATCATGCAGATTTTTTGCGTCTGTCGAGCTATTAAGAAGTTATCGAAAACACGGTGGTAAATATTTTACCCAACCACAAGCTGAAAATTCGAAGCAGTACTCCATTAGCATATAAGAGGCTCGTTTTGAGCACGATTCACATTCATTTGAAATATTACAATTGTCAATTAGTCAAATGACTACTATTTGATCTAAATTTGATTGATTGATTATTTGTTAGCATTTGAGCACTTTCATACTGACGTTTAGTACATTTTTGGAAAGCTCATTTAACTAGCAATTTTTGAAACTTGACGCAGTTTTGTTGTTAGTAGAACTGAGAATAGCCCCCTCTTGTAGTGCAATGAAGCGGTCGTATCGGCCAGTTCTGCATGTACAAAGTTCGGTACGGTTAAGATAGGACGAAGTCAGGCGGGTCTGTCAGGCAGGCACATCGCGCGAAGGCATCTCGAAGGAGAGCTCTGAGGAGCAAAGCCCATTGATGTATCGATCTTAATAAGCAGCTATTTCATCTTGATTTATACCATAACTTATATATTTCAGCAAAATGTGCGTCGACAAGGACAAAACTATTTTAACAGTTATCCTCAAAACTGATCCACTAGCAGAAAAAATGGATTGCAGTAAGTACTGTCTTTTCTTTTATTTTAACAAGAATGTAGAATGCCGGTTCTGGAAATTTTTTTACTAAATTATCCAGCTGGAATAGAGTAGCAAGCAAAATACGTCAATCTTTTTAGTATGGTTTGGCTACATAAGCTAGGCATGTTTGATATTTGTAATATACCATATTTTCGCATATTTGATTTCCTCAGCCGTTCTTGCCCATCTTGTAATCCGTCTAATGACAAATTCTGACAACTGTATTGCAACAATATTGTCAAGATATATTCGAGATATACATAAATATATAGCCGGGCCATATGCTGCAATATGTTCATCTGTATATCTTAAAAATATGTATTTCAGAATGCTTGAGGGCAACTAGCATAATTTCCAGTGCTGAAAAGCCAACATGTAACAAAGATACAGGCAATTACGAACCAATACAATGCAGAAGAGGAGTTTGCAGATGTGTTGACAGTGATGGAAACCAAGTTTGCAACAAGTCGCCGTGTGAAGTTGTCGTCGAAAAAAAGGATAAACTAATCTGTTCATAAATATATTAAATGCTTTATGATTTTTCAATTATTTTTTTTCGAATCGATGATCTTTTTTTCAGTACACTATATCAACTAAAAATTCGTAGCACTCAAAAACATTTGTCATTTGCACGTGTTAAATATGATACGTCGCTTCCTTTCACGTTGCTCCATTTGATTATGTGCACCGGAATCCAGAGGACGAGCCGCTTGCTTCCGTTTTCTCTTCCCTTCCCACAATGAACGTGCACCTTCAGAGTCTGGAAGGTTGCAACAGATTCCACATATGACTGAGACAAAAGCGTGTCTTTCGGCATTTTTTACGTAACCTCAATTACCGATGAAGTGTGAAGAGTGTAAGATGGAGACCCATCTGTGCATTTTATAAGAAAATAATTGGACAGTTTCCATAATGAAATAGGTGTCACGATATCTGCGAGTGGACTGAGCCACCACAACCCATAAAGTTTACAGCCTTATAGCAAAAAATGTATCCTGAGAATGGGGAAAGCGTCTTATAGGGACACATAATCACACAAAAATATAGAAGTTAAACATTTGTTTGATTAGAGATGTAATGTAATGAAATATTCAACTGTAATAGAGATTCAAAACATCAAGTAAATGACAGCCGAAAGCGAGGTTTTTATTGGAAGAGTATCGGTTTGCTTTCACTTTAACGTTAACGACTGTCCAACTCTCCATCTGTCGAACTGGTAAGTGTTTGATAAAATAGCTCATCAAATAATATACAGAAAATCGTTTGTCGATCTGATTGTACATATTCTAAAATTGCCCCTTTTAAATACGACACCACTGAATGAATGACCATCTGTCGGTTCTCTCGGTCTAAAACGATCGTTCGGGAAGAGCAGTTACTCAGTTCTGTACTTAAGTTTCCAAGTAATAGACTTTTTATGTTCTTTAGCGCTTATATTCTCAATTTATTTCTGGTCATGATTCCACTAATCATTCATAGAGTGGCTATTTAGATTCTTGGTAACACAATGACTGCATTATAGATCAATTTAGCATCCTTTAACATCTCACTAATTCTTTCATAAAGAAACTCTCCATTTCTTGTTCTTATACAACTTATCTAATTTGTATATCTAGTTATTTTTCCATATTCGATGAACTACTTTGATAGGAATTCTGAATTGTTTTTAATCATAACAGAATTAGTTTAATTTCAACCTTGATAGTTACTCATTTGGCTGACAGAGTAACTCAACTAAACAACCCAGTCTTTTAGTAATCTGTTTATCGTGAGAGTTAAATGGATAACCTTCAACTCTCGATAATCACTTAGCAGTGTTTTTTCCATTTTCCTGGTTGCCAATTGTTTCAAAAACAATTAAGATATTATGAATTATATATTACGAATATAAACGTTGGACTGCAAATAAATACAAAGAAATAAACAATGTTTAATATTTAGAAGAATAATTATTCGAGAACCATGTTGTGTTTGAAATTTATGTTCACTATTTCGTCTTATCAAATCTCAAAATATGCTCATGATCCTTAATTTCATCCAATTTGTCCAAGTGATCCCACCACAATCTCAGTCGATGTTTCAATATGAGCTGGAACCATGGCGTTAAAGGACCACTTAAAGTTGGTACATATTCGTCTAGCTCAGACCTAGGTACAAAACTAATCTCTGATATTTCGTCGGAATTAGGCTTCACCTGAAAATTACGTTAGAGATAGTAAAAATAATACAAAAAATAAAATCGTGTGTAAGTGGAAACACATTATTGTCATATCAAAAAACTTCATGAGCTACACCATACGTTAGCATATGCAAAAAATAGAAATATTGTAACGCTCTCGTATAACTGGCATATCGGGTACCAGCGAGACACCCTCGTACATCGACCAGAAGATTTGACAGTCGTCCAGAAACACCACTTAGGCAACCAGATAAGCCGCCGTGTATCAAGAGCGGTATACCTAGCACCCAGAATACGTAAGTGATCGAGTTCACGTTCGGGAAGCATCTACCGCCAGCGAGAAGCATAAATCGACATTCAGTTAACTTCGGTAAAGCGCTGGAAGGCTTCTGGAATTCATCGATTGAAGTTAAATACCCGACCAGATGGCGGAAGCAGTCAGTCAGACCGACAACGTGCGATGAATCAGTAACAGCGCGATAGTCCAGTCAACATTGTTATAAAGTCATGAATTAGTTGCGAGTGTGGTTATAAATGAGTGTAAAAGTAATAAATAAGACTTTAAAAAGTAAACACTGTGTTTTTGTTACAATATGTTATTGTCACTCACGCACTAATCCTTCAGTCAATTTATCACTTCACAAATTAAGGCGAGGTTCATATGACAATACAATAATATGTTTCTGCCTTATGACAATCAAAAGTATTGTCAGATTAGAGCTTTCAATATTCGTTAGAAATAGTAGTGTACAGTATTATCTTCTCACCTTTACATCAGCTTGAATGAAAAGTACATAAGTAATCTCATGTTCACCCCATTTTCCATTCCCTTCATCTTTGTAGTACAACCGTGTTATGTAGTTGAAACTTTCTAGAGGTAACTTGTCCAATGGAATACCTTAAACAGAATTAGAGTTTCATTTCATACTCTTTACTAATCAACATCTAAATGTCCCATATGACATAGAACTCTGCAATTCCATATAATATTGTTATCTTAAATTGCTAAAAATAGTGAAACTGACAAGCAAAATTGTTTCGGAAATTTCGTGAATCTAGCTATAAATGTTTGACGTATATATGTCAAAGTGCCATAAAATATACTGACTTTAAAATAATTCGCCCACTATAGTATAATTATTACTTTGTAGGATGTTTACCTAATTCATAATGTAACCGCCTTCTAGCTGCTCTTTTTATACCTATAGCATTCTGCTCCTCATCTTCTCCAGGAAAATCTGCTACAGGATGACTACAGCATGTATTTGTATAATGGTTGGGATAAGTTATCTATAACACATAAATGTTACATGCAACATCACACAGAATAGATGTTGGAATAATGAATAAGTTTATAATCCAGTTTATAAGGACAGAAATTTGTGAAGATTTAGTTGGCATGCATTGCATCAAAGAATAATTATATCAAAGTTATGCCATTCAAAGTTGTCCAACAGAAACTAATTTCTAGTTTTAACTTTTGGAGAAATGAAATTGTATGAATGATCAGTATGTTTTATAGTGAGTTATATTATTTATGTGTTATACATAGACACCAATGAGATTGCCCTGTTACAAGCCACAACATATAAGTTTTTTCAGATGGCCCAGATCAACTAAAGGTACCATAAGTAGAACTTATCTTTCAAGCTCAAAATATTCATAACTATTATACCATCTTGATCTTTGGACTTTTATTATTTATATAGTATTATGTCATGGTGAGCCTGATAAAATATGTTTTGATAAATCAAATAGCAGGAAAAAATTTAACACTCTGAATCAAAAAAATTATGATTAAATATCCCAGATTACAAATAATTTTATTAAATATTCTAACACTTTATTAAGTCATAAGGGTTGATATTTCTGTTCAAAAATTATTATATTCATCTATATATAACAGAAATCATTGTCATAGTTGGAAGAGAAAGTAAAAAACTGAACCTATCATAAGTGTTGTAAAGTCTATAGATGACCCAAAATTTGAAATGAAATAATTGAAAAGTTGTTTTTTAATTATCAAAATGAATTAAGGGAAAATTAATACAGTTGCTATAATATGGAGGCACAATAAATAAACTATAAATAAAGGATGGTGCCAATTTAATGAAATGTGGTTTGAAACAGATTTGTAGCTAGCTATTGGAAAGCTATCTGAAACTTGAATCTTCGAATAAAAAAGTTAAAGCTAATTGTTTTCTCAGTTTTCTCATTAAAATAAAATAACCTGACATTGTTATGGTAGTCTTCAGAAGCCTAAAATATTAGCTTCATTACAATTACCATAAATGCTCACAAGACTTGATCTGTTTTGAGGTAATGTTAATAATATCTAAATAAATACTCAGTGAATGTGGTAAGGTAAAAAAAATAATGAATCTTACCTTTGTATCGGACCTCTTTTGAAGTAAAAGGTCCCCCTTCTTATTGAACAAAAAAGTACTGAATGCTCTATGCAGAGGAATGTCCCCATCTTCTTTTATGAAATGGCATTCCTTTTTTGAAGCCTGTCCTATTATTTTATCATTCTCATCAACCAAGAAACACTTCTCTCCCATAGAACCTGCTTGGACAGCATCGACAAGAGGTGTTTGCTCTTTGGACATTGCTAGAGAACTTGCAAAACCTCTGCCTACACATCTTCTTAAAAGTGTTCGTACTGTAAGGGTAAACATGCTGAAACCAATAACATTACCCATTTGAATGGAATATAAAATTAGAAACTGTGTTAAATCACAATAAAAATGTAAAACAGCTGTTCACCTTTAGCCTTGTTCTTTTCAAATGGACAATTATTGTAATGTTAATAGTTAAATATAATGCAATTTACATGTTGTAACAACAAAGTTCAATCACAAAAATACATTTGGATTTACTTAATGAGTTCAAATACCATAACCATACAACTTGAACATGACAGCATGACATATGTCTTGACATTGACATTTTATGACCTACAAATGACAACCATGACAAGATCCGTCTTGGGAAAAACATGGAATTGATGGAAGATGGAATGCCAGTGAACTAAGAACTCGTTTTATTTCCTCTTTCTTTTTGCATATTTGTATTTGGATAAATAATAGAGACCTTTATCTACGATTCACTTTATTCATTGTATAATGTATACCATTAATTTGACATAAAATCCAGAGTTCTGTGCAAACCACGGTTAGACAACAGTTGTATGAAAATGGCGGCATACAGATACTTATCCTGTTTGAGTGATGAGAATGAAACTCTAGTTCAGATGTGCAAACTTGGAACAATTTTTTGAACAATCAAACAAGAAACAAGCAATCAAAAAATTGTTTTATGATTTCTTGACAGGTGCTCTTCAAACAACATAAGCAGTGTATATCCATAAATAAGCAAAATAAAACAAACAGGGGAAAAGCAGGAATACGAAACTTAAATGCAATACTGAGACAATTATAAAAAAAAGCTAATGTAACAAACGTTCAGTGAGTTTCCCAGGTCTTATTTTAATTTGAAGCCCCATAAAAACTATGTCTGACGAAGAAAAAGACATGGATGCAAACATGAGCGATGAGCAAGGAAATTCTAATACAGAATCTAGCAGTGACGATGAAGATAAGGTTTGATTTAACAGTGAATAATATGAAACAGCCTTTTAACCAACAATTGAAACATTGCAGGAACTTATGGCAAAAGTAGAGGAGCTAGAGAAACAGATATCTGCTAACAAATACCTCTACGATGCTCACTTGGAATTAGTTGAACTATACAGAAAACTAGGAGATCTCAATTCTTTACGAGAGTCCTATGAGAGGTTTCACGAATGTTTTCCACTCACACCAAAGATATGGCTAGACTGGATCAGAGATGAAATCAAAATAGCTAGTAGTGAGGAGGAGAAAAAGAGGGTTTTCCAGATTTTTGACAAAGCGGTTGAAGATTATTTGTGTGAGTTTATCATACAAAACTTAAATAATAAATTCTTAATTTAGTTGAAGGAAAGCCAACTTATTGATATTACTTCTGTTCCATTTTGAAGCGTTTTTTGTCTTGGTTAATAGTCAGTTAATATTTATCAACAGTCTGACCTTTTAAAATTTGGAATCATCTTAAACTTAAACAGTTCTTCAACTGAAAGCATTATGTATATATGTTATGAATAAATTTGGTGTCGGAATAGGTCTTTGAGGAAAACCATTTTTAATTTCATCAGTATCTTTTTTCTTATAGTTAGACAACTTGTAAGCTGATACTCAAGTGGTTCTTATAAGCATACCTTTTTAGATTTTATAAGGTGCTTATGGCTGTGTAATGTTTTTACTATATAGTCTCCTTTTCTCCAGCCCACTGACAGAGATTTTCTTGTCACTCTTAATTCCTGCATTTAGAGTACTGTTATCAGCAAAGCTGTTGATTGTATGGGAAATGAGGTTGTTAATATGTAAGAGGAACAATGTCAGAGCCAAGTCTGATCCCTGGGAAACACCCACGTTGACATTATGGGATGAAGAGGAGTATCTGCCAATTAGAGAGGAACTCAGCCACCATCTGCATGGGTTCTCTGGGAGGCCATGATGGAAATTTGCATAAGAGGGCAGCATGCCACAACTGACAAACCCTTTGGTGATATCAAGGCCAAATGCATAATCCCTACCATAAGACTGGATGAGTTTACTCCATAGTTGCATGATGTAAGCTAGCAGGTCCTTCGTGGATCTCTGCTCCCAATTTATGCACCTCTCTATTACTTTAGTTATAACAGAAAGCAGTCTCTATGCCTGTGGGCGTTGGCCTAAGATTTTTTTTCCTGATTCGTGAGTTATGTGGAAGAGATGCTAAAGAGCTGGTTCTTTCTATGTTACACTTCTATTGATAGGTCATTTTTCACATAACAGATGATAAAAAACAGTATTTATTGCACATCAAAAACAGTCTGCTGTTGAGCTTTATCCAAACAGACTAAACTAATAATATGACTCTCTCGCAAGGTCTCATTAGTCCTCTGACCTTTCAGGTAGAAAGCAGAATGGCTTTATCAAAAAGGGTATATTTTTTTAATATCACTACAGATTAGAAGATACCTAATGCTTTTATTTTGCAAAGAGAACTGAGATTCCAACGTCATTATACTATTTATTATGGCAGTCGACCTATGAGTACTTGATATTGGAGTTTTTTAAAGAGGATAGGCAGGTGTCACTCTCGGGATATGGGAATTCTTCGGTTTGTTCTACTGAACCACCACTAGTACTTAGCTGACACTTTTTTAAATAGGTCTAGGTCTTAAATATTTAGTATAATATCTATTAAAACAAAAAAATTAATAGTATATTTTTTTCAAAGCTTAAAGGCTGCAAAGCTTTAATTTAAAAAAATATGTTTTCTTAATCAGGCAAAAATGCTGTCCCCCATGTTTGATCTACATTAAGGCGTTATGATGTCATACCATTTGTAAACAACAGCTGACAGCAGCATAACCTCTCAAACTTTTGAACATATAAACATAACTCCTACTAATTTACATGAAAAATATAGTAATTATTGTTATTGTATCGTTCCATAATGTAAAAACACATGGGAATTAAATATTTCACGAGTATCCAAAACGTAGAATAACAGCGGAATATCTGGTAATATTTCAAAATTCCCCACATCAATGTGCCAATTTTCGGCAAATTTGTGCTTCTGCTTTTACGAATACAACATCTATAATTGCCTTTTTTGTAGAAATACTTAAAGAAGGCAACTCCACTCCACGCGTGACATACGGATGATATTTCTTTGTTTACAATGTGTATGACATCACATCATGGCCTATTCCATTTCATATTAAAAAAAAAACTATTTTTTTTTTAATTGGGCCCTATATGCAAATCGATAAATTTCGTTTACCTAAGCCAAATATGTATGAAATACTCGTTTATTCTATGAAATTAGATATGAATCACCTATTGTGTTTACTTTATTTCGTAATAATGAACATTTGTTTCTGCTGTCAATATTTTTTTCACTCACTTTAAACTTCATAATTTTCGCTAATTTCAGCTGTAGAACTATGGACGGAGTATGCACAGTACTCTATAGGCGTGAGCAATCTAGAAACCACACGTTCGATCATTGAACGTGGTTTGACATGCGCAGGTTTACATGCTAGTGAGGGCCATCTGTTATGGGATACTTTGAGGGAGTTAGAAAATGCTCATATATCATTACAAGAAAAAGGTTTGTAAATTTGACCAGAGATACAAAATACTTGAAACAAAAAAGTAGAGCTTTACACACCTTTGCTCAAAGGATGTGTTGTGAGCTAGATTGCTAGAGGCTTAAAAATATTTGCTTATATTCCACATTCAGTGATTGAGCTACGTTTTAGACAATTTCATCTACTTGCAATAATTTTTAAGGCTCTGAGGCGTGGACTGCCCAAGTAAAACGCTTAGGTGACATTTTTAAACGACAGCTGTCAGTTCCACTGATGAATATAGAAAACACTTACGAAGAATGGCAACAGTGGCACAAAACTTTACCAGATAGTCTATATGACCCTAAGCCGGTAGAGTGGGGTTACAAAAAGGCGCGAAAAATCTTGGGCGACTATAAGCCCTTTGAGGAACGACTTTTGATCGCGCAGACTGAGGAATTTGACGTTATCTATCGAGAATATATCAAGGTTAGTCATTATAGATAACATTAAAGTATAACATATGATTCATCCAGCAAAATATTTCATGACTTTTGAGATACTATTATTTGTCTGAATGTTTTTAGATAGTAAAGGATCCCTCAACAGTAATTTGCTTGTACGAGCGTGCAGTGTTGCCGTTGTGCCTGTCGCCAAACATATGGGCGCAGTATTGTGCTTATGTCATAAAGTTGGGTGATGCGGCACTCAAAGTGAGTGACAGAGCTTTGCGGAACTGTCCTTGGAGTGAGGAGCTATGGATTTGGAAATTGCGCGTTATGGAGTGGTTACAGAGAGACAATAAGGAGGTGAATTCTTCATGATACATATTTTGAGTGTAATTCCTTGATATAGCTTATGGTGCTTCAGAATGGGCAATATTTTTACTGCATTATCTAGGTGCAAGTAGCCAGCAATATTCAGTGGCGGCGTTAGGCCTTGCAAGAAAGTTATAAAAATATCCATTTTTTTGCCACTGGGCAATCCTAGGTCCAAAAGAAATGGAATCCAATGTCGCTAATTTGAATCAACTATACCGCGCGCGATGCTCTGGAAATCCCCGAGTCGTCTATAATTTCTGTTTAGATATGCTAACAACGTAGAGATAAACATCGATAAATCGATGTGTTTTTTTTTTGTTTTGTAGAGCCTAATGAGCTAATAGATAAGGAGCTTATTGCCAGCGATGGTAAAGGTCAGTTTCGTGATTCTTGTGTGGATAACCTTTTTTAGAAGAAAATAGTTTTTGTGAGTACTATCCCTTGTGTGAACCAACGTTTAGTTCCTCTACTATTCAAACTGCAAATCCAAAACCATTCAAACATACAACAAAATCAAACATAATCAGAAACCACAAAACAACAAAGAAATTTTAATGTGCTACGAAAATGTCAAAGCAGAAATGGCCATAAGAAAATTGAATTCACACTAAAAGACGTGCTCTCACTGGAGGGTCGTGGCTATGATATGCTTTGTTCCTATTTGAAACGATGGTATTACCTCATTTCAAGGAGCTGTGATCTCGAATCAACATCATAGTTCCGAGAGAATATGTGCTCGTGAAATCTGTATCAAGCATTATAACGACTTAGGTACAATACTTTGGGAATTGATATGAATACCTCCAGCTTTTTAAATTCAGTTCATCAGACTCTGTCAATGACGCAAAACAAATTATCCAGTACATTTTAGAAAATCATTTTGTAAGAAGTATATCTAAATGCTTACATAACATTCAAAATCATGCTTACAATTCCAGTCATTAAGAAAAGCTTCTCAAAGCTAAAGTTTATTGAGACCTACTTGATTGAGAACCAAGATGAGCTAAGAGATACTATTTGATGTATCAGTTCTGTCAATTGAAAGGACAACAGCAGCCGGTGTTAAGAAACAATTCAGTGAGGCTAAAAGCCGAAAAGTTCGTCTATTTTAATTCGTATTCGTTTATCCCTGAATGAAATTGTACAGTTTAGATAAGGACGATTATTATTATTGTTTAATTTTTGTCATCATTTCCATAAGTTGAAATTACCTTCCTGTCATGCCAGGGTTGCCTTAAAAATGCATTCTTTTTGTAATGGGCAAGATTGAAGAGTATTTTACAACTTAAATCTTAAATCTCTAATCTTAAATTTTAT
Organism: Acanthoscelides obtectus; assembly: GCA_963669975.1. Taxonomy (NCBI): domain Eukaryota; kingdom Metazoa; phylum Arthropoda; class Insecta; order Coleoptera; family Chrysomelidae; genus Acanthoscelides; species Acanthoscelides obtectus. The sequence continues at coordinate 107,972,209 of CAVLJG010000001.1, forward strand.
GTGAAAAACATATACCTATGAGCAGCTAGACTATAAATACTCAAATAATGAAATTTATAAAAATATCGTTTACGTTTTACTTTCAAAAAAGCTTTTTCTTGTGATAGGTGAATTTCTTGAAAAAGTGAATAAGTTTTTAGCATAAAATTCATTTCACAGACTGAAATATAATCATAATATTACTGATAGTAGCTGAAATGAACCAGCAAAAAAGGTATTCGTTGCCTCCCTAAGAAAATCTGTGCTAGGTCGTATTTTATTTTCCACACTACTGGGCGAGGAAATATTGTAATTCCGAAAATTTTCGAAAATGTGATATGGTTTTTGGATGATATATGACGTATGAGTAAAACACGAAAAACCATGTCACTCATTTCCGTCCGTCTATTTGTCTGTCTATTCGCTACTTCTTGGACCGCCTATGACTTGGGAAGTACCGCTCGAATTTCGATGAAATTTTGCTATCCGAAGGACGAAAAGCTTTTGAAAATCGGCCCGGAGGCGGCGGAACTAGAAGCAAAAACATGTAAAAAGTGAAAATAGCTCGAACTTCGCTTTTCGACGTTTCAGGGCCTCTGATCATTTTCAGAAAAAAAATTGTAGGGGTTAAAATTCGGGGGCTGAATGTTTTTATTATACTTCGGATATATCATAATCATGTTAATATTTCCTCCTCTTTACCAAACATTAAAAACAATTTCAGGAACTGAGTTGCTTTGAACAAGCTCTCCAAAGTCTTTCACCTAGCCCATGCCTGGACTTGTGGCTATCTTACCTGGAATATTCACGTAGAAACGAAAAAGATGGCGCAAAGCTAGAGAAACTTTTCTCTGACGCTGTCGAGCGATTGTGGGAGCACGACGCGCAACGTAAAATAGCCAGATTTTACGCTAGGCTCTTGGCTAAGAAAGAGAATATGCAAGCAGCTAGAAAGATATGGAGTGGCATTCTGGGTGATGCTACAAATAAAGGTGAGATCATCTTGCAAAATATTCTTGCAGCCCAAAAGAGTGAAATTTAAAAACTTGATTCACCGGTAGTTATGGAGATTCCACTTGCAAAGTTCTTTCAGATCAGTGATTCGCATTTCAGGTTCGGCAACGGCATGGCTGGAATTTGCGAATTTGGAGCGGCAATATGGGGAAGTAAACCAAGTACGATCTATATACAAAAGAGCTCTGAGTGCTTGTACAGAATGGCAACAGGCTATTGTGGACGATTGGTTGATGTTTGAACGTGAAAATGGCACCTTGGAGGACGTTTTGAAATGCGTAGAGACCTGTAAGAGTCTTGTAAAGGTATATGCCCAGACATACTCGAATCAGAATAATCAGAGTAATGATGATACTCGTATGGACACCAGCGATGTCAAAAAAGGTAGGTTTAGGTTTAGAATGGTGATAGATAAGGATATGATTTTCAAAGTTATTTAAATTTGTTAGTAAAATGCAGTACAGCTCGTTGAAACCTCTGTGTTTGTGAGTCATGTTTCATTTCTAGGAACCAAACGAAAACAGCATAGAGAAGAGTTAGGACAAAAGAAAAGAATGAAACCAGACAAAACTCACGAAGACAAATCACCTCAACAAAAAAGGTTAGAGAAGGATCCCAAAACAACTGTTTTTGTCAGCAACTTGCACAGTAGTGTTAAAGAAAAGCAATTGAAGGAGCTATTCCCGAATGCCACAGAAGTGGAGGTTGCATATGACAAGAAAGGACGGTCTAGGTAAGCCAGATATATGTATAAAAATTGCTACTGAGCCAGTAGTGAATTCAACCTTGCACAGTTTGAGACTTTGATGCCTACTTCCAAACATTTGTCAATTATGTCTTAGTTCTTCAGTTCTTTGCCTGGAAATTTCAAATGCTCTACAATAACACCAGTTCCCAAAATAGAAGATTCTAAAAGATGCAGCGATATGAGACCAATAAATATGTCACTGACATTGAAAAATTATTGAAGTCCATAGTACATGACTAATTAATGCAGTTTATAGAAGAAAACAAAATGTTTGTGGAAACAAAAGCAGGCTTTCGCATAAAAATATTCCACAGAAACGGCTTTCCAATTGGTTACTGAGAATTGGAGAAGCGCCTTAGACTCAGAAGTTGTCATAGCAGTATTTTGGGATCTGAAGACGGCATTTGAAATGATTGATAGAGATATTTTGTTAGGTAAATTGAAGGCATACAGTATATCAGGAAGTGTTTTAGATTGGTTTAAACTTATTTGTCTAAAAGGATGCAAGTTACAAAAGTCAATAACACTATTTGATCAAATTTTTTTTTATTGTATCCAAACACGATTTACATGCCGTAGTCAAAAAAATGCAAAATTCAGATTTACAATACAAATGTTCAACTAAATATTGATGGTGAAGATCTTGAATTCATAGAACATTTTTTGATGAATCTCAATAAAAGTTTGATAATCATTTTGAAAAAGTTATAAATAAGATTAGCAGTAAAGTGGGATATTTATGAAGTTTCTGGATGTCTGAGTTCATATAGCAGAAAAATTATTTATCTATATCTCCTCCAAATTTCTTGTACTGTTCGACTACTCTATATTTAGCTAATAATTCCATTTTTGAAAGACTGCAAATTTTACAAAACATGCGCATGAGAATAATACTGAATAAAGAAAAATATACTCCAATTAGACAAATGCGTAGCAAATTAAAATGGCTCAATGTGAAAAATTATTTATAAGGTAAAAAATAATATATTTCCACCATGTTCTACTTATTTAACATCAAATACCGACCATCATTTACATAATAACAGTAATAAAGATAACTTCCATTTAATGACCAAACGGTATGACAAATGCTACAAATCTTCCATCAAGGGTTGATTTAATATAATAAATTATATACAGAGATAAAATACCAGAAAGCTTTGACAAAATTCAAAGTAAAATTGAGGAATCACTAGTTAAATCTACAATTATAGCTTGCCCAACAGAATTTTTTTAAGCTAAGTAATATTGATCCAATTTTGTTTTGTTGGCTTCTGTCAATTAAGTAGTTTTGTAGAATTTTGAATACAGATCCTTTAACTCCATTGTCATCATAGACTACCAAGTCATGCGATGATGTAGTTTCCACGAGGTCGCGCAGTTAGCGTCAAGAAATGAGTCCTGTACTCCACATTTTTAGTACCACACTATTAGCGTTCGTATCGGGTTTTCCAATAGGGACTTGACAACTTTGAACTTTCATTGTGAACGCACCTTTAAATCAAATACCGAACCGTCAAAGTCAAAACATTCAGTAAAGAAAACATTTTCATCATGGTGAAGTACACGAACGAACAACGCTTACAAGTAACTAAAATTTACTACCGAAATTCCGAGTCGGTGACTGCAAGTTAAAGAGCGTTAAGGCAATTTTTGGTCGTAATTCTCGTCCCAGTAGACAAGCAATTCATAGTAAAAAAATTTGAGTCCACATATTCGCTGCTGGATGTTGCTGCCGTCGCAAACGTGCAGAACACGTCGATTCCACGGCATTCTCAATAATTAGGCATCGCTCAGACCACACTGTGGCGAATTTTGCGAAGAGATCTTGGCCTGCACCCTTATAAGATCAAGTTAACCCAAAAACTAAAGCCATTCGATCATACGAACCGACATACGTTCTGGAATTGGGCTCTAGAAATGTTGCAAGAAAATGACCAATTTCAACGCAAAATCATCGTCAGTGATGGGGCGCATTTTTTGGCTCAACGTCTTCGTCAACAAACAGAATATGCGTTATTCGTCAGGTGAAAACCCTCATGCACTTCAAGAAACACCACATGCTGGAGGTATCATTTCGCCGTTTTTTTTTTTTCGTTGATGAAAATGACTCTCACGTTACAGTCAACCGAGATCGCTACAGAGACATGTTGCAATGTTATTTTTTTGGTCAATTGGATGGGCTAGACATTAATGGTATGTAGTTTCAACAAGACGGTGCCACAAGCCACCCAGCGGGTGAAACATTCGACATTTGTAATCAAAATTCAGTGTTCGTGTTATATCGAGAAGTGGCCCTGTCGAAAGTCCGCCTAGATCGTGTGATTTAACACCTCTAGACTTTTTTGTGGGGTTACATTAAATCATTGGTCTAGGCCAACAAGCCGGCGTCGTTAGAGCAACTCAAAGCCAATATTGAACGAGAGATAGCGGCCGTTTTTGTCGTACGAGGGATGTCTTTTAAGTTTTGCATATGGAAATAAAACAACAAGGTAGGTAGTTTTAAATGACTTTATTGTTTTTCGAAGTATTCTCCACGATGATTAATACACATCTGCATGCTCTCGAACCAATTTTCGGAGCACTTATTCCACTCGTTTGCTGGCAGATCCAAAACGGTATTTTTGAATGCGTCAACTGCTTCTTCTGGTGACTGGAACCTTTGACCACGCAGTCTGTTTTTAATTTTCGGAAAAGTAAAGAAATCGTTAGAACTTAGATCGGGACTATATGGAGGATGGTCCAATAATTCCGTTTTCTTCCGTTAAATACTGCTTTGTTTTGTTGGGCTGTGTGCGGGCTTGCATTGTCTTGGTGGGGGATGATTCTTCTTGGGGGGTTAATTTTTGGAAGCTCGGTGATGACTTTTGGCAAACAAATGGTGGTATACCAAGCCGCAGTAACAGTTCTTTGTTCATTAAGAGGAATTGTTGCAATATGACCCGCTTTTGACACAAATGTCGCGACCATCTTTTTCGAAACACTTCGAGAACGGATGACTTTTGTTGGCTTTTCTTCACCTTGGAACACCCAAACACCCGACTGTCGTTTATTTTCTGGTTCATAACAGTAAATCTACGATTCATCACCACTAACAACTGTAAACATCTTTTGAGTTTCCGGAATTGAAACGGCCAAGCGTTTTTTGACACCAATTAACCCTGGCTGTTTTCTGCTCTTCAGTCAACAGGTGGAGTATCCAACGAGAAACTAATTTTCTTACTCCTAATTCTTCATGTACATTTTTTTGAATTGAGGTCTTTGAGATCTTCAAGGACGCCTCAATCTCGCGATATGTCACATGTCTATCTTCAATGATGAGTTTGCACACAGCATCGACGTTTTCCAGGGTGACTGCTGTTTTTGGTGCACCCACCCTGGGATCGTCACTAAGCTCGCCCGTCCACGTTTGAATTCTTTATACCAACGGGAAGTTGTCGACTGATGTGCCGCTTCGTGTCCGAAAACAGTCAGTAACTCAGCAAGGCATTCTTGTTGCGATAGTTGTCTCTGAAAGTTGTAATAAATTATGGCGCGAAAATGTTCTCGCTTGAGTTCCATTTTTCTAATGACTTGGTGGCACTTAAATATTCACTGTAGTGAGAATACTGCATGTATTGTTGTGAAACTTAGAATTCAAGTTCACTAAAGTTTGAGGTTAAGATTCAGTACTGACGTTCGATCCGCGCGGCCTACTATGTTTCTATATGCAAAACTTAAAAGACATCCCTCGTAATGTGTGGCTGAGTCATTGAAAATTGGGTTCAACGAATCGATCGCTGCGAACGTGCCTGTGGTGGACATATGAACGAAGTCGAATTCCATAGATACATTTTTTGAGTATACTTCAGTCCAATAATAAACTTTTCGAGATATCTCAAATGGTTTGCGTTTTATATGAAAAGAAAGTTGTCGAGTCCTTAATGGAAAACCCTTTATAACATTATGCCAAAATTCTCATTTTTGCCCCCCTCTACTCGCACGTGGCTTTGAAGAAGAACAGAAAACTCACCCTATATTTTTTTTCAAGATGTTACGGGTACATCAAATTCGCCAAAGAAGAAGAGACGATGACAGCCCTAGCGAGTGACAGAATCCCATTGGACGGCAGACCAGTGTTCATATCTGAACTGAAACCTGCTAAAATGGAGCGAAAACCTGCCTTTAAGTATTCCACGACGGTAGAAAACAACAAATTGTTCGTGAAGGGACTGCCTGTGACGAAAACTAAGGAGGAAGTTGAGGAGCTGTTCAAACCCCACAAAGCGATTGACGTGCGGGTGATATTGAAAAAAAGCGGACAGTCTAAAGGCCTCGCGTACGTCGAGTTCGCTAACGAAGCAGATGCACAAAAGGCGTTGAAAGCTACTGATGGAATGAAGGTTAGTGAGAGTGGAGCATTCGTTCTAACATTAATTATCGCTTTGCATTTTTCGATATATAACATATAAAAAAAATATCCTAAATATCTATGCTCGGAACAAAGTGTGTATGCCCGCCTGCAAGTTTGAGCACAGCTTGTTGCTTATCAGGGTTGTTTCGTTTTAAACATTTTGTTTTAAACATGTTTTAAACATTCGCTTATTTAAAACAGTTTTTGTTTAAAACAGTTAACATGTTTAAAACACTTAAATTAAACAAGCATTCTTTTGGCGTCAAAGCCAGTTTCATCCGCTCCTCGACGTTATTCGTATTGGACGGAGGTGATCAGTGCAGTTAATGTTGATGTCGCTTGTACCGCCTTGTATTCAGTTATCAATAACATCTTTGAGGTCCATGTCCCTAAATGTAAAAATAAAATGTTTTCGTATCCCCCATTTTTCACACGTGAAATTATACTTAATATCAAGAAGAAGGACATAGCAAGTAGGAACTGGAAACGTGACGGTACTAAGTTTTCTTATGATCAGTTCAGTAATTTTAGGAAGCTCATTAAGAACCAGATCAGTGTTGCCTACTCCCTTACGTCCAATCGGTTGAGGATGCCATTGTCAATGATCCTAGCAAATTCTTGTCATTTGCCCAGGTCAAAAAACAGCAATCTAGAATCCCCCAAGGATGACGCTTAACGGCAATGTCTGCGATACGCCTCAGGATATAGTGGAGAGTTTTGCTACCTTCTTTTCAACAGTTTTTATCCCGTCTGGTCTACTAGGGTCATCTCCTCCAACAAATAATTCTACCGATATCATTTCTTTAAAAAATATAAGTGAAGAAAATGTAATTAGGGCTTCGAAAAGATTAAAGAACAAAATGACGTCTGGATGTGATGGTATTCCAAGTTTTTTCGTTAAAGATTGCATTCATATACTAGCGAAACCGCTGGCTTCCATATTCAACCTAATTCTAAAATCAGAGACATATCCAAATATCTGGAAGACCCCTAAGATATGTCCTATTCACAAAAGTGGAGATATCTCTGATATTTCCAACTATCGCCAAATAGCAATCCTGTGCAATTTCAGCAAGTTGTTTGAGATCATTGCTTATGAAATGGTTTACTGCTCGGTCAGGGGTGCAGTCTCTATTAATCAGCATGGGTTTATGAGAGGCAGATCTGCGGTCACCAACTTAAAACAGTGGGTATGTCTGATGCAATGCTGTCGCTCATGAATTCATATTTGAGAGGTAGAAGGTTATTTGTCGAATATGGTGGTCATAGGTCCAGTTACTATCGGGCCACATCTGGGGTACCTCAAGGGTCAAATCTAGGTCCATTATTGTTTTTAATATTTATTAATGACTTGTCTTTTGAACTGAAGTGTTTCCATTTGTTTTTCGCTGATGAGCTTAAAATCTGCACGTCAGTCAAGACAGCCGAGGATTGCGTCATGTTGCAAGATGACTTAGCTCCAATTTCGTGATGGTGTTCACGAAACTGTCTCAGTCTGAATGTTTCGAAATGTAAAGTTATGACTTATACAAGAAAAGTTAACTATTTAATTTATGATAATTATAACATCAATGGTCAGGTTATAGACAGACTGTCTCAGTCTGAATGTTTCGAAATGTAAAGTTATGACTTATACAAGAAAAGTTAACTATTTAATTTATGATAATTATAACATCAATGGTCAGGTTATAGACAGATGTACCTCTTATAGAGACCTTGGAGTCATTTTTGATACCAAGCTAACCTTTACTGAGCATATACTCAATATATCGTCGGCTGCCACTCGACTACTTGGTTTCTGTATCAGAAACTGGAAAGGTTTCTCCAATGTTGATACATTAATGACTTTATTTTTTACTTTTGTCAGGAGCAAGTTGGAGTATGCGACTCTGATCTGGTCTCCTATATACCAAAATTCTGTCGTGATCCTTGAGGCCATTCAACGTAAAGCTTTAAAGTATTTTCACCTTAAATGCACGGGTTCTTATCCAGAAAGAGGTTGTGACCATAGTGCCCTATTAGAGTTTTTCAATTTGGATTCACTGTCAACAAGACGAAACATATTTGCTTTGTCATTTTTGTATGGCCTCATTCACAATAAAATTGACTGTCAAAATGTATTTTTCTACATTTAGCAGTCACTGATTTTTTGTTATTATCTTTAACATCAAAATAGGACCAAATGGCATCTTTCTTCCTTATTGTAGACGACATTTTTCAAAAAAAGAACACCACAAAATAACACAGTAAACGTTATTGCAATAGCCAACTTGCAAGGCGAATTTATAAATAGTAGTCTGTGGTACCCCCAGGCCAATAGTTCCTCATTGCAATTGGTTTTTGTTATTTCGGGGACTCACCGGCACAGCCTAACGGCGGCGTGGCTCGACGTGGTTCGTAACAGCTGATCGCGACAGTTTATTACAGAGTCGGACTTTAAATAACGTATCTCTTATTTAGTAGAATAATAGGTCGAACGTTTTCAATTAATATTATGAAAAAATATGTTTTAAAAATGTTTTGTTCTAAGTTTTATTTGTTTAAAACATAAGCTTTAAAAACAGAAAAAACATGTTTAAAAGAAAAAAATTGATACCAAAAAAAATTGTGTCTTGTATAAAATAAAAAAATACATGTTATTTTTCAACCCTGTTGTTATGCTTTCTCGACAAATCTAAATTACCAAATTGTCAAATACGATTTTCTGATATCCTTAGAACATTTACATTTTAGGGTGATCCAATAGGTACTTCGGTACTTAGTATGTTCTGTGGAGAAGGATTAACATGCTCATGACGTTAATACTGCACTAATTTATCCGTGTTTCGCAGAACATGTAAGTGTGAAAATGTACTGCAGTGAGCTGGCGGTATAACAATAAATGGAAATGACTTAGTCTAAGCAACAATTTTTTTCCATTTTCTTTTAAGATTTTTCTGGACTTTCAAACTTCAATTCAGTTATTTGATCCGGAAGATCATTGATCATTGACCTAAAAAATAGTTTTTTAGCTTTTTCAAGGCAGTCAATGTTGCTGCTCTTCAACAGAAGTTCACCCATAAAATTTTGCTTTTCTGTCACTATTCCGTCCCCATTGAATGTAGGAAACACCTTATTCAGCTTCTCAATTTGTTTCATGAAAGGTTCCACACCCGTTATGATAATTCACCCTCCCTAAGATGGTCTATCCAGGAATAAGTTTCATTTCAGGAACCTTTCAACCTCTCATCCTGCAATTTATGGCAAACAAATCCGGCCAGATTTACCAGACCGTCATACTCCAGCTCATCTATTTCTTCCACTAAAACTTCCTCGTTATAATCAGCTGATACTTCACGAGCATTCAGTTTATTCGTTACTGATACGGTTAGTGGAATGTACGGTGTATCCTCTGACTCTACGCTGCAATACTCTGAGTATGCGCCTTCGTTTCGCCTCAAAATATATGACCTTATTCTATACTTAAACTCTAGGGGACTTGGATGGTAACGAAGATCACCTTTGACCCTAATTACTCCGAAAAAGTTTTCTATCACATCTTGATTAAGGCATCTTGTTAACAGGTATTGGACGCTGAAGCGTAGATGTAGAAGGTCCAGGTGATGATAGAGACTTGGGTAAATTTTCCGTAGGAATGGCATCATCTATTAGAGCATGATATCTTTTAGGGGTGTAACCCAAAAGGGTAGGTTTCAAATTGACCTTATAGGCACTTTCACAAAAGCAATTTTTTGCTCAGGTTTAGGTCTCGAGGAAAACTGTGGAACTTCAAGGATTCTCTTTAGATTGGTTGACGGAATTACATCGAACAACAGCACACCGCATATCAATTTATCAACCCACACAGGGTATATTAAGTTTGTATAACGAATACAACATGTCACAAAACCACCAGAAATCACCAACAAATCCCACTATATAGTATACTAAGTGACATATAAATCCGAACACCCAGTTTAAATGGTTTTATTTTAATAAACGTTGGTGAATGTATTTATTTTAGTGTAAATAACAAGTGAAAAAATGTTCAGCCTTATCAGTTGGACATCCGGTTTTTATACTGCTTTTTTTTAATTCACTAACTCTCTAAAAATGAATATTTCAGCCGCAGTAAAGAATCAACGTTGACGGATTTTGGTTCTTGACATCCTTTACGATCGGTTACGATGCCTAGAGTACGGAGACCTGTACGATTTCGTCAACTTAGTGAGTTTGATAGGGGCCGTATAGTGGGACTTCGGGAAGCTGGACTTTCTTTTCGGGCAATTGCAGTTAGAGTGCAAAGAAGTGTAGACACTGTGGTTAGGTGTTGTCAGGCATGGCTTCGAGAAGGCCGTACGTAAAGATCAAGGGGCACTGGACGCCGCCGTAGAACAACAGACCGTGAAGATCGCCGCCTAAGATTATTGGCCTTAAGGGACCGTTTCTCCACTACCAGGTCCATTGCAAATGAATGGTTTGCAGAACACGGAAGACCTATTGGCATGCGAAGTGTTTACCGACGAATGAGAAGTTTTGTCTTGTTTTCATACCGGCCACACTGGGTCCTCCCTTTAACTCGAGAACACCGACGTAATCGTCTTGAGTGGTGCAGACAACGGTCACTCTGGGATCAGGAATGGAACAGTATTGTCTTTAGTGACGAGTCTCGATTTTGTTTAGGCATGCACGATGGTCGTGCCAGGGTTAGAAGGCGACGTGGTGAAAGGAGGAATCCATAGTTTTTTGTTGAAAGACATATTCATCACACTGTTGGAGTTATGGTTTGGGGTGCTATAGCTTATGGTTCCAGGTCACCTTTAATCTTCATCAGAGGTAACATGAACGCGCAGCGTTATATCCACGAAGTTCTAGAACCCCATCTTTTACCCTATCTTGACACCCTGGCAGATCCAACTTTCCAACAAGATAATGCCCGACCACATGTTGCAAGAGTCACAATAGACTTCTTTCAACATAATAATGTCACATTGTTACCATGGCCACCAAGATCTCCCGACTTATCCCCAATTGATCACGTGTGGGATATGATGGGTAGGAGGTAGGAGATTGCTCAATTTGCAACGTCCTCCTCAGACTCTAGAGGCACTGCGAGAGGAGTTGGTGGTTGCCTGGAATGAGATACCACAGGAGGACATTGACCACCTGATCAGAAGCATGCCTAGGCGCGTTGGATAATGCGTAGCACATCAGGGTGCATCCACACATTATTAAACGTCAAAGGGCTTTAAAGCAGTGCAATCATTTTGAAATTTTTATCATTTACTTATTATGCTTCATTAAGTGCTTATACAAAATTTTATTAAAATAAAACCATTTAAACTGGATGTTCGGATTTATATGTCACTTAGTATATTAACCACGATACACGTACACTGCAGGAACGTTACGACAATCCTGCCGCTGGTAACCAGGAGCCTACAACTCTCAAGGTGACGCCACGAAGATCCGGCCCACATGCGCAACATCCTATCTTCACTGTATGTGTATCGTGTTGTGTGTGTGTAGTTTGATGAGTTTCTCATCAAACACCGAAGAATAACCTTCGGAGATGCCATCCACTGGTGAAACGTCAAGAATTAACAATTCCCAACACCGGCTGAACAGCCCGAGAATGATGAATCGTTTGGACATTGTCCGCGAAAGCGTCACACAACTCATGAATATCTCTGTCTATTTTGCAGGTGGACGACCACGAAATCAGCGTCGCAATAAGCGCGCCCCCGCCCAAAAAAGAGAAGAAACCAGAGGTGCCAGAACCATCCAGGCACGCGAGAAGCCGTCTGCAGGTCCCGTTGATACCCAGATCCCTCCAGGTGAAAAGCGCGACTGAAAAATCTGGTTCCACCAATGGAAACGCTGCTGTTAGCACTGCAGCACCAAAATCGAACGCTGATTTCAGAAATATGTTGTTGAAAAAATAATTAAATGTTTTGTAAGTTGTAAATTTTAAGTTTATATGTGGTTAGATATTGCATATACATATTAAAGAAATGAAAGATTGTATATAAAATTGTTTATTCGCTCATATAAAACAAATTCGCCCAAAGGCTATATTGCGACACAAATAACAAATAGACATAGATTTTAGTCAGAATTGTCCAAAAGACACTCCAAAATAATATAACACTAAATAAAAATAAGATCAAAAGATCGACCGATGGTTGTCGTTTCAATCTAGAATAAGATTTTTCTTCGAGAATAAAATGTGAAAAATTTTAAAGAATAATAAGCTATTAATAAATATTAAGTATAAAAATAAAATTTCACATTAATCTATATTTGCCGCTGCGCGTCGGAACCTTTGAATTTCATCACAACAGGTTTTATTATAATGTCAGCGGTTTAAAATACAAGCCTAAATTGTTCTAAAAATTGAAGAAATTTAATTTTCACACTATAATTACTCATACATAATGTTTATTATATTTGAAACATTCAATATGTTACAGTGACATCGAACGAGAAAAAGTTAGTCGTATTCATTACAATACAATTCTAAGTCAATTTTCAGAATTCATCATCAGCAAATCATTTTTCGGTAAAAGCTCATAATTAAAGCATGTAAAGGGTGTCTCAACAAAAGCGCCGGATTTGAATTTGCCGCCATTTTTTTGTACAAATGGTATGGTATTTAGTTGGTGACAACTGTCATGTCCAGACCACGCGATGAGATGTCATGGAGCAGTCTCAAACGAGCAACGTTTATTATGAAAACTCTAAAAAAAATGGAGAAAATTATGTAAAATGTTCGATAGCAATATTGCGCCAAGTGAGTCGACAGTTTGCCGTTTAATTTCAAAATTTGAGACAAAATTTACGTTGCTGAGTGTGAAGACCACTGTTCGTCGCCGTCCTGGTCGGTCCCTCGAAAATATAGTTGCATTGCGTCCGAGAGTCCAGGCACTTTCAATTCTGCATCGTGGCCAAGAATTGAACCTTACCAGTCGCACTCTGCAACGGATTTTTACAAAAGATCTGTGCTTGCATGCGTACAAGGTTCAACTGACGCAAGAACTCAAGCCAACGGACCTTTCACAGCGCCGTGAATTTAGTTGATTGGGCGCTGGAGCACCACCAAATTGATGCTGTTTTCTCTGTTTCGAAGTTGGATCGAATTGATGTCGAGGATATGTTCTTCCAACAAGACGGTGCGACCTGCCACACAGCACGCGAAACAATGGTGTTCCTGCGGACCAAGTTTCCAGACCGATCATCTCTCGGTTTGGCGATCAAAACTGGCCACCAAGATCGTACGATCTAACGCCAATGGACTTCTTCCTCTGGGGCTATGTGAAGGAAAAGGTGCATTCGAACAAGCCACAAACAGTTGAACGCCTTAAATAAGAGATACGGCACGTTATCGACGAAATAGGGCAACAGTTGTGCGAAAACGCTATCCAGAATTTTAAGAAAAGACTGGCCAGAGGTTTCGCTGTGGCCATTTCGTCGCTTGAATTCAGAAGTATTCTAAGTCACAAAGCAACAAGATTGATTAAACAAGAATCAATTGGCGGACTTGCCTAACATTTCTGAGAGTCCGTGAAGTGGACTTATAATTTTTTTTGATGACATTGGACTCACAGTAGTTCTGTAAGTGAGCAACTGCTCTTATCATAGTTCTGCAGCGAAGTGACGTGCCTCAAGATATTACGCCAAATATCGTTTAAGACCAGTGGTGGGGAGACGCTTGCGCAGGGACTTACAATACCTCTGCATGCAATGTAGGTGACTATGAGCTACAACGTCGTGTTAAAATCCGAAAAATTAAGAATTTGAATATACAATAGTTCTGCATTCAGGCGAAGATTTACCGGATATCCTATTTCATGTTTAATCGCAACTATTCCTCTTCATGTTGAAATATAAATTCTCGCTTAATTCGAAAAGAAATTTTGTTTTTCTTGAAAATCAAATCCGACGATCTTATTGAGACACCCTTTAATTACGCACGTAAATTTAAACTGCGCAGTGCTCAAAATACAAATTTCTGTCTAATATAGATCTATAAAGCGAAACGTTTCGGTTTCTTCGTGAAGCACGCATCTGTCGCCTTAGTTCTCAAGCACACAGCCTTGATGGTGACGTCACCTTGGATGTACAATGCGTTTACTTTGTCAGCGTCGGCTCTAAACTTGAATTCTCCCGCCAATTTTCCGTCTATCCATACTGCGAAGTGATTGTTCCCTCTGGAAAAATATGTCGCTAGTAGATATGCTTTATCATCCTTAATGACAAACCTAACTTGAAACTAAACAAATTTACATATATGGATCTCAAGTAATTGAATTATGGAAGTCACACATGATATAGTATGGTTTACCAATAAGAAAGTTTTTAACTTCACGGCGAAAAAAACTATGTGAAGTATTGGTCATATCTATACTAAATTATTGTAATATCGTATACTATACTTGTTTAGACAATTTCACTAAAAATGTTATTCAAAACAATTGTATACGATTCATTTTTGGCTTACGTAAATTTGATCATGTATCAGCGAAATATCCCGTTCTAAATTGGTTATAAATTAATGACATGGTCAAATATCACTATTCAGTTTTTGTTCACAAATTGCCGCTCACGTCTAAACCTTATTACTTGAAGGAAAAAAATTCATTCAATAATGATGTTCACTGTAGAACTCTCAGAGAAAATAATATTAGAATACCCCTGCATACGTCTACACTTTTTAAACGCAGTTTTTCTTACAATGTTGCTAATATTTATAATGACCTTCCTAAAGTATATATAAAGAATTTTCATTACCTGTCTTTCGACAAAAAGTTAAAACATTATTACTCAACCCTCCAAACATATAATTTACGTAATCATTCATTTCTTTTTTATTCCATCTTTAATTCAGATTAATAATTTTTTGGTGCATTTGGATTTGGAAAGTATGCCTTTTTCTCTTTTTTTAAATTTTACTTTCGATGTAATGAACCAAATCTGTTTGTGGATAGTGTATTCTTTTGAACATCTGCTAGAGACTATATGGTTAAGTGTAAGAGTAGCAGCATGCTAAACTTCGCCATATAAGTCTGACATTTGGCTATACTTACAATGTAATTGTGGATAAATAAAGACGTCTATTATTATTATTATTCTTATTATTATTTAAATATCTTTAAATTCTTGATTATTGAGACATCATCAGGTAGGCACATGTAAATTTTCAGACCATTATAAATAACTGAGCCTTTCACAAGAGTTTATCTTGTTTTCGTCTTTTTATTCGACAACAGATAATGGGATTCAAACGGAAGTGTTGGCAAGAACGAAAAAACTCATTGAATAACATTTTTAGGTATTTATGAGACCTATATAATGAGACCACACGTAAAAAGATCCCACTAATAGTAAAAAAGTTATGGCCGAAAACCGAGGTAAAATGCAGGTTTCGGCACTTGTTGCTAATGGAAAGATAATTTCACGCAGCTACTTGAAATTCTTCAAATCCGAAGACTTCTTACTTCTGAACCACAACAAAATTGGAGGCGATTGGTCAAGTACTTTTTGAGAATTTCTAATTGTTTATCCCAAAACACCTGTCTTCCGGCCATCACTACTAGTTTATTGAGCAAAATACAGGATTCGTTCAAAGGGCATTTTATAGCAAATTACACGACTTTACCTTGCCGATATGAATCACAAGCCTTTCCGAAAGATAATTGTTAATAAAAAGTATTCCCACAAAAATTGGTGTAATTTTGTGCGCCCATGTCTTAAATACCCCCTTGAACAACTTGCAACAATAAAACCAAACTTTACAATTATTTAGTCTAATATAATTAGACTGTAATATTGTAACTAAGATGTTTCAAATTTAGATTCATTTTTTGAAATAAGAGTTGCCGTTTCAAAAACAAACAATGATATGACAGTCGTCATTTTAAGATTTAAAAGTCGAGTGTCACATTTATCGATTGTTTTCTGTTTGTAGTGACTTTCTTGGAAATCGGTAAGAAAAATGAAGACAGAAGGCACCAACAGTTGATTAAAATATCGAATAAGATACCGAAATACAATATAACAGATTGAATTTGAGTTTAAAATATGCTAAGTTGCTATGGTTTACCGTGAGGTGTGGTTTAACCGTGCTCACCTACGAATGACGACTACAAATTCAGATCCAGGTGAAAAGTGGACTCCAGGACATCGTTCTTCAAGTCCCCAATCGCCATTTGTCCAAGCGTTCCGGACGAACATGTATTTACCTACGCTAGTCGTGTCTATAAAAAAACAAAATTTTTATCAATCGTCGAACGAAATACGCTCAATGGGGCATCACATGAGCTTAAAAGACACTAACTAGCGTATGAAGTTCAAGAGTCAATCTAGACAATAATAATAATAATTCTTATTGGAATGTCTATACATAATAAATATAAAAACGACAACATTCCAAAAGGAAAGAGGATTGGAACGGCCATTTTTCACCTCCGGCCAGTTTCATGAGCATTTATTTAACATCAACAGAGTGATAAGCATTAAAAAACAAATATTATGCACAAAACTGTATATAATACGATATAGTCTGAGTGTTAGTGGAAGATAGTGTAGCAACTGCTACGAATTTAATTTGTGGATTCAAATCTTTGTAGCTCTAGTAGCACTTTTTCCATCTCATTTCTGAAGTTTTGGATGGAAGGTGCTTCAAAAAGCTCTAAATAATTGTTCAAGAGATGTGGTGCCGTGTAAGTAAAACATTTTTTGAATTTGGACGTTTTATGAACTGGAATATTGAAACGGGCATTGTTGCTTAAGGAAACTTGGTGGAGTGGACATCTCTTCTCCAAAGAAATAAACAAATAGCTGGGTAATTTATATTTCAAAACTTTATACAGTAGAGTTCCATACTGAAGCAATACACGATTCTTGAATTTTAAAACATTTTCTTTTACTTAATATCCAGTAATATATTCTTGTTTACGTATATATTTGAAACAGAATATCATGCAGTAGTTTTGTAATACTTGAATTTTGTGCTTCATTTCTTCCGTAAGAAAATTATAATATACTATAGCACCATAGTCTAGATGAGTGAGGATTAGTGCATTGGTAATTCTCAATTTTATATCGCTGGTTAAAACGTGTTTGTATCTCCAAAGTGACTTATACAGGGTGACTTTGAGGTTGAGTCATTAATTTTCAGATAATGATTGTAGAAGGAAGATAAACCAAAATATGTGTGTAAAAATAAAAAAAAAATTAAAAAAAAATTTTACCTTGTTTTATAAAGTATCCTCCCGACAAGTATTTCAGTGCGGACCTGTATTTGATCGTGAGGTCCCCTGTGAGGTCTTAAGTCACCTGATTCACGAGCCCGTTGTACTACATTAACAAAGGCACGAGGGGTTGGTTGCACTCGATTGGGAAACCGATCCGCATAAACATGTGCCATTTTTTATTTCGTTTGAGCCACGCAACAGACACTATTCACACGCGACTGAAACTGACTGTATGTATAACTGAACTGAATTGTAATCGTAAAAACATCGTTCCAAATTCTTTCGCTTTTTTGTTTCCGATGCGATGAACCGTTGTTGCCAAACACGAACACATGATATTATTGAGACAGGGCGGTACTCAAACTTCCAAAGGGCTATAACTTTGTTACTTTAATTTTACCAGAAAAATGGTAAAGGAAAAAACATTTCTTTTGATCAGATCTACACACTGTTAAAATAAATGACTCAACTTCGAAGTCACCCTGTATTTATAATAGCATGCTCGAAGTGTATTAATGATATGGTTCTCAAAACTTAAATTTGTGTCCAATAAAATTCCTAAATTCTTAGTCTCCTCTACAATTTCAACAGCTGTATCACCTAAAACAATGTCTGTACTCATCAATTCTTTAAATTTTGAAATATTTAACCTAGAACCAATGCAGCAAGCTTTAGTTTTTGAGGGATTCAGTTTCAAACAATAATTTCTGGAATAGTTTGCAATCATTTCTAGATTTATATTTAATTCGAAAACCAGTGAATTAACTTCATTTGGCTTGCAAGCTTTATAAATTTGTACATCATCAGCATAAGATGTATATTCCAATCATGTGATAAAAAAATTTAATGAGTATTATATTAAAATTGAATCTGTAATAATTGCTATTAGCCATTGGGACGATGATTTAAGTACTTCCAGCGAATAAAGAATTGTGGGAAATATGTGCACCTCTTTCTATAAAAATAATCATTTACTTTGTTAGATTATTCCAAGACCATTGAGGAAAATACGGACCTGTACAATCTCGCTTTTGGGCATGTTGTGTTTTGTCTGGGCTTAAATAGACTACGATTGGGGTATAATACCAACGCTACCTTGAAACCGGTCAGCTGAATTATTGTGTGCTCGATGCCAGTGGATAACAAAAAAAGCTGTAACGGTGTAAAGGATACGCCCTGAAATTGGTCAATAGCGATTAGCGATGCTTGATGCTTCGAAGACACTGATCGATGTCACGCGGCCGATTGAAAAGCAACAAACTTTGTTATCGCAAATTTGACAACGCCGCGTTATATGCGACCATCACTGATATCGGTATTTTGGAGAGCAGTGGGTTGAGTTCAGGAGGAGCTATGGTTTAACACAGGGTTTAATAATTGAGCTGCGATCAAGCGGATTGTCTCTCTGCGACCTAGCGTTTTCCTTTAAACGCATCTTAACGACACTACACGAAAAGACACATTTAAATTTTGTATGACATCGATCGAAGTTGTATAAATAGTCAAATATGATGTAATACTCACTGAATCTGGGATTGAGATGTAGATGGACCGGTGGATGAGGCCACATATGCGTTCCTTCTTGCAAATTAATAAAAAAGGAACTGGGCAAAATCTTCACTTTACCATGGATTTCTAATTGCTGTCCTAGTTTAAGGCCTGTGGGTAGCTTTGCAGTAAGTGGGACTTCCTAGACAAATTAAGTAGATGTTAATATTATTGATCCGCTGAACAGAACGACAAATGACTACTTTTTATACCATTGTTGTATGTTGAACACTAAAACAGTGTCATTGTAAGTAACCTTTTTTTACTACAGGGTGTCCAGTGGGAAAGTTCACTTTTTGATTTAAGAAAAAAATACAAACTTAATGACAAGAAAATACAGGGTGCGGCAGAGAGGATGGATGGTTTTAAAAAAATCATAAAATAGTTAATTTTTACTCGAAAACAAATTTATTGATGGAATCAGGTTCACAAGGAAATAGCATTTGAGACAGTCAAGTGTGGAAAATCACATCAGGCATGTGGTGGCCGAAATCGTTGATGCAGTGCTGGAGGCGTTCTTGGAAGTTCGCGTAGACTCTCTCCAACATCGCTCTCTCAACTTGGGCGACTTCCACGCGAATTTCGCCCTTCAATTCGTCCAGAGTTCGGGGCTTGTTCGCGTATACTCTAGCCTTGAGGTGTCCCCATAAGAAAAAATCGCATATGGATAAATCTGGGGACCGAGGAGGCCAATGAACATCGCCAAACCTGGAAATAAGGCGACCAGGGCGCACATTCTGAAACTCTCTCTAGCAGGGTTCCAGAGTGATGTTTATTTCTCGTCGAATGTCAGTCTAGGAGGCCAGTAAATGTCTCCAAACTTCGATATAACTTTTTGAGGAACAAGTGCCCTTTCCTAGGCCAAATCCTTTTCAATAATTATTTGTTCATAAATTTCATAGTTTATTGATTGTATGATTCTACACGTATTATATCTTTCTCTGGGGCTTTTCTCCGTTATTTAGTCCGACCGAACGTATTCCCGCTGGTTTCAATGTGATTATTTGACAATTTTTAACGTACAACGTAACACTCTGAAGGTTATTCTTACCAGAGTATTTTCAGTCGAGACTACAGGTTCTTCTATAACGGGTACAGTATAAAATTCGTTCTTTGGTGAAGATTGCGGATACACATCCAATGTGGTATATTCTACGTCAGATACTTTTACGTAACCTACTACCTAAAATGAAAATGTCTAAACAACAAATTGGCTACATTTTCGGCAAAAAAGATATAATTTTCAACGGATCGAACCGGTCATATCGCCTTCTTATCATGCATACCTGGATGTTTTTGACTTTTGCTAGAAGCACTCGGTAAACGAAGGCACATACATGTTTGCCGTTGATACTAACAAAAAACATGCTTTCACTGCATAAAATATCCATTTCAAAAGGCTGATTCCTGGACAGCTTCGGTTTTGAAATGCAAGTGGTTTCTTCTATGCCCCATCGGTTGCCTAACAAGCTATTCCTCACTACATATCTGTGAATAAGACCTATACTGATTTATCTGTCGCATTGTGTAGCTTTTCTCGATTTTATAGTTTGTCATTATAACAAGGAGAGCAGAACGAACAAAATTGCAGGAATGTGTCTTACTTAAGATAGAAGTATGTGGAATACAGATACAAGATACAAAATACGTATTTACATCTTGTATCTAAGATACATGTTTAAAATTGTATTTATATTTTGTGGTAAGGTATCTTTCTTTTGGTATCTCAGTATTTAATTCCAGTGGGAAAGTTCACTTTTTGATTTAAGAAAAAAAAATACTAGCTTAATGAAAAGAAAATATTTATTACTATCAACATATTGGTAAATTCAGCGGGATTTATTTCTTAAGTATCATTCCGTCCAAATGTTTCTCATCCCTCCAGTGTTCGTGGATTATTGGAATACACTTTTGACTTTAGATAACACCACAAACAATAATCGCATCCTGTTGAAACCATGTGTTTCTGTTAAGTCGACGTGTCAAAGTGTCAATCATGTCCTTGTATCGCTCGGAATTGACTGTCAGTGCATGACCGTTTTCATCTTCAAAGAAATACAGCCCAATAATACCGCTAGAAGACGCACCCAACAGTTACATTTGGACTATGTAGCTGTTGTTGATGTTTCTCTTTTGGGTTCGTTGGTGTCCAATAGCTGCAATTTTGCTTGTTCACATTACCGACTCAGTGAAAATGGGCCTCGTCACTGAAAACAACGTTCTCGAGTCTGCGCTGCATAGAAAAAAGGTTCAACATCCGTTCAGCACAAGATTTCGGTAATAAGTAATCACTTTCCTTTAAAGCATGGACTGATTGGATTTTATAAGGACGAAAATCCATTTTTTCTTCATTATGCCATGCACTGTTGACCCAGGGATTCCCAAAGCAGTGGAATGCTTCCGGCATCTCTTCGTCGGCGAATGTTGTATCGTAATTTCCGAAGGGCAGCTGCGTATAAATCACCAATCTTAAAGTAAGCCTCGATAGAAAAAGCACGTTGCGCTCCGGTCCAACATTCCATTGTGACTATTTAACCCGCACGCCAAACGCGTCGATCAAGACCTCTCCCCACTTCCTCGCGTATACGGTTGCCGCGTAATTCAAATTTGAAATGTGAACTTTCCCATTGGACACCCTGTACTGTGTTAGCGAAAGTACTTTTAGTAATAGTTGTGTATTTCGTCACACAACGCGCCCTTGAAACTTTAGTCTGGGGTCAAGAATATGTAAAAGGACTTATCCTGACTGAAATACAAAAATTAATCGATCTGATACAAGAGAACCAAAGACATTAGGCAATATTGGAAGTGATATAAGAAATAAGTCAAAAGACGAACCTTGTTACATGTTCTTAGATGACTATGATTCGTCTATTGTAAGTTGCGAAAAAAATGAAAACACAAGGTATTCCGGCAGCACTGACGACTTAGAAACACTGCAATACCTAAATAATAAACATACTGGCTTTAGGAGCTCAAATGCTTATCCTACAGTAATAAAACTATCAAAGATTTTTTGCGAAGTTTTAGCCCTGTGAAGAGACCCATCTCTTTTGGGGATATGATAATAAGGCATCATTGTTTGAAAAACTGGTTATATATTTTGTCACATTTGCGCGATCAACGAGAAAATAATACATAAGGTAAATAAACGCAATGAATTGCCGTTTCCTTAAAAAGAACTTATAATACGAATTTTGTATCTAGTTTGTATTTCAAATACAATTCCAGAAAGCATTTTGTATCTGATATCTTAAATACTTATTTTAGAAGTATCTTGTATTCCAGATATTTTGTATAACGAATCTTGTACATCACTGAGAAATTGTGAGACTATAGAAGTATTATCTCACCTTTGTGATAGCCTTGGATTGACATGCAATGCAATGTCACTATCGGAATCCTTCCCACATCTTAGATTCACTGAGAATCTGAAAGGAATATTAAAAAATATATGTTCGATGATCTGAATTAAATATTTTAAATTTTTGCTCACACTAAAAGTATTCTTTACCTTTTCAATAATGGGATTCAAAAATTCAAATACGTATTTTGTGTTCTCTATGAGATTTAAAATTAGTTTGAATACTTTCGTTGTTCTAATAGATTAGAATGATGATAGTTTTTCGGATGCTTATCCACTTTCTTTAGCGACGCGTCTTTTGGCATCGCCATGATATAGGCAACACATAATACACTATGGGAACGTCAATAGTTCAGTCATTTTAGTGTAAAGTTTGAATAACCTCAAATAGATGTAGGTATTTATCTCTTTTATGTTAGGTTTTATGCATATCAGTACAGAAAATTCGGCGAAGATACAGCTGCCAGGTTGATTATAAAAGATAAAAGTATATACAATAATAATAATAATGTCTTTATTAATCCCTCCACCCTGCGAGGCAAAGTTTAGCCAGCTTTCTACTCTACCACTTAACCTCACAGCGCAGGAATACATACAAAAGGAAAAACATAACAATGAATAGCAATCGATTAAATAATATATACAATAATTAAGCTTAAATAGATTAATCTTAATATGTTCAAATTCAAATTCAAAATATTTATTTCGTCATGAATAAACATCATAAACAAAAGAAATTCTACATATAGAGTAATGACGAAATAGGACAGTCTCTCGATTATAAAACCGATACATTGGACCCTTTAATACAAAGAGTCCATGCGAGAAAGCCCAGAATACCCTGAAAGTTCTTAAACAAAATAAAAAATACAATAAAGAGGCAAATGAAGAGGCGGTGAAACACAAAAAAAGCAAAAAACGAAGAGATATGTTGTACATCTATTCCACAGCCCGCTCTAACAAAAAAAAATAAAGACAAAAAAAGATAAATATATCAGCCAGCTTGGCTAGCAGACCCCAGAAGGTGGTTCTTAATGGCTCTCTTGAAAGCAAGTATTCCCATCTTTTTCTAATTGTTATTAAGACTATTGTACACCAAGACAGCATTGTTTCTTCGAAAAATTATATACACTGATCCTTACAATATTTATCAGGCATCCTACCCCGGGTATAAAGTTTCACAAGTGCCCTTTTTAAAAATGTATTTATAGAACAATTGCAGGTAGTATTATCTGTCATTCTTCAAGATTCAGATATCAGTCGAAACAGTGTTAGGTACTGTGAACAAAGTAATAAGGCCTTTCTAAAATATATGGCACAAGTTGCAGATTTCTAGGGATCAGGTTATAAGTACTTTTTATTTTATCTTATTGTCTATCAATCACTATAATTTCGCATAATTCGCCGTTATTTTTAACCATTTCACGTCATCCTGAAACCAGAGTATAGTTTCCAATGCGGCATTTTCATACCTTGTTCGACTATAAAGTCATATATTTATTATAGATGTGAAAAAATGTTCATCCGTTAACGTAAGATGATCGACATTCCATGGTATTTCATGCTATTTTGCTAGTTTTTTAATTTTCTCGTTTTATCCGCACAAAAAATGTCTATAAACAATTCAGCGAATTATTTTTTATGGGTTTCGACTATCTTATGGCGTGATGCTAGATGTTTTCTGAACATGGGGCGAACCTACAATGGGTAAACTTCCGGAGCAATCTGATTTGAAATTTTCACATAATAAAGCTTTTCATCAATAAATACTACGTTTAAGGCAGCTCCAGTTTCTTATATTGTCCATGACAATAGTGGTACATAATGTTAATTCCAAAGTGAAACAATAAAATAAGAAACTCGGGGCGAATTGAAGATGAAGCAAATCATGGAGTTAATAGTTGCTTTATACAGGGTGTAAACGTTATGGTAGTCATTATTGAAATGGGTCATCGGGGGGGGGGGGAGTCAAAACAAGTCAAAAAGTTCATATGACCCATGGTCCAAAAGTCAATAGATTTTTGTCTAAATACCTTTATAGTTAACAACTTTAAGTGCTTTATATCGACCACAATCATCACAATCTTACTAATTTTTATAATCTAATTTAAAACGTTTTTAAATTGGGTAATTAACAAATAGATGGCATTCAGTTTTTCTAAGTTAAGCCAAAATTTGTAGTCAGTAGTTTCATTAAACTAAATATTTAAAACACACAATCGATCGCAAACGGTAACAGTGGTTAGTTATCGGGATCGGGCCTGTTGTTTTGTTTTTGTTCGCGTACTTCGTCGTGTTTATTTACAACGTTCTCGAATCAAGAGTTCGCCGGCATGTTGTTAGTTTACGGTGAAGCTCGTCAGAATTCAAATCTTGCAGCTCAAATTTATAGCGACAGATTTCGCCAACGGGTACACCCAGACAGAAGGACATTTGTGCAAGTGTACCAAAGACCTCGAGATACAGGAAGTGTTCAGCTCACTAATATTCGCACTCGTGAAAGACAGGTTACTGTCTCACTTTCGAATTTTTTTGTGTTTACAGTACTTCCTAGTAGGCGTGGGCAATAGAAACGATTTGTCGATAATCAGAAGAGTTCGATAATTCCATGCCCTATTGCCAACATGACTTGCATAGGCTTAGGTCTAAATACAGCATTGGTTTGTCCATCTTCCTGGAAAATATTATAGCCAATGGTTACATCCGGCAAAGACAAAATGATTGCTCGAGAGTTTTTAACATAAATAAACAGAAATCGCATTATATAGGTCTCAAGGCACATTTGATTTTTACAAATATTTTTTTTTATTTTCGACAACTTTATACAATTGTATCTTTGTGTTTTTAATCGTCAAAGAACGAAATACGGATAAGAAAAGGCCAATCCATGAAATGTTTGTCCATGTTTCGGAAACACCTATATCATAGCTTATACATTTATCGAGGCTGAATTATGTCTACGTTCACCGGCCTATCAACTTTGCCTTGCCCTTAATAATGAGTGGGTCAGACCATCAGCCATCAGCCGAGTGATAAATAGAAACACGTGTAAACTAAAACACGATAACTGCATAACAGATATCACTAACCTAGAACAAGTGGGTTGTACGAATCCTCTAAGTCGAATGCAACATCCAGGAGTCAATGGGCGTGGCAAGTCCTCCGAGAAGGCTGTTGGTATAGCTCCGTTTTTCCACTCTTCTGGTTCGGTGCCATCCTGTTGACATTGGTCAATTACTTCTAAGTCAGATAAAGCATCAACGCCTGTTTCCACTTCCACACTCATTTTATGGGATAAACATTTTACAAAACCACGTCACTGAGTACCGATTTTTGCCTATGATTGTACAAGACCTTGCACCGATTGAAGATGAAGTCATACGAATGTTATAGCGCAGTCCCGACAGTATCTGATTTTCAATGGTTGTCTTATCGAGCGGTTCTACCATTGGACAGTTTCCAACCAAAATGATTTACAAATGTTAGAAACAACAAAGTGGGAACTGATATGAGTTGATTGTTTTCATAGCGTCACATACGAATCATATAATCGCTTTCGCTTTTGTAATGTGATTACAATATGAGATTTTACTTTAATATACATACCTAGCACCGATAATTGGGGCAAATAATATTTATTCGTGTTGGTTATAGAAAGCCGAAAACATAATATACTTGAAAATAATATCATTTGTTTTAGTTAAATATTCAAATAAAAAATAAAATTTTAATAAAAAACAAAAATTTGTGGAAGGTTTCAACTAGCACACATAATTGTCTGCTATCATTACAAGCCCAATTCCATCAACCGAAATCAAATGAACAGGAATTCTAGAAATTTGGAATTAAATTTTTTTTTTAGCTATTATGGCATTAAAACGTTTAGTTATAGTATTTGTAGGAAAAACCTATTTGAAAGAGTTATTTAGTAATAAAAATAATATCGACCAATGACCATTGCAGTCGCCGCTGCTGTGGGCAAAAATCTCATCTTTATTAACAAAGCTGCATAAGTGCGCTTCTCTATGGCGAAGTTTAGCTGAAGTTATTCTTACACTAAACTATATGAATACGAAATGAAGATGGTAAAAGATAGCTACTCATTTAACTGCCTACAAACATGCAGCCAAAGTATGTTATCGACAAAAAATGGACAAACAAAAGAAACATTATAACTTAGGGCTCTCTAAGTAATATCTAACATGCTTATAGAAACAATACATATTCATGGTTTTACAGTCAACAGGGCGTTCAGCAACACTGAAAATAATGAAGAGTAATCAAAGGCTCGAGCGTCATCCACCCAAGCGTGTTTCAAGCATGGCTAACATGGTCACATTTTCATAATTCGGACGAGAATCTGACACAGTTGTTCTGCATCTCTTGCAAACACCTTGTCTAACTGAATGATACAAAAGTATCGTTTTAGATTTTTCGGAAGGTTCCGCAGTTTTGCACGTTTCTATATACACACTCCTTTGTTGATACGAGACACATTGTGGAGTTCACAGGGTACAGTAAATTCTCGGTATTTCGTAAACACGACGATTATAGTATGATTATATAATATTCTGATAGTATAAACCGAATGGAACAATATAATTCGGTTTACCTTTATTTCTTCTGCTGTTAAGAAAGGGAAATCTAAATAACCCATTTATTATGAAAAAAATGTTGTCAAGTAAGTTGACTCTGAACATCCCACACAACGCTGTCATAAGTTCGTAAAGGATTACGAAAGTTAGGTATGAACATGTATAACAAAAAATTAAGTGACTTTCCTCCTGCGCCTGCGAGAAATTCCTGCAGGCGTACATGGTCGTTGTGAATGATGATAGTAGCCTTCACCATATACTGTGCACACAAGCAGTTGCCGACTGTGACGTACGATGCTCGTCCATCGGAGACCACGTCGGACGTATCGACAAGCGATTGTTGGAGATAATAAGTAAGGGTAAATGTACGGAGATCATATATGATGAGGGAAATATGTCTAATAAGTAGGTATGCGTAGAATTACTATACCAACGTCAAAAAATGAGATATACCCTACCCCACCCCCTGCAAGCCTTAGCCACCAAATTTAACCCCTACAAAAAATGTTTCAGAAAATGATCAGGATCCTTTGAAACATCAGAAAACCAAGTTTGAACGATTTTTGTTTTTTTCGTTTTTTGTCTTTCTCTCCGCCGTCACTGGAACGATTTTCAAAAACTACAAAGGTTTTTCGTCCTTGGCATGATAGTAGCATTGTATACAGACCGACGGAAATGAGAGAAAAGGGTTTTCATGATGTACATGTAACATAACATAATATTTCATTTTTGAAAATTTTCGCGATTACAATACTTTCTTGCCTGGAGGCGTGGGAAGTGAAAACGCGGAATACCTTTAGTAATGATATTTAGTATTCGAGTAAGCTTTGTAGGCCGGCACTCGCTGTCAAGCAATGATCCACAAGACGAAAACGAATTTGCTATACTTGAAACTACTTTTTTGTGATTTTTAGCAGGTAAATGGTACTTTGCAAACGGCCCTCAAACTCTTATCTTCATCTACAAGAAGTAGCTCCATTCTACTGTATTATTTACTTTACATATTATCACAAGGATTAAATATATCGACACTTCTTCGTGCAAGAGAAAAACTATTCCAGGTTACTCAAGTCACTGCAACCCTAAACAGAACTTAATATCCAAATGTTTATCCAAATGTCAGCTCATTTGAGGATGCCAAAATGACGTCATTATTCGGTCACTTTTGGTCGGAAAGGTCATTAAGTAGAAAAGACGTCTTTATTGACGCCATTTTTATGACGACAACAAGACGTCCTTTAAAAGGTTGTCATTTTGACATTTTTTTTAGGACAGTCAGTACTGAAAACTCAACACTTACCTATAAAGAAAATATAGAAATTTATTGTACAGTAAGGTAAACAGATATTCATATACTAATAACTACTTTATTGTAATTTATAAAAAGTATCAGGAATTCTTCGACCAAAAATATATTGTTAGAATGACTCTTCTCATATGTAGTAATATCACTTCCTAGGTTAATATTCGCCGCAGAAAACTTCTAGATACCAGTCCAATCATAGGAAGGATTATTGTGCTCATATATAATTTAAATTGCGTCCAATAAATGTTATATCTGCATACCTTGCATTGTTGACATTGGGTGTTTTTGTTTTGTTGATACACATCACTGGCGCTACTACTCCGTTTACTACAGCAACAACCACTGTACTTTCGTTTTCGTCTCAGAGCCACAGGCATTGCGATTTTTTGCAATTCTACGAATTACACAAACTGATATTTTTGATATTTTCAGGAATTATAGCCAAATGTATTTCGGAATAATAATACCTTGGAAAAATTCTATTTTTAACAGTGAGCGTGATCGGTGGTTACGATGAATGATAATAAAAGGACACGCACTCACGCTATATAGTACGGTCAGTGGTGTAGCTTGTTCCTTAGGTGCCCCATACCAAAATTTGTAGAGGGGCACTCAACTGTGGCGAATCTCAAATGGAGGACAAAACATGAAGTATAGATTTTTGCAAAAGAAACATAAATGGCATTGAATAATATAAACTGTAACGTATTGACCAGGAAGTTTTTTCAGCCAGATAGGGTGGATCATCGGCAAGAGATAACTTTCTGTAACAGAGTACCTACCATCAAAACTTTTTGATATTGATAACTGAATACGAAAATTTCAGAAATTCATATAAATGTTTCTTGTTTTGCATGTCTACAACAAATTAATTCACATATAGGTCACTGTAGGTAATGCTACTTCATTTTTGAAAATCGTTCAAATGGCAGTAGTATTATGAGAAAGAATGAAAATAGCTTTCAGATTGACCTAAAGTTTGTTTTTGTATGCTTTACAACTGTCTGAACATTTTTACGGGTAATCGAACATCTTTTTATTATTTCTGATTGATTCAGGTTAGGACATATTCAAAAACATTACGGAGCTCAACCTTTTTTACTTTGCAAGGCTATTCTTAACACATGGAACATTTGAAATTAGACATGTCTTTTTTATGAGTATCAATTCCGGTAGAATGACAGCTCTGTTTATCTGGCAATATTTTAAAATTCCCGATATAGGCCAAGGACACATAATTGTGACGGATCCGCCATGGGCGCCCATTGGGGGGGGCAAGGGGGACATATGCCCCGCCCTGGCTTCTGCCTCAAAGTGAAATATTCTGAATAAGATGCCCAATCTTTGGGTAAGAAGTGGCCTGTGAAACATCCCAACGCAGAAGATATTATTTCTACAACCATTTTGAATAGTTGCCCGATTCATTAACGTGAAACGGGATTTAATGCTTGGAAAGTACCCAGTCAATCTACTTGCCACTACTTTTTCCGAAAATTTTTAATAACCCAGATCCATAGCGAAAGACGGTTTTAGTGTTTCAAAATTTTCAGCCTTCTGAGAAGTTCCAAGATATTTCAATTACCTTTAATTTCGAAGAGCTTCTTCCAGCTGTTGCGGTTGTAAACTAGAGAGTTAAAAATAGGAAGCATGCTACTGGATAACGTGGACTATATGGAAAATTGCTGTAATTAAATAAAAATGTATTGTTCCTTTTTAATATTGCACATTGCACATGAATTCTTCGTAGTTTATAAAAATCTTTGTAATAGTATATTTTTTTTATAATTAAGTTTAGTTAGCTGGTATACTTTTCTTTAACAATGTTTTATACCTCGGCTTATGAATAAATAAAAAATTATCTATTTTTCACCTATCCATACAATCTAATGCGTACCCCTTAAGATTTTTTTAATTATCGTACGAGCTAAAAGTTTACGTGAGATTGTGAAAAACAAAAACACTACACATTTTTTTCGAACGTGGGGACCCTTGTAGGCTGGGTTCCCCTCTCCTTCCATCATCAACGCGGGTGTTCCCCA
The DNA here is from genome assembly GCA_963669975.1 of Acanthoscelides obtectus. Classification (NCBI taxonomy): domain Eukaryota; kingdom Metazoa; phylum Arthropoda; class Insecta; order Coleoptera; family Chrysomelidae; genus Acanthoscelides; species Acanthoscelides obtectus. The sequence continues at coordinate 108,002,429 of CAVLJG010000001.1, forward strand.
GAGATCGGACTTGGCCCCGACACTGTTCCTCTTACAAATCAAAGACCTCCTTTCCCCCACGATCAATCCAATTCATATGTTACACCAATTCCTTGAATTAAGGTGCATATTGAAAATATGCGTCAGTTATAAATAAACGGTTGTCCAATAGGGACGCAGGAAAGTAAACGTCAATTCGACATAGAGACCATCTTTGTTTTCTGTCACCGACATGTCATTTTGTTAGTTGAATGTTTACCATTGATCGCTAAGGAGTCGTATTCGATTGAAGACCGCATTAAAGTTATTCAAGAGCACTACAAAAATGGTGCTTCGTGAACATTTCGGTCGCAACAACCGCCCAAACGAAACAACCATCGGTCGTCTGGTGCGTAAATTCGAGGCAACAGGTTCTGTGGCAAATATGCCAGGCTCTGGCCGACCAAGGAGCGTTCGCACACCGGAAAATATTGCAGTTGTGAAGGAGAGTGTGAGATACGATCCGAAACAATCAACAACGCGTCGATCCCAAGAATTGGGCATTTCGATAACCAGTTTGCTCCGCATTCTCCACAAGGATTTGAATGTACACGCCAACAAGATCCAATTGATGCAAGAGCTGCGTCGGGCCGACCATTTTTCGCGCCGAACGTTCTCAGATTGGCTCCTTGAACACCGCCAAATTGATGCCAATTTTTCATCAAAAATCATGTTCAGCGACGAAGCGCATTTCATTTTGAATGGGACGGTAAACAAGCAAAACTGCCGCATCTGGGCGAACGAAAATCCCCGTGAGTATCAAGAGCAGCCGATGCATCCTCAAAAAGTGACTGTGTGGTGTGCATTGTGGTCAAGAGGCATCATCGGACCTTACTTTTTCGAAAATGCGGCCGGGGACGCCGTTACCGTCAATTCTGAGCGATATCACGTGATGATAGAGGACTATTTTTTGCCGCAACTTGAAGGAATGGATATGGACGATGTTTATTTCCAACAAGACGGTGCAACATACCACACAACCAACGTCAATATCCATCGATTGCAGTCCTTCTTCGGTGATCGAGTGATTTCGCGCAGAGGAAATGTGCCAAGGCCACCAAGATCGTGCGATTTGACTCCCTTGGACTTCTTTTTATGGGGATATTTGAAAAGCAAAGTCTACGTCAACAAACCAGCCACCCTCCAAGAACTCAAAAACAACATCATTGCCGAGATAAATGCCATAGAACCGACCATGTTGCAAAATGTCATTGAAAATTTCGACCATCGCGTGGACGTCTGTAAATCCAGTCGTGGTGAACATTTGAGCGATATTATTTTTCATACATAAATGGTATAAATGAATCTTCAAAATAAAGTACCCAACTTGATTTGAATATTAATCTTTCTTGTTTTAATATGCGTTTACTTTCCTGCGTCCGTTTTGGACAACCCCATAGTATTTGTCTTTTGGGCGTACACATTTTTGAATTGTGAATTGTGTAGAATCTGTTTAGGAACGATTCCGGATCAGTCCTAACGGCACTCCGTTTTGGGTCGAAATGAAAGGTCAGGATCGCCACAAATTCTGCAACATTGCATCATTGGTTCGCTTGGCAACACAACTCGTACATTTCAGGGCAAGGTTTCCACCTCCATGATCATATATGAGCGATTTTGGTCAGTCCCATCTAGCACTTATTGAAGAGTGTCGTCCTACTTCGAAATGGTTTTCACCTGCGTACACGTAGGCAGTGATAATTTGTATCGTTATTTCGCTATCGCGGAACGGCTAGATATTTGGGAATATTCAAGGAGTATGGTAAAAGTAAAATTATAGAGGTTCGGGATTTTCCTTTGGATATTCAGTTGTGACCTTGTATTTGATCTTGAAGGTCCAATCAAGATGAAGGCAATTTTCCTAAATGAGGTCCTATACTTTTTAATTGGACCTTGAACGCTCTGGTCAGTCATCGTGAAAAACCGTCGGCTGAAAAAAAATCAGATTATTCGCTTATGACCTTGAAACTGAGATTTACCATGATCTTTTGGTACTTTTGGCCGCGAAAATACTACGAAATTTTCTCGTTTAGCTACGGCCTGGTGTGAACGTCCTTGCCAAGGTCACCGTAAAAGCCATCATTTGACAAATTTTCAGGGCTGATTCTAGAGGTGATGCAAAAATAAAGGCTCAAAGACTGCAGGGGCTTTGGTTTCCCTGATCTTGACAATTTTTTCACCGTACCCTATATGTTTGGTCTGGGAATAAATAGAGCCTAAAATTTTACTTTTAGACACTAGGTCCTATTTAAGAAAATCGTCTGAACTTTTATACGACATTCAATGTCGTGCTCAAGGTCTCCAGTAAATAGCCAGGAAAAAATCCTTAACCTCCACTATTTAACTCTTATAATACCACATGAATATTACAAAATATTTTGCCTTTCCAGAACTTTTGTCTTTAGAAGCTCTCATATTGTTTGGAGGTGTGACTGTGAAGTGAGATTTCAATTCGCTGAGGCATATCTGAGCAAACAACTACAAGCAGAGTTTAAAAAAAATTTATAGTCCAATACAGGCTACAATTTATTATGCAAGCATAGATGGACAAGTAAATTGATAATTTTATTAATAGGAATCTTCTGCAACATTGCAGATAAAAGGTCAGTCCGACAAAGAGTTATCCCACAATTAAGCCACATTTCAAAATGTTCTCTGTAAATTGATAAAATATTATGCTAAGTGAAAAATATACCTGCGTTTGTCCAATTTTCTCTTGTATAGCAGTAGCTACCTCTAGCAATTTTTTTGTGCTAAATATGTCAAACATGATTGCAGTCAATGATGCTCAATTGACAACTGCGAAAAACAAAGAATGTGAATGTTTTTTTGTTCTGTCAAGTAACTATTTGTAGGGTATATTATGGCGGATTTCCACCAAACCGACTCGTCGAGTTGCTGTTTTGTTTCCGAATATGAAAACTCCGACAGACAACACAAAACAGCAACAAAACAGAACCAAATCAGAAACGCTGTTGCAACTGAACAGACTCGACTACAGTCCTAGTTGTGTGTAAGTTGTCACTCCTTTCCACTAGGCAGACAGTATTTTGTGTTGATCATGTGGCATGAAGATGATCTTTTCATCATGTTATGTGGATGGTTTATATTGCATTCTAAAGCAAAGAAAAGGAAAAAGCGTCGACAGCACAGGTACTGGGTGAGATCGCTGTTGACTACAAGAGAAAATAATGGCGCGGCAGAAATGCTTACTCAGTTGAAAACGGATGATTTTGGATTGCATGGCGAGTTGCGATCATCGTTTCATAATTTTGTGAGAATGTCCAGCACTGATTTTGAAAACCTGATAACTCTGATCGGCGCAAAGATTCGCAAACAAAACACAAATTACAGAGACGCTATATCCGTAAAAGACCGTTTAGCTATAACACTAAGATTCCTTGCTACGGGGGACAGCTATCAAAGTTTGATGTATTTATGTAAAGCATCTGCATCATCAATTTCACGAATTGTGCCCGAAGTTTGCAGTGCCCTATGCGAAGGTCTAAAGGATAATATAAAGGTAAGGCCACACTGTATATAGGATACTGCAACGAAAATATATTTTGACAAATAGTACGTACAGTAACTTAAGGTTAATTCTTTGGAAACATGTCCTGATTTGTATTATCGTCATGATTTGTATTCAGCCCAAAGGATGATGCAATGGCAACTTGTAAAACGTCATCACTCCAAGTTTGTTGTACTTCCGTCTCCGTCATTGCCGACTGGGTGTCAGATGATACAGTGTGACTGCTGTTAGGTGAAGGTGATGGCACGACGACTCGCATGGTTTCTGGATAATTGTAATAACCGATTCGAGCCTCATATACCTTTATTTCTTCTGCTGTTAAGAAAGGGAAATCTAAATAACCCATTTATTATGAAAAAAATGTTGTCAAGTAAGTTGACTCTGAACATCCCACACAACGCTGTCATAAGTTCGTAAAGGATTACGAAAGTTAGGTATGAACATGTATAACAAAAAATTAAGTGACTTTCCTCCTGCGCCTGCGAGAAATTCCTGCAGGCGTACATGGTCGTTGTGAATGATGATAGTAGCCTTCACCATATACTGTGCACACAAGCAGTTGCCGACTGTGACGTACGATGCTCGTCCATCGGAGACCACGTCGGACGTATCGACAAGCGATTGTTGGAGATAATAAGTAAGGGTAAATGTACGGAGATCATATATGATGAGGGAAATATGTCTAATAAGTAGGTATGCGTAGAATTACTATACCAACGTCAAAAAATGAGATATACCCTACCCCACCCCCTGCAAGCCTTAGCCACCAAATTTAACCCCTACAAAAAATGTTTCAGAAAATGATCAGGATCCTTTGAAACATCAGAAAACCAAGTTTGAACGATTTTTGTTTTTTTCGTTTTTTGTCTTTCTCTCCGCCGTCACTGGAACGATTTTCAAAAACTACAAAGGTTTTTCGTCCTTGGCATGATAGTAGCATTGTATACAGACCGACGGAAATGAGAGAAAAGGGTTTTCATGATGTACATGTAACATAACATAATATTTCATTTTTGAAAATTTTCGCGATTACAATACTTTCTTGCCTGGAGGCGTGGGAAGTGAAAACGCGGAATACCTTTAGTAATGATATTTAGTATTCGAGTAAGCTTTGTAGGCCGGCACTCGCTGTCAAGCAATGATCCACAAGACGAAAACGAATTTGCTATACTTGAAACTACTTTTTTGTGATTTTTAGCAGGTAAATGGTACTTTGCAAACGGCCCTCAAACTCTTATCTTCATCTACAAGAAGTAGCTCCATTCTACTGTATTATTTACTTTACATATTATCACAAGGATTAAATATATCGACACTTCTTCGTGCAAGAGAAAAACTATTCCAGGTTACTCAAGTCACTGCAACCCTAAACAGAACTTAATATCCAAATGTTTATCCAAATGTCAGCTCATTTGAGGATGCCAAAATGACGTCATTATTCGGTCACTTTTGGTCGGAAAGGTCATTAAGTAGAAAAGACGTCTTTATTGACGCCATTTTTATGACGACAACAAGACGTCCTTTAAAAGGTTGTCATTTTGACATTTTTTTTAGGACAGTCAGTACTGAAAACTCAACACTTACCTATAAAGAAAATATAGAAATTTATTGTACAGTAAGGTAAACAGATATTCATATACTAATAACTACTTTATTGTAATTTATAAAAAGTATCAGGAATTCTTCGACCAAAAATATATTGTTAGAATGACTCTTCTCATATGTAGTAATATCACTTCCTAGGTTAATATTCGCCGCAGAAAACTTCTAGATACCAGTCCAATCATAGGAAGGATTATTGTGCTCATATATAATTTAAATTGCGTCCAATAAATGTTATATCTGCATACCTTGCATTGTTGACATTGGGTGTTTTTGTTTTGTTGATACACATCACTGGCGCTACTACTCCGTTTACTACAGCAACAACCACTGTACTTTCGTTTTCGTCTCAGAGCCACAGGCATTGCGATTTTTTGCAATTCTACGAATTACACAAACTGATATTTTTGATATTTTCAGGAATTATAGCCAAATGTATTTCGGAATAATAATACCTTGGAAAAATTCTATTTTTAACAGTGAGCGTGATCGGTGGTTACGATGAATGATAATAAAAGGACACGCACTCACGCTATATAGTACGGTCAGTGGTGTAGCTTGTTCCTTAGGTGCCCCATACCAAAATTTGTAGAGGGGCACTCAACTGTGGCGAATCTCAAATGGAGGACAAAACATGAAGTATAGATTTTTGCAAAAGAAACATAAATGGCATTGAATAATATAAACTGTAACGTATTGACCAGGAAGTTTTTTCAGCCAGATAGGGTGGATCATCGGCAAGAGATAACTTTCTGTAACAGAGTACCTACCATCAAAACTTTTTGATATTGATAACTGAATACGAAAATTTCAGAAATTCATATAAATGTTTCTTGTTTTGCATGTCTACAACAAATTAATTCACATATAGGTCACTGTAGGTAATGCTACTTCATTTTTGAAAATCGTTCAAATGGCAGTAGTATTATGAGAAAGAATGAAAATAGCTTTCAGATTGACCTAAAGTTTGTTTTTGTATGCTTTACAACTGTCTGAACATTTTTACGGGTAATCGAACATCTTTTTATTATTTCTGATTGATTCAGGTTAGGACATATTCAAAAACATTACGGAGCTCAACCTTTTTTACTTTGCAAGGCTATTCTTAACACATGGAACATTTGAAATTAGACATGTCTTTTTTATGAGTATCAATTCCGGTAGAATGACAGCTCTGTTTATCTGGCAATATTTTAAAATTCCCGATATAGGCCAAGGACACATAATTGTGACGGATCCGCCATGGGCGCCCATTGGGGGGGGCAAGGGGGACATATGCCCCGCCCTGGCTTCTGCCTCAAAGTGAAATATTCTGAATAAGATGCCCAATCTTTGGGTAAGAAGTGGCCTGTGAAACATCCCAACGCAGAAGATATTATTTCTACAACCATTTTGAATAGTTGCCCGATTCATTAACGTGAAACGGGATTTAATGCTTGGAAAGTACCCAGTCAATCTACTTGCCACTACTTTTTCCGAAAATTTTTAATAACCCAGATCCATAGCGAAAGACGGTTTTAGTGTTTCAAAATTTTCAGCCTTCTGAGAAGTTCCAAGATATTTCAATTACCTTTAATTTCGAAGAGCTTCTTCCAGCTGTTGCGGTTGTAAACTAGAGAGTTAAAAATAGGAAGCATGCTACTGGATAACGTGGACTATATGGAAAATTGCTGTAATTAAATAAAAATGTATTGTTCCTTTTTAATATTGCACATTGCACATGAATTCTTCGTAGTTTATAAAAATCTTTGTAATAGTATATTTTTTTTATAATTAAGTTTAGTTAGCTGGTATACTTTTCTTTAACAATGTTTTATACCTCGGCTTATGAATAAATAAAAAATTATCTATTTTTCACCTATCCATACAATCTAATGCGTACCCCTTAAGATTTTTTTAATTATCGTACGAGCTAAAAGTTTACGTGAGATTGTGAAAAACAAAAACACTACACATTTTTTTCGAACGTGGGGACCCTTGTAGGCTGGGTTCCCCTCTCCTTCCATCATCAACGCGGGTGTTCCCCAGAGATCGGACTTGGCCCCGACACTGTTCCTCTTACAAATCAAAGACCTCCTTTCCCCCACGATCAATCCAATTCATATGTTACACCAATTCCTTGAATTAAGGTGCATATTGAAAATATGCGTCAGTTATAAATAAACGGTTGTCCAATAGGGACGCAGGAAAGTAAACGTCAATTCGACATAGAGACCATCTTTGTTTTCTGTCACCGACATGTCATTTTGTTAGTTGAATGTTTACCATTGATCGCTAAGGAGTCGTATTCGATTGAAGACCGCATTAAAGTTATTCAAGAGCACTACAAAAATGGTGCTTCGTGAACATTTCGGTCGCAACAACCGCCCAAACGAAACAACCATCGGTCGTCTGGTGCGTAAATTCGAGGCAACAGGTTCTGTGGCAAATATGCCAGGCTCTGGCCGACCAAGGAGCGTTCGCACACCGGAAAATATTGCAGTTGTGAAGGAGAGTGTGAGATACGATCCGAAACAATCAACAACGCGTCGATCCCAAGAATTGGGCATTTCGATAACCAGTTTGCTCCGCATTCTCCACAAGGATTTGAATGTACACGCCAACAAGATCCAATTGATGCAAGAGCTGCGTCGGGCCGACCATTTTTCGCGCCGAACGTTCTCAGATTGGCTCCTTGAACACCGCCAAATTGATGCCAATTTTTCATCAAAAATCATGTTCAGCGACGAAGCGCATTTCATTTTGAATGGGACGGTAAACAAGCAAAACTGCCGCATCTGGGCGAACGAAAATCCCCGTGAGTATCAAGAGCAGCCGATGCATCCTCAAAAAGTGACTGTGTGGTGTGCATTGTGGTCAAGAGGCATCATCGGACCTTACTTTTTCGAAAATGCGGCCGGGGACGCCGTTACCGTCAATTCTGAGCGATATCACGTGATGATAGAGGACTATTTTTTGCCGCAACTTGAAGGAATGGATATGGACGATGTTTATTTCCAACAAGACGGTGCAACATACCACACAACCAACGTCAATATCCATCGATTGCAGTCCTTCTTCGGTGATCGAGTGATTTCGCGCAGAGGAAATGTGCCAAGGCCACCAAGATCGTGCGATTTGACTCCCTTGGACTTCTTTTTATGGGGATATTTGAAAAGCAAAGTCTACGTCAACAAACCAGCCACCCTCCAAGAACTCAAAAACAACATCATTGCCGAGATAAATGCCATAGAACCGACCATGTTGCAAAATGTCATTGAAAATTTCGACCATCGCGTGGACGTCTGTAAATCCAGTCGTGGTGAACATTTGAGCGATATTATTTTTCATACATAAATGGTATAAATGAATCTTCAAAATAAAGTACCCAACTTGATTTGAATATTAATCTTTCTTGTTTTAATATGCGTTTACTTTCCTGCGTCCGTTTTGGACAACCCCATAGTATTTGTCTTTTGGGCGTACACATTTTTGAATTGTGAATTGTGTAGAATCTGTTTAGGAACGATTCCGGATCAGTCCTAACGGCACTCCGTTTTGGGTCGAAATGAAAGGTCAGGATCGCCACAAATTCTGCAACATTGCATCATTGGTTCGCTTGGCAACACAACTCGTACATTTCAGGGCAAGGTTTCCACCTCCATGATCATATATGAGCGATTTTGGTCAGTCCCATCTAGCACTTATTGAAGAGTGTCGTCCTACTTCGAAATGGTTTTCACCTGCGTACACGTAGGCAGTGATAATTTGTATCGTTATTTCGCTATCGCGGAACGGCTAGATATTTGGGAATATTCAAGGAGTATGGTAAAAGTAAAATTATAGAGGTTCGGGATTTTCCTTTGGATATTCAGTTGTGACCTTGTATTTGATCTTGAAGGTCCAATCAAGATGAAGGCAATTTTCCTAAATGAGGTCCTATACTTTTTAATTGGACCTTGAACGCTCTGGTCAGTCATCGTGAAAAACCGTCGGCTGAAAAAAAATCAGATTATTCGCTTATGACCTTGAAACTGAGATTTACCATGATCTTTTGGTACTTTTGGCCGCGAAAATACTACGAAATTTTCTCGTTTAGCTACGGCCTGGTGTGAACGTCCTTGCCAAGGTCACCGTAAAAGCCATCATTTGACAAATTTTCAGGGCTGATTCTAGAGGTGATGCAAAAATAAAGGCTCAAAGACTGCAGGGGCTTTGGTTTCCCTGATCTTGACAATTTTTTCACCGTACCCTATATGTTTGGTCTGGGAATAAATAGAGCCTAAAATTTTACTTTTAGACACTAGGTCCTATTTAAGAAAATCGTCTGAACTTTTATACGACATTCAATGTCGTGCTCAAGGTCTCCAGTAAATAGCCAGGAAAAAATCCTTAACCTCCACTATTTAACTCTTATAATACCACATGAATATTACAAAATATTTTGCCTTTCCAGAACTTTTGTCTTTAGAAGCTCTCATATTGTTTGGAGGTGTGACTGTGAAGTGAGATTTCAATTCGCTGAGGCATATCTGAGCAAACAACTACAAGCAGAGTTTAAAAAAAATTTATAGTCCAATACAGGCTACAATTTATTATGCAAGCATAGATGGACAAGTAAATTGATAATTTTATTAATAGGAATCTTCTGCAACATTGCAGATAAAAGGTCAGTCCGACAAAGAGTTATCCCACAATTAAGCCACATTTCAAAATGTTCTCTGTAAATTGATAAAATATTATGCTAAGTGAAAAATATACCTGCGTTTGTCCAATTTTCTCTTGTATAGCAGTAGCTACCTCTAGCAATTTTTTTGTGCTAAATATGTCAAACATGATTGCAGTCAATGATGCTCAATTGACAACTGCGAAAAACAAAGAATGTGAATGTTTTTTTGTTCTGTCAAGTAACTATTTGTAGGGTATATTATGGCGGATTTCCACCAAACCGACTCGTCGAGTTGCTGTTTTGTTTCCGAATATGAAAACTCCGACAGACAACACAAAACAGCAACAAAACAGAACCAAATCAGAAACGCTGTTGCAACTGAACAGACTCGACTACAGTCCTAGTTGTGTGTAAGTTGTCACTCCTTTCCACTAGGCAGACAGTATTTTGTGTTGATCATGTGGCATGAAGATGATCTTTTCATCATGTTATGTGGATGGTTTATATTGCATTCTAAAGCAAAGAAAAGGAAAAAGCGTCGACAGCACAGGTACTGGGTGAGATCGCTGTTGACTACAAGAGAAAATAATGGCGCGGCAGAAATGCTTACTCAGTTGAAAACGGATGATTTTGGATTGCATGGCGAGTTGCGATCATCGTTTCATAATTTTGTGAGAATGTCCAGCACTGATTTTGAAAACCTGATAACTCTGATCGGCGCAAAGATTCGCAAACAAAACACAAATTACAGAGACGCTATATCCGTAAAAGACCGTTTAGCTATAACACTAAGATTCCTTGCTACGGGGGACAGCTATCAAAGTTTGATGTATTTATGTAAAGCATCTGCATCATCAATTTCACGAATTGTGCCCGAAGTTTGCAGTGCCCTATGCGAAGGTCTAAAGGATAATATAAAGGTAAGGCCACACTGTATATAGGATACTGCAACGAAAATATATTTTGACAAATAGTACGTACAGTAACTTAAGGTTAATTCTTTGGAAACATGTCCTGATTTGTATTATCGTCATGATTTGTATTCAGCCCAAAGGATGATGCAATGGCAACTTGTAAAACGTCATCACTCCAAGTTTGTTGTACTTCCGTCTCCGTCATTGCCGACTGGGTGTCAGATGATACAGTGTGACTGCTGTTAGGTGAAGGTGATGGCACGACGACTCGCATGGTTTCTGGATAATTGTAATAACCGATTCGAGCCTCATATAGTAGGTTATTTATTTTGTGTTGCACAGTAACTCTAGCATGTTCAGTTTGCAGATGTCTGATATTGCAGGCCACCATTTCCCCAAACACGTCGTATTCGTCGCGCCTTGATGTAGTTACTTGCCTGTTCTCAAATACTGACTTCATCATCTGAAAGACCTCCGTAGTCTCATTTTTGTCATCAGACTCAACACGTTTTTTCTTTCTTGAGCCAATTTTTGGAGTACTAAAAACATGTGGTTTCTGGGAAGCTTGTTTCTGAAAATATTCTGCACTTTCTGTATTCTCAACTGAAACATTTTTGTTAACTGACGCTGCAGCAGCGATTTTAGGCTCTTCCCTTGTATTTGCTGCAGGTGTGCCTATTTCCTCAGTTAACTGACATTCTGAAACTTCGCTTTCACTTTCATACTCATTCGTTGCTTCGGTTGTGCTTTGCATATCAGACTGGGTTTCTTCATCACCTTCATCTGACGAATCACTTCCCTGTAATTATAGAGTGCGCATTGAATTGGCTGAATTTCATAAAATGTGGGTTGTATAGTTTAAAATGAAGATTATTTTAGGAATAATATCAGTTGTTTGAAATCCAATATCAAGAAATCAGATATCGTGTCCTTTCGGGATTCTTCCTTCTTACATTTGATCATGGTCCTGAATTTTTTTGTTTTAAGGTTCCCGCAAATCCAGAGGATTGAAAAAAAGTTGCAAATGGATATAATACAATGTGGAACTTCCCGATGTGTATAGGCAGTATGGATGGAAAACATGTAATCATAGAATCCCCAAAATACAGTGGAAGTGAATTCTTCAATTATAAAGGGACTTTTAGTATTGTATTGTTTGCCATAGTCGATGCCAGTTACAATTTTATTTTTGTTTACGTTGGGTGCCAGGGCCGAATATCAGACGGAGGAGTTTTCAAAAATACTGGATTTGCCAAAGCATTGGAAAGAGATATGCTCAATCTGCCACAAAAGGCGGCACTTTCTGGAAGAGAAAAACTGGTACCATACGTCTTACTAGCAGACGATGCATTCCCCTTGTCACAAAATATAATGAAGCCGTATGCTGGGCACCAAGAACGTGGGTCAAGACAACGAATTTTTAATTACCGTCTAAGTAGAGCTCGAAGAGTCGTCGAGAACGTATTCGGAATACTAGCATCTGTTTTTCGGGTCCTTCGCAAGCCTATGTTACTAGAGCCGGACAAAGTGGAGAAAGTTGTTCAAACATGTGTTTTGCTGCACAATTATTTACGTAGAGATGTGGAATCGAAAGATAGATATACACCGCCAGGCTCCTTTGATTTCGAACACTTAGATTCTGGTACTGTAAGTGGAGGATTGTGGAGAAATGATCCGGAACCATGTCACTCACTTTTGCCTATAAGACGAATAGCAAGGAAACCAATTCAAGAAGCCCGAGAAATTAGAGACGAATTCAGCGAATATTTCATATCGGACTTAGGACAAGTACCATGGCAATCACAGTATGCTTAATTATTTGTTGTAAATTTTCTTAAAATGCTAGAGTTTTAAATAAACACAAAAAAAACAAAATACCTACTCACCTCCAATTCTACGCCAATCTGTGTTCCTTTCCTAGGTTTGTTTTTGTCGTGAAGGAAGCTCATGGCACTATAACCAAACCATTTTGCCTTGAAAACATGACCGGCTCCTGATTTTTTCATTTTTTTGTAACTGCGCCTTTCCCGTTGGTACTGGGTAATTAAGTTTTTTATTTTCCTCTCTATTTCATGTGGAGTTGTTTTAAATACATGAGCTATTTGTTTGTAAGTGTCCATTTTTTTCACTCGATTTTTATACTCCAGGTTTGTGGGGTTCCATAAATTTGGACAATCGCGATAAGTTTCTATTAAATTTCCCACTTCTTCTGTGGTCCACTTTTTCTTTTCTTCAGTCATATCCTGCAATTAACTGCTAGGTATTCAATAGCACAAATAAATTCAAACTGCGCACACTGCAACACACTACAACAGACTACAACAAAACAGAGACGCGTCGCAAGCTGTTTCCACTAAACCAACTGTGTTGCTAGTTGCGCGAAAACCCTTTGAAGTTACCGCCTTCGACCGGGACTTCGAAAACACAACAAAAACTCAACAAAAACAGTTGCCGGCGACTCCTGTCTACAAAATGTTGGTGAAAAGTTGCAGTTTTGTTGAGATAAACACGAGTTTCTGTTTTGTTGCTGTTTTGTCTGTTTGGTGGAAATCCGCCATTATATTGAAACGTGTTGTTCACTAATTTTTTACAAAATAAAGTATTCCATTTGTTTGAGGATACATCTATGAGTGAAAGTAGAAAAAGTGCAACATGTTGAGCCAAATTATTTAGACTTAATTTGACCTGGTATATTAATAGATTATGTTGGTATGGTTGGACAGAAATTGCTTGTCAACAAACAGTATTTTTATTGAATTTTAAAGAAACAAACAGACTAATTATAATTAGCCAATATCTACTAAAATAACATATATACATAATATCAGGGACTATAAATTTATTTTTTAACTGATACTGCTGGTGCTCTCTCTCCAAGTAATATATTTTTGAAATTTCTGTATATCTGAAATACAAGCACAATATTATCAGTGTTTTGAATATATCATCTATATCTACAAGATGAACTCATCATTCGAATGATCTCATGTGAATCATCACATACGTCACAGAATCATATGATCGACATAAGGTTAATTATAAATTAAGATAAATGAGCAAAAGACAAATTTAATATAGAAAGCTGACTGCTATTACACGATTTGAAAACAGCAACAGTTATAAACTTTGCTATTATAAATGTTTTCACTGTCAGAGGGAGTAACAGTGGATTTATATTCAAGATTTAGATGATTGTGTGAAATGGAAGGAGACCACTTCCCAGCTGTCTCCAGAAGATACCGCACGAAATAATGTTAGATTCAACTATTATGTCTTGAGGTATACAGTTTAGAGACAATGCATAAATCTCCACTACAATAGACTAGTTTTTTAAATCAAATACAAACTAAAAACATACTTCCAGTACAGGTTCTTTCTTCTGTCGATCTGGTGGCACCAAATTCGGATTTTGTTGAAGTTTAGACCATCCATAATGAACTCCTATGATCAATGGTATTCCTACTAAGAACACAATATTATCGTTTACCCATTTCCCAAATTTGGCTCCTAACATGATGTACTAAAAGGTTGGATGATATATGATGCAATACCACAATCAGGTAAAGAAAAAATATTTAGTTTTAAATTTGAATTTATTCTGTTTTGGTTATATATTTTTAAAATGACATAACAATTTGACATCATCTGTAAGAACCGTCATTCTCTACTTCTAAAATTAACATGGACAATTTACTGTCCTAGAACTAAGCTCAAACATATGGATCGTCGTTGAGCATTTTCCCACCCACATCAGACTCTCAATTTGAGAGAATAAAAAAATATGATAAATCAATAAAATGGTTTTACTAAGGAATCTACTTATTTACACACATATATTCACGTCACGTAGAAGAGAAAATGGTAAACGAAAAATATTTATATGGTGTAGACTTGCTTTTAATATGACACTCTAGTTCACATTTCTATCGGTTACGAAACTGTCTAATCTAATGTGCATTTTTGCAACTGTGCACAGAACACTGCATCCGTGACTGAGTAAGCGTTATTTCCCTATTATTTTATATTTTGTGCTCCTCTTATTCTTCGGTCTGTGCTCATAAGTGTGGTTATGTTTGCGCTTGTTGTGTACACGCACACAAATATTTCTTATTTTAAAGCCGTTTAAATGTGATTTTTAATCACTTTCAGCTTCAACCATGGCTGTAGGAAGTACGAAAGTGGTGCAGGTCACCAACATAGCACCCCAGGCGACCAAGGATCAAATGCACACGCTTTTCGGCTTTCTTGGTAAGATCGAAGATATTCGTTTATACCCCACTATTAGAGACGTTTCTTGCCCAGTGCAATCTAGAATATGCTATATCAAGTTCACAGATACTTCTACTGTTGGTATAGCCCAACATATGACCAATACAGTCTTCATTGATAGGGCACTGATAGTTATACCTGTATCAAATGGGGACATTCCAGATGAATACTATGCATTAGAAATGACCAAAAATGGTACTGTCGTGCCTGGATTGACCATGGGTAAGTTATACAAGCCTAATACTTTAGCAATTGTCGCAGTACTTAGCAATTTCAACTGAGCTACAGTAAGCAATAATTTATCTACAAAGTTGTTTTCGAATCCCCTTAGTTGGTGCTCGGCTCCCTTAATCTAACTGTGTCAATATTTTAGGTGACCCAAAGTTACCCCCTCATGTGCAAAATGTGACATATGGCATTGGTACAACTGAACAATGTATCATGACCAAAGATTTAAAGTTGGAACAAGAAGAATTACCTCCTTATCCCCCATTGCCTTCCACATATGACGGAGCTAAGATTGAAGAAACTAGAAGAACTGTTTTGATTTTAAATGTAGATCCCTCATGGTCCAATGATGATTTTATTGAATTTTTCAGTAAAGCTGGTGAGGTTAAATATTTGAGAACATGTAAAAAGGGGGCTGATGAGTCTGAAGCAACTCATATGCTAGTCGAGTTCACAGGTAATTAGCTCTAGTATTTTTAATCTAAATGCAATTAAATATATGTTACACATGTTTTAATAACTGACTAATGGTAGTCACAGTTTGGCTGTTGGAGTTGTGAATTGGTATTCAGAAGTATAAATTTGCAAGAATATTTCTGATTAGTAATATTTAATTAACATTCTCACCAGGACCCTTATTCTTGAAAATGAGAGAGTAGCATCACTGAAAGAAACTGGGGAATGATATCAAACTCTGACAGATGTATCCAAGTGTATTCCTTGTTGACAGAATAATATGTTCCTGGTTTTTTCATATCATTAAACATTCGATCACAAGGTTAACTCCATCGGTAGATATGAGACTTCCGCACTTTTTCTCCTGAGGATAATTTGGTGAAAGGCAAGAAAACCAAACCTACTTTCTCTCAGTTGTTCTTTTCTCTCATTTCAAAAAGTGACCTCCAGAATATTTATATGCTAAGAAACCTAGTAGTAAATTCATTTATACTTGACAGTAAAGTTGAAAGATGTAGTAGTGATGAAAATATTCAAAAATCCCTGCTATCGATAATGTCAGGGGTACTGGCAGCCCAAAGCATGAATTTAAGTGAGATTCTGAGAAATTGAATACCATAATGCCAAATGTAAATAGATAATATAAATAAGAATGCGTGAAAAAAACGAGAATAACTCATATAAGGTCTTTGTTAAAAATTATTCATATGTAGGCATATTTCAATATCATATACATATGATACATAAAAGAAACATAAAAAATATTACAAATTCTTGTAAATGCAGGCAATGTACTTATATCCATAAAGTATGTTTTAGATGAAGCACGAAATACTGCTGTGGACAAGAGCCACAACTCCCTCGTTTTTTCTCAGATTCGAGTGCACCTCGTAATTTGGGAAACTAAGATGGTTAATAGGTGCAGACTCTGTGATTTTTGTCTCCACCAAGAAATGCATGGCGAACGATTGGATTGCAGGTACTGATAAACAGCATCAATATTGCTGTTAATCCCGCAGATGTTTGTGAAACAAATTTCATCTTCAATGTTGTTCCTTTGAGTCCACCCTCCACCCAGACATTCCGAGAGTGGAGTGAGTTTACGTCCGGAATTCTTAGTACTCGAAGATTACCGACTGGGTAGCTTAGATGTGGAAACATGCGGACATTTATAAGACACCCTGGGAAAAGCTAGCGGATGGTACCGCCTCGGTCGACTGGTTTTTGTCTACCACCTTCTTATTGCGTGTTAATGATGCTAAATAGACCTAAAGTGGCCTGTTGGGGTCATGGTGTCTTGTTCGGGTCAGTGTCCCTAGACCAGCTGCATCACCGAGAAGGTGAGGTTGGCAGTTGTGTATGAGAGGCTATATCTTGCACGTTAATATACCTTACACCCTTACCAAAGCTGAATGAAAATACAAGGTAGATCCTAGTAATTTCTCATGTAACACATATAAAAAAATCACGTCTATTAATTGCATGGGGCTTGAGAGAAGGAGGACAGCTCCCTTGAAAGCGTTTATGGATGGCTGGAAAAAAGTGGGTCGTCAGCATCCCTGTAATATTGATCAAAAGAAATTTCTTAGATAAATTGTATATGATCAATGTTAAACTGCAAAGTCCAATTTCACTACTTTACATGCGGATTGGCGTCATTTTAGTATTTTTTGACCTTTTTTGCTTGTAAAAACAGGAGTTGAAAATTGAAATTCTCCACTGAGGAACTTAATGCAGCTCTAACAAAATTCTTGAAAACATATACAGTAATGCACAAAATAGACAAATATGACTATTTACCTAAATACCTTTAGAAAACGAATTCCTACTTCATTGCTCCACAAACAAATGCGTTATTAGTAGAAAAACTAAATTCCTTGTTTTTACATTCTCTGCAATGAACAAATAGACAAATTATTTTCAACATTAGTTTAGTACCGTTTCGTGTCAGAAGAGGATTAGTTTGTGTTCATCAAGTATTGTGGAATAAATTGAGTGATTTTAAGACCTTGCCGCGTGGTCCAGAAATTTCTTTTGATGTGAAAACTAAGATCATGGAGTTATACAAAGATGATCAACGTCAAGTCGACATTGCCAAAAAATTGAAGCTGAAACGTAAAGCAGTTTGGGCAATATTGAACAAATATAAACAAAAAGGTATCTTGGAAGCCTCTAAGAGAAGTGGTCGGCCTAGAAAAATGAATTTTAGATCAGTTAGATTAATAAAAGTAATTTCGTCCAAAGAACCTTTTAAAACCCCAAGGCAAATAAAAACCGAAAGCGAAACTAAAGGAATTGCCAGTGTTTCTACGAAAACTATAAGTAGAAGATTAAATGATTTGAAGTTATTTGCACGTCGCCCGAGTAAGAAGCCGCTAATCTCGAGGAAAAACCGTAAGGACCAAGTTCTATATGTTTCAGTGACGAATCCAAGTTCAATATGTTTGGATCAGATGGTGTTCATTACGATAGACGTCCTAGTGGACAAAGATTGAACCCCCAGTACAATTTGCGCACTGTCAAACATGGAGGCATGTCTGTTATGGTTTAGGGGTGCTTTTCGGGGTTTGGGATGAGACCTTTACATAGAATAGATGCATTATGGATATGTTTGTATACACAGATATACTAAAGCATGTCATGTGGAAGACAATATGCCCTTAAGATCAATCTTCCAGCAAGATAATGACCCGAAGCACACTTCAAATCTCGCAAAGAAATTCTTTGGATGAAAAAATACCAGTTCTCAAATGGCCTTCACAGTCTCCCGATATAAACCCCATTGAAAATCTGTGGGAATACTTAGATAAGCAAATACGAGATAAAAATCATTCAAACAGGGATGAACTGTTTGCCGCTTTAGACCAAAAGTGGAGACAGATTGAGGAATCTTATATCAAGAAACTTCTACAATCTATGCCGAGACGATGCCAGGCGGTGATTGATAATAATGGTAATGCTACAAAATATTAACACAAACAAGGTTGGTTTTCTATAATTCAATGAACTTTGCTTCTTTTTTCTATAATTGTTTTGCTTTGTCTATATATTTTTGTCCTTCATAGTTCCAGTTGTTTTCAATTAATTTTTTATTGAAGGGAGTCTAATGAATTTATTTATGTATAAGTGAGTATTATGCTATAACGAACTATGTATACAGGTTGGTGTGTTAATAAAACAAGTTAAACAAGAAATACAGCACAATATTAATTTGTCTATATACTTTTGTCCATTACTGTATATCTGCAATCTCCACCGAGAACGGTTGCGCCGACCATGATTTTTAGATGGGATCAACAGGAAGCCCTACGTTAAATATGGTTTTGCGACATTTTATTTATATTTTTGATACCAGTATCCCAAATTATCCTGGTGCACCGAGTTTGTAATAACAAGAAAGCAGAAATCAAATTTTCGAGTTCTCTGCCAAAATCCGTTTTTAGGTAAATCGGCCATTTAGGTGACAAATATGAAGCCAGTTCTTTAATATTAGGAGGCCCTAATAGTACCATTTTTTTCCAGTTACGAGGTTTTTGATGATCATATTCTATAGCGACATTGTACTTGAAATATATAGATTTATCTAATAAACTGCATTTTGCAGATCAAACAAGTGTCATAAATGCTCTAAAACTGAATGGTACTGAGCTAAATGGTAAATCAATTGAAATACAGCATGCAACACAGCCTATTGTGAAGCCTCAAGCTAAAAGCAATGAAGATGCACAAAAGGAGATCGAAGAAGCTATGTCAAGATTTAAAGAGGCACAAAATATGATTACTGCTTCTATAGAACCTGTTATTGGCATGTTGACCAAGGTAAGATTTTTTTAAATCTCTTTCAATCAAAATGTTTGTTTCATCATTGTTTTGGACAGTGTTTTTTTCTGGTTTTGACACTTTGATAGAATTGCTTATTATAACAAACGCATATGTAACCACCTTTGATAAAACCATTCTTTTTTTTATCTGTTCCACACAAGACTAATTTTGGTTAATTTCTTTACAAACAAGGACAAACGAACCTCAAGAAGATCGCGGTCTAGATCAAGGGGTAGAAGAAGGAGATCCCGGTCAAGATCAAGATCTAGGAGAAGATCAAGATCTAGAAGACGCAGGTCACCATCTCCTAAGAGAAGATCCAAGTCTCGCGATCGCAAACACAGATCAAAGTCAAGATCAAGGAGGCGATCCTCTTCGAGGAAAAGATCAAGGTCAAGACGTAGATCAAGATCAACAAGCAAGTGAGTCGGTGAATTTTTATAGTTTGTACAACGTTTCTTACCCGAGGTTGAAATACACTTGTATCTACTTTTGAAATGGTCGTAAGTTTTCGTAACTATGGGTAACTTTTTTTTACAGATCAAGAAGACGTACTAGTCGGCACCGTAGCCGGTCTAGAGGTAAGTCAAGAGATAGAAAATCCAGAGATCGCTCTAAAGATAGAAAACGAAGCAAGGATAGAGACAGAAAGTCGTCCAGGGATCGCGAATCCAAAGAAAAAGTGAGAGATAAAGGTAGAGAGTCAAAGGAAAAACGCAGTGACAAGGAGAGCAGCTTTGATACGGAAAAGGACAGGAAGATATACAGATCGAGAAGCAGAAGCCATCGCAGATCAAGGTAAATAGGTTATTACAGAATCTTCAATGTATACTATTTTTGATGGTTCATGGTTCTTGAAATAACATATTTTTTACTTCCCACGCCAATTGGCGAGGAATTATAAGTAATCTTTTATGAGTCAACATACTTGAAAAAGATACTTTGAAATCCGACGTCTGTGAATTAAGTGATGAGATTGGCAACGTAACATTCGATCTGGCAATACTGGAGGCGCTGGGCTTGAAAGGGGGATAGGGGAACATGTGATCTGCCTTCAGTACAAGTTTGAAGCCGCTCGAGTCCGTAGCGATTTTTTTGGTAAAAGTTTGTATTGTGTTCTAAAAATGAGTGACATCAATTTCAAGCAACAGTGTGCTATCAGGCGTCACCAGCGCTCCAAACAGTATAAAATTGTAATTATATTTGTATACAAAAATAAAAAAAACAGTTTCATCATTTAACAGACTGCGTATTATTGTTTTGTAGGCTTCTTGGTGTCTACAACACGAGCATACTTGTGGCTAATTCTCAACCGTTGTTTTTTCAGGTCTCGGGACCGCAAGAAAGATCGCAAACGTTCGCGTTCCAGGGGTACTCGAAAGCGTTCCCCATCACCTCGAAAAAAGCGCAGTCGGTCCAGGAGCAGAGACAGGAAACTGGAAAAGAAAGACAAAGATCGGGACAGGAAGGACAGAGATAGAAAGGACAAGGATAGACGAAGTCGGTCTCGTTCGAGGTCATCTAGATCCACAAGGTAGGAAAATTGTTTTATTCAATAAGTCGCACGTTAAAATTGGCTATTAGGAAAATCTTGGTTTTTTTTGGCAGCGATCAACACCACAGGGTGATTTACAAGTCGTAACCAAAAATGATACATCATATACAGGCCCGCATTTTTTCTTCTAGGGCTTCATTGAAAAGATGGTGTTGAAGTTTAAAAATAAAAACAAATCTTCAAAAGTCTTTACTTAAAATGAATGTGCACCAGTGGCGGAGATACAGTAGATTTGTGGCATTATGTTTCCAAATAAAACTAGTACACCAGTGTTTTTTTTTTTCGAAACGCGCAATTTTTGGAATTTCACCCTTCATTTGCTACAAATACTCTTGTTTTTTCCTAGAGTGCATTGTTTTCGTAAAAATAAAAAGAACACAAATTAGATAATCAAAGCTTTATTTCAATAAATGTTCAAAAAGACCACCATTCTGACGGATATAAGTGCGGCATCTTTGTAATAAAGAAAAACGTATTTCCGCAAAATTTGTTGTCGCTTGAATTTGATGAAACGCATTATCTATTCTTTCTTGTAACTGATCAACAGTATTAATTTGTTCAGCATACACTAGTTGTTTAAAAGCGCCCCACAAAAAAGAAATCCAGGAGGAGGTTCAAATCTAACGACCAACTAAGTTCATTATGAGAATTAAAGGTTCCACTTCTCGTACCAAATCAATAAAATCTGCATTTTGATTATGCATTTTGCCGATGGTAAGGATGTAAAACTTCCCGATTTAAAATTCTCCACGCAAGACTTTGGGAACATGGTAACTGTGCTGCAATCCGCCTATTACTTGTAGGATCATCCACCGCCAATATAATCACTTCCAGTTCCTCTTGAACAGTATGTACACTATGGCCTCTTACTTCGGGAACTTTGGCAATTCCATATTGCCACTAAAGCATTTCCATTACAGAACCCGTAAACAAAAATAATATTGGCGTACTCATAATTGCTAAATTCCACGTCACAACACTCAAAAAGGGAAAAAAGACGTTTGACTTGTCTTTTAAAAAAATGGTAGTAGTAACGATATAAACCGTATAACACATAGCTTTGACAAACTATCTCCCAAGAAACGTCAAGTTGGTATCAAGGCCTCCTATTTTATTTTGAAACCAATTGCATCTCCGCTCCTTTATGAATGATCTAATTTGTTTTATTTTTACTTTTACGAAAACAATGCACTTTAGGAAAAAACAATTTGTAGCAAATTGAAGGTGAAATTTAAAAATTGCGCGTTTCGAAAAAACAAAACAGTGGCTTACTATTTTCATTCGGAAAATTAATCCCTCTAACCCCCTGTATCTCCGCCACTGGTGCACGTTAATTTTAAGTAAAGCCTTAGAATAAAATAAAATTTACAAAGACGTATCCTAACGGGAAGCGGATAGATCAGCGCATCATAAGATGTCGATTTGGAACGGGAAGCGTATAAATCAGCAAGCGGCGTTTCCCCGTAAGGTCAGACATATTTCGTAACAAGATCTTCCGTGGTGAAAGGGTTAATGAACCCCCCGAGGAAAAAAATATTACATAGAAGACCCCCCTTAAAACGCGGTACTGTGTATGATGTTTCATTTTTGGTCACGACTTGTGAATCACCCTGTATATGAATTGAATATGAACATGATGAGTAAAACAGGCTGATCTTCACCAATCACCTAGAATTTCATACAAAACTTGAAACTAGAAACCATTAGTGACAAATATCGTGTCACCTCGTTTGTATGTAATCTATACAAAACATTTGTTTCAGATCGCACTCCAAAGTACCTAGAAACTATGATGAAGAGGAAAAAGGTTATGACAAGGAAAAGGGCCACGAAAAGGATAAAGCTTCAAGTAAAGAGATGGAACCTGAAACGTCATATGATAACCAGCAGTCACCTGAGAGATCTGACAACATTGGTGACAATATGGACATTTCAAATTCACCATAGTTTCTTCTGATAAAAATCCCTTGACTATATTGTTTGTAGCATGCTGTACTATCATTTACAGTATTTAAACTGTAAACTAGTAATCTACACTAAAATTGAAAACACAAGTAGATACAGGTGTAATGTAACAGAATCATTGTATGGAAAAAAATGACTTTAAAATTTATTGAAACTTTTTACTTTATTGAAATTTTAAATATTTAGTTTGATTAGTTGGTTATAATCTTCTTGGTTTTGCAACAAAGTAATAACAGATTAAATTTTTAAAAAATGTTACATGGCACTTTTATCCACTTGTGTCTTTAGTTTTAAGTTTATTCAAATACTAGTAAGCTTGTATGATTTTCAGATCAAAGACATATTTGTTGTAAAAAATTGTTTTCCTTCATTCCTATTTCCAGTCCAAGGACACAAACCTACCTTCACAATTGAAGCAATACGAGAATGGTGTAAAGTGACAGAGCGATTTTCTTCATAAATTGACAAAAATAAATGCTATAAATCGAAATGCTTGTACAGACAATACAGTAGCGGACAAAAACTTGGAAACAAATGTGAACTATGTATTTTATATACAACCTAAATTAGAATTGTGAAAGAACAGATAATATAAATAATAATAATAATTTATTAGTCCTGTATGATCACAGATGTGATATAGAAGTCAGTCAGAGTGCTACAAAAGCTAATAAATCATGTTAGTGTGGACGCACACATATTCGTACCACATATGGCATATTCCTAATATGGATACAGATAAATCAAATTAGCGTATACGAGGGATGTCTTTTAAGTTTTGCATATAGAAACATAGTAGGCCGCGCGGATCGAACGTCGGTACTGAATCTTACCCTCACTCTTTAATAAACTTAAATTCAAAGTTTCACAACAATACGTACACTGTTCTCACTACAGTGAATTTTTAAGTCTCACCAAGTCATTAGAAAAATGGACTCAACCGAGAACATTTTAGCGCCATAATTTATTACAACGTTCAGAGACAATTATCGCAACAAGAATGCCATGCTGAGTTACTGTCTGATTTAGGCCACGAAGCGCCACATCAGTCGACAATTTCCCGTTGGTATGAAGAATTCAAACGTGGACGGGCGAGTCTTAGTGACGATCCCAGGGTGCACCAAAAACGGCAGTCACCCAGGAAAACGTCGATGCTATGCGAAAACTCATCATTGAAGATAGACATGTGACATATCGCGAGACAGGCGTCCTTGAAGATCTCAAAGACCTCAATTCAAAAAAATTTACTTGAAGAATTAGGAGTAAGAAAATTAGTTTCTCGTTGGATACCCCACCTTTTGACTGAAGAGCAGAAAGCAGCCAGGATTAAACTGTTATGAACCAGAAAATAAACGACAGTCGGCTGTTTGAGTGTTCCAAGATGAAGAAAAGCCAACAAAAGTCATCCGTTCTCGAAGTGTTTCGAAAAAGATGGTCGCAACATTTGTGTCAAAAGCGGGTCATATTGCAACAATTCCTCTTAATGAGCAAAGAACTGTTACTACGGATTGGTATACCACCATTTGGTTGCCACAAGTCATCACCGAGCTTCGAATAATCAACCCCGAAAGAAGAATCATCCTCCACCAAGACAATGCAAGCTCGCACACAGCCCAAAAAACAAGGCAGTATTTAACAGAAGATAACGTGGAATTATTGGACCATCCTCCATATAGTCCCGATCTAAGTCCTAACGATTTCTTTACTTTCACGAAAATTAAAAACAGACTGCGTGGTCTAAGGATCCAGTCACCAGAAGCAGTTGACGCCTTCAAAAATGCCGTTTTGGATCTGCCAGCAAACGAGTGGAATAAGTGCTTTGAAAATTGGTTCGAGCGCATGCAGATGTGTATTAATCTTTGTGGAGAATACTTCGAAAAACAATAAAGTCATTTAAAACCACCTACCGTGTTGTTTTATTTCCATATGCAAAACTTAAAAGACATCCCTCGTATGTGTGACGTCCAATGCGAAAAGATTCGTTAAAAAGTATCAGTTGCCAACAGCTAAGCACGGTGGAGGCAACATCATGGTTTTTGCTTTCCTAGGTTGGGAATGGGTCTAATTATTAAAATTGTTGGGAAAATGGATCAAAAACTTTACAAAGATATTCTTAGTAAACAGATGCTGAAGAAGAAAGTCCTTTACGATGGACATTCCAGCAAGATAATGACCCCAAATATACCTCAAGATCCATAAAGACAGAAAACGTTTATGTTCTTACATGGCCTATAGAACATCTCCGGGAGCATGTTAAAAGACAACTTGCAAAAAAATTAAAAAATAGGAACGATTTATTTGATCAGGTAAAAAATATTTGACAAAATATCCCGTCTGTAAAAAATTGGTATGAGCAGCAGATGCCAGGCAGTGTTGAATGGTAAACGCTATGCTACCAAATATTAGCTAAACAGTATTTTTAAATCTTTTTGTAGAGTTATTGTATTTAATTTTGTGATAAAAAATATGTTTCCGTACTTTTCTCGTCTCATTTTTGGTCATAAAATAATATGAAGGTATTTTAATGCTAGTCTATAGTACCACAGCAAACACAAATTGTCATTTGTATCCTCAAGACTCAAAATATATGGGAAAAAAATAGTTCTTAATAATAAAGAATACAAAATTAGCGCACTTTTTAAGAATTACTAAGAATGATTCCAAACTTTTGCCGCTACTGTATATTCATATAAGGAAGTAGAAAAAAAACTCCATGGAAAACATGGCATAAATATATTTTGTGTATTCCTGCTATTTAAAGTTATTTTAATCTTATATACAATTATACAGGGCGTTCCGCGTAGAACTGCAGCCATCTATTACTCGAAAAGATGACTAGACAATTATGAAAACTTGTGGTTATGGTACAACTAATGCGAGGAATTCTGCTAAAATATTTACACCGGAAGTAGATGCCAACTTGCTTTTTTGATATGGAATACCCTGAATATTCAATTTTTGAAATCTACGTAAGACTAAAATTTGATGTGTAAGATTGTATACCTAACTCTAACCGTTTTGAGTAAAAAATCACAAATGTAGATCGACGAATTTTTCGTATATTTTTGTCTTTGCCGAACGTTTATTTCCTAAACTACTAATTTGCGGCGTAGACAACGTTTTACAAAACTATTCTTATTTATAATGCTTAATATGATGATATAAAAACATTGGAAAAAAATGATTTTTGGCATTTTTAACAATTTTCTTTTCATCCAATTGTTTGACCACACTGTATTATGAAATTAAAAAAATATTGAATAGAGACAAAGTATGTATAATGGAGCAGTTAGAAATCGTTCGACAAAGGCAAAAATTTACGAAAAAGTCATAGGTTTTTATGGCACTGCATTTGCGATATCTTACACAAAATATTTGTTAAATAAAGGGTTAATTAAAAATGTGATGTTATATATGAAATGGATTTTAAGTTTTGGAAATATTTCAAAAATTATAATTGAAATAAGCAAATTGGTACTTACATAAGTTATACCACAACCCCAAGTTTTCATAATTATCTACATCAACTTCTTGAGTAATTGATTGCTACAGTTCTACATGGGACACCCTGTATATTTCAAAGAAAAACATGCATACATACAACTATTTTTTGTACTTCAGCTTGTTTTTAAACTTCTTTGGATTGATTCCAAACGCCGCTAACCTAGCATCTGATATTTTTGCAACAGGGTTTTCTGTTTCATCCACACTTTTGGATTTCTTTGATGGCACTTCGCTACTGACAACGCCTTTACGTTTACGTTTTTTCATTTTCTTTGGATTCGCCTCTTTACTACTATGAACACTCTGTGCATTTGTACTGCCTACATCAGCATCCAGTTTCTTATTATTTTTCTGCCTTTTATGTTTCTTACAATCTATTTCAATTGCAGTATTATTGTCATCTGTTTTCAGATTTACATTTCCTTCTGCACATTGAACTTTTTTGTTTCCATTTTTCACTTTTTTCTTTTTCTTCTGAACCGTTCCCCCATTCTCAACTGCTGCTGAATGTTCTGCTATTTTTGAGAGTGTATCTTCACGCTTATCATCTGTAGTTGTTTTTGGTAGCTCTTCAGATATATGTTGCTTTTTCTTAGACTTTTTCACGTTTTTGTCCTCCACCTTTTTTTCGGGACAGTTCTCAATCTTGTTGAATTCAGCATTTTTTGTAATATTTTTTTCAGTATTCTGACCTCCTTTGTTTTGGGGATCTGTTTCTTCATCACCCTCGCCAAAAAGACTGGGTAGAATTTTCTTTTTCAAATTAATATTTTGAGCTTTTTTCTTGTAAGCTATCTGATCATATTTTTCAACATGATCCGGCCGGATCTGAACAGCTTTTTTCAATGAACACCATTTGTTGAGTTCCCTTTCTTTTGCTAAGATAATCTGTAACAATTTTTATTGATATAAAACAAAAAATATATTTTAATCTCTTCTGAAGTCCACTAACCACAGTATTTTTCTATAAAGAAATCTTGTCTATGTCATAATCTTACCTCTTCAATGGTGAGTCCAAAATCATTACGTGCAACCTGTCTATACTTGAATCTACATGGCAAGTCTCCAATGATATCTTCACAATCCAGTTTGTAATACTCTTCAAAATATTCTTCATAGTTCTTATCATTGGGATCAAACTTTGGTTTCGGCCTGCTCATAGCCTCAGCAAATTTGGATTTTCTTTTCCTCTTCTTTTTTGACTTTGTGCTTTCAATGAGTTCTTCTTGGGTGCTTGCACTAGGGTCATACTCGCAATCCATCTGAAAAAAATATTAACACTGCACTTCCTACATAATGCCGCCATCATTTGATAAAGGATTAAGTTAAGCACAAGTTAAATCCTCTCTATAGATATTCCTTCGCTGCCCTATCGGTAGTTACCGCACAGCTGGCAACGTTGTCACCCCCGTAGTATGAGCAGTATAATCAAGCAGATAGAGATCGATATCGAAAAAATGTCACTATCAAGCTTTAATGACAAATGTATGGGGAAACCCATGATGTGTGAAATATAGCTAATAGGTGAGTATAATTACCGGCATGGGTATCATGTAAAAAACCTATAAAACGTAAAAAAAACCTATAAGATGTCATCTTGCAAACTAGGTAGTTTTTAGGGCGCAAACAGTCATTCCACGTTTGCTCACTAGGATCGTTGTGAACGTCCATCTAAGGGGGAATCACTCAACTAAGCTACACGCATTATTGGTTGCATATGTTCTGTGAGGCCAATAAATGGTCCTCGACTGTAGTTTTTATCTGTGCGTAGAAAGTTGGTTGATAGCAAGATCGCATTCAGATGATTACGTGTATTTGTCTACATGTATATATATAAAATCAGTGATATTTCCTGTGTGAGAAAATCATTCCTGAATATGCTGCCATTGAAGTATATCTATTGGCTGTGCCCGACGGGTTATTTTTATGTTGTGCTTTCTGAAGAGATGTTATGTTCAAAGTTATAAATTACAAAAACTGAGGAAAATTACGGGAAATCATCACCACGCCCGCGTTGTGTGTAATTACTGTTAGCATGTATATATTACTCAAAATTAACTTACATTGAAGTCTTCATCTTCACAATGGGGTTCATATTCAGCATTTTCATTGCTAGCACCTTGATATTTCTCCCAGTTCTCTGAAAATTAAATATTATCAGTACAAGAAAGACACAATAATAGTTTAACAAAATGCTGATCAACATTCCTAGAACCATGCGTCTTACCAATTTCTAATTCTTCATCCAAATCTGGAAATTGAGGTTTCTGATCTCCTTCTGGCCCTTGGTAAAACTCATCGTTGAATAAAGCTTGCATCTTCCTGTCATGTTCTTCAGGATCAAAATCTCCATCTAGATCATCATCCTAAAAAAAAAAATAATGTAGAAAGATCCATTGAAAATTAAAGGAAATTAGTATCTTACACCAAAGCCAATAGAAGGATTTCCAGTAATTTCTTTCAGCTTTTCCAATTTCTCTTCAATCTCCTTTCTCTTCAGTTCCTGCAGCTTCTTCAAATCTTGCATTTTTTCTTCCTTCTCCTTCTTTTTTCTCTCTTTCAACTCTTGTCTCTTTACTTTCCTTCTGTCATCTTTTTTTCTCAGTGAGTTTTCCATTGTCCTTGGATACCTTTTGATCTAAAATAAGAAACTATATCAAGATACTTAACAGCATTTGTGTTTTATTTGGTGTTAAAGAAAGAACTTAGTTTACCACTTACAAATTCTTGGTCAGGTTCCTCAAATCTAAAGTTATATTTGTGCTCAAATTCTTCCTGTTTCTCAATAGTTTCTTCGTCATTTGATAGCTCATCAGTACCATGAACAATTTCTTCATATGTTGGGACATATTCATCATTATAATGATCAAGAAACCTACAAAAAAAGGATTACAGGTAACAGGTTTAGGGTATGAATTACTCTAATAGAAACTCAGTCGAGGACCAAGACACCATCAAATGAAGATTTGTTACTATTCAAAGCTATTACCTTTTATTCAAAATATAATCTCTCAAAAACTTTTCACCTTCATCAAGGTTAGGCTTGTTCCAATAATCTTTGAGTGGCTTCAGTTGCTTTTCTTCTTTCTTATCTTTCAATTCTTTTTTCTGACCTGCTAACCATTGTATGTAGTCTGTTTCTTCTTTGTCCTTGTCTTCCTTGGTTTTAGTTCTCTGTTTAAATAGTCCTGCCAAAGTAGGAGATAATACAATATTATCAAAAATAACTCTCAAGTATATAGCCACATTGAGAAATCAACAGAATTTTTCAATACCATTCACTATGAAACTAAAATATTTTACCTCCCCATTCATTATCATTGTCGTCAACTTCATCCAAAGCTTTTTTCAAACTGTCCTTGATCTGATTTTGTTCCTCAACGTATGTTGGTGATTTAGGCCTTTCTATCTCATTTTCTTCATCACTTAACACACCTCCCTTTTCTAGTATCAGCTTTCTTTCATAGTCTTTCAAAAACATAGGCTGATCCTTTACCTAGAAGGAGAGTGATTCAAACATCTGGTAAAAGTGTATTTTATGATCGACATGATGCTACAGATATTGCTATTACTGCTATAATAACTTTTGGCTGTTTATTATTTTGTACCTTTGTCACTTTCACGGATGTTGTTCCTACAATTTCATCTGTGAAAAAGGTCGCGTTTTTATCGTATATTCTAGGATCTTTGCTTTTTAAGCAAGCCAGGGTTTTGAAAAAATCTTTCTCTAACTGCTCTGTTAATTCAACTCCATCCTCGTCGTCTGATGAGCTCGATGATTCGTCGCTCAGTTCTACATCATCTCCATACTTCGTTTTCACTGAAAGGTGTTCAAATTTAAGTTTTAGGGGGGTACTCGAATAATTTTTAATTCAAACATACATCTGTTCAATTCTTCTTTCTTTCTCCATGTATTATAATTCTTTGCGTATTCATTATCAGTTTTGATTTGCACTTCTGCACCACAATCATCATCGAACAGCCCAGACATAGTCAACAGATATTCGATTTTAAGCCGCCTTTTTACTTTAGGAATAAAATAAAAATTAGTAAACACGTTTTTGTAGATATGACGTTACGAGCACAAAACATAGAAATTCAGAACACACAAAATATATACTGTATAGAACACAAAACCTATACATATATGTACTATACTGAGTATAGAAGTATTGAACATAGAAACAGAAACAGAATACAACTGCACCACTGCACAAAACATTTAATTACACTGACTTATTATGACGACAAGTCAATAGCGTAGGGATGGCCAAAAACAAACGGTTAATTAAATAGCCGGTTTTTGAATTTGATTAACCGTTTGTTTCATAAAGTACGGTTAAACGGTTATCGGGTCAAACAGTTCAAAATCAGAAACAAAGGTTATTTTTGTTTCTTGTCTAGAAAAAGTCATCATGAATATGGGTTCCCTGGATAGCATGACAGTGTTGTTTTTGCTGTCGGAAAACTTCGCAGCCTTGACTTTGCACTCGTTGTCTTTATCTTGTTTTCGTGTATGAATATGCAGGATGTAGATACTACCAGCACAGCCTCCGGTATATAAGCTCTATAGTACCAGACTGATGTACGACACAAGTGTTCAATCTACGACACTGGTCATGATTTCCTTGTATGTAACCAAGCGCTTTGACGAAACTATCCTATCCGGTTTATAAATCCATTTTTTTATATTCGTCCTTTGAACTAGTTTTGTACTGGGGTGCAAAAACATCGTACGGACGAAGGAGCTGGTGCCAGCGTTGTCATGTTATCAATATATTGTCAATAGTGTTAAATTTTACAGTGATTGCTTGTGGAATTGCATACAACCATTTTTCATATTCATTTTTATCATGATCTTCTATTGCGGGATAGTTCAAAGAAATGAAGGAACATTTTTCATTGAGAAATAGCACGAGACACTGTTTTATTTTCTTTTGGGAGCAAATTTTAGTATGAACTAGAACAGTGAGTTTCGAACACGGTCATGTCCGCTTTGGTTAATCAATGCGGGTGAAAGTTAATGAAAAAATAACTTATTAACCAATAAACCATTTTTTATCAATAACCGCCCATCCCCACACGATGTGCACCACAGAACAGAGAGTATGGCATTTTGTGACACTGAGAGTTTTGTGGTGGTAGCAGCTATGTTGCCATAGCACAGAGTGCCATAGTTACAAGGAGTATAGCTTTTGGTCTATATCTGTCTCACTTTAACAAATGATAAAAGAGAGAGTACGCAATAGTGCATTTGTTACTTGGAACAATTAATTCATAAAAATAAAAATTTTAGGAGTAGGGTTTCAAATCTGATTGGTTGGTCTTTGCTGCATTGCCAAATCTTACTGCGTCAGAATTGCAAGTTTCATGGCTATTTCAATTTATTTTATATCGCCATTAGGTAGTATAATTTACTTAAAATTTCGAGTTTTAAACTAGTTCATTATGTGCAAAAGTGTTGCTCTTGAAAAGCTGAATGGTTCTTTTCATCAACTTATAACTTTTGCTCAGTATGTTGATCTTGGACAGTAGTTTTGCCTAGCGTCATCATTTTTCTTCTGAATGCCCAGATGCTTTTTTGAATTATAAGCAAAAACTCCGGTGCAAAGATGAATAATAGTGAGGACGAGAAAGAGGCATCTAAGGCAGTCCCCTTGGACCTCGCGAAAAGCCAAATAACCACTGTGAAAACAGTAGA
Organism: Acanthoscelides obtectus; assembly: GCA_963669975.1. Classification (NCBI taxonomy): domain Eukaryota; kingdom Metazoa; phylum Arthropoda; class Insecta; order Coleoptera; family Chrysomelidae; genus Acanthoscelides; species Acanthoscelides obtectus. The sequence continues at coordinate 108,034,643 of CAVLJG010000001.1, forward strand.
AAGCAAACCTCCATTGGTCATGAGTAGCCAGTCCCTGAGAGGCGTTAGAGTGTTGTCCCAAAGTGTCTCAAATCCTAATACCGTTGCCCTTGGGAATGCTATTATCACCACCAATCTCATTTCACAAGCAGTGCTCAAACCTGTTGGTAAGTATGTCAAAACATGCTTATAAGCTGAAGCTCAACATAGTTAGCTTTTAGTCAAAGTTGTAGATATGGAGCTACTAGGATTGTATCTTAACCTCTTACATTGTCAAGTAGCCCTTAACAATAATAATAAAGGTGTTTCTTCTATCCTCATGCATCTACTATTCTTAATTATTGCCCAAATACTTGAGAGTGTTATAGTTTAACCAAACCACATTTAATCCATGTCCCTATAAATTAATGTCGCATATATTGTTGAATGTTTATACTATTTTCAAGACAGATTGCAATAAACTTGCCTGCAGGCCAATAGGAGTGCATGAATTAGAATTTAGGTGTTTGTTGTGATGGGGCAAAATGAGGTTTGAACGAACTATAATCTTCTATGTTCTTACATACTGTTCTATTTTATTGTAGATTCAAGAACCCCAACAACCACTTCTCAATCTCTGACATCTGGTAATCTAAGCAGACCTACACAGATTACTTTCTCTCCAACAACTCCTCTGATAGCACAGAGTACAACAGGTACCTCATACCATGTTCCAAGGGGGCCTGCAGTGGTAGCGAACTTGGCTGCTCCAAGAAGCAATGTGACTACAGTAAGAGCTCCGATGGTTGTCACTGCACAGGGTAGTCAACCACATGCTTTTGTCAGGCCACAAAGGCCCCCTACTGCTGGACAAGGGACCACATGGCTTACTAACACACAGAATGGATCTCAAGTAAGATTATTTTACAGAATAATTAAGTCAAAGAAAAAATATAGCATGTGATTTCTATTTTAAAAGAACAAAGTGAAAACAGTGTAAATAGATTTTATGCAGCATAACTTGAAGGTTGCTGAAGATTTTCTTGTATTCACAAATATTTGCAAGTTAATCTCTTACCTGTTATTGTATCTTATTAGAATTTATTTTCTTTATTGCAAGTGTTCCTTTTTGTCCTATTGTCACTTATTCATTCTAGATTAAAGGCACACCAACAGTTTTAAGCGCTCCTGTAAAAGGTACTGTAGTCACAGGAAAGCCTCAGATTATAGCCAGGACACAAGGACCCCAAATATCTTCAGGGATATCTTCCATAAGGCCAAATACAATTTTGCAAAGTACAATCACTATCGGACCGTCAGGAGTGACAGGACAGGTGACTATTTTTTGTTCTATATTTCACTATTATTGAAAGTAAGCTTCAGATATACTTATGTTGTTGATTTTAACAGGCAGGCTGAAAATTTCGTATACTGGCACATAGATGGTGCTAATAGTATCAAATCCATATGATTTTCAGTTAGCCCTAACCGTTAAAAGATGCATGTATAAATTTGACAGCTGTTGCACTATTAGTATCTGAGTTATAGCATTATTAGTGAAAGAACTTTTGTTACTTTGAAAAAATGGATAAAAAGGAATTTCGTGTGTTAATAAAGCATTGCTTTTTGGCGAAAAAAATACTGTTGAAACCAAGGCTTGGCTTGATAAACATTATTCGGACTTTGCCCCAGGAAAATCTACCGTAGTGAAGTGGTTCGCCAAACATCGAAAAAGTCCACAAATTAATTTTTGATATCCATAAAGTGAAGTTGATTGAGATAGCTGAGATCCTAAAGATATCAAAGGAACCTGTTGGTCATATTGTTCAAAGTGAGTGCCGCGCGAGCTCATAATCGACCAAAAACAACAACGAATTGATGATTCTAAGCAGTGTTTGGAGCTGTTCAATCGTAATAAATTCGAATTTTTGCGTCGATATGCCGATATGTGACGATGGATGAAACATGTCTCCATCATTTTACACCGGAGTCCAATCGGCAGTCAGTCGAGTGAGCTGCACGAGATGAACCGACTCCAAAGCGTGGAAAGACGCAAAAGTCGGCTGGCAAAAAAAGTGCTGTTTCATCAAGACAATGCACTGTGTTACAAATGAATTGGGCTTCGAATTGCTTTTGCATCCACCGTACTCTCTAGATCTCCCCCCAGCGACTTTTTTCTGTTCTCAGACCTCAAGAGGATGCTCGCTGGACAGAAATTTCGCGCCGATGAAGAGGTAATCGCCGAAACTGAAGCCTATTTTGAGGCTAAAGACAGTATTATAAAAATGCCATCGAAAAATTGTATGGACGCTATAATCGTTGTATCGCCCTCGAAGGGAACTATATTGAATAATAAAATCAAATTCTATCAAAAAAATTTTTTTCTATGCTAGCTTAAAAACTTTTCAGCCCACCTGTTAAAATACTGTTTTAAGAAGCAAAGACTCATACATATCATTTATATTTTTGCTTTCTCATTTTGTCCTTTGATTCTCATTTTTTCATTATTTTGAGATTTCACAAAAGAGGCTCAGGTAGCTAAAGTGTTCCAATTAATTGAACAATCAATGTTTGATGCATCACGTGAGCTGGAAGAAACCCACCCCTGCTCTTTAATTATTTCAACAACCCCACTTTCATAAGTGCTGCTTAAGTTGAACATCGCCTCTGGTCTTCAATTTCCAATTGTCAGTAATATAACAATGAAGCAGGTTCATTCATATCAATGGAATGATCAGAAAAAATTCCAAAAGTACTCATTTTTTACTAATTTTCCCTTCCTCATTTTTCAGCTTGTGAGCATCCTGATGATAGATTGACACATTAGGGTGTTGCATACTCGGAAAAGTATCTTACACATATGATCATTGAGTTAGTCAAAAAATTGTTGTGTATTCAAATCTAAGCATTGTAACTGAATTTTCACATTTATAGATGCAGCCTTTCAAACCTGCTGCTGCTACAATCCAAGCTTTGGGCACCACTGTGGCTCAAGTATTGCCAAACCGCACTCAAGCTGTTGTCTACACTGCAAATACTTCACAGTTCACACCCACCACAAGGATCACAGTGTCCAACACTACTCTGGCAGCTCAAAGGCTGCCACAGACCAGAATAACAGTAAGTTTTGTTGTAAGATTTAAAATGCGGCAAAATGTTGTAATAAAAATGTTTTTCACAGTCAGACAGCTGATGCGCTCATTGGAAAAACCATATACAGTTTACTGTCCTCACACCGTGGTACCGTGGTGTGTGCCCACGAGGCGGCGTGGTGCAAGCTAGAAAGCGATTGGAGATACCTTACCAATCTGGTTGTGTTTCACTTGGACGCCGCCAGGTGGGCACCAAGGCAGCATGAGAGAACAAATGAACCGCGGCGTGGGTAGGATTGAATTTGCCTCTTAGATACTGAAAGTGTGTTAGCAGGCGGAGCTGTCCACGGAATGGAGGAGATGCGGGTTCGAATCACATCGGCGGCGATTTTTCGTATCGCTCAAGTTGTTGTTTACTAAACATACTCCCTTTTGCCGATCCGAAAATCGTATGCACAAATATTTATTTTAAACTGACTGACTTTAGTCTAATCTTGTTAGGAAATTTCCCTGAAATAATTGTAATGTCTGGTTTTATTTTTGCAAGTTATTCAAGGGGGTATTTAAAACATGGACGCATAAAATGGGTACACCAATTTTTGTGGGAAAACTTTTTATTTGACAACAAAAAATGAGAAAACGTGTTTTTTGGGATGCAATCGAAAGTGTTGTAAGGAACAAAATAACTTTTCGTATAAGATTTTTAGATATTTATGAGACGTTCAAAATGAGACCACACGTAAAAAGATCCGACTAATAGCAAAATGTAATGACCGAAAAACAAGGCAAAATGCAAGTTTTGCCACTTGTTGGTAATGCGACGATAATTTCACGCAACTACTTGAAATTCTTCAAATCCCTAGGATTCATGCTTCTAAATAACAAGAACAAAATTGGATTATATTGATCAAGTAGTTTTTGAGAATTTCGAATTGTTTATCCCAAAACACCTGTCTTCCGGCCATCTGTATTAGTTTACTGAGCAATATACAAGGTTCGTCTAAAGAGCATTTAATAGCAAAATACACGTGTTTACCTATGATATGAATCACAAACCATTCCAAAAAATAAATGTTATTTTTATGCGACAAATAAAGGTTACGTTTTTTTCTTCTAAACAAATTCAAACATTTCATATTTGTGAGTAATTGAACATTTTAAAACAAAGCGGATGTGTCCATCATCTTTTGATGCGCATTACTCACAAATACGAAATGTTTGAATTTGTTTAGAAGAAACAACGTAACTCATCCTTTTTTGCATACGAATAACATTTATCTTCCGGAATGGTTTGCGATTCAGCAAGGTAAACTAGTGTATTTTGCCATAAAATGCCCTTTAAGCTAACCCTGTATATTGCTCAATAAAATAGTAGTGATGGCCGGAAAATAGGTGTTTTGGGATAAACAATTAGAAATTCTAAAAAGATACTTGACCAATCTACTCCAATTTTGTTGTAGTTATTTAGAAGTACGAAATCTACGAATTTCAATAATTTCAAATATCTGCGAGGAACCATCATCGCACTACCAACAAGTGCCAAAACCTGCAGTATGCCTCGGTTTTCGGCCATTTTGCTATTAGTCCGATCTTTTTACGTGTGCTCTCATTTTGTAGGTCTCTTAAATACATAAAAATCTTATATTAAGAGTTTCGATTTAATCCCCAAAAACACGTTTTCTTGTTCATTGTTTTCAAATAAAAAGTTTTCCATGTTTTGAATACAACCTTGAACTACTTGCAGCAATAAAACCAGACTTTACAATTATTTCGCAAATCTGGGGTATTTTTGTCTAATATGATTAGACTACTTTTAAATTGCCTAACCTTATCCAAAGATTTATCACATACAAATGATATTCAATTTCAAACTAATGACTCAGACCAAGATAAGAATAGGAAAATGTGATGGAAACGTTCACAACTGCCATATTGCTATGCTTCTGATGAAGTTATGAATTGGTCTATAAGATGAATCTAAAAACAGTGCAAGTAACTTACTTATTTGAAAATTACATTATTTTCAGAGTCAAGCATCAGGTGCTCGGTTGACAATGCCAGTGAATGTGACTCAATCTTGTACTCGACTTGTCGCTCCTCAAACTACTGTGCTTACTTCTGGTATGAGATTGTCTACTGTCTCTACTTCTCAACCATCTACAGTAAGTATATGTGGTGAGAACTGATATATGTCCAAAATGGTGAAACCTCTATCCTGTACCTGGCTCCTGAATCCACAGGACGCTACTGAGGGTTTTTCTCGTATTATCGATTCAAACAAGGACACATTTTTACAGCTTAAATATTTGGCTTCCCAATAATGTATGTTATCATTTGGCCATTATGATACAGGTCCTAAAAATCTTTAGCAATATAAACTAAATGGTAATCCGTTTTTGTTTTTCCTCCAACAAATAGGAGATCAGGTTGTGACTCATATGAAAATGATCTATTGTGTGGTGGTGGGTCTGACCCTGGCAATGAGTTATTTTATATGGACTCTACCATGTAAGGCCATATCAGTTTCTTGAAGCACACATAGATGAAGTGCTCAAATGGTCAGAACACAGAAAAAACGGAAAATAAAAACATTGTTCCCATTGTACAATGTCATTCAAAACTTATTTGGGAAAACCTAGTCCCAGTAGTTTCCTTTACATACCGGTATCTTCATAGGGGAGCCACGTTGAACATTTTTTCATTGTGTAACGCGAATACTTTTTCACTGTTTAAAGTCTATTTTATTACTTTTACACTAATTTGTAACACTTGTAACTAATTTATGACAAATTTATTGCCATGTCGACTGGACTATCGCGTCGCGCGCTGTCCGATTACTCGATACCGAATGTGTACTCTCTGTCATCTCTGCGTAAATTTATTTTCCATCGAATAGTCTCCTTCAGATTTAATACATCGATTTGCACGGACAAAAGGTTTTCGAATGATGATTCAGCTCATTGACCGGAAGGTCCTTCAAAATGGTACTGTCACTTTGAGCGCGATAACTCCGCGTGAAGTGGTTCGATTGTGATGGAATTTTGACAGGGCATCCATGAAAGATGTACCTATCCCATAATAGATGGCGCTACTTGTATAGGATATCTTTCAAAAGTCCTGTTTACTTTGCGAAAGACCTTGTTTATGCATACGAGGGATTGACATGCTCTTTTGGAACGCCCTATATATAAATTAATACATATTTAAACTACATTTTTCTTCTCAGGTTTTGGGTTCGATCCCAGCAACAAGAATAACCACAACTCAACCACTGGTACCATAAGTAGGCTTTCAGTTGCCACCGCACCTGCCGTTTTACCGCGAACATTCTAGGTTCTACCAGGATTTCGACCTTGAACTTGCAGAATCTGCATTCCTTGGTGGCCGTTGCTAACAACGCTCAGCCGAGAAATGTGCAGTCGCCTAAAGTTATCACACAACCTGCGCAAGGTATGCATCCTCGAAAACGCTTGTTTTTTGTATGTTACCAATT